>CM073585.1:39733695-40933695 GCA_037074715.1 Magnolia kwangsiensis
CCTTTTCACACAAGCGCCGACAAATGACTGTGACTACCATTAAATGCCGACGTAGGACACGTGTCGGGACAAATCAGTAGCGGTAGTAGCCCGAGTAAATCACTTGGGCCTACTCGGGCGTGGATTGGATACTGACAAGGTCAGTAGCCATATCGCTACTGAAGTGATGTCATTATTTTAGGTGGACCCCACTATGATGCATGTGTTGTATCCATACCGTCCAACCATTTTTAGAGACCATTTTATGGCATTACAAAAAGAATGAGATAGATCTAAAGTTCAAGTGGACCCACCACAGAAAACTGTGGGAGCAGTCACACCCACCGTTGAAACATTTATAAGATCCACGGGGATGTATTCTTGAGATCCAACCTATTCATAGGTCAACATAAATATAGATGAAGTGAAAACAAAAATATCATTTTTGAGATCCAACCTATTTGTAGGTTAACATAAATACAGATGAAGTGAAAACGAAAATATCAGCTTGGTTGGATACTACCGTGGCCCCTAAAAAGTTTTGAACGGTGGATGTTACTGTCCCTACTATTTTTTATGGTGGGGTCTGCTTGAACTTTATTTCTATCTTATTCTCTTTGTAATGCCATAAAACTATCTATAAAAATGGTTGGACGTTATGGATACAAGACATGCATCATGGTGGGGTCTAGTGAGATTGGTGACGTCACTTCAATAGCCATTTGGCTATTGACCTTGTCAGTATCCAATCCCCGCCCGGCCTACTCAGGCATCCCCAAAGTTGGAAATTAATTTTAATTCCTCGGCTTATGAGGAAATAGAAAGGAAATCAAAACACATTCATTGCTGTGCTCGTGGAGCCTTCTTTCCCATTCGTATCTGTCCCCTAAAATTAAATAGGACTTGATTGGGTGGGAGACCAACACTGCTAGGTAGATGGTATAAAGCTCTGTAAACTCTACTACGATGAATGTGTTTTATCGACACATGAAGCATATTCAAAGGCGCAACTGTACCACACCTCGAGAATCAGTGGGGATTAAATGCTTATTATGAAAAACTTCGTGTGACTATTAAAGTTTTGGATAAAGATGATGTTTGTGTTTTCATTTCATCTGGAGTTACCTTACTTGTGGTAAATAAATATTACCGCAGGCTTTTATAAAAAACTGAACTACAAGTGTTTAATTCCCACTTTTCCTATGGTGTGGTCCAATTGAACTTTAAACTTACCTATTTTTAAGCTCATGCCTTAAATTGATCGGCAAAATGTAGGATAAAACACTACATCATGGTGAGGGCGTGCTAAGCTTTTCCACTGGCTAGTCAGGTGGTGTTGGGTCATGGCCCAATCCAAAGTCTGAAAAAAAAGCCAATTCAGAAAAACATTTTTCCACCGATAAAGTAAATAAATATCTATGATTTAAACTCACATGGGCTACTATCTATCTTTAATTTACTCCCATGAGTTACATGTGCTAATGTCTCACATGTGTCAATATTAATCTACGATTACACTCCATCATGTTAAGTGTGTCATTATCCACTTTCAAATGTTTCACATGTGTTACATGTTCCATTATCTAGTTTCAAGCATCACACATGTGCAAATGTATTATTGTATTTTAAAATGATTTTAAAACAAAGTGTTTCAAAAAATTAAAATTTTTTTTTCTTATTTCTTATTTTGAAAAGTATTTTATTTTTAGTGTATCTCTCATCCCACATCGAAAAGGACTAAAGAAAAATCTAAGGCCTGAGCTCCTTTTTAGGAAGATGTGAATTTGGTTCAATGGGGAGCTATGCCATTGACAACACACATGCGCACGCTGAGCCAAACCGTGGACGTGAGTGCACCGAGTTGGGTTGGGTCGATTCTGGGTTTATGTGAGGACTAAGAGCACACTCGCAATAACGGTTTTATTCCATACTTCCCGAGTATACTCACACCTATCGATTTTGCGCAAATTTCAAACCAGGGAAGTGTTTGTTCGGGTGGTCACACCAGTTGGGTTCAAACCCAGTAGATTTAACCCATTGGGACACACTCCAAGAAAGATAGATTTAGTTTCTTCAAAATTCATCTCTAGTTCAGTGTTGTTTTACCAACTGATTTCACTGCCGAGTCAACTCATTTTAGCTAAGTTCTGCACGCTAGTTTGAGCTCGTGTATAGTAAGTGTGTTGAGATGTGGAGCCACATCTGTGGGTCGCTCGACCGGTCGTGGCCCCTGCTCGACCGGTCGTGCAGCCCACACAACCAGTTATGGACTAGATCGACTCAAAGTCCAGCGAGCATCAATTTTTGGGTTTCGAAGTGCTCGACCGGTCATGGCCTATATTCGACCGATCGAGGGGTCCGCTCGACCAGTCATGCAGCCTGCTCGACCAGTCGAAGTTACGTAGATTCGTTTCCGAATTTGATGCGTACTGCAGATTTTTGAGTTGGCTTTCGCAAGGGTGCGAAAGGGAAGTTGCCTAAACTATATATAGGTGTCTCTAGGGCTTTTCTAGGGTATTGAGAAATAATTCTAAGGTGTGGGCAAAGGGTTTTCTCTGTACTTTTAAGGGACAAGTTAGTATTTTACCTTGTAATTTTCATTTTTCTTCATAGTGGAAGTTTGTATCCATGGTTTTTTTTATATATATATACCATATTTGTGGTTTTTCCACGTATATCTTACCTTGTGGCTAGTTTGAATGCTTTTATTATGTTTCTAATTTATATTTCTTCCTGTTTATCATTTGTGGGTGAGACCGGATATTGGATCTCAGTTCACTGCGTTGTTAGTGTGCTACGCAACAAATGGTATCAAAGTTATTGGCTTAGTTCTATTGAGAGCGATGACGAAAGATGGAAAAGCTAGAATTGAGAAGTTTGATTATTTAAACTTTGCCTTGTGGAAGATGCAGATGGAGGATTATCTGTATCAGAAGGACCTCTATATTCCTCTAGGAGGAAAAGAGAAGAAACCAGAAAAGATGACAGACGATGAATGGTTTTTACTAGATAGGAAGGCTTTAGGAACGATTTGACTCTCTTTGTCTAAGAGCGTCGCCTTCAACATATCCAAGGTGAAAACTGTAAAATAATTAATAGAAGCCCTAGCCACCATGTATAAAAAACTCTCAGCGTCCAATAAGGTTCATCTTATGAAACAACTATTCAACATGAAGATGTCAGATGGTGGGTCGTGGCTGAACATCTAAACGAGTTCAATACAGTCACGAGCTAGTTGGAATTCGTTGGCATTATTTTTGAGGATGAGGTCAAGGCGTTATTGATCTTGTCCAGTTTACCAGACAATTAGGATGGTTTGATGATTGCCGTGAGCAATTCTTCAGGGTTGACAAAGCTGAAATTTGATGATGTGGCAGGTCTAATTCTCAGCGAAGAATCTAGAAGAAAGACATCAGGAGTTTCAGGGGATTCAGAGAATGCTCTAAACGTTGAAGGTAGAGGAAGATCGCTGAACAAAGGAGGCAATAAACTTGGACGTTTTAAGTCGAAGAAGAGGTACAAGGGACCGAAAGTCAAATACGGGTGTTGGCATTGCGCCAAGAAGGGGCACATGAAACATGATTACAGGGCGCTAAAGAAACAAGAAAGAAACTCTCAAGGTAGGAAGGATTCAGTGAATCTATCTGACGAGAGTGATACAAAGGCGTTGATCTTGTCTCTTGATGCGAGGAATGAGTCTTGGGTTATAAACTCAGGTGCTTTGTTTTATGCCACTTCGTGTAAGGAAGTTCTGCGTAACTATGTATCAGGTGACTTCGGGAGAGTCTACCTGGGTGATGATGAGCTATGCAGTATTGTTGGAAATAGAGACGTTTATATAAATAAAAAAGATAGAATTACGTGGAAATTGAAGGAGGTCAAACATGTACTGAGTTTGAGAAGGAATCTGATCTCAGTGGGGTAGTTGGCTGATACCGGTTCTGTGACGACATTCACCAGTGACTCCTAGAAAATCACAAAAGGTGCCTTGGTAATATATCGAGGCAAAAAGGAAGGTACTTTGTACGAGACTTCAGGATCGTATAATTCACTCTCATTCGCATCAACTGGAGTGAATGGGCAGTTATGTCATCAGAGTTAGGACATATGAGTGAGAAGGGGATGAAAGTGTTATTGTCTAAAGAGAAGCTACCAAGACTGAAATCTATTGACTTAAAATTCTGCGAGGATTGCGTGTATGACAAGTAAAAGAGGGTAAGCTTCAAGAAAACAGGACGCGCTCCAAAGACACATCTGTTGGAGCTTGTACACACTGATGTGTGGGGATCGGCACAGGTATTATCTTTTGGTGGCTCACGTTATTTTGTTTCTTTTATTGATGATGTTAATAGAAAATTATAGGTTTATTTCTTAAAGCACAAATCTGATGTATTTGATGTATTTAAGAAGTGAAAAGTTATGGTAGAAAATGAGACAAGTAAAACAGTAAAATGTGTCAGATCTGATGATAGGGGAGATTATTGTAATAAAAGGTTTGATGAGTATTGTACAACAAATAGAATCAAACATCAGAAAATGATTCCAGGGACACCGCAACAGAATGGTGTGGCTGAGCGCATTAACAAGACCATCATTGAGTGTGCCAGGAGCATGATGTTACATGGAGGATTGCCCAAGACGTTTTGGACAGATACTGTGAATATTACCGCATATCTCATCAATAGAAATCCCTCAGCACCATTGGATGGTGGGCTACCAGAAGAAACGTGAACTAAAAAAGAAGAAAACCTTACACATCTTAGAGTATTCGGTTGCACTTCATATGTTCACATTAATGCCGAGTACAGAAACAAGCTGGATGTGAAGTCCAGGAGGTGTATGTTTATAGGCTATGGGCAGCATAATTTTGACAACAAGTTTTGGGATGCAAAAAATAAGAAAATCATCAGAAGCAAGGATGTAGTCTTAAATGAAAAAGTGATGCGTAATGACAGTGTGCAGGAAAATAAGACTGAAGAAAAAGAATTCGTAGAGTTGGAGAGTTACAGGACACGGGTGTTACAGCGCCACAGGATGATCATGCACAGGAGCATTATGAGGCAGAGCTATAGACACCGGTTGTGAGGAAGTCTACTCAGGAGAAAAGACCCATGGTCCGATACTCACTCTCCTTACATTATCTACTGCTGACAGATAATGGTGAACCGGAATGTTTTCAAGAGGCATTACAGTCAGCTACACGGATTAAGTGAGAGCAGGCCATGGATGAGAAGATGGATTCTTTTAAGTCTAATCGTACATTGGAGCTAGTCACTTTACCTAAGGGTAAGAAAGCTCTTCATAACAAGTGAGTTTACAGACTGAAGGAGGAGCATGAGGGTTCGAAATGGTACAAGGTTAGATTGGTTGTGAAAGGGTTTCAACAAAAGGCAGGTATCAATTTCACTAAAATATTTTCACTAGTAGTGAAAATGTCTACGATTTGCATAGTCTTAAGTATAGTGGCTACAGAGGACTTACATTTAGAGCAGCTAGATGTTAAGACAGTCTTTATAACATCCCGAAAATCGGGGGTATGGTAGAAACCCAACTCCCGAGTTTCAAAACATCACTTATGCAACATTTTCAATGATGGATGAATGTCGGCTGTGATAGTGCATAAAACATGAAGTGGATTAAACCAAAACAGCATATCATACTCCAGAGACAGTTAAATTAGCAAGTGGAAGAATGCGATAGATATATAAAATATATAAATGATTGTAAGTCTCCAGAGTGTGAACATGGTTAACTAATTACATGTATACTCCAAAATAGAAAGAAAAGAATATACATGGGTGTGTAAATAGAAGGCAAACCGCCAAGTGTATTGACATCTAATCAGTAACCCTGTAAACCCGTCGATCAGAACCAGCATATAGGAGAAATCCTCCTCATCATCAAACAAGTCCGGCTCCGCTTCACAAGCAGCGCCATCACCTGAAACTAAAATAACGACTGTTTGGTGTGCGCAACACTGTCTCGTAACGTGGGAGTGAGTAGCTAACTCAGTGGAATCATAGAGTAAGGGTTAACATGTTATCAAATCAATCATGCGATAATAGTAAAGCAAATAATCAGACATTCCTACATACTGTGATTAATGTAAACATGAAATGACATGATGGATGCCCTCACCGACGTACTCCCTCATGCGATACCATCTTACGTCCGCGGCATGCTTTCTTTCCTCAGTGCTCCACATATTCCAGGCACATGCAGTGCGATATGAATATGATTACCGAGTTGTTATTAGTCCTTTTCATACAGCAGGATTGAGAAACTAGGGTACTTTCCTTATATCAATACCCAAACAATGATCCTGTCTAGGGTCGTCACTCCTAGTAGTCTCATACGATGATATATTTCTAGGACGCTGCAAGGGCTGCAAGGGCTGTTGCACGCACTCGTTGCTCCGCCCCTCCCATCACCTTATTAATACAGGCCTAGTTTATATTCTTAAGACTGCATCAGAACTCGTCGCCCCCATGCGGTGTCAGGATAAACTCAAGGTCACTACAAAGGGCTGCCAGGGCTGTTGTTCGCACTCGTTGCTCCACTCCCCCATCACCTTATCAATGTAGGCCGACAGCAAGAATATAGTATCCCATACCACCATAATCTGCTCAGAGTAGGGTGCTCATTAGTCACTAAGGGGAGGTTTGTGGCCCCATTGTAGGCCGACAGCTCGACCACGGTGTCCCATACCACCATGCCCGGCTCATGAGTCTTAGGGGATCGAGGTACCAAGGTTAGAGGGGCTTTCCAATGGTAAGTTTAGTATCCTAGGTTCAAGCAGTTATGACGAATACAAGGTGAACATACAATGGTCAGTCGGGTTACTTGATGAATCTGACTAGCACGAGCGTACGTTGAATCGACCGACATGAAGTGCACAAGCACTTCGTGTGGCCTAACCACTGCCGACGACTCTAGTACGACTCGGGTTCATCATACACATCCTTCGTGGTGAATAGAATCCAACCACGAATTCTAAACTGTTACCGACTGCCTGGACTAGAGTGTAGTCCCAAGCACATGTAATGTGAATCAATAATCATATGAGAGAGACAAAATTAAAATACAAGAAATTTCAGCATGTTATCAGCATGTTGTAACATACATCATAAGCAGTTAACCAAACACGAGTATTTCACACATAAGGTAACCAATTCAAATACAAAAAGTATGGAGGAAATCATGTGCATCATTAAATTAGTTGAGAATCCATTCTCAACGCTAATCTACAACACCACTTACTCAATACTTACCAATACAGACATTTATACAAACACTTAGTCCACACAATTCCAACGTACTTGACGTATGTTGATTTCAACATATAATATGACAGATCCATATATCAAGGAGTTGTCTAGTACACACAATCATGTTCTTACAGTCAAAACATATGGCAGGCATAAATCTTATTGATTTAGGCATTTCAACAAACACTTAGTCTACACACATTAGTCTACATAGCATATGTCGGCCAATATGTGCATTAGGACGAATTTCTTCGTCAAACAGATCATACATGTATAATTAGTATAGGTACACAGTAAATACTCATGGCAATCATACCGACAAAATACGTACGTATATAGTATTTCCTATAAATACCTAAAATACCCTAAATCTCATATTCTTCGTACGTATGTGAAATGAAAAAAGGACAGCATGTTCTACATGTCAAACAACATCCTTATCAGTAATCTACCATTAAACGGCATTGAAAGCTTTGAAAAATGGTAAACAAAGCGTCTACAATCCGTACCTTTCGCCGTACAAGCGTAACGAATCGAATAGAAACTCTACGCTTCGTCAACGCCTATATGACGACCTATAGCACAAGATACATCAGCTACGTCGCTACTTGTATCGAAGGAGTCCCTAAATCAGGTTGAGGTTAGGGTTTTCTTACTTAGAATGAAGTCAGAATCGCCAGAATAGCGATGCAGGAGGAAAGATCTGACACGTGGAGCAGCAGGGAAGAATCCCAGGAGAAATTCCTAACTTTTCCCTCAGTTTCTCTCTCTTTTCTCTCCTCTCTCCTAGGGTTTTCCCTAAATTCATATGGATTAGAAGGCTAAGGGTTTAAGTTCCTTTTATAAACCCAAACATAACCAAAACAGACTCCAAGTCAAGGTATACTTGGGTTATAGCCAAATCGGGTCTTTCTCGGTCCAAAAGAGCATTTCTGGAGGTCCCCTGACTGAATGCGGTCGGACTTAAGCTCATGGATGTTGGATCCTAATCACATTAAGTTTTCACCCTGATAGTGTTCCCAGATCGCACGTGGCGGACCAGTTTCAGTTCAGCGGTCACTGAGACTCGATCAGGGCCACAAGTGCTACGACATGTAAGGGCCACCTGTCCTGATCTGAGGGTAAAATTTGGTCAGATTCCGAGGGTCAGAATGCTTAAAAAATGTCGCGCAAGCGACATGTGCCAGATTTATTTAAATTGAATTAATTTTCTAAAGATTTTCCTTTTCTCACTCTCTTCACTCCGGACTCAGTAAAATGATTGTCAAGTCCAACAAGGCGGTCGTAATTGTCTAAGATTATCGCTATTGAACTTTCGACGCGCGGTCTAGATCCAATACAAAGTTTCAAAGGGTTCCTGAGAACAAACATGTTTAGAGTTTGATCCTAAGTTTTAGGATGTTATAGCGTCATTGATTCTATAGGTTTTGGGTCTTATAGATTGTATTTAAAGTGGTTGGTGCTAATTTCATAGGTAACCTAGTGTAGCGCTAGCTAATTCACGTTAAATTTCTAAAGAATTAGGTTCTAAATGATTTCTCTGGCTTGGGAATTGGGTTCTGAGAGGTTACCAAGGTGTTATGGTTGACCCATTGTCTAAGGACGTCTAACCCCAGGTTGGCAAAAATTCGGGGTGTTACAGTCTTTCTTCATGGGAACCTTGAAGAAGAGATATATATGCATCAGCCAACATGATACGTGGCACAAGGAAAGGAGAACAATGTGTGCAGACTGAAGAAGAGTATATATGGCTTGAAGCAGGCCCCGAGACAGTGGTACAAGAAGTTCGACAGTTTCATGTTGAAAAACAGTTTTAAAAGATGTCATGCAGACCATTGTTGTTACTTGAAGAAGTTTGATATGTCGTACATCATCCTTCTTTTGTACGTTGATGATATGCTTGTGGCTGGTTCAAGCATGAACAGATCTCAAAAGACAACTGTTTAGAGAATTTACCATGAAGGATTTAGGAGCTGTAAAATAAATCCTAGGCATGAAGATAAAGCATGACAGAGAAAATAAAAAAATTAATTTTGTCACAAGCAGAGTACATAGTCAAGGTACTTGATCGATTCATATGGGAGGTGCTAAGCCGGTTAGCACTCCATTAGCCAACCACTTCAAGCTATCTAAGGAGCAAGGTGTAAAGACGCATGAGGAATGAGACTACATGGCTAAAGTCCCATACGCATCAGCTATTGAGAGTTTCATGTCTGCTATGGTGAGCACGAGGCTAAACATTGCTCAAATAGTGTGAGTTGTTAGTAGGTTCATAAATGTCATGCCCCAAACTCAGAAATCGAGCTCACAAAATTCTCTATCGCCGAATCCGGCGCCGACAGCCTCCGTAGAACCCCATTCTCAGCTCCTAGCTCCCATTCGCTAGGTTCAGATCTTGGGATGCTACGAGGAGGATTTTAAATATCAGTTTGATTCGTAATAAGCATAACCAAAGGCATAACCCACAAACAACAACCAAGGACTCCATTACATTTTCACTATGATAAAAAACTTTACAAGTACAATGAGCATAAAGGAAAATATAATGGTAAAGAATAAAAACTCCAAAACGCTCTGCAACGTGCTCCTGCCTCAACGCTTCTGCGATCCAACGTCACCTGTACGCAACGGTCGTGCATAAGCTTATAGAAAGCTTAGAGGGTGGTGAAAGTGTGTGTGTAAGGTAGCAATATGAACATGCAATGTCGGAGTAATGCGGAATATGCAGATGGATCCATAACATCATGAGCCGTAACAAGGCTGTACAATGCAAGACATGAATGGTATCGGCCACCCAAGGCCATGCGATGTGTAATGCAACTCAAGCATATAGATCCTCATCTATGTCCATACATCAATACAGCTCAAAATATAGAATATCACCAGGGTCTAGTACACTCTAAACCAGATTGCCGCCACATCGCGCGCAATAAGGTAAGTGAAAAAGACCTCACTATCCGTCTGCCAATATCGGGCGCAACTCGTCGATAGCGGACCGATTCCTCGAGCTGGTCAGACTCAGCCTAGCATTGCCCCCTACACTCGGGCGGGTAAGGCCGCACCCCCTTCCAACCGACCACGACACAGTGGAGAGCGTAACTGTCTGGTAATCGACACTCAACGCTCATCTACCCACTCGGTCTAGACGTTGGAGAACATCTTGGTACCATAAGGGTTTAGGGACTTTCACCCAGGGATATCAATAGCACCCCATGTAGAACAAGATTTCTGGTATCCAATCCTGCCAACCACGATGCGTCTGTGGAGGCTACGACCCTGATGTAGCTAGGGCGTAATAATAACCATGTCACACAAATGCGAAATGCACGATTCACGCTATCTAGTCATGCAACAATTCCCGCGCATATCGTGTGGTCATGTAGGGCAACACCGCCTAACTGGGAGCCCATAAACAACCTGCCTGAAGGTAAATGCTATGATCAGACTATTCTCACGTCAAGCATACAGATGATGCGTATGATCATGAGTCATGAAACTGTACTAAACATATTATAATAAAATAAACTATCTTACAATGCAGATGGACCTGGACGGCCTATACACGATAAGTACGGCCCAGTAATGGGCCCTAAGGAGAGTCGTAATGTGGACATCCAACCAACATTACACTCGCAGTGTGGACGTCAAACCAACATTGCTCCCAAGGCACAATCTTGTAAACATTGGTACTTAGTCTGGAATGGATTTACACATTGCAATGGACCGTAGGTTCTTTCCATTGGACCTTACATATATATCAAATGGGCCATATCTTATGGGCCTTTTATTCATCAGATGGGCCACATAAATGGGTCATACCAATGGGTCTTATGTGCATTGCAATGGGTCAAAATCCGTGGGCCTTGGATTGCATCAAATGAGCTTAGTCTCATGCGTCTAATATGTGACCAATGGGCCACACCAATTGGGCCCCCACATATACATAAAAAGGGACTCAACCCATAGGCCTAACATGAGTCAAATGGGCCTAAACCCCTAGGCCTTAATCAAATAAAATGAGCCTAACTCATGGGTCTCAAATAAATCCAGTGGGCCTAATCCCATGGACCCTTTTATAATCAAATGGGTTTAGTCCCATGGGCCTTACAATATATCAAATGGCCTACTTCCATGGGCTTTTAAAATTTCAACAAAAGGATCTAATTACATGGGCCTTGAAGTACATCAAATGGGCCTAGTCCCATGGACTTGTAATACATCAAATGGGCCTAAGTTCTTAGGCCTTAAATGAATCCAATGGGCCTAGCCCATAAGCATTTCATAAACCAAATGGGCCTAGCTCATAGCCCTTTTGAAATTCAAATGGGCCTAGCCCATAGGCCTGTTACAAGTCAAATGGCCTAACCCATGTGAGTGGCCCACCCATCCAATAGCATCAGGCTTTAAAAAATGATCCCACTAAGGGGATGGGCGGCCTGGATGCATCACGTGCATCATGGTGGGTCCCACTGTCGCTGGACAGTGAGGACCACTCATATATTCCAAGGGCCCCACCGTCCGCTGGACGGTGGGAGTACATATACTCAACAGTGGGTGCCACCGAGGCACATGCATCAATTGTGGCTCCCATGTGGGGCCCACCCCGTAATGTTTATTTGGCATCCAACCCATTGATAAGGTCACTCGGGCCTGGTTGAAGGGAAAACATAAATTTCAGCTTAATCCAACACGTCTGTGGGTCCCAGAAAGATTTCAATGGTAGATGCTCAATCTCACTGTTTCATGTGATGTGGGCCACCTGAGTTTTGGATCGATCTGAAATTTGGAGGGGGCCCACCTGAGGATGGGACCCACCTCATGGACGGTGTGGATGGCATATAACAATCAAGGTGGGACCCACGGAAAGTGGTCGTGGGTCCACGTCGCTCGCCCGCCCGCTGTTGCAACAGCGCAGGCAGCGCCTGCGCTGGCCTGACACAATGCAGCAGCTTGCTGCCCATTCTCCCTCTCTCTCCTAAAATTTACATTTTTGCCAAAAATCATGTGTGGGGCCCGCTTCCTGAAAATTCACTCCAGCCATAGTGTTCTACAGCTTGTAACAGACAAAAAGAGTCCAAAGTTTGAATTTTTTTGAGCTTAGGAAGTGAAATAAAATAAGAAAATAGTATTTAAATGGTGAGGACGCAATATTTGGCGCTATGGCCCACCAGGTGATTGGATCAGCTCCAAATCTTGGCCCAACGCATGAAATTTGGGGGAGAATGGGTTGAACGGCGTGGATTGATTACATACATCCCGGTGGGGCCTCAGCAAGTGGACCACCAAAAAGCCCCTTTCCTTTTTCTTCTTTCTCATGAAACGTCGAGCGTCCCTGACGCTGGACGGTTTTGTTCTTTCTCTCTTTTTTTTTTGATAGTGGTGAGCCCTGATGAAGTGGGCCACCACTGATGGGTGACATGGGCACATCGTCTAAGGTGGGCCCCACTTGAATAAAGATTTAATTAAAATAAAATCTCAAGGTGGGATCCATTCAAGTGGGCCACACAATCCTATTGCATAAAGATAAAATAAAATAAAATAAAATAAAATAAAATAAAAGAAAAGAAATAAAAGAGAGAGAGAGACATGGAGAGTGGGACACGCCTTGTGATGGAGGGCTCCGCCACTATGAGCCCTCCATTGAATGAAATCATACAATAAACGGATCCCTTTGAAAATGGGATCATCAAAAATGCAAATCAACGGTGGAGATCCATTCCCCACCGATATGGACAGTCTAGATGACCTTTCTAAATGAAATAAACATCATGATGGGGTCCATGGAGAATAGCCCCATCATGGAATGATCATGATGATCCAAGTGGTCCATCGACCACCTTATAGGGTCCCAAGTGAGATCCACACCATGGATCGGTGGGTCTCACTTGGCCCATCATAAGAACAAGAAAGAAACTACCCTAAAGAGACACCCACCGTCTGATCTTCTTGCTCCTAGAGGTTCCTTGGCACCTTGGCTTCAACTTCAATGGATGAGATGAAGAATGGAGGGTTGAGATGAGAGATCTTCGGATGAAGAGGTGGGCCACTTGGAGCTTAGGAGAGTTTGGAAAACTCCATACGTATGGAGCTTGGAATATTGCTTGGAGATTTGAAATGAGAAAGAGAGAAAGAGAGAGAGTTGTAAAGGGAGAGAGAGAGAGAGTGATGGATGGATGTGGTGAGTGATGGTTGTGTAAGAAAAGATTGACTTTTGAGGCTTTTGTGTAAGAGAGGTATGGGTGGTGAAGACTTTTGTGATTTTTTGTGTAAGAGATGTATGGGTTTGGGAGACTTTTGTGGTTGCTTGGGAAAAGGGATGAAAGTGATGTGTACTTGACATGTGATGGATTGATGGGTTGATTGATTGATGGGATTGATGTGATTGATGTGACACATCGTAGAGATTCTCTTAGTTTTCACAACGCGCGGCGTTTTCTCGCACCAAACGTTAGCCCATAACTCTTGACCAGGGTATCGCCTCGGCGCGCGAGTCGCGGTATCGGAACCGCAACGACGGCGCGGTCGCTATGGTATTAGTCTCGGGTTGAGTCGACTCGGGTTGTTGGCACATGAATTAGGGTCGCGCGTCGATATCGGTTAAGGGTCGAAGGTCACCGAAATTTGACTGGTAAGACCGCGGAAGTCTACGGAAGGTACGGACCAAGATACGGATCTTACAATAAACAACCCCAGGAATGAAGTGGATCCTTAGATACCTGGTAGGTACTAAGGATGTAAGATTATGTTATGGTGGATCGGAAATCAAACTACAAGGCTTCGTGGATTCAGTTTTAGCAGGAGATATCGACAGCAGAAGAAACACTACAGGTTATGTTTTTACTCTAGGTAGTCCTGTAGTCAGTTGAGTCTCTCAGTTACAGAAGATAATATCCATCAATACGACAGAAGCAGAATATGTTGCGGCTACAGAAGCGTGCAAGGAGATGGTGTGGATGCAAGATTTCATGGAAGAGTTGGGTAAGAAGCAAGCGGATTGCAAGCTATACAGTGACAGTCAGAGTGCAATACACTTGGCTAAAAATTCAGTCTTTCATTTAAGGACCAAGCATATTACTATCAGATATCACTTCATACGTTCATTACTAGAAGATGGATCGATTGCTCTGGAGAAGATTCATACAAATGAGAATCCTGCGGATATGCTGACCAAGGTGGTCACATGGGAGAAGCTGAAGCTCTGTTTAGCTCTGATTAGTCTTCAGGCTTGAAGATGAGGAGGTGGTACACTCTGGATGTAGAAGACGAAGGTTTATGGCATTGTTTCTAAGTGGGAGATTGTTGAGATGTGAAGCCACATCTGGGGCCGCTCAACCGGTCGTGGCTCCTGCTCGACCGATCATGCAACCCACACGACCAGTCGTGGATTGGCTCGACCCAAAGTCCAGTGAGCATTAATTTTTAGGTTTTGAAGTGCTCGACTGGTCGTGGCCCATGCTCGACCAGTCGTGCAGCCTGCTCGACCAGTCGAAGGTACCCAGATTTGTTTTCGAATTTGATGTGGACTGTGAATTTTTGAGTTGGCTTTCGCAAGGGTACGAAAGGAAAGTTGTCTAAACTATATATAGGTGTCCCTATGGCTTTTCTAGGATATTTGAAAATAATTCTAAGGTGTTAAAAAAGAGTTTTCTCTGTACTTCCAAGGGAGAGATTAATATTTTTCTTTATAATTTTCATTTTTTTTCATAGTAGAAGTTTGTATTCATGTTTTTTTTTTTTTACTCTAGTTTGGAGCTTTTCCACATATATCTTGTCTCGTGGTTTGTTTGAATGCTTTGATTATATTTCTAGTTTATATTTCTTCCTGTTTATTGTTTGTAGGTGAGACTGAATATTGGATCTCGGTTCACTTCATTGTTGGCGTGCTACGCAACAAAGTGCACCGTTGGGATCGAGTAATAGTAATTTTATCTTAGAGGCTAACTGTCTAAGATTCTTGTTACACTTGGGATGCAGTCCAAGGAGGACAAATTTAGTTTTAAGTTGAGTGACCCAGTCATGCCTCGACTTAAACAAATAAGTCCTCTTTTCTTACTTTATTATTTTATTATTTATTTTTTTGAATATTATTTACTATTTTCAATACATTATTTTAACCAATTTTAAAACCAAATATTCAATTGTTGTAAATAGTAGATATCTTATTTGATATTTGGAAACATAAAATTCTTTTTTTTTTTTTTTGTAACCAATATTTGACAATTTCTCCACGTAGTTGAAAATCGAGTTATAACTAGAACTCTATTGTATTTCATTGCCACCATCATAACCAACCCTACAACTGAACTGTCCAAAATAGAACCGTTTGCTGGACAGAATTTCAAAACATGAAAACACAAAATCAGTTCTACTCTAGAAACATTAAATGTGTGTGTGTGTATTTTTTTATATTATTATTATTATTATTATTTTATAAATTTACATTCTTTTAGATTCATTTGTAGTTGATTAAGCCAACCAAAATGAATTTAAAAACACTAATAATTTTAAACATTACATCCTAACATTTACCGCAACTTAGTCTCTGGTTCGCTCCTCAACAAGGCAAGAGTTAAACTAATATTTTATTCTAATAGGCTTATAATGACCAAGAAAGGAACCTTCTTTGGAAATAGTTATTGTAGTAATGGTCTGTTTATTATAAATGTTTCTTATGATAAAAAATAAGATGCCATCCAGTTCTACTTATATTATTGAATCTCTTTCAGTATGACATAGTAAATTGGAACACGTGAATGTAGAATCCTTAAAAAGAATAAAATGAATAAAATTATTACTTGACATCTCAGTCCATAACTTCAAAAAATGTGAAACTTGTATATAATCTAAGTTTGATAGAAATTCCTTTAAATCTTTTAATAGAAGTTTCAAGTTGTTAGAATTAATATACAACGACTTATGTGATTTTAGAAATCACTTGTCTAGATAAGGCAAAAGGTACTATGTAACACTTATAGACAATTATTCTAAATATACTAGAGTATATCTTCTAAGGAATAAAGACGAGGCTTTAAAATCATTCATTAAGTGTAAAGTTGTAACACCCCGATTCCCGGAACCCAAGTACATTACTTGTTTTCCAAAAACTCGAGTGTTAGTCTTTAATTGTAACTCAAATTTCATTTACATTTTTTTTCTTTATTATCAAAGTTAACAAACCAGCGGGAAAGAAACAAATCAAGTATGAAAGGGAGTCCAAATATACGTTACCAGGATTTCAAGTGGTTACCCAAAAACTTATACAAATTAATGTCTTAACATTTATATAACATGACAGTACAAATTAAATACAAATGTAATCGAGGATAGAGAGTCGCAAGGTAGTCTAGCTCCTCCTATTCCATATGCACACCAACATGCGCATCTTCTGCGTACCCTACACATTGATTGCGGTTTGATAGCGTCAATGGCTATCCAGTGAGGTATAACCCTCAAGATTTATCGCATCATCAAGATAATTAAGCATAATTATTAGAGATATTGTTTAACAAATATAACACAATGATTATCATGAGAATCAGATAAGGTTCATAGATACGCATTCATTAAATAAATTTCACCATTAGTCTTATTTAAATGCATGGATGCTTGCACATGCTCACAGTCTTGGGGATGCACCCCCAGCTGGTAAAAAGTCATCCAAGGAGAATTAGCCACCCGAAAAAGTACTCAAAGGTACGCCCAAGGAGAACCAGTCACCCAGAAAAGACCATACAGACCGCCTGGGGTAGATTAACTACCTGGAAAAGGCAATGTAGACCGCCTGTGGTAAATTAACTACCTGAAAAAGGCTATGTAGACCGCCTCTGGTAGATGAACTACCTGGGAAATGCCATAATAATATATAGATCGCTCAAGGAGAACTAGTCACCGAGAAAAGTACACAAAGGTACACCCAAGAAGGACTAACCGCCTGAAAAAGACTATAATATATGCCATGAAAATGCATGATTAGTCAAACTATTAGTAATCTAATTTTAAATAATCAATTTAGGAAAGCTTAAAGGTCACTATGGGGAATTTGTCACCCAGCATAGGTCAACAACTTAGGCATAGTGTACCATTCTACCATCCCTGGTTCATGAGACTAACAAATGGGTGTTTAAAGGTAACCTACTTAACTAGTGGCCAATTATAGTTCTACAAGTGAAACTTATCATCGAAGGATTATTTAATAATAATTCATTAAAGCCGCAATGGCAAATAGCTAATTCAAGCCACAAAGGGCAAATAGTCAATCCAGACCACAAAGGGTAAATAGCCTATGAAGGCCGCAAAAGGGTAATTAACCAATCAGAGCCACTAGGGCAAATACAAGCCGTAAAGGCAAATAACAAAATCCACATAGACAATAAATGGTCCCTAAGATCATAAGTCCACCATAATTTCATTTAAATCATTACACAAATGACCACTAATTTGAGGACCTCTAAATACGCCATAAAGTAATCGCAAATGGTAAAACAAGTCACGTACAACGTCACTAACATTTACACATATAAAGTGCACATCTTAAATCAGATTAGAGATATTAGAATTCATATCATGTTAAATTATTTGAATTTAAATCTAAACATGTTGCATTTATAAAAGATTACTCAAATGGAACTAACATTAATAATTATTTTCACGTTGCACTATATTAAGAAATTAACAAATTAATTAAACTAAGCTAACTATTATGATGTAGGAAAAGCTTGAAGGGTGATCCTCACCTTTAAATTAAGTAATTGCAATAAGAATGCTCCAATGCACGAATCTAAATCAAATGGGTTAGATCTAAGTTCCGCACACCATCTACAGTCAAGATCTTAACCTCAGGCTTTGATCTCCACCTTGATTTGAGGTCAGCTGCTATAGGAATTCTAAAATCTAAGATGATTTGAGAAAAAGATGAAAATTGTAATAGAGGTTAAACTCGATGAAGGTAATAACACTAATTAATTTAATATTCTAATATAACCTCAATTATAATCTTTAGACAATAGAAATAAAATGATATTAACCCCTAAGTCAAAATGATAATAATAAAAAAAGTAATTGGTGATGAACCTGATTTGAGGAAAGAATGAAAAACAACTCAGTTATGTCGACTCGTTTGAGTCAACTCAACTCACCATCACATCTTCTTCCTTATTTCTCTTTTCTTCCTTTCTTCTCATTTTCTCCTTTCTCTTTTCATCCTATCTTCCTTTAAAAGAAATTTCTAGCAAAGTGTGGACTTGACCAGTCAGTGAATCAAAGACCTGACTTGGTATTGAACCGAGCCAACTCAGTAACTCGCCCAACTTTTCTTCTTCTTTTCTTTCCTTCTTGCTCTTCTCTCTTTCTCCTTTCTCTCCTTGCTTTTCTCTTCTTGTAACAAGACCGAGAACCACTCATTTCAAAATCTGCCCCAAGCTCAAACATGGTTGACTCGATCAGGCCGACTCGGTTTGACACGCCTGGACACAATGAGTTAGCCCTGTACGACAAACTTCCTTCCTCTCCTTTCTCATTTCTTCTTCCTCTGTTTCCCTTCTCTTTTCTCCTTGCTAGGATGTCCTGCAGTGGACTCAGCAAACCAGTAATGACACTGGATTTCAGCGTTAAACAGGGAAAAGAGTCAACTCAGTGCTTGACCCGACAGCCCATGGAGAACCAACGAACCTTCACCCCCTTTTCTCTCATTCTTCTTCTTCTAAACTCGTTATTGGAAGTCTACCAATCTTTTGGATTTCGGTGAGGTCTGGACCCGAACTACACCTGAACTCAGCCTACCAACTCACCGAGTCAAGTTGGTGCGGCAACTCTCGACTCGAAATCTCTCTCTCACTTTTCGGCTTTCCTTTTCTAGAAAGGATGCCCTAAAAGGCAGCCTTTTATAAGGATTTTCTAACCTAATTCTAAAAATTTTGAATGCTTAACTAATCACGAGATTAGTTAGCCGCATCAGTCATAAACTCAAGTGTAATATGATGCAATTCAGATGATTTGGGTCAAAAGTATCTTGCTTGACTCGAATTAGCCATACAAGATCGGTTTCTGGGACCTTGGCCTACGCATCTAACGTCTCAGATCAGGTGATGAGACTCACTTAGAGATGATGGGTCTTTTTAGCTTGATGGGGAGGATGATGGGCTGTTCATGGCGGATTTCAATCGAGTGGGCCATCCTTCGTGCTAGGGCGTCTGGATGGTCTAGATGTGTCCAGGGATCATTGTGGGACCAACATTTTGGATGGATGACAACCATATCTCGGTGGGTTTCGAGATTTTCGGTCGTGTTTTGGCAACTTGCAAACTCATGAATTTTTCACGAGAATTCCTATCGGTGTGAAATGGTATAACTGGTTGCTGTAGGATAGATGCACAAGATGCTCTGAAAGAGCTTCTAGAAGCTCCTGAGTGAACGAGATCGAGCCACGTATCTCCATAGGAGATTCCGTCCGCTTTTTGGAAGTTGTGGTGGAAAATCCCTAAATGATCAATGGTTAGATGGTTGGGATGCATTGAAATGGAAGGATAGGATTGAGAGGAAATCCTGCACACGGATTGCCAGTTGTTGTAAGAAAATAGAGATTCAATTTTTGGCAAAAACAGCCGCACTTAGCACACTTAGCACTCCTATTTGTGCGTACGTGCGCGTGCATGAGCTTGTATGGACACCGTAGGATTGGATGGTTTTGGCAGAAAAACACGATGGACAACTTGGATTGTCATGACGGGTTATGATGGTGGACCACAGATTAAACGGTTGAAGTCCATTTAAATCACGTCCGAGTGGGAGTATAAAAGGGAGGGGTTTCCTTTCCCTATTTGAATTGTGTCGAGTTGACACCCGATTTCACTGAACATCGATCCAGTGTACCGCATGTGCACAAGAGTGGGTGCACATTCACAAGCCAAAAGTAGGATCCGTTGTGATGCTTGGTGACATCCACATCATCCATTCCCTTCTACTTGTCCAAATAAACCATCTATCCCACGTTGAGGCAGATTCCACAGTTAGGGTGACCCTAGAAACTAGGTTTTTGTGTTATTCTATTGATTTCTATTAATCTAATGGTCAGATTGATTTCAATCCGAACTCCAACGGTCAAAAGGACCTTAAGAATTTGTTTGGATGATCGGGACACTTATTCTATGGGTTTTCGCTATTAATACATTTATTATAATATTTATCTTAACTTAAAAAGGGTAATGCCTACTTCTAATTAGAACTGTCCTTATGGTGGATCAATCCTTGTGAGTCATGTACATGGTTCTTAACGTAATTTTTAATTATTATGTGGCTCACACCACCTGAACATCTAATTATCAAATTTGTTTATTGAGCGTTCAAACCATCCGACGGTTGGATTGACTAATATATAATTACCGATAATCCTAGGGATCCTAATAATGTTTAGGCGTGATCTGGGAGTTGATTATGAAACCAAGAAATTCGATGTGTGTTCACAAAGAATGGACCATCATAAATTTGATGAATGGTAGATCTGATGGTGTAACGTCTCGAAAAAATCCGTACAGAGACCCGAGTACCACCTCGATCAGAAATCACTTAAGATTAATTCCTTTAGAAATTAAGCGTAAGATAACTAGCGCTATGCTAGATTAGCTGTGAAATTAGCACTGATCACTTTATATACGTTTTATAAGACCCAAAACTTGTGGAATCGTTAACGCTATAACGTCCTGAAACCTAGGATCAAACTCTAAACCCGTTTGCTCTCAGGAACTCTTTGAAACCTTGTAATGGATTCTGACCATGCGTCGTGAGTCCGGTAGCAATGAACTTAGACTATTATGAACCACGTAGTTGGACTTGACTACCACCTCAAAAATCAAGCCCAACTGATGTTCTGAGGCTATTTCATTGAGCCTGGAGCAAGGAGTGTGAGAAAGAGTGAAATTCTTTATAAATTAAATGTGATTTAAATAAATCTAACACATGACGCTTGCGAGTTAAGTATAAGCATTCAGACCGTTGGAATCTGACCCAAATACACCCTCAGATCAGGGAACCTTTTCCACTCAGGTCAGCGTACTTGGAATCCTCGATCGAGTCTCAGTGACCGTTGAACTGAAACTGGTCTGCCACGTGCGATCTGCAAACCCGATCGAACTGAAAACTTAATGTGGTTAGGCTCCAACATCCATGAGCTTAAGTCCGACCGCATTTAGTCAGAGGACCTCCAGAAACGTTCTTTTGGATCGGAAGAGACCCAATTTGACTATAACCCAAGTATACTTTGGTTTAAAGTCTAAATAGGTGAGTTTCTAACCTATTTAAAGACCTTAAACCCTCTCACACCCCTCCCATATGAATTTATAAAAACCCTAGAAAAGAGAAGAGGGAAAAGAGAGAAATTGTGTGGAAGTTGTGAGGAAAGGTTCCTGTCATTCGATCCTGCTTCTACACGTACTTAATCACCGTGTTCTAATCACTCCTCCGGTGATTTTGACTTCATTCTAGGTAAGAAAACCCTAACCTCAATCTGTTTTAAGGATTCCATCGATACAAGTAGCGAAGTAGCTGACTTAACTTGTGAATTAGGTTGTCATATCGACGTTGACGAAGCATAAAGTTCCTATTCGATTCGATACCCTTTTACGGCGAAAGGTGAGGATTTTAGATGCTTAGGTTAACTGTTTTTAAAGCTTTCAATATCATTTGATAGTAGATTATCGACAAGGATACTGTTTGACATGTAGAACATGCTGTCTGTTTTCCATTTCGATTTCGTATGGAGAATATGAGATTTAGGGCATTTTAGGTATTTGTAGGAAATACTGTATACGTCCGTATTTTGCTAAAATGATTGCCATGTGTATTTGTCGTGTTATTATACTAGTTAGGCGTGTATGATCTGTTTGGCAAAGAGATTCGCCGTAATGCACACTTTGGGTCGACATACGCTATGTAGACAAATGTGTGTAGACTAAGTGTTTGTATAAAAGTATGTATTAGTAAGTATTGAGTAAATGTTGTTGTAGATTAGTTTTGAGATTGAATTCTCAACTAATATGATGATGCAAATGATCTCCTCCATGTTTGTTATATTGAATTGATTTTTCTTATACATATGAAATGCTTGCATTTGATTGATTTGCTTATATTGTATGTTATAACATGTTGTTAACATGCTTGAATTATTTGTGCTTCATTTCTATCACTCTCATATGAATATTGAATTAGATTACAAGTGCTTGGGGTTATATTCTAGTCCAGACAGTCGGTAATAGATTTGAATTCGTGGTTGGCTTTTATTCGCCATGAAGGACGCATCGACGAACCCGAGTCGTGCTTTAGTTGACGGCAGTGGTTAGGCCACACGAGGTGTTTTATGCACTTCATGTCATTCAGCTTGAGGCGCGCTCGTACTAGTCGAGCCCATCAAGTAACCCGACTGACCCTTGTATGTTCACCTTGTATTAGTCATAACTGTTTGAACCTAGGATACTGAACTTACCAGTAAAAATTCGGATAACTATGGTACCTTGATCCATTAGGACTCATGAGCCGGGCATGGTGGTATGAGACACCGTGGTCGAGCTGTCGGCATACGCTGGGGCCACAAACCTTCTCGTAGTGACCAGTGAGCACCTTAGACTCGTGAGTCGATTGTGGTGGTATGGGACACTACATTCGAGCTGTCGGCCTACTCTGATTGGTGATGAGCCCTTTGTAGTGACCTCGAGCATATTCTGAGTCTACGTGCGACGACCCTTCCGTAGCGACAAGAGTACAACCAGGCCTGTAGTGATAAGGTGATGGGGGAGCGGTGCAACGAGTGCGAGCAACAGCCCTGACAGCCCTTGCAGCGACCTAGAAATATATCATCGTATGAGACTATTAGGAGTGACGACCCTAGACAGGATCTGTGTTGGGATTGATATAAGGGAAGTACCTTAGTTTCCCAATCCTACTGTTTGAAAGGACTAATAAGAACTCGGTAATCATATCTACATCGCACTGCATGTGCCTGAAAGATGTGGAGCACTGAGGGAAGAAAGCATGCCACGGACATAAGATGGTGTCGCATGAGGGAGTATGTCGGTGAGGGCATGCATCATTACTGCATCTCATACTTACATTAACAACAGTATCTAGGAATGTCTGATTATTTGCTTTACTATTATCGCGTGATTGATTTGATAACATGCTAATCTTTGCTTTATGATTCCACTGAGTTGATCACTCACTCCCACGTTATGGGATGATGTCTGCAATACTTACCAGACTCTGTCTTAGATGCAGGTTGTGAGACGATTCAGGAGCTGGAGCCGGACTACTACGAGGACCAGGACGAGTTCTCGTACATGCAGTTCTATGACGGTTTCGCATAAGTGGCCTGGATCGGCGGGATTTGGCTAGTTGGACTATTACATGACATTTTGATTTTGGTTTGGTATATGTATATGTGACTCAGAGATGTATTCATACTTTGGAGACAGATCGAGATTATTTTGTTTTACAGATAGTGATATATATATCTTCCAGTCTTCCGCTTGTGTTTTATCACTGGATCTGGAGTATAAATTGCAGTTTTGTTATAATCTCACTCATGTTAATGCACTAACTCAGACAACATTTAATTTTAATCATATTTGTTGCATAAGTGATGGTCTGAAACTCGGAAGTTGGGTTTCTACACGACCCCCAATTTTCAGGGTGTTACAAGTGGTTCGACAATTCCTCTTGAAAATCAATAGATGGATGGCTTGACTTATGGGTGGAAATTTCTTACAATGGTCATACTTAGGTCAGGTTGTAGGTGAATGTCCACATAAGCTAGGTCGGTACTTATACTACGTTAGGTATAACACGATAACATCCGAGTACTGAAAGTATGGGGTGTTACAATCTACCCTCCTTAAAGGGAATTTCGTTCTTGAAATTTAGCGATCCTAATCATACTGTGAGGGAGAATATCTTCTTTACATCGTTTCTGATTATTCGCTACTTTCCATATGAGGCACGTTTGTAGGTATCAACATATGCAACTATCATTAGAACTAGGGTTGTTATAAAAGTAAAAGTTTAAAGTCAACTTAGCACGAACATTAGAAGACTTAGATCAGATAAATGAGGGGAGTATGAATCTTCTCAGTTTAGAGAATTCTATGAAAAGAATGAAATAGTACATAAAACTATTGCTTCATATACATAAGAATAAAATGAAATAGCTGAATGCAAGAATAAAACATAAAAAAAAATGATGAACGCTATATGGAAAACTTCTACTTTACCTTATAATATGTGGGGAAAAGTTATACTATTTATGTATCATATACAAAATAAGATATCTCATAAGAAAATTGGTAAAGCACCATATGAACTATGGAAAAATCACACTCCTAGTTATAAATACCTTAAAGTGTGGGGGTGTATAGCTAAACTAGGGTTACTTGAAATCGAGAAAATAAAACTAGGTTTTAAGACAAATGATTGTATATTTATAAGATATGTAGAAAATAATGCAGCATATATGTTCTTAGTTTTAAAATCAAAGGATAACTTTCTAAATTCAAACACCATTATAAAAACTAAATATGAAAAATTTCTTGAAAATGTCTTTCTTATGAATACTAAATTTGTAGAAATAAAAAAAATTAGTGAGTCTGATGTTGCTTCAACTAGTAGAAGCATAGATATGAATAACAAAGTAGAATCAGAACCTAAAAGGAACGTGATAGCTCGAAAGGAGAGCAACTTAAGAGATTGATTTTTCACTTTCTTGTTAGAAGATAATCCTAACACCTATTTAGAAGCCATAAACTCTCCTAATGCCTCTTTTTAGAGAGAAGGTATAAATAATGAATTAGAATAAATTATATTGAACAACATTCGAAAACTCGTAGACTTTCCTCCTGAGAACAAGGCTATAGGATATTAGTGGCTGTTTAAAAAGAAACTTAAAGCAGATGGGTCTATAAATAAGTTTAAAGGTAGATTAGTCACAAAAAGGTTTTAAACAAAAAAAAAGATATAATTACTTTGATACCTATTTACCTGTAACTAGAATTGCAATGATTATGGTATTAGTTGCAATAATATCCATACACAAGTTACTAGTACATCAAATGGATATAAAAATATTATTTCTAAATTGAGAGTTGGAATAAGAAATCTTCATGAAGCAATATGAATGTTACATAATTTCAGAAAATGAAAACAAAGTGTTTAAATTAATCAAGTTCTTGTATTGTTTAAAACAAGCTCCTTATCAATGGAATGAGAAATTTGACAATGTTTTAAAATTAAATGAATATATAGTAAATGATGTGCATAAATGTGTATATAACAAATTTTCTGGTAATGATGGTGTTATAATATACTTATATGTGGATGGTATTTTTATATTTATAATTAATGTTAAGTTAGTTAATTCGATTAAGAAACTCATATATTCTAACTTTGATATGAAAAACTTAGGAGAAGCAAATATGATATTAGGTATTCAGGTAATCAAAAAAGATGAAGCATTACTCTATCACAATCTCATTACGTTGAGAAAATATTAAAAATATTTGATCATTTTGACTGCTTACTTGTTAATACACCTTATAATCATACTGTGCATCTTAAGAAGAATACAAGAAGTAGTGTATCTCAACTTAAATATTTTCAATTAATTTGTAGCTTAATATATTTAATGAACTGCACATAATCTTAAATATGATTATTGGAATGCATTGAATAGTATATTGAAATACTTTAAAGGTACCGCTACTATGATATTTGTTATACATGTTATTCTCCTATGTTGGAAGGATATAGTGATACCAATTGGATCACTGATTCAGATGAAACAAAATCCATAAGTGGATACGTTTTCACATTTGGTAGAGGTGCAATATCTTGTAAGTCTACAAAGTAGGCTTGCATTGCTCGGTTGATTATGAAATTTGAGTTTATTGCATTAGAAAAGGCAAAATCAGAGGCTGAATGACTTCGAAATCTGTTAACAGATACTCTATGGTCAAAACCTATGTCTGCTATATCTGTTCACTGTGATTGTTAAACAGCTACCATAAGGACCAATAATAAAATATATAATGGTAAAAGTAGATATATTAGATTCTAACACAATATTATGAGACACCTGTTGAATGATGAGTCATTGTAAGACCCGTATCTTAGCCTGTACTGTTCCGTCAACTCCCGTAATCCTTCTCGTCGAAGTCCATCAACCTATGACCGATAATCGACGCTTACGTACGACCCTAAGTCGTATCCCATAGATCTGAGTCGGTTCAAGTCGGGACTTATACCAGTACAACCACACTGTCGCCATGGTTCCAACCCCGCGTCTTGCATACTTATTTGATACCCCGGCAGGGAGATGTGGACCCACGTTCAGTTCGAGAAAAAACACCGCGCGTTACAAATCCCAAGAGAATCTCTACAACATGTCCCATCAATCAATCAATCAAATCACTCCATCAATCAATCAATCACTCATGTTAAGTACAAGAGCAACCCATGTTTTCTTTCTCTACAAGCCAAGCAAACCCCAAAAGTTAACCAACCTCTCACCTCACCCATCACTCACATCCATCACCTCTCTTACAACCACCTCTCTCTCTCTCTTTTTCTTCACATTTTTCAAGCCATTCCAAGCAACCAAAAATCACACGTCCAAGCATTTCATGTGGGAGAGAAAAGTGCATATGTGAGGCCCACCTTTTCATCCCAAGATCTCTCATCCTAGCCATCCATTTCTCATCACCCTCCATCAAAGTGAAGCACAAGGAGGTCAGCTTTCTAACGGACCAAGAAGATCAATGGTGGGTGCTTTAATAGGGTAGTTTTTCATACTTTTAAGATAGGCCAAGTGAGGCCTACCGATCAATGGTATGGATCTCACTTTAGACCCTTGATGTGGCCGATGGACCACCTTGATCCTCATGATCATTTCATGATGGAGCCATTCTCCATGGACCCCATCATGATGTTTATTTTTCTTACACAAATAGGGTCATCTACACCTTACACTTCGGTGGAGGAAGGATCTCTACCGTTGATTTTGATCAGTGGGCCCACATGTAATGAGACCTACTTGATGTATGTTGTAGATCATGAAAGGGAGGGCCCATAATGTCGGGGTCCCTCCATCACATGTCTCTCTCTCTCTCTCTCTCTCTCTCTCTCTCTCTCTCTCTCTCTCTCTCTCTTTCCTTTTTGTGATGATATGGTTGGGTGGCTCACTTGGATGGACCCCACTTTACATGTGTTGTGTCCACACCATCCATCATTTGGTGGCCCACTTGAGCATGGCCCACCTTGTAAAGACGTTTACCCAAAAACTGTCCAGCGTCCAGGGACGCTGGACGTTCGCTGAAAAAAAGAGAGATTGTTGGGTTTTGGGGTGGACCACTCATGCAGGCCCCACTTTGATGTATGCATTCAATCCACGCTGTGTATTCCATTCCCTAACTCATTTTAGGCATTGAGCCGAAAAATGAAGCTGATCCGATTCCCTAGCTCATTTTAGGCGTTGAGTTGAAAATTGAAGCTGATCCGACTAATCGGTGGGTCGTACCTTAGCAAACAGTAACTTTTACCATTTAAATTCACTCAATTTTTCCTACACTCCTAAAGAAGCCCAATATTGGGCTTGATGGATTTATTATGGGCTTTAGAAATCAGTGGCTGGGGTGGATTCTTTCGATGTGGGCTCCATGTATGAAAAACCGCGGAAAAACTGTATTTTCAAAAAAAATAAAAATAAGCAGCAGCCGCTACTGCTGCTGTTAGAGGCGCAGGCAGTGCCTGCGCTCGGCGGGCGGGCGGTCGGTTAACAGGGACCCACGGCTCTAGCCGTGGGCCTCACCTTGATAGTTATTTACCATCTAACCCGTTCATATGGTGGGTCCTCAAGGCAGCAGACCACCCTCCAAAGATCAGTCTCATCCAAGGCTCAGGTGGCCCACACTGTAGGAAATAGTGAGATTGAACGCCTAGCATTGAAATCCTTTTATGGGTCACAGAAGTTTTAGATTAATATGAAATTTATTTTTTCTCCTCATTTAGGTCCGTGCAACCTTATCAACGGCTTGGATGGAAAAAAATGTTATGGTGGGCCCCACGTGGGACCCACAGTGATGCATGTGTTTTACTATACCGTAGAATCCCACCATGATACATGTGTCACGGTGGAGCCCACGGTGATGTATGTGTTTTATGCACATGGTCAAACAATAGTGGGACCCACCATGATGCGGGTGCTGCATCCAAAACGTCCATCCACTTGGAAAGCTCATTTTATGGTTTGAGACTAAGAATGAGTCAGATCCAAGGTTCAAGTGGACCCCACCATCTATGTGGACAGTGGCATCCACCATTCAAAACTTTTAAGGGCCACCTGTGATGTATAAAGGCTCATGTGTAGGACCCACCTGTTGCATATTTATGGCCCATTGAGAAGGCCCATTGGGATGTATTTGGAGCCCATGGGTTGAGGCCCATTATGATATATTAAGGCCCATGGATTAAGGCCCATCTTGATTTAATTGTGGCCATCCATTGAGGCCCACCTTGGTATGTGTATGAGGACCATTTTGATTTATTTGGGGCCGTTGTTGAGGCCCACCTTGATATGAATGTAAGGACCATTTGATGAGGCCCGATGTAATGTATTTGGGGCCCATGGGTTGAGGCCCATTGTAATGTATTTAGGGCCCATGGGTTGAGGCCCATTGTAGTATATTTAGGGCCCATGGGTTGAGGCCCATTGTGATGTATTAGGGCCCGTAGGATGAGGCCCATTGTGATGTATTCTAAGGTCCATGGGATATGGCCCATTGCAATGTGCATAAGGCCCATTGGTATGACCCATTGGTGCGGTCCACTTGGCCAATATAAGGCCCATGTGATGCGGCCCATTTGATGTATCTAAGGCTCATGGTTCGAGGCCCCATGGGATGTCCTTAAGGTCCATTGCAATGTGTGATTCCACTGTGATTTATGAATGATATTTATGGCGGGCATGCCTTGGGAACAATGTTGGTTTGACGTTCACATTGTAAGAATAATGTTGATTAAATGTCCGCATTATAACTCTCCTTAGGGCCCATTGATAGGTCCATACTTGTTGTGTGTAGGCCATCAAGGCCCATCTTCGTTGTGAGGATAGTTCATCACCATATAAAATGCTTAGTATAACTCCATGATTCATGCCCATATGCATCATACGTATACCTGATATGAGAAATGTTTGATCATAGCATACGTCATTGGGCAGACCATTTATGGGACTCCTTATGAGACAGAGTGCCTCACATTTCACACAATACATGCATGATTGTTGCATGACTGGTTAGTGTGACTCATGCATATTGCATATGTGTGATTTGATCATTGTACGCCCTAGCGACATCAGAGCCGTAACCTCCACAGGCACATCGTGGATGGCTAAATGGGACATAGAAAATACTTAGTTCTAGCACTGTGGGCACTTAGGATGTCCTTGGGTAAAAGTCCCAGAACATCCGAGGCCAGGAGTAGCCCCAACGTCTAGACCGAGTGGAATATGAGCGCTCGGGTGCCGAATACCAGTAGGCCGCATCTCCCACTGTGTTATGGTCGGTTAGGAGGGGATGTGGCCTTATTCGCCCTAGTGAGGGGGCTATAAGCTAGGATGAGTATGACCAGCTCGTAAATGGGTCCGCTATCGATGAGCTGGGTAGGTATTGACAGACTACTGGTCAGGCGGATAGTGAGGTCTATTCCGCTTGGTTGACTGTGTAGCTAGGGAGGAAGCAGTCAGTGCGAAGTGTATTAGACCTTGGTGATTTTTCTAGAGAGCAACCGTACTGATATGTGGACTTATTGAGCAGGAATTGCATATCCATTCATTTATTCATTCACTATCCACTCGGGCTGGTGGTGCATAACTATTTATTACATGTACCATCACATGGCCAGGATTTCGGTTGGACACGTGACTAACCTGAGATCGAGAATTACCACATTATGTCTGACTATCCAAATTTAGGTATGAGACTAGTTTGGATAGAAGTCCCTTGTGATGGACCTCATAGCCTGCGATACTTCGTACTATTATCCTGACTTCACATTCCAGCATGGTCATTTCATTTGCACTGCATATTGCATTGCATCCTTATCATCTGTTATTGTCTTGTTATGTTTTGTATCACACAGCCTTGGTATGGCTGATAGCACTCATGGACTTACCAACATATTTCTGCTTACTTTGATATCGTATGATTCATGATTTTGCCAGTATTTCTGCTTATTCCGATTTTGTATGATTTATGAGCTTTATGGTATACTTGGCACTTATCTTGTGCACACACTTTCACCACCCTCTAAGCTTTCTATAAGCTTATGCACGATAGATGCGTGCAGGTGGCGTTAGGTTGTAGCAGCGTTGAGCTCGGAGCATGCAGCTGTCTTCTAGAGCTTTGATTTCGATATATGTATTTTTCTTTTAGTAATGTATTCAAATGATTATATTAGTGGATATGTGATGATGATGTTGCCTTTGTGAATTGGGTATACTTATGGTTATGCTTCTTATGAAACAAATGTACGTTGAAAAATCCTCCTTGTAGGATCCTAGGATCAGAACCTGGCGTATGGACGCTGGAAGTCGAGAATGGGGTACTACAGAGGCTGTCGGCATAAGGTTCGACGATTAAGATTCTTATAAATCCAACTTTCGGGCTTGTGGCGTGACAATTATAACTGTTGATTTCGTACGATAAAAAAGATCTGACAGATCATCTCACCAAATGACTATCTAAATGATTAGTTATGGAAATATAGGAGGGAATTTGGCCGAGCTTAACCGAATGAACTACCAGTGTAAGCAACCCGACCTATATAAGTGTAAATCGCATGCGATAGGTTTAATGGGTAAACAACAAGATACTATGAGACTAGGACGCACTGCAGAGAACTTGCCTATTCCTATGGTATGGTAATGCAAGCAGCAATGTGTGAGATGATGAGTTTTTAAACTCTTAATGAATTTATAACCAAATGTGGTAGTGTATCCAGTTGTTGTGTACACTTGATAGAATTCATAGATATGAGTGTGGAAGTGGGGCAGCTTCTTATGAGAATATATAGGTTGTTTCGTTAGAGTAATTATGAAAATTCAGATAAAGGTGCATGATAAAAAAATACCAAACTGTAAAATGAGCTATAGCGAAAAAGTTGTGTGAGTGGCATGTCTAGCCGTTTACGCTTAAAGGGCCAGGTTAAAGACTAATAGTCACTTGATTCCTGTAAACCTGTCTTGTTTACTCGAAATGTCGATTAAAATCAGATAGATATTAACACTAATACACTACTCTTCTATCTTATACCGAAGTGTTTTGAATTTGAATCATGTGGATGATTGCTATATTTTAAAAAGAATTTAAAATAAAATGTTTCAAAAAAATAAAAAAAATTCCATTATTTCTTGTTTTGAAAAGTATTTTGTTTTTAGTGTATTTCTTGTTCGACTTTGAAAATAACCAAAGAAAAACCCAAGTATATAAGAGAGGAGTTTTGCATGGGGCTTGAGCCCCTTCTTAGGGGACATGTGAATTTGGTCCAATTGAGGGGCTATACCATTAGCCCGAACCTATTCCATTGACTGCACACACTCGCCGAGCCGAGCTATACTTGGCCGTGAACGCGAGTGCGCCGGGTCTGGGTCTGGGTCTGGGTCCGAGTCTGGGTTCGAGTCCGGTTTCAGGTCTTTGTCTAGGTCTATGTGAGGAGTAAGAGTACACTCGCACTAATGGTTTTGTTTCGTATTTTGCAAGTATACTCGTACCTGTCAGTTTTATGCGAATTTCAAACCAGGTACGCGTCTGTTCGGGTGGTCGCACCAGTTGGGTTCAAACCTAATGGACCTAACCCATTTGAAATGGTGTTTTAAGAACCTAATAATGTTATATATATAGACCTACTCATTTTTTGGATTCATTCATTAAAAAACTAATGATTTTTTTTTGTTCTTCAAAATTCGTCTTTGTTTCAATGTTGTTTTACTAGCTGACTTCGTTACCGATTCAACTCACTTCGGTTAGGTTCTATATGCTTGTTTGAGCCCATGTATAGTGAGTGCACCGTTTGGACCAGGTAATAATCATTGTATCCTAGAGGTCAATTGTCTAAGATTCTTGTTGTACTTGGGACGCGGTGCAAGGAGGACATATTTGGTTTCAAGCCAAGTGACTCAGTCACACCTCAACTCAAACAAATAAGTCATCTTTTCTTACTTTATTTTATTATTTAATTTTCTATTTTTCCAAATATTATCTACTATTTTCAACACATTAATTTCAAGATGTACCACATACACCAATGTGCCACATGTGCTACTACTCATCTTGACTTGTGTTCCACATGTTTCATCAACTAGCTACCAGCCGTGCATATGCCAATGAACCATATGTACTAGTGTGCCACATGTTCTATGGTTCATCTTTGCTTGCATTCCATATATATGCCATAAACTAGCTACCAACACCAATATGTGCCAATGCATCACACGCATTGGTGTGCCACACATGCCTCTGTTCATATTTGCTTGCATCTCACATGTGTCACATGGGTGTTCATATTCACTTGCATCTAGCAAGTGCCACACACACCAGTGTCCATCTCTTATAAATGCTATAGCTCTCAAGGTGGCCCACATATGTAAAGTACGGAAGATTACAAGGGAAACGGGCATACCCCTAGAAGTAAAGAAAAAGAGAAAGAGAAAGGATCTCATACCCTGAGCTTTAAGGGGAGTGTGAATGTCCTCCTACCTGCATACACAATGTGGAATGATGCACTCACTTTCTTAGTTTTCTCCATTTTTCAGTTGTAGTTTGATTTGATTTGAATGTGTGGTTAACTCAGAGGTAAAAATGCATTTGACTTGGAGTCACCGCTAGCCACAAGAAGCTTGGAATCTACGTCCGACTAAAAATAGTAGAATCACTCAAGGGTCGGAGAATCTTAAGATTCTCCATCTCGAGTGACTCCTGTTGTTGATCTGTGACCGTAGAGTTTCGACATAACTGCATCTACATATGCTTTGTAGAATTTAACTTTGGGTAGACAAAAAAATAAAATAAACGATACCAAGCCTTATTGTGCAGGATTTAAGACATCAGTAGGCAAATAAAATAAAAAGGAAGTTAGATAGGTAAGAGAATTGCACAAGTAAAAAAGGTGTATGTGTACTGCTGAAGTGTCGAATGGAATGCATGTTGATTTGAGATGTAAAAAGGAAAAGGGGAGACCCAGGACCCTTTTTTGCAAATGGGATGGTTGGATATCCCATATCCCAACCCCACTCTTCTAACATCATTGTCTTTGGTATTTGTTTACTTTTGGATTGATAGTGTTGAACATGGAGCATTTTTTGGGTCAAAGTGTGTTCAACTACTTGTAACTTTGAAGGAAGAGGAAAACAAGGGTAAGATCACTGAATTAGCTGCAAGAAATTATTTGGATAGAATTTCTGCAGTTTTTTTGCTTCCTCCGAACTCTCTCCCTCTCTAGACACTCTCCCTGGACTCCACTCTCTCTTGCCCAACGTTTCCTTTTTACCCCCTTTGTCTGTGTTTGTTGGAGAGCTGCTTAAATAGACGAAGATGCTCTAAATACTACCATCAAATGATCTTGATAGTGCATCACATAACGACAGTTGCAACCTGGGATTGGCAAGCATTATAATCGAGACATAGTCATGATAACTCTTGAGTGGGACAGACCTAGAAATGGTCTTTTAGAGACCTTTTTGCACAAAAATGGTCTTCGACTCATTGTATTTACAGAAGTGATTTACACAAAACTGTATTTTAGGCCTGATCCAACCCGATGGTTGCATCCAGGGCATGCCTTTAGCCATATAACTGTTAACTGGGCCCATTGAAGTCAACCAGCAAGATTAAATCTCGTTTAAAGTGGAGTGTTTATAAGGAGAAAGGAAAAAGATCAAGGAAAAAGAAAAAGAAAGGATAAAGAAATAGAGTAAAATAGGTAGGGAGGTCCACAGTTCGGGTCAGACACTATAATAAAGAAGTGAGCTTAATCCTTGAAATGAGGCGGTAGGGAGAACTTAAGAGTAGCTGCAGCCAACTTCGAGATACTCCTGAAGAGAGGTTGGGCAATGCTGGCAAAACTGCTAGAATTAATAGTATAGGCATGAGTTCCTCATGCGAAGAGTAGCATCTCTCATGTTTAAATGTCATTTTGTTTTTCTTTTAAGTGATATTGTTTAAAAGGTAAATAGAATATGTGTTTGGCTAATTTGTAAAGCGTTTAAAATGTATAAAATAGGTATTCCCATTACATGGATCTTGGGATAGTAAATGCCATCAAAATATGCGAATCACATAAAAATAATATTTTTTTTAAAAAAAAACCATAGAAGAGCATCAAAGTACACACACGATTGAGGGATTGGATGGCCTGGCTAGGATTTTAATGGCGGGCATCCCAATCTAAATGTTCCCGCTTATGTGGACTATCTGATGATAATGTGACTACTTTTTAGGGTTGTAAATCAAGGGATGCGCATGATTGAAAGATTAGATGTACTACATGGATCATAGTAGCCCTACACATTTATGAGCATGCATCAATCATTGATTATGTATAATGTCTTTTTTGTTGTAAAGCTTTACTTATAATCTGAATGTATCTTTTTTCCTATAAAAAATGATTTATTTACTTAAACAATGTTTACAACTTTTAAACACTTTACTGACAAATACCTATAATTCCTTTATAATTAAGAATTTTATAGGGATCCAAAAAAGACTCTTTATTTAAAACAAATAATCAAACAATGTACTTTTCATGATTTTTGAGAAACAAGGTTTGTTGGGATTGGTGGTTATAGTGATTTAAAATATAAGAAATAACTATGTATTTTTTCTTTTTTCTTTTTACTCGTCTCTTTGACTTGCTTATATGGTGATATAAAATATAGAAAGATCCAAGTATTTTGCTTTCTTTCTTTCTCTTTCTCTCTCTCTCTTTTTTTTTTCTAAAAAAAAAAATTTAATTTTAATTTTTAATTTTTATTTATTTAATTTTTTTTATTTAAAAGTAGTTTTTGTCCCATATCAAATACAGAGAGATTTATATATAATTTTAAATTAAAACATTTATATAAAATTTTGTAATGCAACTAGAGAGAAAAACTCTTAGGGATATTCTCACATGTGTGTGAGTTCGGCTAACCACAACATAGCATGGCATGTTATGTGTTTGTTAATTTGAGTGTGTCATGCATGCTATTCTTTTATTATTTTTTCTTTCTTTTCCTCATAGCCATTGTGTCACGGGTGTGTTCTTGAGTGCCATGTGTCTATTCTTGAGTGCTCCATGGTGCCACATGTGCATCCCTAAGTGTCATGTGTACTGGATTTGCCTCCTTGCAAGCTATTTTCTTTTAAAACTTACCTTTATATTTCATTTGATATAGAAGGTTTTTTTTTTTTTTTTTTTTTTTCATGTACTTTCTTCATTTTTTCAGCTTTCATTTTCTTTGTTCCTATGAGCAAATCAGTGAAGTCATCTGTAACATTAAGAAGGCTTCGATCAAGTGTGCTTCAAATCTTTCTTTAAAACAGTGACTGTAATGTCTCTCTCTCTCTCTCTCTGTCTCTCTCTTGAATTTTTTTTAAATTTTATTTTTAATAATTTATCTCTATCTCCTAGCTACAATTTTCTATTCTGTTTCTCTACTCAAAACCAACATGGAAAAAATGTTTCTTTTACATCCTTTCCTGAATTATAAACATATATCTCAGGAAATCACACAAATTACATGCTAAAGAAACGGTATGTTATACTTGGAACATGTTGAAAAATGTTAGGGTTATAATTACCTCCACTCCATTGTTTGACAATAAAACTAGTCTCCCCTCTACGTTGAATTATTTCCAAATCTCACCTTCTTCAAAGATATTAAAAGGAATATGTACCAAATGAAATAATACATGGCTAGATGAGTTTGTTGTACCTATAAATAGCATCCATCCTGCCTAACAAAGTTAGACAACTATAAAAATTAGATGCACAAAAAATTCAGGTCGATCCAATTGTTAGGTTGGCCACACCAAAGAAAATAATGGACAACCATCCAAAAACCTTCAATTCATGTGGTAGACAAGTTAATGGTTGGATCAAGTATAGCATTTTAATAGAACGACAACATAAAAAAAATATCGATGATGTATGCAAATTACGGCGGTCCGCACGTCTGCAACTTATGACATTGGAGGGGGAAAAAAAGGTTAATTGTTCAAAGACAACAAGGGTTTTATTTCCTGACAGGAGACTCGTTGAAACAGAGGGGAGATATCTGTAATAACCCAGAACAGAGAGCACGGTTTGGGTGGATACCTAACTGTGGGGTCCACTGCGATTTATTTTCCTTGCATCCACACCGTCCATCCAATTGGAAAGCTCATTTTAAGCAAGAGCTCAAAAATGAAGCAGAGACAAATCTTAGGCGGACCATACCAAAGGAAACAGTAGTCATCGAATCCCCACCATTAAAAACTTTATGCGGGCCATTTGAATGGTTATTTTTCATCCAACCTGTTGATAAGGTCAAAAATAAAAAAATCTGGATGAATATACCACATAAATATCAACTTGATCCAAAACTTTCGTGGCCCACGAGAAGTTTTTAATGGTGGGGATTTGATCTACCTGAGATTTGACTCTCCTTATTTTTTGGATCATGCCCTAAAATGAGTTTTCAAAATGGATGGACGGCGTGGATATAAGACAAATAAATCAAAGTGGGCCCATGATCAGAGATTCCACTCAGTTAGGTGGAGCCGGTGGATCCACTGAAGCCGCACCCCAGAAGAGAGAGACAGGCATGAGTATTTGTCAATAATTGGCAGTAGGTGCGCTTAACCCAAAATGTCACTGTCCAGTTCGTGATTTCTCATCACAGAAGTATAATTCACGTCCAACCTCAATGTATGGCTTTTGAACATGGGTTGTAATCAGGGCAGTTGATCTAGTGGGCCACCACACGTATGGAGCATGGCCAAAAATTCCAGTAGTTGGGTAACTGTAACCATCCTCTAGTTGTGAATTTTGGGGTTTGAATGTGGACCATTGCTTCGTATTGAGCTAACTTTCTTTGGAGGCCATTGATTAGAGGGTGGCTATCGATCATTTTCCTTCTGCTATTTGTGATATGGCCTGCTCCCCCTCATAACTAACAGTCGATAAATACTCAATACACACGTCTCCAGGTGCTCAACCTGCGCATAACTCCTCATATTACAAGTTCTGTTGATTGACGGTGAAAACGGTGTCCATACAAATGGGGCCCACAGTCCTTTTATCCAAACTGTTGACCTGATGGACCTCACTGTCCATTTATTACCGACTGTTCTTAAATATTAGAAATCTGATCTCTTTCCAGATCTCCACCCAATGTCTTCTCAACCGACTATTCGTAAGACCACTGATCGACGGTCAAGATTCCTTCTCATATAAATAACGCAGACCGCCAGGTTATTCGTTTGACAATAGCTATGCAGTAGCATCATCCGGTCTTTCAATATGGATGATAATCTGGTTAAGTCTCTAATGGGTGAGATACATGAAATTAGAGATTATACATGTAAGCTAAAGTGAACCGTCCAAATCGTGGGCCACACTTTGTATAGGTTGTAAACCAGAATTCATGTTCTAGCGGCCCTATTAATGGACGTCTATTTAACTGTCCAAATTCAACAAAGAGTACACTGTTCCCCATTTTCTTAAAAAAATAATTTGGGTAGGCCATCAAATCACTCGCCATCAATGAATAATAATAATATAAAATATCAGCCGTCCAGCAAAAGCATGAGCGGAGATGACTGTTGTTTGCGTTCCGGGACCAACGCCGAAACTCAAGCCTATATACTCTGCCGGAGTGCGATAGTCGATACCAGGTGGCATGCTAATAACTCAAATCCAACCGTCCAAATTGCAAGACCTAACCCAGACGGTGACGATATAAAAAAACAGGTTGACATATTTCTAGACATTTATAGACTGTTGAAATGGAAATATATTTTTTTTTTAAACCAACGATCCCAATTCAACAGAGGGGCGTTAGCGAGAGGCAGGTTAATACCGTCCAACTAATCTGATTTTTCAGATACGTTCCCCGCCATAGTAGGTCCCGCAATGCGATATGTTTCATTTGAGTCGATGTATGAAGAGCGTACAGTTTAGGGTGCCTGTGTATCAACCATTCCACTCCCCCAGAGTATAAATAACTTCCGTAATAAAAATAAAATAAAATAAAATCCACCCACTTTGAAAATCTCATCAACGATGGAAACGGCCTGTGCACGCATGACCCCACATCCAACCAATTGGACCACAGCATAATGCGTCATATTTCAATAGCTCAGTCCACCCACATTTCTCTCTCTCTCTCTCTCTCTCTCTCTCTCTCGCTCTCGTGTCCACAAGCACGTCATCCGCAGCGACTCGAAACCAATCCACGTATCACATCAGCCCGCCAAGGTTGGCCAACGCCGTTCCCTACATTGGGCATTCATCCTCTGACACGTGGCGACCTAGTCCAACCATCATGATACCCTCGAGAAATCCGGCCCTTTGGATCAACAGCTGGGTCACACGCGGTAGACATCATCCACTCCACACCTGTACAAAATGATCGATTGGTGGTCCAAATTCAACCTATAGCATATCGTAAGCATTGCTGATTTTTTAGGATTCCAATTCTGTTATGACCCCTCCCAGGTCGAAGTCGTATTGCGTACTGAGTTACTCAGTACGCAATCCGCCTCCCAGGTCTGAACTCTGAAGGTCGGTGCTGTGGGCGCCACAATAATGTGTGTTTTCTATCCATGCCGTCCCTCCTTTTTGTCAAATCATTCCAACTCTCATTTGGACCACAAGACAGGAAAAAGTGGCAATTGAATGCTCACCATTAAAAACTTCTTGGGACGTCAGAAGAGTTTTGGAAGAAGCTGATATTTGCGTCTTCCATTCGTCCAGTTCTATATCAACCCAATCAACAGGTTGGATGGCGCATAAACATCACTGTGGGCGCTAGGAAGTTTTTAATGGTCGGCGTTCAATCACCACTGTTGTTTCCCGTGGTGTGGTCCATCTTAGATTTCGATCTCATTTTTGTGCTCATGGGCTTAAAAACAATCCGGGAAAAAAAATAAAATTGGATGGACGACATGCATAAAACATCATGGTGGGCTCACAACACCAACGAGTACGGATGCCTCCGTACTGGAGGAATCACTACCAAATCCAATTCCCATTTTTGAGACAATTCCTTTACTAGGTGGGCCCCTCTAAGTGACCGGACCAGGTCGATTTCCTCGTGAAATCTGGCCGTTCTGATCATCAGTTGGGCCACACACATTGTAGACATCATCGATTCCACATGAGTACACAGCAATAGACCAGCGGTCACAATTCAACGAATGGCATGGGCCATCTATTCTGATTTATAAGACAGGCCCTGTACTAAGTGTGGTCCTCTTTCGGAAAGGGCTCGGATTTGTACACGCCTGCCATGCCAAGTTGCCGAAATATCTCAAAACTTCTCGTGATACGAGGGAAAAGGCCGTACTCCCGTGTATTACATGTGCACGCCCACCCGTGCTTCCTGCAAACGCACGTCCTTCTGTCTCAGTCTAAACCGTCCAAATTGTGGTCCTATGGTTGATGGACAATCCAATTACCCAAAATTCAAATTCGACTGATGAGCCTAACCATCAATTCGGTGGGCCACCAAACAGACCGTTATTAACGAAGTGTTTGCATCTACCGATCAAACATTCGTTTCGATCCGAAATTCCGGTTATACCCCATCTACGGTGGTTCCCACAATTTGGACGGTTTCGATTGACTGCCGTAGATGCATGCCACGTATAGCTCAGTGCATGCGTAGGATAACATATGCCCTTCTTTCACTTTCACAGTGTGATATCTTGAATTCTTCTCTACCTCTAAAATTACAATTCACAAAAAAAAAAGAAAAAAAAAAGGGCTGGAATCTAACATGCGCCGGGAGCACTTCGCACAAAACTCGGCGCGAGAAAGAAAAAAAAAAAAAGAAAAAAAGAGGAAAAAAGAAAGGAAAAAAAAAACCTCACTCATCGTAATTCTCGTCTGAATCTTCGTCCTTAGGCTCCTCATTCAAATCCGGCTTCTTGAATTTCCTACTACAACGGAACTCCCCCGCCGCAGTAGCTGCCGATGCGGCGACGATCCCGGCCTCGGCGGCATCAACCCTAGCTCCAACCTCGGTTGCCTTCTTCCTTATCGACGCTGCTGACTTATCGCGCAGCTCGTCATCATCTTCCCCGGCGAATTCCGGGAAATTGAGGCGAGCAGATGGGCCCCGGAGATAGAAGACGGCCGTGTCGTAGGCCCGGGCAGCGGCAACCGGCGTAGAGTAAGATCCAAGCCAGATCCTCGATCTCTTGTTGGGTTCTCTAATCTCAGCCACCCATTTCCCCCACTTCCTCATCCTGATGCCCCTGTATTGCTTCTCTTTCTGTGCTCCTGCAGCTACCGATTTCCCTCTCTCTCTTGGCTGCTGTTGCTGCTGGTGCTGGTGCTGCGAGTCTGTGCTGGAGCAACAGTCTCCTTCCATCTTCCTCAAATCGATTTTCTATACGCAATCTCTACAAGGGCAGAAAGGGGATTCAAATTTCAGAGGTGAGGGTGTCTGTTTCTACTTGTCTTTTGATATTTTTGCTCTGTTCCGTTTTAACACCTGGATGTATTTATATCTTAGGTGTCCATCCCTCTTTGTTTCGCGGGAAGCTGGCTCTCTTAGCCCCACACGCTTGCTTTGCATTCGCACGTGTCATGCTCGGAAGCTTGCACCTGTTAGAGGGATCGTGGGGCGGGTGTGAGGTGTGTTCTGTTAGGATGAGTGGTGTGGGGCGGGAATTTGGTTGAGGGGAGCTATCAGTTAGGCCAGCTTTGGATGAGAGCAATGTACGGTTCAGAAATGTTATTGGTGGTCCACAGCCGACGGACATGTGTGGGTTATTTGATGAGTGAACTGACCTGAAATTTTTGTTACGTTAGGTTCACGGTGGGGCTGTTAGGATACAAGGTTGTGATTTGATATGGAAGTGTTAGGATCGCACGTGCACCTCGTGTAAAAGTGAGTTGAGAAAGTGGTGCGTGTGGGGTCTTGGGGAGATCGGGAAAAGGATGCATAAAAGACAAAATAAGGGAGTTGTAACATACTCTGCCGGATGTGGCGCGCTCTTTGCTCACGCCCTACACGCTGCTCTCAGTAGCTAATCTATACTGTACGAAACGTGGGGCCCACTTGTTGGGATATCAGAGAAAGTCATACTGGTGGGTGATCTTAACCGTCCTATCAACAGATGATGTCTTAGGGAACTTGAACGGTCATAGTTCTTCTCTTTTCGTGGATGTTTGGCTTGAAACCTGGCCCTGGTACGTGCCAGAGTGCTGGAGCCTTTTACTGCTTAATCCGAACCAAACGGCTGTGACCCCAAGTAGTGAGATAGATAAAAAGACATAAGCAGCCATTTATAATTGAAAACTAAATTAATTTAGATGTTTATTTAGCCATTTATAAATGAAATTAAGTAATTTTTAAAAGAAGAGTTTGTTCTTTTAGTAAGTTCTTTTTGACTTTTAATTGAAAATATTTTTTACATAATCTAATTCATACAATATGAAAATAAAAGGAGCTCAGTTATATTAAATTGAAATGAAAATAGTTACATTGCGTGGATAGCGGAACTTTAAATTTAAGCCTTTATTTGTCCAAAGACTTAAGTATAGCCGGATGAAATTACACCACCGAAAAAGGAAAAGAAAATGTATTTCTTGGTATAGATGGAAGGAAATTACACTTATCCTAGTCTAGATCGGTCTAACTTAGCAACATATATGGACATGATTATACTGCCTGTGCTAAAATTGGTCTGACATAGGAGGGTAGACAGGTTATCTTGGTCTAAGATTAACTAAAATAAGATAAAAAGGATGGACAATGTTGTGTTGTAGATTTAATTTGTGTTGAGTTATAGATTTGAGTTGTATTGAGTTGGCGAGGGTTTGAGCTATTCAATCTTTCTCCTATTTAAAAAATTTTGAGATGGTAACTTGAAAGAGATATTTGTAGTCATTCTTCATGTCTGCTGATTTGAAAATATTTTTCTGGACTTGAAGATAGTTGTAGCCTATCAAACAATGCCATGTATGCTAGTTGTTTATTGTGGGTTGGCCATTGGTTACACATACGTTCTGCCCTTGTTATATGGATGAGAGCTTTTCTTAAGATGCCACGTATTGGTGATAGCTATCCCGCCATGATATCTAGCTAACTTGGTGTGGTTGTTGTTCCACTCATTAAATAGTTTTGGCCGCAAGGGGTTCTACAAGATGTCGTGGTGCATTGGTAGAACTCGTAATTTAGCATGATCGTATTTCAGTCGATGATCTCCTTCGATCATGAGACCATATGGTGAATAGCTGGTTTTGCCATGTGAGCGAGATACACGACACATGTCTTATTGTTATATCCAGTAAACTTATCAATTTTGACTTACCCATGCCTTTACGGATTTTGATCACATTCAACTATTAAGGCAATTAAAATGATCTTTCGTTTGTCTTATATTGAGATTTTGTTGCCATCTGGCATCATTTGGGTCATTACATCTGACATCGTCTAATCAAGTGTAAATGTTGATAGTGTATTTAATTTCCCTTGATTTTGATCTCCATTTTGTGTGATTTTTGTGTTATGCCCCTATGTGCACATTGGTCTTGGAAACAAGTGGTCCAACTTCCTATGTTGGATTGATTGGATTAACTTAGCATTAGGTTGCCTTGAAAGAAAATAGTAATAACCTATCTAGGAGCTTATATTTAAAATGCATTGGAATCCAAATCACAATTACGTTGGAATCAATGATTTTAAATCCTTAGCTGTGTTTAGTTGGAATGCACACGATCCATACCTTCAGTTTTGGAGCTTGTATTTGAAATGCATTGGGATTCTTTAGTATATTAACTAAATCACCTTTAATATCCTAAATTAATATACATATGTGATGTTTGACAGACTGATTTGCTGATTGTAATAAGCCCATTGAAAGATATACTTTCACTAAAAATTAGGCCACAAATGTAAAGATAAAAAAGGAGCAACTCATAAACATTTTTTAACTGTCCATTTAAATTGCCAACATTTGGACAATTTGTATCATTCTATTGATATGATTTTAGTGTTGCAGTTAATAATTGAATTGTTTTGGGTATTATCAATACAACACGTGTATAATGAATTAGTAACCTTATCAGCTTCTGCCTTTAAAAGGAAGCCAAAATGGCATTTCACTTGATTTATATGTGAATTCCTAATTTTTCTTGAGATTTCAAAATAGGTCAAAAGAGTGTATTTCAAATATTTTTGATTCCATCTACATCTGCATTTGAAGCTATCAAATACAAAAAGGAACTAATTAGATTTGAAACAGATTTATTTACATCTAAATATGGGTTGCCAAATGATCCCCTTATGTGAGTGTTATCAAGATTGAGTGATTGAGTGTAATACACAGATATACACTAGGATTATCGGATAGGCAACAAATGCTAAATGGGCTGACCCAATTGTTGGGCACACGTATCATGAATACGAGCCAATATTAGTAGTGCATATTGTCAGCTAAAGTTACAGTACCTTTGTCCAGGTGAGTTTATACATCTCCTTTGAATTTATATATAGTTGGAACCGTTGTTCTCCCTCTAGTTTAAAGGCTGCAACAGCCCGGTGGCTAACCAGGCTAGGCAAGTAATATGAAACATGTTTACTATTCTCATGCATTAGGTCCGACTAATTTATGAGATGGAAGTGCGCTTAACACATTTTATCATAAGTACCACTTTGGAATTATCTCACACATACACACATACCTATATTAGTTGATTATAATGTAATAGGCGCATGATTAAGACTCAAGAGGGGAGGAAAAGTTTACTGTCTTCTTTCTCTAGAATAACCTTTAAATCTAGAAATAATTTTGAGCTTATATAGTAGAAAATCTTTAAAAATGAGAATAAAATTAATGATAGTTAATGATTTGTGCATAAAATATGATTTACATAGAAGTCTCAATTTTGACCATTTGGACTATGAATAGCTTCCAACCTTTCATGTATATAAGGCATCTAACCGTCCCAATAGGTTGGTTTATTCATAAAGATATTTTTGAAAAACTCAATGACAACCGCCCATTGAATGAATTATACTTGTGTTTTGCTATTTAGCAATGGCTAGACATTATTTTATATGGTGTAGCCCACTTGATGTGTATATAAGGTTAGATGATCTTCATAGTTAGGTGAACTTATTAAAAGGGTTGGATGTCACACATGCTTAATAGGTTGAAAATTATCAATTGGGTGGACTACAACTTGTGGTCCAATTGGTGGAGCTTGAGGCCTCCTCACTTTCATGTGCCCTAGGTTCACAACTTTTACAAAATAGTGAACTCTAGTAATTAGAAAGAGATTTCTAAATTGACTCAAATTTTCTCACAGGACTCAAATATTGACTTTAACCGATTACAAAACTCTCCTAATTGTAAAATAATTTAAAAATAACTAAATAAGAACTTATTAAAAAATTATAAAATTGGACTTACAATCAAAGTTAATTGCGAAAATGATTGTATTCATAGGCTAATGACTTTTGGAATTAACAGTGATGTATAGCTCATTAATAGTTTTCCAACAACATATTGCATCTACAATTCTGGTAAATAATTATAAAGTTATTATTGAAATTGGTGTCTACAATCTATGTTTGAAGAAGGGTTTTTGATCAATCGACAATTTAGTTCAATTGATCGATAATACCTTAAATATATGAGTTTAATCATTGGACAATTTTGGGTGTCTTTGTTTGATCCACCATATAGGTTAGATCAATCGCAAAAATTCAATTAACTTTTGGACATGAGGGTTGCCTGGTTGATGTCAATCGATTGAAGCTTAGATTGACGACACGTACAATTTTACATAATTGTGCGATTTGCTTCCTATTCTAGATGTAACAATATATATATATATATATATATATGGTGTAACGCGAGATTAATGTAATCTTAAGTGAATAAGGATTTGTTCTAGATAAGAGTTAGGATTTTGAGAAGAATTTTGGTGTATGTGAGTTGATTCTATCTTTTATAATTCGTTTTCATAGTGAATTGCTTGTTATTTTGTGCTATGATATATATATATATATATATATATATATATATATATATATATATATATATATATATATATATATATATATATATATATAATATTAATGTAATCTTAAGTGAACAAGGACTTGTTCTAAATAAGAGTTAGGGTTTTGAGAATAATTTTCGTGTTTGTCAATTGATTCTATCTTTTATAATTCGTTTCCTTAGTGAATTGTTTGTTATTTTGTGCTGTGACTTTTTCTAAAAATACACACACATGTTTTTAATGTAAAATTGTGTTTTTTGTTGCTTGTTTGTGTTTATATTTCGTTTGTGTGATTCAAATTCAGAATTTGATTTCATGGCTCCCAACACTTATAGCCATAAGAAAGTATAGTGCGCTCGGATTGTATTTTAGGCCCAAACTTAACCTGTATGGCCTTACTTCCCTCTACCTTTGCTGCCTGAAGGTTGTTCTTAACTTAACCTACATCAACATAGCAGGTGTGGTGCTTGTGGAGATGGCGACTTGTCGGAAGGGATGATCATATATTTTTTAAGGTATGGTATCTCTGTGAGGCCCACCATGATGTGAGTACCATCCAACTCATCTATTAAACGTGCCTCCACATGTTATGCCACCATCCCAAAACCCACTTTTAAATAGTAACTTGCCACAATACAAAAGGAAACAGAAGAAGACATTGGCAAGTTTGAGTAGACACTCTCAGATGGAATTTAGAGTTTGTCGTGACATGTATATACCATCCAACGCCGTTCATTAGAAAAGGCCTGCTAAGATTAAGAGACAGACCAAAACCGGGCCATTGGAAAACACAGGTGGGCCAAACCATGTAAATATATCAGTTTTAGGAGTGACAGTTTAACGCTCCTTGTAGTGTGTCCCACCTGAGTTTTGGACCATGATCACATCATGTGTGGACCCAGATGGCTCGAACGTATAGGGATTACCATATTCTACCAATACATGGAAGTAGGAGTGTACACGAACCAAGCTAGCTCGGTTAGCTCTTTCGACTCGACTCGAAAAAGCTCGATTTGAAGCTGAGTACAAGCTGATTTTTTTAGCTCGAAAAAGGAGTTTGAGTAGGCCCAGCTCAGCTCGACTCGACTCAGATCGAATCCAGCTCCAATTGTACTCGGATCAAACCAGTTCGGTGACTCGGTTACTTTGCTATTGATTTTGCTCACCAACTGTTTGATACAATGACTCAACGAAAGATGGCTGGTGGCAAGGAAGGTAAATTTTTTTTTTTTTTGCTAATGTACTGAATCACAAGCTCAAGGAACTGAGGGTACATGTACTTGTAATTGGCCCGATGAATCCTTGCATACTGATGCGCTTTGTTTCCAGGCAAAACAAATTGTGTACACCCTCTTGTTGGGTGAGATTGTATTGAGATATCAACCCGCAAACAGCAATCCGTCCGTGGACTTTCATGTTCAGCAGAACTGCATCGAGCATGCGTCCAACCACATTTTCAAAGTAGATGCCTATGCCTTTGGGGAAGCACTGTTTCAAGGCCGCAACTAAATCCTGCTCCTCTTTGGGTTTGATGGTGACAAGGAAGGTATGTACGTGAAACAAATACCCATTTTCTCTTTGTTTTTCTTGATGTTTTATGTTGCTTAGAAGATATTTGATAAAACACCTGTAAAATCATTTCTTTTATTTGTAAAACAGTAGGATTTTGAAGTTGCAATTAAGGTGTCTGTGGAAACGCCTCAATGGCGAACTCGGCCTGAGCTGCTGACTGAACTGAGCCGAGCTGGCTATTAGGCTCAAGGACCGAGCCGAGCCGAGTTCGAGCTGAGGTCAGCCAGTGGCCGAGCTCGGTTCTCCTCGATGTATACCCCTACATGGAAGTTGTTATCTTTTCCATTCCTTTTAATTAAAACCCCTCTCATTTTCTCTAATAAACTAAAGTTTTATCTATTCTTTTGATGTAGAATACAGTAGGGATTTGAGATGCGGGTTCGTGGATCCCTGGATCCAATGATATGGATGGATCCCTAACTGTGGGGCCCTCCGTTATGTATGTTCCTTACATCCATGCTGTTCTTCCGTTTTTAAAGCTCATTTTAGGGTATGATCAAAAAAATGAAGTAGATCCAAATATCAAGTGGACCATACCACAGGAAATAGTCTTGATTGACCATTAAATACTTCTTGTGAGCCTTTTGGATCAAGTTTATATTTTTTGGGTCTCTTCATCTAGGTATTTGTGACCTTATCAACGGGTTGGATGGTAAATAAAAATTCCGGTGGTCCCCAAGATGGTTTTAATGGTGGATATTCAATCACCACTATTTCCTGTCGTGTGGTCCACCGGAGATTTGGATCTGCTTTCTTTTTTGGGATCATACACTTAAATGAGTATTTAAGTTGTAAAAACAGATGGACTAAGAGGATTTAAGTCACATACATCCCGGTGGGGGGCCCCACAGTGAGGGGATCCACCCACCTCGGTGGATCCGGTTACACTGAAGCAGCGCCCAAAGATTTGTACTCCGTCTAAATCCGTGCCAGTGAATCCATCCAAAAGTTGGCCAAGAACATGAAAGTCCGGATTTGGGCCGGCCAAAACATGGAGGTTTGCCATTGTAATTCTAAATCATGAGTAGTTACCTAGCTGGATGAGAGTGTAGCGTGCGTGCCTTATCCACCGTTTAAAATTCTAGGTCATGAGATAGATATGGTCAGGGTCACAACCGAGGTTTGCCATCCAAAAGTTAACGGACAGGATCTGTGACATGCATCCAATCCAACGGTGTGAATGAGACCCTCGATGTGATCACGCCCGTGCTCTACCGAAACGCAGTGGACGGATGTCCTTACCCGATGCGTACTGTGTCCCCCCACTACCATAATAAAAACAAACACGTCTCTCTCCAACATGGCGGCATAGCAGGCAGCCACGTGGCGTTCTGGTGCCACTTGATGCGGACGCGGATTTCAAGTTCCTGCGCAAGATTCTTTGTGGGGCCCACTACGATGTTTGTGAGAAAGCCACTCCGTCCATCCGTTTTTCGAGTTCATTTTAAGACATGCGACAAAAATGAGGAGGACCAAAAACTCAAGTTGGCCACACAAGAGGAAATAGTAAGAATTTAGTGACCACCGTTGAAACATTTATAAGCCACAAAAGTTTTGTATTAGTTTAATTTCTTAGCTTTTTCACTTCATCTCGGTGAAAATGACCTTATAAACAGTTTGGATGGAATATAAACATCAAGGTGAATCCTGAGAAGGTTTCAACGGTAAGAATTCCTTTCCCTGTTGTTTCATCTAGTATGGCCTACTTGAGTTTTGGATGCTAATAATTTTCGGTCTCATATACTAAAATGATCTCAAAAAATGAATGGATGGTTAGATTTCTAATAAACATCACAGTTAGCCTCATCCAAAATCCTTGCGCAGGAACTTCCTGCGAAAGGCTTTCGCAGGAAATCCGCGTCCGGTTGATGCGGATGTCTTTCGCTGAAAGTTCCTGCGGTGGAAACTTAGGTAGAGCTTATAATGATGTTTGTGAGAAATCCATCTCATTTATCCACTTTTTGAGCTTATTTTAGGACTTAAGAACAAAATTAAGCAGGGTCCAAGACTCAAATGGGCCACACTAAAGAAAATGTGTGTAGGAAAATTCTTGCCGTTGAATGTTCCTAGTGTCAACGGTGTTGTTCATATGCCATCTATACTGTTTATAAAGTCATTAACATTGGGATGAAACGAAAACACAAATATTATTTGGATTCAAGGCTTCCGTGACCATATGAATATTTCAATTATTGATGTTCAATACTCACGTTTTTAGCTCACCTGAGTATTAGATCCGGATCATTTTTGGCCAAATATATTAAAATGTACTCACAGAACGGAGGAATGGATTGAATTTCTTAAAAACATCACATCGGACCCTACCTAAGTTCCCCGCGGAGGAACTTCCTGCGAAAGGCTTTCACAGGGAATCCCCGTCCCCACCTGATGGGCTGCGAATATCAACCGTTGCGCTTCTCCTACGGAAACGCAGCATGTCATGGGACATAACTCATGTGTCGCCTTTCGACGGGGAATTTTGTTTTCGCATAAAAATTATTAAAGAGAAAGAGGCATCGTTGACAAACAACCCCATGTCGGTGGTGCCTTCCATTTGTCTTTCCGTCCACGCAATCACGTCCTTCCCTCACCTTCCTTGCTTCATATTTCTTCAAGCGCCCTCTCAAAATCTCCCCACTCGTGACAATTAATCACACGTACGTGAGATCTGATCGTTTCATGACACCTAGATCGGGCTGTTTAGTTCTTAAGTAGGATCTCTCACGTTTATAAGAAAGATAAAGGATTGTTAATGGTTGATATTCATTAACCGTGCCGGATGGCTATTTTTGAGATTGAACGGGCTGGATCTTTGGATGAGGGACAATCTACTATGGGGCTCGGTTCATAAGTCGTACGGATCTCTCAAAAATTCTTTTCATTGCGTCGTATAAAGCGCTTGTATTCATTCGCTTGCAGGAGTGCGTCTGCCAGTAGAATTCATGTCTGTGGACTTAGAAATACTGAGGCGATTTGCGCGTGTAGAGTTTCAACGATCCATCTGCAGAATGCTTGAGCGGGATCTAGTATGCTCATTAAATGGGCCCAGATTTGAAATCTCTTTTCCACAAAAACCATGCCTATCAACTCATCAAGTGGCCTACACTTTCTTGTCAAAGATCTGACTTTTCTTATCCATCTATCCAATTGCTCATACTTTTAGTTTACATATGGCCCTACGAGTAGGAAAGCCCTTATCCGTTGGTTTTCCAGTGTCCTTCATCTGATGAATGGTACCGATTTCTCCCATTGAAGGGAATTTGGCACCATGTGCCGCGTATGGACTCTTTCAGAATCTCTCGCGCAAATCTTCGTAGAATATTTCCTCAGCAATAATACAAGCACTCTTCACAAGGATTGCATGTTATTTTAATCAGATTAAAAAAGAAAAAAAGAAAAAACAAGAAGAGAGCAATGTTCCAGTGCTTTCCTAGCATTATAAGTTATTATGCTCCTACTTTCATTGATTTACTTAGACAGTCCAATCAATTGATCTGGACTGTCCATTGGGTCTAGAAAATATTTCATGGAAATCTATATAAAAAATTGTACTTATCAGATGATTCAATCCATACCTGATTCGACCATTTTTCTACAGACATCCTTTTCCCAATCCATTGATTGGATGGTTACGATTTTCCAACGAATGTGATTTTTTAGATTCATAAGCAATCCAAGAGGGTCCTAACAAATAGATGGATTGAATTACTGATTAGACCTATTTTGTGTAAATAATCCTGACCGTTGATATTAAAGGCTATTGATCAAACTAATCATTTTATTAAATCCGCATGGTATTGACATCCGAGCCCATGAGCTGTCTGCTGGACCTGATGAACAGTCTAGATCAACGGATTAGACTGCCTATGTGTCCCGTAGAAACTAGTAGCACTATAACTTATAGTCTCTAAGAGCACTGGACCATTACTCATTAAAAAAATTAGGGGAAAGTAGATTTGATCTGGAAAAGCACTAACCTAAGATGGACGGTTGGCATTGTAACATCGCCGACTAATGCCGCCCTCAATTATTTGTTTATTTTTATTTTTTATATTGCATGTATTTTCCACCTATTCCAGCTGATGGGTACACCCATGCTTTCTACTTTCGTACTATTGATATAGAAAATGTAGAAGAGATGGATACGAGGATGGTTATGAATATCAATTTCCATCTCGTCCGAGAATTTCATGCAATCACAGACGTTTATTGAGTCCACGCGCCTGTACGAGTGACCTCCTATCCAGACCACTTGATGTTCCAACATGGCAATGGATACAAGATCCAAGTCGTCCATTACATGAATCTTACAATGAACATTATATGGCTCAAAAATCATGTCATTTCACTCACTCACCATGGCTGCCAACATTTTGGAAAATTTCTACCCGTTTAATTCTATTCTGAAGTGCCACTCACTTTATTAATTGATCCGCGCAGTTTACCTTTTTTGATGAGGGTATCCACGTGTCGGTGCTCACCTGATGGACGGATTGGATTGTAAACCTGTGGAATACGCTGGCAGATATGATTGTGTGGAGCGGGGAAACTCTGCAACAATATAGACATGGTTAAAACAGTAACGTTTTTAATTTTATTTTCTGTCAGCAAGCACGGTAGGTCGGCTGAATGTAAACCACGAAAATGTATGAGAAAATCTTTGATGTGCATGTGGACCCGGTTCGGATGGTTGATGAACCAAAACAGATTATTTAAATAGAATCGGATTGCGTAGCACAAAGCACCGACGTCGTACTGGTCGGTGTTGGAATAGCTTTATGGGCCCACCATGATGTATGTGTTTTATCCACGCCGTCCATCCATGTTGCCGTTCATTTTAGGGCACGGATCTAAAAAGGAGGCAGATCCTAATCTCAGGTGGACCATGCCACACGAAACAGTGGTGGTTGAACGCCCACCATTAAAAACTTCTTGGGGGCCAAAAAAGTTTAAACAAGCTTATATTTTTTTCTTTCCCTCAGTCAATATCTATGTGACCTAATCACCACTGTTTCCCGTGGCGTGGTCCACCTGAGATTTGGATCTACTTCATTTTTAGGCCCATGTCCTAAAATGAGCCAGCAAAATGTATTCACAGAGTGGATAAAACACATACATCATGGTGGGGCCACGGCTTTTACTTTTTTCGCCGACTAGTACCAAATCCCAGTCCTATCGATTATTTGAAATTTAGTGGGTTAAGATGAAAAATTTCCAACAATCCTAATTCAGCAAACAAGTACCAAGGATTCAGATCCGTGGATCTTTGAACAATCTGATTCATGGATGATGACTTTTCTTCTTCTCTTTTTTTTTTTTTTTTGGTAATTTTTAAACCCACGCACACACACCGCCGCACACTCACACTCTAGCGGAATTTCACCACCTATGGGTTCTCGAACCCTTGCCGGGGTGTTGAAACTCCCGAGAGTCTACCACCCGAGCAAGAGTAAAGACCCATGGATGATGACTTATCTACCGTGTACCTGAATCAGATACGAAGATCTACCGAACAATCCGATTCTTGGATGACGACATACATATCTACCGTGTACCTGAACCTAGATGGTTGGATAGGAGTCACTTTTAGTAAAACTTCTATTAGGTGTGCTTTACATGTTCAATAATTTATTCTGATCAAACTTAAAAAACTTTTCGATGGTTGGATATTTGGACTGAGCATTCTGGTGGGCCCATTGTAGTTTTGATGGTTAAGATAAGTAGGGGTGGTGTGTTTCAACTCTACTATACTGATAGGCATGGGCTTTAGTGTATTTTAAGTGAAACATGGACTCTTACCGTATCTGTTGTATTTGTTACTGCTTGGTTTTCGACGGTTGGAGTGTGGGCGTGCTAGCCTATAATTGAATCTGCGGCTTAATTCAAATTGAACAACTATGGCCCCAAGCGCCAAGATATGCAGACACGTAGTGTATGACCAAGATCTGATGAGCTCGGTTACCTATTCAACCACTTGCTCAATGTCTAAATAGGATTAGGTAATATTCAAATTGTAAGGTTTGTCCTCTGATGATGGGTTACCCCTTTGCATTCCATATAAAATGACTTTTTAGTATAAATAAAGTGAAATGAGAAAATTGATTCTTATAATCGGTTGTAAAAAACAACTACAAAACACATTTTCAAGTGAAGAACCAAATCTAGCGTGCAAACGTAGACTCAAATTACAGCTAAAATTACTAACTACATGATAAATGCTACGGATTAAACTACGAAATGCAAACAACGGGCGAAAAGTAAAGAATTACACTAAGAAATGTGATTTACTTGGTAAGAAAAGTAGAGTGATTACACTACGGAATGTAATTGATAGATAATTGAACGATAATATTTGGTTTGATTTGGATGGTATTAGATGAATTCTTCCTGCTGCATTTCTTTACAATTTATAAACTTAATCCGATTATCTAGATGTTTCCCATGTTCTAACGGTTACTATAACCACTCAATACTACTCGCTTTCTCCATTTCTCCTTTTATTATTTGTCTTATAACCGATTCTTTATGATCATTATCCCATCAACCATTCAAACGATGACATTACATTGCTGGATGTATTCCAGCTATGTTACCAAGAAATCCTCTCCATACATTTTTGCAGATCTTAAAAAACACCATGCAGATCCATCCAGATCACATGTAACTTTAATTGGTTCTTATGAGGAATGACGACCATGGGGATGAACAGTATCGAGACTTTGAGTAAAAGTAATTGTAATAGGTTGAGCTACTCTAGGCCTATTTTTCTATAGATATAGGTGTTAGTAATCTCACTTACATAGTATAGAAAACCTCAAGTGCCATTGAAGGGTTTTTAGAAGGGTGTAAGATATGGAAGATTAAGGAACATTCCTATTATTAGGAAAATAAAATGGTATTTTGTTTTGGTTTGGTGATTGGAATATATGTATCCTAACATAACAAGGAAAGATCATATGAAAGGATGCTCGTTGTCAAAGGTTTCACTAATCTGAGTTCTTATTATATTCCTTATATTTTTTATGATTCTAATATATGATACAATTAATTGTAAAACATTAAATGATAATTAAGAACAATAATTTCAGCCCTCGTGGAGAATTCGTTGAAGTGATAGAAGAGTTGTGCGAGTTTGAAACCCTGTTTCATGCTTATCTGCGAGTTAATATACTTGAATTGAGGGTTCAAAGTACTAATTGTGCGGTAACATAAGAACACCCCATAATGGTTGCGTAGGTCTCTTGTTCCGTGGCCATGCAACCCTATTGTAAGGTCGTGCAACGGGCATTACTCCAGCATTTATCCTTTCTCTTCCTTCTTCAACTCTGGGAATTCTCCCTACCTGGGATGCAACTGACTAAGGTCAGTGCATGACTCCCAAGGAGGGCATGTTCCACGGATCTTCTTGATACCTGAGTTTCGTGAGTCTTCTCTTTTGAGAGCTCTCTAATGTATCTAGTATACAAATGAGAGGGGCAATGGGTATTTATAGGCATCCGCATGTGTGAAACCCCTTTTTCCGCACAACCCATTAGTGTTGCGTGGCCGCATTCATATTTCTTACTTTGGTTTATTGCGTAGTCACGTAACAACTCCCAACTCTTTTTGATCCTTTATTTGGTCGTGTAACTCTGCAAACTTTATCAACACTCTGCCCAAATGTTTCTCTACCTACTTTTCTTGTTATAGGTCCACGCAACACCTCCTAGTTGTGTGGTCGTACGACTTATTTTGTACCTCAATAGATACCCTCTTGATCCCCTTTTGATTGACTTTGAAGATGATTTAAAAGGTGGATCGAATCTCTCTACACACAAAATCTACATACTGTGTGAACTTTCACTTGTTGCATGAGCTTTCTTTTGTTACGCGAGCTTTATTATTATTATTATTCTTCTTTTTTACGCAAGTTACACATGTTACACTATCAGTTATGTGCAACTCCCAATCGGGTCTTGTTGTCTATATAAATTCGAAGCCCCATTCAACTATTCCATTTTCCTTTATCATCTTTGCATGTTTCTAGTTTATTGCGTGACCACGCAACTATAACATATCGAATTTTCATGGCTAGAGTTTGTACTCGTGTCCGAAAAAATCGGGTGTTAATAATGTATAAACTCGGATGCTTTTAGAAAATTACACCATATATTTTTTTAAAAGTCACATCCACATACATTCATGAAGGTAACATTCACGAGAATAAAATTGATTGTATTGATTATTTCATCAGAGTAAAAGAATTTAATAAATAATCAAATGTCCTTTCACTGGGAGCTTATTACATTTATCGAGTTTGTAGTGGAAGTATAAAATTAATTCATAAAACTATCTTCTTATTCTTTCAGTATAATTTTCCATAGGGAGATGGTCCTTTAAATCTTCAATCTGTATGTCACCTGCATCATCTATACGGTTGGAGAAGTCAACGCCCTACTTATAGTGATGGTTATTCTTTAAGATTAACAATAACTCAAGAGATTCATAAAAGTAATGTAAATGTGTTGATATATCCCATACTTCACTAATACGAGGTTATCAGCATATGCAAACAATCTACATGAAATGCATGCCTAGCAAAGTGTGTGCGGCTCATCATACATAGTGATCATTACAATATGGAATACGATTCATAGAAAATTCAGATCGTCCTGCATTCTTACATTATGAAGATTCATCGACATGTCTGACGTTATCGTAGATTTATGTGAACACCTCAAGGCGCACAACATATGAGTCAGATGAATTACGTGACATGATTTGTTTATGGAGCGACTATTTACGACATCCAATCCTGAAAGTGATGTGACATAATATTTACGAATTACACACAGATTTGTGCACCACTAACCAAAACCCATGGAATTACGTGACGACCAAGAGGGTCTCTACCCAGAGCGTATTACGTCTATGATAAAATATTTGAATTACTAGTTATGATACATCTTAACACATCACTTGCACTTATAAAGAATATAAACTGAATCATGGAGGTTCTGGAATAACAAGACACATGCTTAAGCCTTAAAGATAAATATCACAAGGCCAATATAATAAAGAGAAGAGTGACAATGGTCAACTTAATAAAGTTAAAAGTGGCAATGGCCAATATAACAATTGTCAACTTAATAAAAGAAGGGTAGCAATGACTAACTCAACAAATATACAAGTGACAATGACCAACTCAATAATAAGGTGTAACACCCTGAAAATCAGGGGTCAAGCATAAACTCCACTCCCGAGTTCTTGAACATCACTTATGCAACATTTTCAATGATGGATGAATGTTGATTGTATTAGTGCATTAGACATGAAGTGGATTAAGCCAAAACAACAAAACATAATTTAGGGACAGTCTAAAAACACGAGCGGAACACTGAAATATATATAAAAATCAAAATAAGTCCCCAAGATATGTATGCTCTGCCAGGTCATAATTACAAGTCGTGTCTCAAAATACATATATCAAAAAGTGATAAATCACTGCCAACATAGCCCTGAATCCCCGTCAATCAGAGCATTGTTCACATGAACCCGCCTGAGAACTACATACAGGAGAAATCCTCCTCATCGTCATAAAAGACCGGCTCTGCCTCGTAAGCATCGCCACCATCTAAAACTAAAACAGGGACTGATTGGTGTTGCAAACACTGTCCCGTAACGTGAGAGTGAGTGATCAACTCAGTAGAACTATACAGCAAATGTTAACATGTTATTAATTCAATCAAGCAGTAATGACAAAGCAGTACAAACAAACATGTCTTAATTACTCTTGTTAATGCAAGAATGATATGAGGGGATGATGCATGCCCTCACCACAATCTCCCTCTGCGATCTTCATCTTATAGTCGCGCATGTCAGTCACTTCCTCAGTGCTCTTACACCAACACCGATAGCACATGCAATGCGATGATATGAACATGATTACCAAATTCTTATTAGTCCTTTTCATACAACAGGGTTGGAAAGCTAAGGTACCTCCCTTATATCATTATCCAAATAATGATCCATTCTCGGGTCGTCCGTCCGAGACAATCTCATACGATAGTATAGTTCTAGATCGCTGTAAAGGGCTCGTCACCAATCAATACAGGTCTAGTTATATCTCAAATACTGCAACAAGACTCGTCGCCATTATGTAGTGTTAGGATATACTCGAGGTCATTACAGAGGACTCGTCACCAATCAAGGTAGGCCGACAGCACGAATATAGTGTCCCATACCACCATAATCGCCTCACGAGTATAGGTGCTCACTGGTCACTACAAAGGGCTCGTCACCAATCAGAGTAGGCCGACAGCTCGAATATAGTGTCCCATACCATCATAATCGCCTGATGAGTCTTAGCGTATCGAGGTACCAAGGTTAGAGGGGCTTTCCAATGGTGAGTTTGGTACCTTAGGTTCAAACAGTAGTGTCCAAACATGGTGAACATACATCGGTCAATCGGATCAGTTGATAAGCTTAACTAGGCCAAGCGCACGACGAAATGATCGACATGGAATGCATAAGCACTCCGTGTGGCCCAACCACTGTCGAACATCCCAAGTATGACTCGGGTTCGTCGAACACATCCTGCGTGGTGAAAACAACCTCAACCACCAGTTTAAAGACTGTTACCGATTACCTGGACTATACAATAGTCCCAATCGCATTCAATTATGACATGTTATCCAATGATATAGTCAAAGCAGTAAAATTGATCATATTTCAAATTATACAATCAAAGGTCAGATATTGTCCCCTTTAGGGCTGCCAGGGCTGTTGCACGGAATCGTTACACCACTCCCCTATCACCCTTCACGGCTTTGTTTCTACATGTTATATAATACAACTTAAACATGAATCTATACATATGCAATATAAAATACATGGAGGAAATCATACACATCATTGATGTAGTTGAGAATCATATCTCAACCCGCATACAGGTACATCTTACTAACTACTAACTCATTCAGACACTTTTACATACACTTAGTCTCCAGATTACATCATACATATTATGTATTCATTAGCATACGTATTAGGAAAAATCCTTTCATCAAAGGGTTATCACCTATACAACAATCATATATCCATGACAGTTAGCCATGTCGAGCATGAAAGAGAATTCTATACTCATTCAGTCATTTTCACAAACACTTAGACTACACAATATAACATACGCAACGTATGTTGATCAAACATGTATTAGGCTAATCCGTTCACCCAGAAGTTGATACACATGCATCTAGCATATATAGACAACAATTAATCATGGCAAGCACAAATCCAAATTTCATACGTATATGGTATTTTCTACAAATACGAGGAATACAGTATATTCAACATAGTTAACATATAGCTGAAAAATGAACGGACAACACTTTATACATGTGAAATAGCATCCACGTCAGTAATATATCATTAACCGACATTGAAAGTCTTGAAAACCATAACCTAAACGTATATAGTCTTCACCTTAAACTAGAAAACGCGTAACGGATATGATTTAGACGACAAGTCTTCGTCAACGGCGGATAGGCAACCTAAGGCATGAATATATGTTAGATACAACAACACTTAAGTATTCTAAGCTCCAAAACAGGTTAGGGTTAAGATTTCTTACCCAAGAATGGAATCAGAAACGCCGTAATAGCGATACGGTAGTGGTGTTGAAGCACGTGGAGTGGCAGGATAGAATCCCTGGGTGAATCTCCAACTCTCTCTATCTCTCTCTTTCTTTCTCTCTCTTTCTTCGCTAGGGTTTGAAATTCGTATGGAATTTATGAGAGAGGGTTTAAGGCCTTTTTATAAGCCCAAAAGCGACGAAAATAGCCCTACGGCTAAGGTATACTTAGGTTATAACTAAATCGGGTCTGTTCCGATCCAACGGAGCATTTCTAGAGGTCCTGTTACTAAATATGGTCAGACTTAAGCTCTCTAATATCGGGTCTAAGTCAAGCTAAGTTTTCAGTCCGGTCAAGTTTCCATATTGACCGTGGCGGACTAGTTTCAGTTCAGCGGTCAACGAAACTCGATCAGGGTCACAAGCACTTTGACATGTATGGGCCACCTTATCCTGATCCGAGGGTGAATTTGGGTCGAGATCTAACGGTCAGAATGCTTAAAAATAACGCGCAAGCGAAACGATCCAGATTACTTAAAATTATATTGAATTTTCTAAAAATCTTCGCTTTCTCACTCTCTTCACTCCGGACTCAAGGAAATGGTCTCAGGACATCGTTTGGCCTTGATTTTTGAGGTTATAGTCAAGTCCAACTAGGCAGTCATAATGGTCTAAGTTCGTCGCTATCGGACTTTCAACGTGCGGTCCAGGTTCGATATGAAGATTCACGATGCTCATAAGAGCAACTGGGTTTAGAGATTGATCCTGAATTTTAGGGTAACATAGCGTTAACAATTTTATAGGTTTTGGGTCTTACAGATCGTATTTAAAGTGGTTGGTGCTAATTTCGCAGGTAATCTAGTATAGCGCTAGTTAATTCACGTTGAATTGTAAAGAATTTAGTCCTAAATGATTTCTTTGACTTTGAATTTGAGTTATGAGAAGTTACTAAAGTGTTATAGTCGACCCATTGCATAAGGATGTCTAATTTCAGGTTGGCAAAAATCTGGGGTGTTACAATCTACCCCCCTTAAAAATAATTTCATCCTCGAAATTGGCTAAAGGTAATGAGTAAAGATTCTATTATTCCTTTTGCCTAAACTTTACTAATTCAAGTTTATATACATGGTGGGCTATATACATCTATACAAGTCTGACACATTTTGTTTATCCTCCTTAAAAATTTACTCTTTATCTCTTTCTTTAGTTCTTTATCTATTTGGAGTCTTGACGACGATTCCCATCTACTTAGAGTAAGATATATGTTTTCAATGGTCGACCAATACGGAGAGACGGCTGTAGTGGGCTTGATCTCGATACTTCGATCACCTACCTGACCAGTGTAGATAACGTTGTATCCCTTCCTAATCCTGGTGGATCCCGGTCTTCTGCCCGGTCAAGCAGTGAGTCCATTGGTAGTCTGCTAGGATTGAGAACTGGGTTAAGCTGTGAATGTTTCGCATTTGTATATTTCAGTAACTCCGTAGTCCAATCACTCTAAAAGCGTAGGGAATACCTATCACTGAAAGGTTCAAATTTCCTATTTATAAGGTTGTGCTTTGGGTCTTGATCTAAGAGAGTCATCGTCTATATCTATGTCCAAGGTAGGGATTAATAAACACTTTAATAGATCATCCTAAGGGGTTTCTAATCATATAGAGTCGGCCAAGGCTTCTATTATGTTCGTATTTAACGAGTAGGTTTATGGATACTCTGAGCTTCGCTCACTCCCACTGTTAGGCCTATGATTTTATATGAATAGGTTCAACACTTAAGACCTAATTATTTCCCTATAAAGACTTCAGTATTGACATTCTAAGGAAGGTTCAAATCCTATTTACAGACCTAACCTTACGTATAACCTGAATCAGTTTCCTTCGATCGTGGGCCAGTGGAAAAGGGGCCAACCACGCTTTCGCTGCGCCACTCTGATCTAACGATTGTATTAGCTGAACTAACTAGATTGGGCTCATAATGCTCTACGCCCCTTAAAAATTATTTCTACTCTCAAGGCTTTAGAATTTATGCCCTGATCCGTATGTATAATTTAGGATCTATCCTTGACATAGAATGGGATACGATCTCCCAATACATTGGTCTTCCTTTCATTGATGATATACACTATGGCATTGGTACCTATGGTTATAGAAAAGAGCCTAATCTCTAGTGTGGTTGATTTCAGGGGCAGGTGTGAGTTGGTGGCAAGATGCCTAATTCTACCCAAGAAGGACTCTTACTACGGTCCTGACTTACCCTCTTTAATCATGTCCAGTTTAACACCGTAATATAATCTATACATTATTACTACATAAGGAAGTTGGACAAAGCAGGTTAACGGGCAAACTATCTCTCTAAGTTCATATGCACAATATGTATGCCAGAATAGTCTGTGATTTGGGACCTAATTCCTAACTGTCTATTGCCCATTTGAGACATTTCTGGAGCCTAAAAAGAAAAATCTCTATTGGCTATAGGTTCTTAACACTTTTCAAAGACAAAGCAATAACTATTGATTGTTGGTAGTCGGGCCAACACGGAAGAAAATTTGTGTAATGGGTCTGAGCCGGATACATAGACCTTCTTCCTAGCTAGGACAGAAAATTTGTTGTATCAATTCTTAACCCTAGTTGATCCCTATCTAGAGTTTTGGACCTAGAGCTGGTACTCCTAGATTTCGAAAGATCGGACAGTATAGAACACCTAATAAAGTAATAATGTAAATCCTAGGCCCTCCTTAGCTGGTATGAACATACGTGAAGTACTCGAGTGCAATTAAATTCAGGTTCGGACAACTCAATCCTAATCAGGAAACTTTTGATCCTAAGTGATAAAATAATTCCTTGTATTAAAAATTGTATGAAATCATCTAGCTTATAAACATAGACTTTGGATTACAACTAGAGAATTACCGCTACGCCTAAGATATACTAGTTATACTTAGGAATGTAAATGACTAGTTATACTCAGGAATGTAAAAGATTGAATATGTTAAGCAATTAAAAGATATACTAAATTAGTAGGTTTGATTTGGTTGGAGTAGGACTTCATTCCTTCGTTAGATCCCCTTAATACTTTAAAGGCTCCTTTAGTAACTCTCAGGAAGCTTGCTTGACTTAGAGCTAGTCACGTTCGGGGAAAACTTATATATCCCTTAGATTAAATGCTAGGATAAACCAGCATGCCCCTTAGAATTGCCCTCCCAAGGACTTATTACAATCGAAAATGCGGAGTAAAGGAACTGTATATATAAGCGAAGTATTTGCGGTTTAAATCGAATTCTTGATCCTAGTAGTTACCAATGAACTCAATGCTCTGATACCATCTTGTAACGCCCTGAAAATTGGAGGTCAAGCATAAACTCCACTCCCGAGTTCTAGAACATCACTTATGCAACATTTTCAATAATGGATGAATGTCAGCTGTATTAGTGCATAAGACATGAAGTGGATTAAGCTAAAATAACAAAACATAATTCAGGGACAGTCTGAAAACACGAGCGGAAGACTGAAATATATAAATAAATCAACATAAGTCCCTAAGATATGTATGCTCTGCCAGGTCATAATTACAAGTCGTGTCTCAAAATACATATATCAAAAAGTGATAAATCACTACCAACATAGCCCTGAATCCCTGTCAATCAGAGTATTGTTCATATGAACCCGCCTGAGAACTGCATACAGGAGAAATCCTCCTCATCGTCATAAAAGACCGGCTCTGCCTCGCAAGCATCGCCACCATTTAAAACTAAAATAGGGACTGGTTGGTGTTGCAAACACCGTCCCGTAACGTGGGAGTGAGTGATCAACTCAGTGAAACTATACAGCAAATGTTAACATGTTATTAATTCAATCAAGCAGTAATGACAAAGCAGTACAATCAAACATGTCTTAATTACTCTTGTTAATGTAAGAATGATATGAGGGGATGATGCATGCCCTCACCACAATCTCCCTCTGCGATCTTCATCTTATAGTCGCGCATGTCAGTCACTTCCTCAGTACTCTTACACCAATACCGATAGCACATGCAATGCGATGATATGAACATGATTACCGAGTTCTTATTAGTCATTTTCATACAGCAAGGTTGGGAAGCTAAGGTACCTCCCTTATATCATTACCCAAATGATGATCCATTCTCGGGTCGTCAGTTCGAGACAATCTCATACGATAGTATAGTTCTAGATCGCTGTAAAGGGCTCATCACCAATCAATACAGGTTTAGTTATATCCTAAATACTGCAATAAGACTCATCGCCCTTATGCATTGTTAGGATATACTCGAGGTTAATACAGAGGGCTCATCACCAATCAAGGTAGGCCGACAACACGAATATAATGTCCCATACCGCCATAATCGGCTCACGAGTATAGGTGCTCACTGGTCACTACGAAGGGCTCGTCACCAATCAGAGTAGGCCGACAGCTCGAATATAGTGTCCCATACCACCATAATCGGCTCATGAGTCTTAGCGCATCGAGGTACCAAGGTTAGATGGGCTTTCCAATGGTGAGTTTAATACCTTAGGTTCAAACAGTAGCGTCCAAACATGGTGAACATACATCGATCAATCAGGTCAGTTGATAAGCTCAACTAGGCCAAGTGCACGACGAAATGATCGACATGGAATGCATAAGCACTCCGTGTGGCCCAACCACTGTCGAACATCCCAAGTATGACTCGGGTTCGTCGAACACATCCTGCGTGGTGAAAACAACCTCAACCACCAGTTTCAAGACTGTTACCGATTACCTGGACTATACAATAGTCCCAATCGCATTCAATTATGACATGTTATCCAATGATATAGTCAAAGCAGTAAATGGATCATATTTCAAATTATACAATCAAAGGTCAGATATTGTCCCCTTTAGGGCTGCCAGGGCTGTTGCACGGAATCGTTACACCACTCCCCCATCACCCTTCACGGCTTTGTTTCTGCATGTTATGGAATATAACTTAAACATGAATCTATACATATGCAATATAAAATACATGGAGGAAATCATACACATCATTGATGTAGTTGAGAATCATATCTCAACCCGCATACAGGTACATCTTACTAACTACTAACTCATTCAGACACTTTTACATACACTTAGTCTACACATTACATCATACATATTATGTATTCATTAGCATAGGTATTAGGGAAAATCCTTTCATCAAAGGGTTATCACCTATACAACAATCATATATCCATGATAGTTAGTCATGACGAGCACGAAAGCGAATTCTATACTCATTCAGTCATTTTCACAAACACTTAGACTACACAATATAACATACGCAACGTATGTTGATCAAACATGTATTAGGCTAATCCGTTCACCCAGAAGTTGATACACATGCATCTAGCATATATAGACAACAATTAATCATGAAAAGCACAAATTCAAATTTCATATGTATATGGTATTTTCTACAAATATGAGGAATACAGTATATTCAACATAGTTAACGTATAACTGAAAAATGAAACGGACAACACTTTGTACATGTGAAATAACATCCACATCAGTAATATATCATTAACCGACATTAAAAGTCTTGAAAATCATAACCAAAACATATATAGTCTGCACCTTAAACTAGAAAACGCGTAACGGATATGATTTAGACGACAAGTCTTCGTCAACGGCGGATAGGCAACCTAAGGCATGAATATATGTTAGCTACAGCAACACTTAAGTATTCTAAGCTCCAAAACAGGTTAGAGTTAGGATTTCTTACCCAATAATGGAATCAGAAACGCCGTAATAATGATACGGTAGTGGTGTTGAAGCACGTGGAGTGGCAGGGTAGAATCCCTGGGTGAATCTCCAACTCTCTCTCTCTCTCTCTTTCTTAGCTTGGGTTTGAAATTCATATGGGATTTGTGAGAGAGGGTTTAAGACCTTTTTATAAGCCCAAAAGCGACGGAAATAGCCCTAGGGTCAAGGTATAGTTAGGTTATAACCAAATCGGGTCTGTTCCGATCTAACGGAGCATTTCTGAAGGTCTTGTTACTAAATGCGGTCGGACTTAAGCTCTCTAATATCGGATCTAGGTCAAGCTAAGTTTTCTGTCCGGTTGGGTTTTCAGATCGACCGTGGCGGACCAGTTTCAGTTCAACGGTCAACGAAACTTGATCAGGGTCACAAACACTTTGACTTGTATGGGCCACCTTATTCTGATCCGAGGGAGAATTTGGGTCGAAATCTAACGGTCAGAACGCTTAGAAATAACGCGCAAGCGAATCAATCCAGATTACTTAAAATTATATTGAATTTTCTAAAATTTTTTGCTTTCTTACTCTCTTCACTCCGGACTCAAGGAAATGGTCTCAGGACATCGTTTGGCCTTGATTTTTGAGGTGATAGTCAAGTCATAATGGTCTAAGTTCGTCGACGTGCAGTCTAGGTCTGATATGAAGTTTCACGATGCTACCAAGAGTAACTGAGTTTAGAGATTGATCCTAGATTTTAGGGTAACATAGCGTTAACAAATCTATAGGTTTTGAGTCTTACAGATCGTATTTAAAGTAGTTGGTGTTAATTTTGCAGGTAATCTAGTGTAGCGCTAGTTAATTCACGTTAAATTTCTAAAGAATTTAGTCCTAAATGATTTCTTTGGTTTTGAATTTGAGTTATGAGAAGTTACCAAAGTATTATGGTCGACCCATTGCCTAAGGACGTTTAATTCCAGGTTGGCAAAAATCTGAGGTTTTACATAAAGAGAGTGGTAATGACCAACTCAACAAAGAGGAGAGTGGCAAATGCCAACTCAATAAATTGATAAAGGTAAGGGCAAGGCTTGTATCCACGACCCCCCATAAATTCAGAAAGATCACTTGTAAATAACATCATGTTATAATCCCGAAAGGGCCAGTAAATGTTGATGATAAATTAAACACATGTAGAGAGAAAATCCTAGTAACATGAAAACATAGTATGTAAGAGGTAATGTAAGACCCGTATCATAATCCGTACTATTCCGTAGGTTCCCGTGATCCTCCCTTTCGAATTTCGGAAACCCTCGACCTTTATCCAACATTTGTGCGCTATCCTAAGCCAAGTCCTACAAACCAGAGTCGACTCAACCCGAGACTTGTACCTTGGTGACTGCGCCGTCGCCGCGGTTCCTATGCCGTATCTCACACGTCGAGGCGATACCCAGGCTAGGAGATGTAGGTCCACGTTCAGTTCAAGAAAACGCCGCGTGTTGCTAAACCCAAGAGAATCTCTACCTAATGTTACATCCATCAATCAATCAATCCCATCAAAAGCTAAGTACATGTCAAGTATACCATTACCTCACACCTATCCCCAAGCAACCCCATAAGTCAACAATTTTTTACACACCCCATACCCTTCTTACACCATCTACCCCTAAAGTCAACAAAGTTCTTACACACCCATCACTCACCACATCTATCACTCCATCACCCATCTCTCTCTCTCTCTCTACAACCCTCTCTCTCTTATTTCTCAAACTCACTTTCCCAAGTAAGAAAAAAATCCCACGTCCAAGCATTTTCTAACCTCCAAGAGAGCTTTATGTGTGACCCACTTCCTATCCTCTCATCTCCCATCTCAACCATCCAAACTCCATCTCGTCCGTTAGGATCGAAGTTAAGGAGAAAAGGAAGCCAAGGGAGTAAGAAGAAGTGGACGGTGGGTGATCTTGGACCCACATTTTTTAGTCTTTTGTAATTATCTTTTTGAGATCTAAGGGCCTACATATGGTGGGATCCATTTTGATATATGCTTGTATCCAAGAGGGGCCCATAGTGGCGGGGCTCCTCTGTCATCGCCGATCTGTCTCCTTTTCTCTTTCTCTTCCTGCTTTTCTTTCTCTATGATTAAATGGCCCACCTATGATGTGTGTATTTCATCCATGACATCCGACGAATGGGTCACCTTGATCTCGGTTGGGGCCTACATGACTGGTCGGTCACATGGGCCGGATGAGGGGTACAAAATAAATGTTAGCTTGATCCAAATCTAATGGCTCACTGTGTGGGACCACCATGCTGTATGAGCATCATCACTGGACGGTGGCTGGATGCTAGATATGTGTTATATATATATATGTGGTACGTATATATTTTAATATTATATTATATTATATAATACGATGTAATCTAATATTATATATATATACAAGGTATGTATATATGCACACACACACATATATATCTGTGCATGTGGGCCCCATGTGGGACCCACCTATTTGAACCAATCGGCTGAAGTGCCTCCTGACCCGGTGGACGCTGGTGCTGACGCCACCAGCGCTGAGGGTCCCACCTTGGACGTTGCAGCTGAGAGCTGCCGTGGACAACAACAAATTTTGGGGCCCACCGTAATGTATATGTTACATCCTAACTGTTCATCCATTTGAGAACGGTGGGTCCCCACCATGATATGTGTTTTCCACTACCGTGTACCCCTCCCTTTTTTGGGACGGCGGCAGCTGCTGCTGCTGACGTCAGTGTGCAGGTGGGGCCCACCTTCTAGGGTATGTGGGTTGAATCCAAACCGTCCCTACACGTGGGCCATACTGAGATGCATCGTCTAGGCCCTGGACGGCCTAGACGTTAATGATTTATTAATTTAATATTAAATTTTATATATATATATATATATATATATATATATATATATATATATTAAATATAATGGTGCAGTGGACCCTACGTGGGACCCACCTCTGCCTCATTCTGTAGCCAGGCTGCATGTGCAGCAGCTATATAGCTGCTTATGTGGGACCTGCTACACGTGTGGATACAATCCACGCCATCTAGCTCTATGGGTCCCACTGCTGTTCGACATCAGCTAGTTCCGCGGGCCCCACAATGATGTATGTGTTTTATCTACACGGTCCAATGTTTGGGTGGTGGGACCCACCATGATGCATGTGTTGTATCCATGCTGTCCAACCATTTGTAAGATCATTTTGCAGCATGGGAACAATGAATGAGACAGATCCAAAGTTCAAGTGGACCTCCACCATTTAAATAGTGGACAATGACATCTATTGTTTAAACTTCAAAGGGCTACAGTAGTTTCTTTTTTTCACTTCATCTATCTTTATGTTAACTTATGAATAGGTCGGATCCCAATAATACATAAGGGTGAACCCGATTTGATATACATGAGGCCCATCAGCGCGGCCTATTTTGATATACATGAAGTCCATTTGAATCAGCCCATTTGATTCAGCCCGTTTGAACGGTTCATTTGATTTGACCCATTTGAATAAGCCCATTTGATTCGGCCCATTTGAATAAGCCCATTTAATTTGGCCCATTTGAATCAGCCCATTTGATTCGGCCCATTGGTGTGGGCCATATGATGTGGCCCAGTTGATGAATATGAGACCCAATGAGATGTATGTGAGGCCGTACTTTTCACTGTATCGTAGTTGGTTGAAAGGGAGTGCGGCCTTACCTGCCCGAGAGGAGGGGGCAAAACTAGGCTGAGTTTGACCAGCTCGAGAAATGGGTCCGCTATCGACGAGTCGGGCCCAATATTGACAGACGAATAGTGAAGTCTCTTTCACTCACCTTGTTGCGTGCGATGGGGTGACAATCTGGTTTGGAGTGTACTAGACCTCGGTTATATTCTAGAGTTGAACTGTATTGATATATAGACTTAGATGAGGATTCGTATGCTTGAGTTGCATCTCACTTCGCATGGCCTTGTTATGGCTGACATTATTCATGCCTTGCATCGCATGACCTTGGTATGACCGACATCATTCATGCCTTTCATCGCATAACCTTGGTACTGCTAATAGTATTCATGGATTCATCAGCATATTCCGCATTACTCTGATACTGCATAATTGTATTACCACATTCTGTACACACTTTCACCACCCTCTAAGCTTTCCATAAGCTTATACACGACTGTTGAGTGCAGGTGACGTTAGATCGCATCAGTGTTAAGGATAGAGCGTGTGGCAGATAATTTTTGAGTTTTTGTCTATCATCATTTTATTTTCCTTTACGCGCACTGTACTTATAAATTTTTCATTATAGTGGAAATGTGATAGAGTTTTTAGTTGTTGTTTGTGGGTTATGCCTTTGGTTATGCTTATTATGAATCAAACTAATGTTGGAAATCATCATCGTATCATCCCAGGATCGGAACCTAGCGAATGGGTGCTAGGAGCCGAGAATGGGATACTACGGAGGCTGTCAGCGTCAGATTTAGCGATCGAGAATTTTGTGAGCTCGGCTTCCGAGTTTGGGGTGTGACAGACAAGATAATTAAATATCAACTTAAATTACTGTAAGCTTAAAGGAATAAATCCTCACCTCTGGTGTTGTTCGATCTTCCTATTAATGATGTTGATAATCTAGGAAAATCTTAGTCCTGATCTTTTTCCTTTATCCTATTCCACGTGACATAACTAGTCAGAATTTAGAGTCTTACTAGATCAGATCTAAGCTATCTTAATTCATCTATTGTTGTGGAAGGAGGACTAAAAGAACAAAAGAAGATCTGAATCGTGAACCCGTACTAAAATTGGCTTTAAATCAGACAATCTTCGAGATTATCATGGCTTTAGTGGAAGCTATGTCGACGTCTTACCTTCCTGCTCCCTTCTTCTTCAACTGCCTTCTTATTGTTATTCTTGAACGTCGGGCGGCATTGTTTTATAGCATTGGAGAGACACTTCTAGACTCCTCTCGCGGATTTTCCATTGCCCTGCGTAATATTTACGCAGGGAGTTTCACCACGTTGGACAAAAACCGTCTGGTTTATGCTACCCTGTTTTTCGCGCAGCGATGTTCGGAGAGGCGTGATGGGTCACGGTCTCACTTCCAAACCATTCTGTCACCATGGGAGGGATCGTATCCCGTGTTTATGAGGCTTGAACGGTCTTGATCGGGGCCGTGATTTCGGTCCCAGTCGCCCTGCGTGCGGAGAACTCGGACGTGCCAGTTCTTGCGTTGGTTGTGGAACGGACTGGCCTACGTCGCTCGATGGGGCCCATGATCTTGGGTGTCTTTAAATCCACACCTTCCATTGGATTCTTCACGAAATTTTGGCCCAGAGGAAGATGCTTTCGATCTGAGTTCGGTGTGGCCCATCGAATCAAACTCACGGCGATGGTTTGAACGCAGCGGAAGGTTAGGAATGATCCCTAGTCTGTTTCCGACGCGTTTTTGTCGGGTTTTGGTTGGATGTCTCATCTGCTCCCAACGGATGGTTCCAATCTTTGATCAGTCCGAGGTGATGGCCCACTCCAGATCCGTTGTGGGTCTTTTTGTTTGAACTTCGCAGGCGGGAAAATGAGAAGAGAGTCCTCTTCTTCGTGAATAGTTGGTCAGATGTGGTTTAACCGACTTAAATTATCCGGTGAGCTGCCGTTGTATAAGCCCCATGTGCACATGCAGCTAGGATGTGGGGCCCACAGAGATGTTTTTGAGAAATTTGCTCTGTCCATTCGATGTGTAATGTCCTCGAGTTTAAGGATGGGGCTGGTCTGAGCTCCAAGTGGGCCACACCATTAGCCAATGTTCTTTTTTGAAATGGCTTTCGTGTGGGAAGTCGGTTATATCTCTTGCGTATGTTTCTTGGTTTAGTGAATGGCTGGGGAAGGTGGGGTCCACTTGTGGTGACCTTCTGGGCTATTCATTCCTATCACTGTCTTCTTCGCATTGTGTTGGGCCAGGAGACTAGGTATGTATCATATCCGAGTTCTAGGCGGGCCACATGATCGGTCGACGTGGGGAAATTGTTTCTTGTGAGAAGAAGTCTATGTTGTGCGTTTGAAAGTAGGTGGGGAGAACTCCGCAATGGTTGGAGTGATCTTCGGTTTTTGAATAGGAGGTAAAATAGGATTTCCTAGTTTGAACGTAATTCACTCGTGGATACGATTTCTTCTTGCAGACGTAATATATATAAGAGCTAAGTGTTCACAACCCCAAGTGTAGGGTTGTGATGTAGTAATAATCTCGGTGAAATTGAGGTCTAATCCGTAGGGACTAATCTCGTACATTTTTGGAAGTAACTGGAAGTAGAACTAGAAGAAGATGTAAATCTAAATCTGAAGAATTTTGAAGAGTAATTGTGAAGGATGTAATTGAAACTTTGTAAATTTAAAGGTGAGAACTAGGGTGCCAAGGATCCACTTGTAGCAATTGAGATGCTACCTTGCTTAATTTAAGAGATCCAATTAGAATTAGTGTCTTATCCTATCTAGTTGGGAGAAGAGACGGTCAAATCTCTGAACTTCTCATTGATCTAGCCTTAATGAAGGAGAATTGTGGTGAATTAAAAGGGATTCTATCACCTAACCATGCCCAGGAGATGATGGCAAACAACGGGATTTACTAAATCCACAATCTCAAATAGAAAAGAAGATATTTAAAGTTATTGCAGACTTATTGTAATTTGAGTCACAACAAACCATTAAAAAATGAAAATATTTCTTAGAATCAACTAGAATTCAATGAAACTCAAACATAAACATGAATTAAAGCAAAGTAAACATCCCAATCACGCTACAAGCTTCACCTCTTAGCCTTAGCTAAGAGGTTTAGCTAACCATAGACATGATTGAACTAAAATTTCTTACGAAAAACATAAAAATAACTAAAAATAACTAAGGAAGAAGAAGAAAGACTCGTGGCGGCGGCTCTCCACGCTTTTGCTCCACTCTGCAAACCTAGATGATGCCTAGGAATGTCGTAGGGACTCCTATTTATAGTTGTGCACTCCCTTCTTATGCACTGACTTGAAATTTTCAGAAATCGCTTGCGAAAGGTCTCAATTCACGCAATTCGTGTCGGCCCTACGTTACAACTCTGCTCGATTTCGGTAGCATCGAAGTCGTAGTTAAAATTTATCACATTTGAAATTATATGTGCAGAGTGCTTAGGTAGTTTCTGAAATTGGCTTCGGTGGTACCGAATTAAGCTTAAGTAGCACCAAATTAAGTTGTTTTCTTGTTGGACTGTTTTATGCACTTTAGGTAGCTACCAAAGTTAGCCTGGGTAGTAATGAAATTTGCTGTTTTTCTGTTATTTTACTTATGCTTTTACCAATTTTTTCTCCATCCTTTGTACTTGGTTTCCTTTGGATCTTTGGCATGAAAATTTTCCGTTCTTGGTTTCCTAAGATCCCTCATTTGCCTTGGTAATTCTTGAGCATTAAATCCATACTTTTAGCATCCTTTTCAATCCAAGCACTTAAATTCACCTTGCAACACAAACATGGTTAAAATAGAATATTAAGGATTATCATGTTCATAAAACCAAGTAATAAATGGGGGATAATATGCAATATTTAACCCTCAACACAATCCCCAACCAGCATTATGCTAGTCCCGAGCAAAGTATGCGAAAAATGAACTTTAATGCTCAATGTTCAAACTTTTTTCAGAAAATAATCTTTTGTGTAATCAAGTATGAATGAGTAGACTTAAGACATGAAAGTGATATTTTGAAAACCTAGAGCCGAATCACATAAGTAATTAATCAAATAAGTTCTTTATCATTTAACTCAGAGCATAGGTTCATATTCCAAGTTTTTCCAATTAATGTTAACTTACTTCCCATGGGAATACTATTATTTCATAATGTTAGCCATGTTTTTCAATAAAAATTAGTCAAAAACTCAAGTACTGATTCCAAATATATCCCCATTTTTCTTCTTTTTCTAGTTTTTGATTTTATATCGATGGCTATTGTTAAGACTCAAATATTATATAATTTTTTTCATTTATCTCTTAGTTTTATGAACATAAATCATCTTAATATTCTATTTTACACATGCTTGTGTTACAAGGTGAATTCAAGTGCTTAGATTGAAAAAGGGTGCTAAAAAGTATGGATTTAATGCTCAAGTTTACTAAGGAAAGGGTTGGATCTTAGGAGACCAAGATTGAAGCATTCACATGTCAAATATCCAAGAAAATTAAATGACGAATAAAGAGAATCGACGATTTGAAGTGAAGAATCCTGAAATCGTCCTGAAAAAGTATGTTTTGAAGCTGTGAAGTTTATTTTGAGAAACTGTGCAGCAGAAAGTCTGTTTTAAACGAACTAAGCAGCGAGAAGTCTATTTTAAAAAAATACGTATATTTGATGCGATTTTTAGGATTTTCAACTTTGTATGAAAATTGGAGTTCCCAACTTATAAATAGGGCTTTCTAGGGCATTCCTAAACATTATTCAAGGCATCTCAAAGTAAAATTTAGGATTTTTAAAGAGTTTTTAGTTTTATTAAAGCTTTTAAGTTGTTCGTTTTATTTTAGATCTTTTCTATTTTTATTTTTTCTTTCTTGTTACTTTTTATTTCTGCAATTTAATTATGTTTTTCTAAGTTGGGTTTAATAGTTCTTTAAGATTATGATGATTAATTGTTTTAATGATGAGAAGAATAGTGTATGCTTGTTGTCTATTATTTAGGTTTTATTTTTTATATCCTCTTATGAGATCCATATGTTTCCATCATATGATATCTACATTGATGGATAGGCTTAGCTTAAATCAATCAGATTTCTTAGATAGGAGAGGTTCTCAACCTATATTATATTTCTTTGATATTCATTATCGTATAGATATTGAATACTTAAAATCACTGACGCTTGAAAATATATGTCAATGATGCAAATCTATGATTTTCTAATAATTTATATCACTTTCTAAAATATTTAAACTGTCTTATTTTCCGACTAGGCTGACCATAGTGCTCAGATCCTAGTCGTGTTATCCAAGTCATCATGATTTTAGAACATTAACCTATGTGTGGAACTTTGAAGCTTGGATGTTATTTTACTTAGTTGAATTACACCCATTCAAAATCCCAAAATCAAATCATCAGTTTAGTTTTTATTACTTAATTTGTTTTGCATTTGATTTTTTTACCTTCTCACAATTCATCTTCCTGTGGGATCAACTCCGTATTCACGGGATACTACTTACGAACCTCTGCACTTGGAGGCAAGCAATCAAGTTTTTGGCGCCGTTGCCGGGGAGAGACTGAGATAGATCAGATCTGTGCAACATAGTTAAGGTAAGTTTTTTCTAAGGTAAGTTCTCTTCTAAACCCTCCAAATTTTCTGTAGATTTTTTTCTTCTTTTTTTTCTTTAAAAATAATTTCAGTTGGGTCTTTCAAGCACTAACTATGACATAAGGTTGCCCTACTTGGGATTTTATCACCCAAGTGCTACGGTTGTCTTATAGTTGCTGTTTGATCACAAAGATCATCCACTGAATCTATTTTCCAGATTAACATAGTTGAATTTCTGCATTAGTTTTAATTTTGTTGATTTATTTATTTATTTTTATTATTTTTATTTTGTGGACCGAACCCTCATGGTCGGCCCTGTCGCCTGGGTTGTTGATTTTTTTTTTTATGGACTGAACCCTCATGGTCGACCCTGCCGCCTGGGTTGTTGATTTATTTTTGCTTTGTGAACTGAACCCTCATGGTCGGCCCTGCCGCTTGGGTTGTTAATTTATTTTTATTTTGTAGACTGAACCCCTCATGGTCGGCCCTGCCGCCTGGGTTATTGATTTATTTTTTCTTTGTGGACTGAACCCTCATGGTCGGCCCTGCCACCTGGGTTGTTGATTTATTTTTATTTTGTGGACTGAACCCTCATGGTCGGCCCTGCCGCCTGGATTGTTGGTTAAGTTTTATTTTTATTTTAAGTATCATACTTACTATTTAATTTAGTGGTATTTATTGTGTGGTGTGGATAGTTTATGTCCCATTGGAGTAGGGATCAAAACAATCGACTCTCCTCCGAAGGCGGACTAGTTCTAGGCCTTGATCATTCACTTATAAGAGACATTCAACATCACTTGAATTTCATGGCAGACCCAGTTGATAATCTAAATCCAAATCTGCCAGATCCAACTATAAATCAAAATAGAGAAAATCAATCTAATTCTCCTCTTGAAGATGAAAATGAAGTTCATAAGAATGTGTTAAACCAACCACGGACTTTACGTGAACATTTACACCCTGAGAGATCAACTTTACCATCTTACATAGTGGGAACACTGATTTTAAACCAAGTGTGATTCAATTAATTCCTAAATTTCATGGCTTGAATTCTGAAAGCCCCTACTTGCACCTCAAGGATTTTGAGGAAGTAATTGCAATGTTACAAGTAAATAATGGCAATAGGGATGTACTTCAGCTTAGGTTATTCTCATTTTCTCTAAAGGATCGGGCCAAAGTAAGGCTTAACTCTCTAAGAGCAAATACCATCACTTTATGGCAAGCCTTAAGTAGAGAGTTTTTGAAAAAGTTCTTTCCCGAGCACAAAACAAATGCATTAAAACAAGAAATCATTTTATTCTCCCAAAAGGGGAACGAACAGTTTTTCCAAGCTTGGGAGCGCTTTAAAGACTTTCTAATTACTTGTCCACATCATGGTTATGAACCATGACACGTGATTGATGCTTTTCGAAAAGGGCTCACCATGGATACCCGTCAGTTCATAGATATGATGTGTGGTGGAACCTTTCTTGACAAAGATCATAATGAGGCTTGGGATTTTCTAGATATGTTAGCAGAGAATACGCAGACATGGGATGTCTCTGCTAAATCAGACCAAACTAGACCCATTCCTAGAGAGAAAGCGGGGATGTATGTCCTAAGAGAGGAAGACGACCTTAATGCAAAATTCGTTGCATTGGCTAGAAAGGTCGAAGCCTTGGAAATTAGGAAGGTTGATATGGTTAAAGTAAATACTTTCTTAGATAATTTTTGTAGCATTTATGGTGGTACAGACCATGACACAGGATTGTCCAATAATCTCAGTTGTACAAAATATCACGCAAGAGCATGATCAAGCAAATGCTATAAATAACTACCAAAGGTCAGTTATGCAACCAATGGAAAACACGTATAATCCAAATTGGCATTACCATCTTCATCTTAGTTAGAGGAATGGACCACAAATTAATGCACCCAATGTACCTTAAATGCCTCCACAAAATAACTTTTTTGGAGCACCTAACAATACACCATATGTTCCCCCGCCAAAGCGATCATCTGTGGAGGATGCATTGACCGCATTTATGAACTTTCAATCTCAAATGAATCAGTCTCTAATCCAATCAAATCAGGAATTGAAGACAGCTGTGGCTAGGATTGAGACTCAACTAAATGCTAGGAAAAAATACACACTTCCTTTTCAACCTGTGCCAAACCTTAGAAATACATTGGAGACTCAAATCCAAATGAGCTACATCATGAACAAGCTAAGGCCATCATTACCTTGAGAAGTGGAAAAGAGGTTGATAATAAGATAATGCAACCAGTAGAAATACTGGAGGATGAGCCACTTTCTCAAGAAAATGATGAACCGACTATGGTTCAAGAGCTGCAACAGCAAAAGGATAAAGAGACTAAGTCATATGAGCCTCCAGTTCCATTTCCATCTAGACTTCGGAATCCGACTGTCCCCATGAAATATCAAGAGGTGTTGGATGTGCTCCAAAAGGTTACTGTCAGTATTCCTCTGCGTGATGCCATTAGACAAATTCCATCATATACTAAATATTTCAAGGACTTGTGCACTGTAAAGAGAAAATTAAATATGCACAAAAAGGCCTTCCTTATCGAGAAAGTGAGCGTTATCATTCAACAAAGGGTTGTACCCAAATACAAAGACCCATGAAGTCCCACTATTCCTTGTATTATTGAAAATGTTCAAATTGAGCATGCTTTACTAGATTTGGGTGCAAGTGTCAATTTAGTACCTTATTTAGTTTACAAATAAATGGGATTAGGTGAGCTTAAACCAACTACAATTACACTCTAACTCGCTGACCGCTCCATTAAGGTACCAAGGGAAATTTTAGAAGACGTGCTAGTCCAAGTGGAGAAATTCTACTTCTCCGTGGATTTTATTGTACTAGACACTGAACCATGTGTAAATGCTAGCACTCAAGTTCCCATCATTTTAGGCCGCCCATTCCTAGCAACTTCAAATGCAATCATAAATTGCAGGAATGGAATGGTGAATTTGTCTTTTGGTAACATGACTTGAGAGCTAAATATTTTCAATCTAAGAGCTAAATATTTTCAATCTATGTAAGCAGTCCATTGATAATAATGAAATCCATGAGCTGAATTTTATGGATTGTTTGATAGAAGAAGAGGAATTGAAACCTAGTCTGATTGAGGAATTGATTCAAGTCATTGGAAACTTGAAAATTTCTGATTTAGAAAAAGTGCTTACTGAAATTTCTAATGATAATGAAAGCACTACCACCCAAGACATTGGTATGTACCAATGGAGACCGCGCCCTCAAATCCTATCTATCGAGGACTCGCGACCTCTGCCATCACTAACCAATTTTTTAAAGATTGATTTAAAACCACTACCAAATGAGTTTAAGTATGTATACTTAGGTGAAAATAAAACTTATCCTGTGGTGATCTCTTCATTTTTAGACAAGGATCAAGAGATTAAATTATTGAATGTTCTAAGGGACCACAAAGGAGCCTTGAGCTGGGCCATTTCTGACATCAAGGGTATAAGCCATTCTATATGCACTCATCGGATCCACCTTGATGAGGATGCCAAACCAATTAGATAACCTCAAAGGCGTCTCAATCCAAACATGATGGAAGTTGTAAAAAAATAAGGTGATCAAATTGTTAGATGTGGGAATCATCTACCTAATATCCGATAGTGTTTGGGTGAGTCCAACTCAAGTAGTCCCAAAGAAATTTGGAATAACTATTGTGAAGAATTCTAATAATGAACTCATACCAACACGTGTCACCACAGGTTGGTGTGTTTGCATTGATTATAGACAATTAAATCAGGTCACAAAGAAGGACCATTTCCCTCTACCATTCATTGATCAAGTTTTAAAGAGAGTAGCAGGTCACTCATTGTATAGTTTTCTTGATGGATATTTCGGATATAACCAAATAGAGATAGCCCTAAAAGACCAAGAGAAAACTACGTTCACTTATCCATTTGGCACGTTTGCTTTCAAACGGATGCCATTTGGATTGTGTAACGCTCCAGCAACTTTCCAATGGTGTATGTTAAGTATTTTTTCAAATATGGTTGGAAAGTTTTTTGAGGTTTTCATAGACTACTTTTCTGTATTTGGGAGTAGTTTTGAGGAATGCCTTAATAATTTATCTCTTGTCTTGTTTAGGTTTGAAGAGAAACATCTTATCTTAAATTAGGAGAAATGTCATTTCATGGTTCAAAAGGAAATTATTTTGGACCATATTATCTCCAAAAATGGAATCGAGGTAGATCGCTCAAAACTCGACATGATAGCTAATCTACTTATCCCCTGAACTGTTAGAGATATTAGATCACTTCTAGGGCATGATGGCTTTTATAGAAGATTCATAAAGGACACCCTTGACTAATCTTCTTCAAAAGGATATTCCATTTAACTGGACAGATGAGTGTGCAAGTGCTTTTAATAAAATTAAATCATCCCTTACCACTACACCTATCATGCGTTTACCAGATTGGACACTTTCTTTTGAACTAATGTGCGATGCAAGTGATTATGCCATAGGGGCTATTTTGGGCTGAATGAAAGATAAACGGCCCTACGTTATTCACTATGCAAGTAGAACTCTAAACTCGGCCCAAGTGAACTACTTAACAACTGAAAAAGAGTTACTTGCAATAGTTTTTATGTTGGATAAGTTTAGGTCTTACTTGCTGGGATCTAAAGTGGTCATTTTCACGGACCACTCAGCTTTGAAATATTTGTTATCTAAGAAGGATGCAAAGCTGAGACTTTTGAGATGGATCTTCCTACTCCAAAAATTTAACTTAGAGATAAAAGATAAGAAGGGAGTAGAAAACGTAGTGGCCGATCACCTTTCTAGATTGGTGTTAGATGATTCCACTAAGGAGATGCATATCCAGGACACTTTTCCTGATGAGCAATTATTTGCGATCTCCAAATTGCCTTGGTATGCGGATATAGTGAACTATCTTACAAAGGGAAAAATGCCATATCATTGCAAGTCGCAAGATAGGAAGCGTTTTGAAAGCAAGGTTCGTAACTTCTTCTGGGATGACCCGTATTTATATAAATATGAGACTGATCAAATTTTTAGACGTTGTGTCCTAGAAGATGAAGTTCAGAGTGTTATTTCCTTTTGTCACATGGAAGCATGTGGTGGCCATTTTTCTGCTAAGAAAACCACTGCAAAAATCCTGCAGTGTGGTTTTTACTGGCCCACCATGTTTAAAGACACTCATGCTTTTTGTGTTGCTTGTGATAGATGTTAAAGGTTGGGAAGAGTGTCCCGGCGCAACATGATGCCTTTATCCCCAATTTTACCATTAGAGATTTTTGATTGTTGGGGTATTGATTTTATGGGCCCATTTCCATCTTCTTTTAGATTTCTTTATATATTGGTTCGTGTGGACTATGTTTCAAAGTGAATTGAGATAGTTCCAAGTATGACCAATGACAACAAAGTGGTCATAAGATTTCTAAAGAAAAATATTTTTTCTAGATTTGGAACTCCAAAGGCCATTATTAGTGATGACGGGTCTCACTTTTGCAATAGGACATTTGAGGCTTTGATGAAGAAATATGACATCAAGCATAAAGTGAGCATCCCATACCACCCACAAACGAGTGGACAAGCTGAGATTTCTAATCGAAAAATCAAACACATTTTAGAGAAAACTATAAGGACAGATAGGAAGGATTGGTCCCTCAGACTATCCGACGCTTTATGGGCTTATAGGTCTGTTTATAAGACTCCGATTGAAATGTCTTCATACAGATTGGTGTATGGGAAGGCTTACCACTTGCCCGTGGAATTGGAACATAGAGGCTACTGGGCAATAAAGAAATTAAACTTTGATATGGATCAAGCAAGTGGACAAAGGAAATTAGAATTGAATGAATTAGAGGAGCTGAGGAGAGACTCCTATGAAAATTCTAAAATCTACAAAGAGAGGACCAAAGCTTTTCATGACAAAAATATCCTGAGAAAAAATTTTGAACCTCAGCAAAAGGTCCTATTGTACAATTCCCGTCTCTAGTTCTTTCCGAGAAAATTAAGATCAAGATGGACAGGCCCCTTCCTTGTGAAGAATGTTTATTGTCATGGGGCTATTGAAATTGAGAATCCATATAATGGCAATATGTATAAGGTTAATAGTCAGAGATTGAAGCCTTATGTGGAAAATTTTCATTTAGGAGAGGAGTCCGTCCCTCTTCATGAGCCAAAATATTTAGAATGATACTCTTAGTCTGACGGAGCATTTCTGGATCTGTATCATATTCAATTCTTTTTAGTGTCACATAACAGGTGAGTTTTTCATGGTAGGTACTATCCACCCTTTTTATTTTTATTTTTATTGTTCTCTTCATTATATTATCATTACATTGGGGACAATGTAGATTTTAGGTTGGGGGGTGTGGATAGTCATCCAACTGAATATTTTTTTTTTTAGGTTTCAGTTTATTTTATTATTATTTTAAGGTTTCAGTTAGGTTTACGTTTATTTTTAAGTTTATAGGGATTTTATTTTATTTTATTTTTTTCAACATTTTCAAAATAATATTTTTATATACAAAAATGTAAACATGATATTATGCGAATTCCAAAGGCAAAGTTAATATTTATTCTAGGTTGATAGTAGTCAGAAATCTGATAACGAAAAATTATAAACTTGAGTTCAATTATCTAATCACTAGTTTAAAATGAGTTGTAATTTGATGTATTGAATTCACAATACACCCTAGCTAACTAAGTGAGGAATATGATATGTGAATTAGAATAACAACTTTTGATTCATACAAGGTTGAATGAACTAGTATCATTGATATATGCTTAAAAGAAAGAATATTGAAGGAAAAAAATAATGAAATTTATTATTATTATTATAAAGCATGAATGTAATGACCATAATAATCGTGTCAGTAATCTGGAGTAAGGATACCTAAGTATACATTACTGTTACCATTACAAGTACAATACCTTAGGTTATGAAGTAAATCTGGTGAGAATCTTCATCTAAGGGTGGTCTATAAAAATGAGGATATGATGATAAAAGAAGAAATGACATGAAAAAAATGAGATAACTTGAGATTTCATATTCTTAGAATGATTGAAAGGAGTTAGGATAGAGAACATGCATATTTCTCAAAGTTAGACTGGTGTCACGGAGCACCTAAGGATATTGGATCATAAATATTCTAAATTTTGATTAGGTCTCTGAACTCAATGATATAATGGATTAGGAAATTGAGATTCTAACTAACTTCAGACTTAGGGTAAGTATTGGTTTATTTTGAAATTCATATGATGAATGAAGGCATAATTGTATAAATTTCTTAGTGTTGAATTATTTTTCTTATTGTCAATGTTTGTGGGTAACATTTCTGAAAACCCTCAAGAGACTATAACTCGTCCACTAGGAGAAAACTAGGGGTTTAAAGGCTTGTTGCATATGCTAAATGCAATCTAGATTACCTGCAAAAGTGGTGTAGTTAGAATTTTATTTTCATTTTAATTTTGTTTCTAGAATTAATTTTTATTCTTATTTTTATTTTTCTTCGCTTATTGTGCTCGGGACTAGCAAAATGCTGGTTGGGGTGTGTGTTAAGACTCAAATATTGTATAATTTTTTCTATTTATCTCTTGGTTTTATGAACATAAATCATCTTAATATTCTATTTTACTCATGCATGTGTTGCAAGGTGAATTCAAATGCTTAGATTAAAAAAGGGTGCAAAAAAGCATGGATTTGATGCTCAAATTTACCAAGGAAAAGGTTGGATCTTAGGAGACCAAGATTGAAGTATTCACATGTCAAATATCCAAGAAAATCAAATGACGAATGAAGAGAATCGACGATTTGAAGTGAAGAATCCTGAAATCGTCCTGAAAAAGTGTATTTTGAAGTTGTGAAGTTTATTTTGGGAAACTATGCAGCAGAAAGTCTATTTTAAATGAACTATGCAGTGAGAAGTCTATTTTAAAAAAATATATATATTTGGTGTGATTTATAGGATTTTCAATTTTTAACAAAAATTGGAGTTCCCAACTTATAAATAGGGCTTCTTAGGGCATTCTTAAACATCATTCAAGGCATCCCAAAGTAAAATTTAGGGTTTTTAAAGAGTTATTAATTTTATTAAAGCTTTTAAGTTGTTCTTTTTATTTTAGATCTTTTCTATTTTCATTTTTTCTTTCTTGTTACTTTTTATTTCTGCAATTTAATTATGTTTTTCTAAGTTCCTTCTAGCCCAAGCTAGAAGGGAAGCACATGGGTTTAATAGTTCTTTAAAATTATGATGATTGATTGTTTTAATGATGAGAAGAATGGTGTATGCATGTTGTCTATTATTTAAGTTTTATTTTTTTTTATCCTCTTATGAGATCCATAGGTTTCCATCATATGAGATCTACATTAATGGATAGGCTTAGCCTAGATCAATCAGATTTCTTAGATAGGAGAGGTTCTTAACCTATTATATTTCTTTGATATTCATTATCTTATAGATATTGAATACTTAAAATCACTGACGCTTGAGAATATATGTCAATGATGCAAATCCATGATTTTCTAATATTTTATATCACTTTTTAAAATATTTAAACCGTCTTATTTTCTGACTAGGCTGACCATAGTGCTTAGATCCTAGTTGTGTTATCCAAGTCATCATGATTTTAGAACATTAACCTATGTGTGGAACTTTGAAGCTTGGGTGTTATCTTACTTAGTTGAATTACACCCATTCAAAATCTCAAAATCAAATCATCTGTTTAGTTTTTATTACTTAGTTTGTTTTGCATTTGATTTTTTTTCCTTCTCACAATTCATCTCCCTGTGAGATCGACTCCGTATTCACGGGATACTACTTATGAACCTCTGCACTTGGAGGCAAGCAATAAGCTATTCTTATTCATTATTTTCTGAATAATTCATCCTTTTCAGAGACCTTTTTCATTCTCCTTATCGATGTTGTCATTTTTCATTCTTTTCTTGGCCTTTTTTTCAATCTCTTATTTTTAAACTAGTTTTTCATCTTTTAAGGTAGATAAAATTCTTTAGGCTCAATTCTCAACATTTATCAATGATTTGCATACTAACCATTAGAAATCCTAGCACATCCCAAGGAAACAACTTGAATGTGTTCTGTGATTTAAATTAACATGATATATAAATTTTCTCTTAATCATTCAAGAATCTTTGGTGATGGTTTACTCGGGTGATCAAACTTCAACAATTCAAGATCTAATCTTCATCTTATTATCCCGCTCAAAGCATTCTTATGTACACAAACTTTTATTTCCAAATAGATTCCAACTTGAAACATTGAAAAATTTTAAAATTTTTTTTGTTCAAAACTGAGAAAACACTAATTAGTTTACCTAATCCCCCATTCTTAACCTAAAATCTACATTGTCCTCAATGTAAAATAAATAAGCATGTAATGCATATGAGGCAACGAAAAGAAAGGGAATAATGATGAAAAGATAGTACTTGAAGGAAGGAAATTTGAAGCTTTTCCATAAATCTCAATATAAAATGGGTTAGTAAAAAACAAAACTCAATAGATTATAATCAAACTACTTTAAACAGTGGAAAGAAAACTATCATAGTCCTAAAGCATATGAAAGCGATAAACCTAACTATACTTCCATCAGACTAAGAGATCAATCCCGGTACACAGGATCGGTCAGAGGTATGGACATATCCTTTGAATCGAATTTATCAACAAATGGCTTCAACCGATGTCCATTTACTTTAAAAGTATTGCTATTATTTGGATTCTCTATCTTGACGGTTACATGAGGATAGACATTAGTAACTGTGAAAGGGCCAGTCCAACGAGATCAGAGCTTTCCCAGAAAAAGATGTAATCGAGAATTATACAAAATGACTTTTTGGCTAGTCAAGAATATTTTTTGAAGGATGTTCTTGTCATGGAACACCTTCATCCCGTCCTTATAAATTCTCAAGTTCTCATACGTGTCATTCCGAATTTCTTCAAGTTCATTCAACTAAAGTTTGTGTAGTGAGCTAGCGTTGTTCAAATTGAAGTTCAGATTTTTAATAACCTAGTAGGATCTATATTCCAGCTCCACAGGTAAGTGACAAGATTTTCCATATATAATTCTAAAGGGAGACATTTCAATGAGAGTCTTAAATGCAGTACGGTAAGCCCATAAAGCATCGATCAAGCAGATTGACCAATCCTTACGATCGGGGTTAACTGTTTTCTTTAAAATGTGTTTAATCTCCCTATTGAAAATCTCAGCTTGCCTACTTGTTTGTGGGTGGTATGGTGTAAGACCCCATCCATTCTGTACCATTTTCTATGCATATGTGCATGATGATCGACACCCTTAGCTAGACCTAAATTCGCTGTTCATAGTGCACACCCGACTGACCGAAACCTTAAGACCTCGAAACTTATTTCATATCGATTGCCCCATCGTTGCGATCGCGTAGGTACCACCCGTGCATCTGTTCAATACTCCGTTAGTGAGATATGCCGTGAAGAATTATTGGTGTATCATGTGCGCATGGCGCCATGTACTCCATTCCACACATGTGCATAACACATGCGATGCACACATGTACATGCCACACATGGGTGAGAGAATCTCTACCCATGTGTGTGATGTCACACACCCATACCTCCCCTCTCTCATGTGCTCCCTTAAGTCAACTTCTCTCCATTCCATATCCTATGTATGACATCATCACACCATGCCATCCCATGCTCCCTTAATCCACCATTAATTACAAATCATGAATTAATTGTCATAATCTTAGTCTAAGCTAACCAAGATCACATTAATTGAATCTAATAACATTTTAACAATTTCTCTACAAATAATCCTTCATCCCTTAGCATTTCACCATTTTTCTACACGAGAGAGAGAGAGAGAGAGAGAGAGAGAGAGAGAGAGAGAGAGAGAGAGAGAGAGAGAGAGAGGAGTGATCTTGGTGGGCCATCAACTCCATCAATCCCATCCCTTCCATCCATCTCAACCATCCATTTAGTCCATTAATGTGAGTATACCCCCCTCCACTCTTATGGTGTGTTCTCTTTTTGATTATTTGGATAATTAATAGTGGTGATGATTTGATGATAATGATGTGATCAACGATGTTGATGTATGGGAGAATACATATAAAAAGATGATTAGTACTTGTGATGATATGATGATAATGATGTGATTAATGGTGTGGATGCATAAAAAAATAAATTAAATAATAATTCATTATAGACTTTAAGTGGGACCCATTGATAGTGGGTCCCAGCAAAACCTTTGTATGCCATCCAAAGCATCCAAAGTGTGGCCCATTGGGCTGGCCAAACACACACACTCACACCCATGCACACGTGTACACCACACCATAATAAAATAAAATAAATAAATACATAAATAAATTAAAAAAATGAGGAGTGGACGCTGTTACTTGAAAGAAAAAAATAGGGAAGGGGCTGTGGGATCACAACAGGCCCCACCCATGATGTATGCATTTAATCCACCCCGTTCATCCAATTTCCCAGCTCATTTTAGGCATTAAGCCGAAAAATGAAGCCAATCCCGATCTCTGGTAGGCCACACAATCAAAAAGACTATTTTAATAGTAATAAATGGTTGGAGCCACTGTGATGTTTCTATACACCAAAATATATCGAATATTAGGCTTATTATATCAGTCACGAGCCCGTGAATCTAGTGGACGGAGTAGATCGTCATGATGTGGGCCCCACCTTAAAAAAACCTCGAATATAAGAAAAATAACACCATTGGACACTATTGCTGTCAGTGTCCAGATGACGCTGTAGCAAGCAATGTCCTGCTGCTGGACATTGGAAGTAAGTGGGCCCCACCACAGGCCTCACCTTGATGAGTGTTGGGCATCTACATTGTGCAGTTGATGGGTCCCCTTTACAAATGGGTCACCCCCAAAAATCAGTCGTACACGGAACTCAAGTGGCCCACACCATTAATAATAATAATAATAAATAAATAAATAAATAAATAAATAAAATTTGAAGCTATGGGTTTGTTGTGTTCATGAGGTATGTCTTATATCAGATCATCCATCCATTTGGCGAGTTGTCTTAAGGCTTGAGAAGAAAAATAAGATATATCTAACTATCAAGTGGACCACACTACAAAAGCAGAAGGGGATTTTATGTCTACCATTGAAACCCTTTTTGGGTCATAGGATTTTTGGACTAATATGAAATTTAGTTTTGCCCTTAATTTAGGTCTTTGTGACCTTATGAATAGATTAGATGGAGAATAAACGTTATGGCAGGCCCTATGAATTGTTTAACTGTGAAATCATTATCGTCACTACTATTTGTGGTGAGGTCCAAATAATCTTTGGATATGATTCACTTTAATGCTCTAAAATGATCTTTAAAAATAAATGAACTGTGTATATATAACAAATATATCACTTTGGGACCCATGTAACTTTGATCTCCTTGAACCTTTCGTACAACTCAGAGCTCGAGTATATAGAATTACTTGCTGGGTTTCACCTGAAATTTGGATACATCTGAAACATGGCCTAACCCCTTAACCAAGTGGGACACACATAATGGATGGGCTGGATTTGTGAACCACGCTTTGGTGGCCCAACAAATGATTATGAATGTTTAATGGAGAGTAACCCTCTCAATTTTTGAGTATGGTGTGGCCCACATGTGCCAAAGATTGACTTGATTTTAAGCCCCAAGTCCACCATGGATTGGTGGCCCATTAATTATGCAAATTGGATTGACATGTGAATGGTCCGGATCTTTGTTAAAATTTCTATATATTGATGGTATACAATCATGTGACCATGTAATGCCTAGACAACCTACAATTGATATAACTATGATGAATGCATAACCCCATGAGCTCCACCGCATAGAACTCATGTGAATTCCATTGATGTGTGGGCTCAAGAATGTTAAGGCCCATTTTGAGTGAATGTCATATGAGCCCATCAGTAGTAGCCATGTTTGGGCCAACCATTGGCCCTCTTCGGTAAGAGTTTGTGATCCCCATGTGTTAAATGTATGCTATCTTGAATCATGTGAAATCGTGTTGTGTGTATAGCCCTTCACCACTTGGTATGTAATATAGGTTGTATTATGTTATTGCCTTAGATTGCTTAATTTTATAACTGAGTGCACAGCCCTTCACCACTTGCACTTTGGATAGAGTGCGGCCTTAAGTAGTAAGATCATATAACATGTGTTTAAACCCATAAATGTGTTCAATTATAACAAATATGTAGACTTTAGTGGTGTGAGGATGTGATATACATATTTGGCCCCTTAATCATGTGGTCATGTGACGTATGTATGGCTACCTTATCATATGTAATTGTGGAGTATATGTAGTCGTCTAAATGTATGATTGCAAAATCCACATAAGGACAACCAATTACATGAAATCAGGTGGCATTGGTGACCACCCAGTGACATGACCACGTGCTTATGGGCATAGCCATAGTCACTTAAACCATGAACAATAGGATTGTACGTGCGGATTTTCTTAGTCATGAGAATTATGATATGGGTTCGATTATATAACTTGATAATGGAGTGGCCCTCAATTCGGTGTCATGCGACATAAATACAATCCTTATATTATGCTGATAGGTTAGGCAGATGTGAGGACCACTAAACTATATCTGATGTGATGGAAGCTAGTTCTTGGCCTCTTGATCATGTGACACCGAATCTAAGTTATTCTCCATATGAAGTATTGAGCGGTTACAGTTTAAGAGTTAATGCAAACGGGAATAGTGGGTATGCTTGTGATTGTGCCTTGGATGCTTTGAGATGCGGTCACTAGACTAGGATACTATTTATATGTCCACTTAACCAAGTGAAATTATGACATTGACAACCTGACCATGTGGGAGCTTAATAAAGTGGTTGCCCATAGATGTATGAGTTATGATAAGTAACCATGTGACCTTAAATCATTTATTAATGGCAAGTAGAGTGACATTTGTGTGACCACTCAACCATATAAACTTTTGATAATGGAGTGGCCATAAGACCATGTGGGCATGTGAGAATTGTGTAATTACTCAGACTCATGTACTATGCTAATGGTGTAACCTCTTGGGTATGTGAACTTAGGACGTGTGTTAGATCGATTATAGACTTTACCTTGACGTAAGTATTGCATATTTCACAATTTATCCAGTAGGCTACCTAATTCTAGAATATGATTTCAAAATGACCCGAATCTAATTCCTAAATAAGTCAGACGATATGAAATAGTGTTAATTGAACGTATAACTTTCGAACACTTATAAACCCACTCAATGTACGTATTTTATCTGCACTGTTCAATTGTTTAACCAACCAAATAGTTCGATCATGGAGCCCACTGACATATGCGTTGTGCATCTGAACTGTTCTTTCTTGTACTACTTTAATGAGTGTGAGTTACTTATACTATCTACTTGTTGTGACCCACTGTAATGTTTGTGTGTGGACCCATCTGCTTGCAGTACCACTTGGAAGTAGGATCCACCACGTTGTATGAGACAAACCCACGTCATCCAACCGTGACTAACCCTTATGTGTATATTATATACCAAGTCATTCAACTTAGGGATCACTATATCTTATGAGGTTTACCTGTGCCTTCCAAACCATTGCAGAAGTACTGCGATAACTATTTGTAAATCCAACCTATTAATAACCCACTTAAGGGTGAATCCCTCTACATTATATGAGTTTCACCAGTACCATCCATCCTGTGACTCATATTATAATTATGCCTTTCATCTCATAATCACTTGGTGCATGTACTTTGCGTCATCACCACTCATTAACCATAAGGCCCAGTTAGGGTATAACCATGTGGTCTCAATAGAAGAAAATCACGTTCGGCCAAAACCACTAATGGAATATCTATCTTGTGAAGGATATGGTGTAACTCTGATTACAATTAAGGTTTGTGATTATGATAACTATGGATGATATCAGTGATGTTAGTTATTATAGTTAATAGAAGTATGTGATTTAATATCATGATTAATGTTGTTCCATTTCCTAGCATACTAAATTTATTTACTTGACCATGTTGTTATTGATCATACTCATGTACCATGGAATGATGGTATGTACACGTGTACTTTAATACATTTGTTCATGTGTAAGATATGTCCTCTTCAATTTAGTCACATGACTATGGATTAATATAGTTGATATTGACACATGATAATTGTATGCCATTTTTGGCTTAAAGGTTAAGCAGACCCTAAACTCATGGCATTACATGCATGCCACATTCACTTGAACATATGCTTTATCATAATTTCTTGAATTCATGCATAATCATGACATACACGATGATCGAAATACCATAGTCATGCTGTATAATATGAGCTGGATCTTGACAACGAAATGTACATCTATAATGATGACTTGGGTTATCCCTGAAAATGAATGGGACACCAGAAGTGTGGAAATAGTAGGGGATAATGTGCCCCTTAGGTTGAAAGTCCCTAAACCCCGATGTTAGCTAGGGATACCTCACCGTTGGGCCGAATGGATACATGGGTCATGAATTTGACTCCCACTAACGAGGTCGGGTTGAGAAGAGGTGAGTCCAACTTGCTTAAGGGCTGAGGTACAAACAGGGACTGGTCTGACTCGTCGGCGAGGAGAAGCGCGAATGAAGTCCGCTACTGGCATGCCTAGTATGCAAGGTCGATTACTAGTGTCTGGTGCATGGGTATCGACCACGGTGTTTCCCGTGATATACATTTGGTGGAAGTCCACCGCAGGGCGGGTATGTGAGGTCGATTACTAGTGTCTGGTGCATTGGTATCGACCACGGTATTTTCCTGAGATATACAGTTATGATATGGCATGATAATATGATAATTATGATGTGATTACGAATGCGTGTAATATGGTTATGGCTGTGGTATCAGAGAAATGAAAATATGACTTGGACTGGTAGCATTGATTCAGAGTATTACTATGATGCATATGTATTACATTGGCATTGACATCATACCTTATGTATGACACGCCTTTCACCATACATGATTTCTTCATGGCATATTTATCTTTCTTGTACATAAAACACACCGCACACACGTGTGTACTCACTAGGCTTTTTTCATAAGCTTCCTATTTTCAATTTTTTCATGGCTGGAGTAGCTTAGAAGACTTAGCTTTCTCGATGCATTGCATTTATTTTTCGATTTGGAAATGGTGACGTTATGTAGCTTTTGTAAAGCATTATATTTATAACCATTAGGATTTATAATGGAGACTATTTCTTGGTATTTTGATCATGGATCTTCATGCTTAGGTATTATTATGTATATAAAAAAAATTCATTCAAAATCTTCCTTATGGTGTGCTGAACTCGGGACTTGGTGTATGAAAGTTGAGTGCCGGATTCAAGGCATCACGGAAGTTGTTCATCCCCAGGTTTGGGGCATGACATATGGAGTGCTCACCTTGTGAGTGATGTCATATTTCTTCATTAAGTTTGCAAATGGCTTGTTACAGAAATGTGAGCCTCCATCACTAATGATGACTTGAGGCGTTCCAAACCGGGAAAAGATGTTCTCTTTTAAAAATCTAATGACCGTCTGATAGTCATTATTCCAGCACGGGATTGCTTCTACTCATTTTGTGACATAGTCTACAGCTAGCAAAATATATAAGTTCCCAAAAGATTGGGGGAATGGTCCCATGAAATCGATGCCCCAACAATCAAATGCTTCAATGATTAGAATGTGGTTTAGGGGCATTATATTTCGACGAGACAATGATCTTAATTTTTGACAATGCTCATAAGCTCTGTAAAACTCATGAGTATCCTTAAACATAGTGGGCCCATAAAATCTGCACTACAAAAACTCATGACCACCACAGGCCTGAGTGTGACAGAAGGAGATGACACTTTAATGTTCATTATCTGGTACACATCTCCTTAGAATATGGTTTGAGCAATATTTAAATAAATACGGATCATCCCAGAAGAATTTGCGTACCTTGGTAAAAAATTTCTTCTTATCTTGTACACTCTAATATGTCGACGTGAAACTTGTGGCAAGATAATTAGTAATATTAGCAAACCAAGGTGAGTGGGAGACTTTAAACAGTTGTTTGCCAGGGAACATGTCGTTTATAGGTGCCATCTCAAGGGAATCAAGGAGGTCAAGTCTCAAAAGATGGACAACCACTACGTTTTCTATTCCCTTCTTCTCTTTTATTTCCAAATTAAATTCTTAGAGTAGGAGGATCCATCTTATCAGGTGGGGTGTCACACCTCAAACTTGAAAACTGGGCTTACAGAATTTTTGATCACCGAATCTGGCACCGACAGCCTTCGTAGTACCCCATTCTCGGCTCCTTGCACCCACATGCCAGATTCTGATCCTGAGATCCTATAAGGAGGACTTTTAATATGAATTTTTGTAAACGATCCTAACCATAAGTATAACCAAGTCATAATAACCATTTGAGTACAATGTGAAAAGGAAATATACATGTATAATAAAACTTTAGAAAGATTGCCGCACACTCCCGTCTCAGCGTTGCTGTGTCCTAGCATGACCTACACGCAACGGTTATGTATAAGCTTACCAAAAAGCTTAGAGGGTGGGTGGGTGTGTGCGCAATACATGTACCAAGCATGCGATATCAGAGTAAGTGAAAATACTAGCATGTCCATGAGTGCTATCAACCATACCAAGGCTATGCGATGTAAGGCCTACGCAGCCAAATGTCATATGCAAGATGTAACACAAGCATGTCAGTCCTCATCGAGTTCATCTCTGAAACATCACCAGGGTCTAGTACACTCTACACTGGTTACCGCCTCCCTAGATACACAACTAATGAGTGGAAAAGACCTCATTACCCGCCTGACCAATAGTCTGCCAATACCTACCTGACTCATCGATAGTTGTAACACCCCGAATTTTTGCCAACCTGAAGTTAGACGTCCTTGGGTAATGCGTCGATCATAACACCTTAATTGACTTCTCAAAACTTAATCCTAAAGCCTCAAATCCTCTTTCAACCCATTTCCTTCAAAATCTCACCTTTCCTTCAAAATCTCACATTTCACCACCTTATTCTTCAAATTTTTTCAAGTACTTTCATATAAGATACTAATCCAAAAGTTTAAATAATGAAGAATAATAATGAAATTAAAATTTTTTAAGACCCATATCTTAGCCCGTACCATTCCATATGCCTCCGCAGTCCTCCCGGTCGAATTTCGGCGACCTACGATCTGTTATTGGAATTAGCGCGCGATCCAGAGTCATGTCTTGCATTACAGAGTCGGCTTAACTTGAGACTTGTACTCTGAAGACCGCATCATTGGCGCGGTTCCGATGCCGCGTCTCACGCACTGAGGCTATACCCGGGCCAGGAGATGTGGGCCCGTGTTCATTTTGAGGAAAACACCGCATGTTGCAATCCTGAGAGAATCTCTATGACACATCACATTAATCAATCAAAGTTCAACCCATCACTCCATCCCATCCCCAAGTACAACTACCCTCCCCAAAAGTCAACACTCTTCTTACACAAGTACACATCTATCACTCACTCACCCATCACACCCCATCACTCACCCTTCTCTCTCTCTTACACCTCTCTCTCTCTCATCTCTCTCTCTCTCTCTCTCTCATCCCCCAAGCAACTCCAATGTCCAAGCCTTTCAAGAGAGAGCTAGGTGTGGCCCACTCTCTACCCCCCTCAATCCTCACCATCCAACCCTTAGATCATCATCTCCACCATTGAAGGAGCTTCTTAGGAGCCTTGGAGCACTAGGGAGGAAGAAGAAGGAAAGGTGGGTGATTTTCTACCATTATTTTTATGATTTGAGGGCCCACATATGGTGGGACCCATCTTGATGTATGTGATTGTAAGCTAGAGGGGCCCATAGTGGCGGGGTCCCTCTTACTTCCTCTGATCCCTCTCTTTTTCTCTATTTCTCTCTCTTTCTCTCTTTTGATATGTGTGGCCCTGATGCAACCCCATCATGATGTATGTATTAGATCCATACCATCCATACGTGGGGCCACCTCAATGTGTGTGGCTGGTGGGCCATGTGTACATGGACCCCACATTGATGCCGGTACTGTATTCACACCGTCCAGCAGTTGAGGTTGCTGGACTGCATGAAGGAAAATACAAATATCATCTTGGTCCTAAGCTTGTGAGCCACCTGTGTGGATCCCCCCTTGATGTATCTGTTGTACACGTGGATCCCACGTGATGTATATATTTTATATCCACACCGTCCAGTTTTCTGGATGGTGGAAACCCATCGTGATTTATGGGTCTTACTTGCACCGTCAGTAGAGTGGGACCCCACTATGTTGAATGTATTTCATCCACACAATCCATCCAGGCAGTGGGTCCCAGCAGTTGCAGCTGCTGATTGATGTCAGCAGATCCGTGGGCCACCGTGATGTGTTGTATCTGTATCTGCACCGTCCATTTCTGGACGATGCTGTGTAAGGGCCACCGTGATGTGTTGTATTCGCACCATGCCTCCAGGTGGTGGGTCCCACGTAGCATGCAGTAATTGCTGCTCCACGTCAGCAGTTCCGTGGCATCCACTATGAGGTATGTTTAAATCCAGTCTGTCCATCAGTAACGTCTATGGCTGGACATGGACGTTTGTAGTATAATCAATATTATAATATAATATAATATATATAAATGTATTTGTTTTATATCTCCACTGTCCATCTATGGACTGGTGGAAGTCCTCCTATTGAGTGCTTCCACATGGACACCACAAGATGTAAGTATCTCAAATCCACACCGTCCAGTTCTCTGGACGGTGGAATCCACCGTAAATATATTTTTTTATCCCTGCTGTCCACGTGTGGACCCCCAATAGTGATGTATTTGTCTTCAATCCACGCCACCCACCTCCATGATGTATGGGTTTGTTCCTCACCGTCCAACACTCTGGACGGTGGGACACCTTCTTGATGTATGTGTTTCAAATCCCCATCGTCTAGAAGCTGAACGTGTGGGGCCTACCATGATAGATGTATTGTATCTTCACCATCCAATCTCTGGACGGTGGGAAGTTGATTAGCTGGAGTGCCTCATACCGGCTATACGCAGCTGCCGTGGGTCCCACATGGATATTATATCCAGACTGTCCGTTAATGGACGTTCAGAGGCTGGAGGTTTGATAATAAATATTATAATAATATTAAAATAATATAATATACATATATATATATATATATATATATATATATATATATATATATATATATATATATATATATATATATATATATATATATATCTAGTGGGCCACACGTGAGATCCACCAGATGTATGTGTTTCATCCACCGTCCATCATTTGGACGGTGGGGCTTTCTGCTATGTATGGGGTTCACCTACACCGTCCATCTAGTGGGAGATCCACATGATACATGGGTTTTATCCTCACTTTTCGTACACTTGCTGGGATGTAGGACACACCTACTGACGTGCTGCATGCAGCACGTGGGGACACTATGATGTATGTTTGATCCACACTGTCCATGGGACGTGTGACCCACCTGATGTATGTATTTTATATCCATGTCGACCATCTGGTGGGGCTTATTTGTTGCATGTGTGGGGCCCACCTATTGTACATTGGAGTGGCCTGTTGAGGCAGCCCATTTGATGTTTATGAGGTCCATTGGTGCGGCCCATTAATGCGGTCCACTTGTTGTGTACAAGGTCCATGTATAGGGCTCACCTATTGTGTATTTAAAGCCTATGGGTTGTGGCCCATTGTGATGTACTCGAGGCCCATTTGATGAATTCGAAACCCATGGTCAAGGCTTGATGTGATGTAATCATGGCTGATGTGTCAAGGCCACTGTGATGAGTATTTGGCCCATGAATGAGACCCATAGTAATGTGTTTTAGGTCCTTATATGAGGACATGGGCCTACGATATGTTTGCCTCTATGCGGGCCACTCATTGGGAGCAATGTTGGTTAGATGTCCACATTGATGGACAATGATGGTTAGATGTCCTCATTGTGACCTTCCCTTAAGTCTTGTTAGTCCCATTCTTATCGATTCCTCTTAACGTGATTGATTTGCCGATTCTGATTATCGATTGATTCCAATTATCGTGGCCGATTTGCCAATTCTGATTATCGATCGATTTTGATTATCGTGGTCGATTGCCGATTCCGATTGATGTGACCGATTTACCGACTCTGATTATCGATCGATCCTGATTATTTTGATCGATTTGTCGATTCTGATTATCGATCGATTCCAATTATCGTGGCTGATTTGTCGATTCTGATTATCGATCGATTCTGATTGTCATGGCCGATTGCCGATTCCGATTGATGTGATCGATTTATCGACTCTAATTATCGATCGATCCCGATTGTTTTGACCAATTTTTGGATTCTGATTATCGATCGATCCGATTGCCGTGGCCGATTTACCTATTCTGATTATCGATCGATTTCGATTGTCGTGGCCGATTGACGTGATCGATTTACCGACTCTGATTATCGATCGATCCCGATTGTTGTGATCGATTTTCTGATTCTGATTATCGATCGATCCAATTGTCGTGGCCAATTTGTCGATTCTGATTATCGATCGATTTTGATTGTCTTGGCTAATTGTTGATTCCGATTGACGTGACCGATTTTCCGACTCTGATTACCGATTGATCCCGATTGTTATGACCGATTTGCCGATTCTAATTATTGATCGATCCAATTATCATGGCCGATTTGTCAATTTTGATTATCGATCGATTCTGATTGTCATGGATGATTGCCGATTCTGATTGACGTGACTGATTTTCTGACTCTGATTACCGATTGATCCCGATTGTTATGACCGATTTGTCGATTCTAATTATCGATCGATCCAATTGTCGCGGCTGATTTGCCGATTCTGATAATCAATCGATTTCGATTGTCATGGCCGATTTTTTATTCTGATTGACGTGACCGATTTGCCGACTCTGATTACCGATCGATCCTGATTGTTATGACCGATTTGCCGATTCTAATTATCGATCGATTTAATTGTCGTGGCCAATTTGCTGATTCTGATTATCGATCGATTCCGATTGTCATGGCCGATTGCCGATTCTGATTGACGTGACCGATTTGCCGACTCTGATTACCGATCGATCCCGATTGTTATGACCGATTTGTAAATTTTGATTATCGATCGATCCCGATTGTGGTGGCTGATTGTCGATTTTGACTAGCGTGACCGATTTGTTGATCCTGATTATCGATCGATCCTGATTATTGAGGCCAAGTATCAAGGCCGACTCCGATTATCAATGCCGACTCCGATTATCGAGGTCGAGTCTGAGTGTCGATTTCAATTGTCGATGCCGATTGTCAAGACCTATATGGTGTATATGCGACTTGTAATTAAGGCCCATTGTGATGTATGTTAAGCCCATGTGAAGAGCCCATCGTGATGTATATTAAGCTCTTGAGTAAGGCCCATGTTGTTGTATATTTGGCCCTTATGTGAGGTCATGGGTCCACTATATGTTCGGATCTATGAGGGCCATTCCTTAGGGCAATGTTGGTTAGATGTCTACATTGTCGAGGCTGATTGTTGATGTCGGTTAGTGATACCGATTATGAGTATGTGACAGCATAGCATCATGATACATGTCCATACACATCATCTGTATGTTTATTATGAGATGTGTTTGACCATTTCATACGTCATTAGATATGTTGTTATGAGACTCCCTGATAGGCGGAGATTATCACTCATGAGCACACGGTATGCGCAGGATAGATGCATGACTGGATTATATGACTCATGCATCTTGCATTGCATTATGTTGTATTGTATGCCCTAGTGACATCAGGGTCATAGCCTCCACAGACATTTCATGGATGGTCAGATGGGATACCGAAAATCTGTTCTACATGGGGTGCTATAGATATCCCTGAGTGAAAGTCCCTAAACCCTCTTGGTTCCAGAGGTTTCTCCAACGTCTAGACCGAGTGGATGCATGAGCGCATGAGGGCCGTATACCGTTATGCTGCGTCTCCCATTGTGTCTTGGTCGGTTGGAAGGGGGTACGGCCTTACCTGCCCGAGAGGAGAGGGCAATGCTAGGCTGAGCTTGACCAGCTCGAGGAATGGGTCCGCTATCGACGAGCCGGGCCCGATATTGGCAGGCGGATAGTGAGGTCTCTTCCACTCACCTTATTGCGCGTGATGGGGCGGTAACCTGGTTTTGAGTGTAATAGACCCTGGTGATGATCCCAGAGAGGAACCGTACTGATATGTGGACTATTGAGTGGGAGTTGCATACTTATGCATTCATTTCATTCACTATCCACTCGGGTTGGTGGTGCGCAACTAATTGTTGTGTACCTCCGTTATGGCAAGGATTTCGGTTGAATGCACGACTAACCTGAGATTAAGAGTTTACCACGTTGAGTCTGACTATCCAAATTTAAGTATCAGACTAGTTTGGATAGAAGTCCCTTGTGGTGGATCCCGTAGCCTACGATACTACGTACTATCATCTCGACTTCACACTCCAGCATAGTCATTTCATTCGCATCACATATTGCATTACATCTGCAGGCATATGGCATTTTGGGTTGCTATGTTTCTGCACTTATATGGCCTAGACAGACTTAGCAGGATTTGTAAATTGCATTGTATCATCGGAATTTGATATTTGGCTCTTTATCACTCCTTATTTTATAGCTGTTCTATATTACGCATTCTGACATTGATTGACTCATGGAATTGTCCGTATTTTTGCTTACTCTGTTATCGTATGATTTATAATGTTATCAGTATTTCTGTTTACTCTGATAATTCATGATCTTGTTTGTATTTCTACTTATTCTGATGTTGTATGATTTATGGATTACTAGCATTTTTGGTATTATATGATGACGGTATTGTATTGAATACTTGGCACTTACCTTGTGCACACACTTACACCACTCTCTAAGCTTTCTAGAAGCTTATGCACGATAGATGCGTGTAGGTGATGTTAGGTTGTAGCAGCGTTGAGCATATAGCGTGCAGCTGTCTTATGGAGCTTTGATTTTATTTTGACATATTTACTTTCCCTTTCAGCACTGTATCCAAAGCTTATATTATTGGATATGTGATGATGATGTTGCCTTTGTGATTTGGGTATACTTGTGGTTATACTTATTACGAGTTAAATGTATATATATAAAAAAATTCCTCCTTGTAAGATTCCAGGATCGGAATCTGGCATATGGACGCTAGGAGCCGAGAATGGGGTACTACGGAGGCTGTCGGCACCGGATTCGACAATCGGTATTCCTGTGAATCCGATTTCTGGATTTGAAGCGTGATAAATTTACTGTAAATAGTGAATATATAAATAAATTAGATTTTTGACCAGTAACCTTTTGGAATATTACGAAATAAATATGTTATTTGGATAGAGCAACATCTCCTACCTGAAAATCATATATTGCATGACGAATAACTCATTCCGATTTGAAAGATATGCTCATTTCAAAACTCACATGGCAGAATCACCACCAGACAAGACAGTAACCGGCGATGCCATTACCGCAACAGCGAGGCCTCGCGGTCCATCGGGTCGGGCGGCCTGTTTTCTATCCCATTTTTTATAAATTTTATTCAACTTTAAAAAGTCATATCTCCCTTGTTATAACTCTGATTTAGGTGATTCAAAATCTAAATTGAAGCTTGATAAGTCTAATTTTATATAAAAATAAGTAAAAAATATAATAAAATTTTTAATATAGTAAAATGTAGGTCATTGTGAAAACTATCCAAAAATCATTAGTTTGGACAGGTGCTACTTCTAGAATTTTTAAAATTTTCTACAACACGAAATCTCATGAAATTTGGTGGAGATGAAGTGAAATTGATGATGAACTACTAGAAAATAAATTAAAATATTATAATAACTAAAAGTACCAAGAAGGGGCATAGAATTGCCCTAGGACCTTATTTTGTCGTAATTAGGGTGGAATTTAATTAAGTACTAAACTAAACAATCGATGAATTTGGTATGAACCACTTTCTATATAAACTACAAGACCCAAACCCATTTAAATCATTAACCCAACATTACTTAAAAACCTAGGGGCAATCTCAAAACCCAGTTGCTCTTGGGAGCACATTGAAACTCCGTATCGGACCTGGACCACGCGTCGAAAGTCTGATTACTGTAAAACCATACGGCTATGACCACCATATTAGGCTTGACAACCATCTTGAAAATCAAGTCCAAATAGTATCCCGAACAGCACAACTTGAGCCCGAAGCGAAGTGTGTGAGAAATGCGAATATCTTTAGGAAATGAACTTAAACTTAAGTGATTTGAGCCGTTCGCTTGTAGAATAAATTTAAGGTTTTAGACCGTCAGATTTTGACCCAACTACACCCTCGAATCAGGAAAAATTTCTAACACATGTTAGTGTACTTGTGGCCCGGATCGAGTAACGATGACCGTTGAATTGAAACAGGTCCTCTGCGTCGATCCACTGATCCGATTGGACTGAAATATTAACTTGACCTAGATCCAATGTCAAAAAACTTTCCCCAGACCGTATGCAGGAAATGGAGCTCTATATGAGCTTCGTTGGCCCGAAACAATCGACTTTTAGATATAACCTAAGTATACCATGGCCCTGGGGCTAGTACCATTAGTTCTGGGCTTATATAAGGGCCTAAACCCACCCCATTTCTACTCCATACGATTTTCCTAACCTTAGGAGAGAGAAGATAGAAAAGAGGAGGAGAAAGTGAGGAGAAGTGAGAGAGATCTGGAGTTAGTAGCTGAGATTCGTTCCCACCGTTCCTCGTATCAAATCGTCTCTTTCGTGTCGCTATACTGTGGCTTTCAACTCCATTTTTGGATAAGAAATCCTAACCCTAATCTATTTTAGGTATCCAAATAGGTAGATCGACGAAATAGAGAACCTATTTTATGATTCAAGTAGCCGTTGTGCCGTAGCCGGGATTCATTTCCACCGTTCCTCGTATCAAATCGTCTCTTCCGTGTCGCTACATTGTCGCTTTCAACTCCATTTTTGGGTAAGAAATCCTAACCCTAATCTATTTTAGGTATCTAAATAGGTAGATCGACGAAATAGAGAACCTATTTTATGATTCAAGTAGCCGTTGTGCCGTAGCTGGGTTCGTTCCCACCGTTCCTCGTATCAATTCTTCTCTTCCGTGTCGCTACATGCAACATCCCGAAAATCGGGGGTCGAGCAAAAACTCCACTCCCGAGTTCCAGAACATCATTTATGCAACATTTTCAATGATGGATGAATGTTGTTCATATTAGTGCAGAAAACATGAGTGGGATTAGACCAAAACAGCATATCATACTCCAGAGACAGTTAAATTAGCAAGCGGAAGAATGTAATAGATATATAAAGTATATGAACTGTTGTGGGTCTCCAGAGTGTGAACATGTTACCAGGTTAAACATATACATGTATACTCCAAAAATGATAAAAAGGATATACATAAGTGCTTTAAAAATATAAAATGACAAGTGTCATGGTGTCTAATCAACCTCCCTGTAAACCCGTCGGTCAGAACACGCATATAGGAGAAATCCTCCTCCTCATCATCAAGTCCAGCTCAGCCTCGCAGGCCGTGCCATCATCTGCAATTACAAAAGGGTCTGGTGGGTGTCCGGAACACCGTCCCGTAACGTGAGAGAGAGTAATTAACTCAGTGGAATCATAGAGCAAAGATTAGCATGTTATCAAATCAATCATGCGTTAATAGTAAAGCAAACAATCAAACATTCCTAGATACTGTTGTTAATGCAAGGATGAGATGACATGATGTATGCCCTCACCGACATTCTCCCTCATACGGTGCCATCTTACGCCCGCGGCATGCTTTCTTCCCACAGTGCTCCACATCTTCTAGGCACATGCAATGTGATGTGGATATGATTACCAAGTTGTTATTATTCCTTTTCATACAGCAGTATTGAGAAACTAAGGTACTTTGCTTATATCAATCCCAACACAGATCCTGTTTAGGATCATCACTCCTAGTAATCTCATATGATATTATATTTGTAGGTCACTGCAAGGGCTGCCAGGACTGTTGCTCGCACTCGTTGCACCGCTCCCCCATCACCTATCAATACAGGCCTAATTATCCTTAAGACTGCATCAGGACTCGTCGCCCCATGCGATTTCAGGATAAACACAAGGTCACTACAAAGGGCTCGTCACCTGATCAGTGTAGGCCGACAGTGAGAATATAGTGTCCCATACCACCATAATCTGCTCAGAGTAGGGTGCTCACTGGTCACTACGGGGAGGTTTATGGCCTCAGCGTAGGCCGACAGCTCAACCACGATGTCCCATACCACCATGCCCGACTCATGAGTCTTTATGGATCAAGATACCATGGTTAACAGGGTTTCTAATGGTAAGTTCAGTACCCTAGGTTCAAGCAGTTATGACTCATACATGGTGAACATACAATGACCAGTCAGGTTACTTGACGGGCTTGACTAGTACGAGCGCATCTCAAGCTAAACGACATGAAGTGCATGAAACACTTCGTATGGCCTAACCACTGTCGCCAACCCAAAACACGACTCGCGTTCATCGATGCGTCCTTTGTGGTACATAGAAACCAACCACGAATTCGATCCATTACCGACTGCTTGGACTAGGTCATAGCCCCAAGCATTTGTGCATCAACATCAGTAAGCATATGTGAGTAACAAAAATGAAATACAATATTGTAAGCATGTTGACACATGTTATAACATACAACTTAAGCAAATCATCCCACACATGCATTTCATGTATACAATGAAATCAATACATATAGCCAACATGATGGAAATCATTTACATCAGCATATTACTTGAGAATTCAATCTCAAAACTCATACACAACAGCATTTACTCAATACATAGTAATACGAACATTTATACAAACACTTAATCTACACACTTTAGTCTACATAGCGTATGTCGACCCAAAGTGCGCATTAGGGTGAATCTCTTCACCAAACAGATCATGCATGCATTTCTAATATCATAATACGATAAATAAACATGATAATCATTTTTGCAAAATACGGACGTATACAGTATTTTCTATAAATACCTAAAATACCCTAAATCTCATATTTACCGTACGTTAATGAAACGGAAAATGGACAACATGTTGTACACGTCAAACGGCATTGCCGTCAATAATCTACTATTAAACGACATTGAAAGCTTTGAAATTAGTCAATCAAAGCGTCTAAGATCCGTACCTTTTGCCCTAGATGTGTATCGATTCGAATCGAACATATACGCTTCGTCAACGGCGTACAGGCGAACTAATGCACAAGATATATAAGCTACATCGCTAATGAATCGAAGGAAACCCCAAAACAGCAAGTAGTTAGGGTTTTCCTTACCTAGGAGTGCGTTGGAATCGCTGGGAAAGTTATTGGAGTGCGATGCTTTGGCACGTGCAAAAGCTGGTGCAGGTGGCAGGAGAATCTCTCCCACACTCTCTCACAATCTCTCACTTTCTCTCTCTCTTTTCCTAGGGTTTCAAGCAAATTCGGATGGGAGGGTTGTGAGAGGGTTTAAAGCCCTTATATAGGCTAAAACCTTCCCAAATTAGCTTGGGAACAAAGCTCACTTGAGGTATAACCAAATCTGGACTGTTTCGATCCAAAAGAGCATTTCGGGAGGTCCCCTGGCCAAACGCGGTCGGACTTAAGCTCATGCATACTGGATCTAGCACACATCAAGTCTTCAGACCGGAAGAATTCACAGATCGCACGTGACGGTCCAATTTCAGTTCAGCGGTCATCGCACCTAGATCAGGTCTACAAGTCTCACGATATGAAAGAGAAATTTTTCCTAATCCGAGGGTGTAATTTGGCTGAATTCTGACGGTCAGAACGCTTAATAATAACGCGCCAAGTCACGTGCCAGATTTGAATTAAAATTTCCAAATCTAACCCTTTTCTCACTCTCTTCACTCTAGGCTCAATGAAATAGCCTCTGAACGTCGGTTGGGCTTGATTTTCGAAATGATTGTCAAGTCCAGCCAAGCGGTCATAACGGTCTAAGATTGTAGGTATCGAACTTTCGACGTGCGGTCTAGATCCAATACAACGTTTCAAAGGGTTCCCGAGAGTAAACCGGTTTAGAGTTTGATCATGGATTTTAGGGTAACGTAGCATCGACGATTCTACAAGTTTTGGGTCTTGTAGAACATATTTAAAGTGATCAGGGACAATTTCACCACGACTCTAGCGTAGTACTAGCTAACTTACGCTTAATTTCTAAAGGAATTAATCCTAAGTGATTTCTTTGGCTTTGGAATTGGGTTCTAAGAGGTTACCAAGGTATTTTGGTTAACCCATTGCCTAAGGACGTCTAATCCTAGGTTGGCAAAAAATTTGGGGTGTTATACTATAACGTCGCTTTCAACTCCATTAAGGGTTTACTGGCGAAAGGTGAGGACTATAAATGCTTAGGTTATGATTTTCAAAGCTTTCAATGTTAGTAATAGTTTATGACTGACTTGATTGCCACCATATACCCTTAGATACGATATTTTTCATATATCACATGTGTATAAACTATGTTTACTAACTATGCATTTCATGTGTTTGTTGAAATGTTTAAATGAATTTAGAATTTCGATTTGTGCTTACCATGACTAATAATCTAGGATACGTATTATAGGTATGACAACTCCTATGTGAAAGGATTTGCCCTAATATATGTTATAACTAAGTTATATCATGTATGCTAAAATGTGTAGCCTAAGTGTTTGATAAAATGTTTGAATAAGTAAGTGTTCGATGAATTATACTTTACAAGGGTGATGAGATAAGATTCTTAGCTACCTTAGCTATATGAATAAAATTCCTTCATGCAATTTAAATCGAACTATGTAATTTATGTATGAGATGTATATGTGTGATGATATGTTCATTCTGTGTTTCATAAAATGCTCACATGACTGAAATGTTTGAATAGCTTGCTCAATATTATTATGACTATTACATGTAATTACCTGATGCATTTGATTGTGATTAGGACTACTACTTAGTCCAAGCAATCGGTAACGGTTCTCGATTGAGTGGCCGAACTAGTCTCACCACATTGGATAAGTTTGATGAATCTGAGTCTTACGATGATTCTCGACAGTGGTTAGGCTACGCGGAGTGCTTATGCACTCCATGTCGACTAATTCAGCGTATGCTCATGCCAGTCGAGCTTGTCAAGTAACTCGATTGACCCAATATATGTTCACCATGTATGGACGCTACTGCTTGAACCTAAGGTACCAAACTTACCAATGAAAAGCCTGTTGAACCTTAGTACCATGATCCACTAAGTCTCATGAGCCGGGCATAGTGGTATGGGACACATGGTCGAGCTGTCAGCCTACACTGTGGTGACGAGCCTCCCCATAGTGATCAGTGAGCAAACCAAATTCGTGACCCGAATATGGTGGTATGGGACACTGTATTCGAGTTATCGGCTTACGCTAAGGTGATGAACCTTTTCTGTAGTGACCTTGAGTATACACTAGGACTACGCTAAGGTGACGAGCCTTGCTGTAGTGACCTTAAGTATAAATAGGCTTACCCCAGCGCAGCCTGGCTGTGGTCCCTAGTCGGGTTGGCTACAAGCCTTCGAAAATAGACTGCTAGTTGGTAGGGCGTTGATGGTGTGACCTCGAGTATGAATTAAGCCTACGCTGAGGCGACGAGCCTCCCGTAGCAACCACTAGTATAAACTCCCAAACTTTCCTATCGTATGTGACTAATTAGGATTGACGACCCTAGATGGATCATTGTTTGGTTAGTGATATAAAGGGAGGTGCCTTAGCTTTCCAATCCTGCTGTATGATTAAGCCTAAAATAAGAACTTGGCTAATATGATCATGCACCACATTGCATGTGCTTTAGCAAGGAAGTGTATATGTTCGGAGTAGTACATGCCGTGATCGTGAGATGATGTCTCTGAGAGAGTTTAGGCGAGGGCATACATCATTATCGCATACCATTTCTGCATTAATAAGAGTACTTATGATTGTTTGATGTACTGCTTTATCATTACTGCATGACTGAATTGATAACATGTTAACCTTTGCTTTATAGTTCCAATGAATTAGCTACTCATTCCCACCTGGGATGGTATTTTAAAACACCACCTAGACTCTGATTTAGATGAAGGTTCTGGCGAGGTCTGCGTGACGGAGCTAGTCTCCATAGACGAGGAGTTCTCCTACATGCAGCTCTCAAGTGGGTCCATGTAGACCTCGTACTGCTTCGATGAGATTACAGGGATACTGGATTAGTTGAATATTTATATTTTTTTCATTTTGAAATACGAACAACATTCAATCATCATTATCTATGTTGCATAAGTGATGCGTTGGAACTCGGGAGCTGAGTTTCTGCTCGATCCTTGATTTTTAGGGCATTACAAGATGGTATCAGAGCATGATTTAGATTAAATTGGACCTGGGTTATGGTAACACGATGCACTTTGACACACTCTGACTTAAGAAGGGGTGATGGAATCTAGAAACCACATTAGAATCCTAAGTTTTGCCAATAGACGAGATTAATTACTGTAGTTTAGCTCATAAACGTTCAAGATCATGCGAATGGATCTCAATCACATTTAGGCCATCAGTCGACGGGTTTGAGTCGTTAGTTAAAGAATTTTAAACCTGAAATGGATCCAAATGGCACGAATACGGGTACGTTGGACCGCAAAAACAGACCCTACGGCCTAAGGACCCAAACCAAGAAGTTCAGAAGGGAGTAATGAGATAACTAGGACATTGGGAATGAGGATTATTAAAAATCTGACAGTATAGGAAATCCAATAAATTAATAACGTGAACCGTAGAACCTCCTTAGTTGATACGGTCATGTGTGAAGTGCACGAGCCCAATTACATTCATGTTCGGACAACTCAATTCTAATCAGACAACTTTTGACCCTAAGCGATAAAACAATTTCCCGTATTAGAAATGGTACGAAATCATCTAGCGAATGAGCTTATACCTTAGATTACCGCTACTCCTAAATTAAGATTAGACTACTGGTTATACTAAGGAATGTAAAAGACTTATTATACTAAGATAATTGCATGATGGACTTAGTTAGTCGGCTTGATTAGCTTGGAGTGAGACCTTATTCTTTCGTTGAATCCCCTTAATACTTATAGGCTTCTTTAGTAACTCTTAGGAAGCTTGTATGACTTAGAACCTATTCACGCTCAAAGAAAACTTATATATCCTTTGGATTTAATGTTAGGTCAAATCAATACACCCTTTAGAATTGACTTCCCAAGACTTATTACAATTGAGAACACGGAGTAGAGAAAATATGTATAAGTGAAGTATTTGTAGTTTGAATCAAAATCTCAATCTTGGTAGTTACCAATGAACTCAATGCTCTGATCAAGTAGAAGATCGGGATCAACTAGGATTAAGAATTGATACGATAAAATTTCTGTCATAGCTAGGTAGAAGGTTTGTGTATCCGGCTCAGACCCACTACACAACTTTCCTTCCATGTTGGCCCGACCACTTATAACCAAAAGTTTATTATTTCACCTTTGAGAAGTGTTAAGAACATATAGCTAATAGGGATATTTTTTCTTTAGGCCCAAGAAATTCCTCAAATGGTCAATAGACAGTTAGGAATTAGGTCCCGAATCATAGACCATTATGGCATACATGTTATGCATATGAACTTAGAAACATAGTCTGCCCGTTAACCTATTTTCTCACATTCCTTATGTACTAATAATGTATAGACTATCTTAGAGTATTAAACTGAACATGATTAAAAAGTGTAAGTCGGGACCGTGCCAAAAGTCCTTTGGTAGAATTAGGCATCTTGCCACAAACTCACACCCGTCCCTGGAATCAACCACAACACCCATTGTATTTTTAGCTCTTTTTTATAACCATAGGTACCAATGCCATAATACACATCATCGATGAAAGGAAGGCCAATGTATTGAGAGATTGTTTCTCATTTCATGCTAAGGATAGGTCCTAAATTATACCTTGTTTCGGCATACGGATCAGGATATAGATTCTTGAGCCTTGAGAGTACAAATAATTTTTAAAGGGGGTAGAACATTATGAGCCCAATCTAGTTGGGTTGGTTTATGCATCCACTTGATCAAAGTGGCGCAGCGGAAGCGTGGTAGGCCTCTGCCCACTGGCTGAGGATCGAAGGGAATTGATACAGGTTATACATAAGGGTAGGTCACTAAATAAGATCTGAATCTTCCTTAGAATGTTAATATTGAAGTCATCGAAGGAAAGTAATTAGGGTTTAAGTATTAAACCAATTCATATTAAAGAATAGGCCTAACAATGGGTACGAGCTAAATTATAATAGTCGAGGACAGTGTATTTACAATGTGCTCATTGAATACGGACCTATAGGAGCTTTAGCCAATTTTAGGGCGAAATAGTTTTAAGGAGGGTAGACTAAAGTGAGCCAAACTAGCACAGATAGTATACACCCTACCATGCATATAAACTTGAAGTCAATAAAACTTAGGTAACAAAAATAATAAAATCTTTACTCATTACCCTTAACCAATTTTGGGGACGAAATTATTTTTAAGGGGGGTAAATTGTAACGCCCTAGATTTTTTTTAACTTGGAGTTAGACGTCCTTAGGTAATGATTCGATCATAACACCTTAATTGACTTCTTAGAACTCAATCCTAAAGCCTCAAATCCCCTTTCAACTTGTTTCTTTCAAAATCTCACCTTTCACTACCCTAATCTTCAAACTTTTCTAAGTACTTTCATATTAGACACTAATCCTAAAGTTTAAATGATGAAGAACAATAAAAAAATTAAAATTTATTACAAATAGTAAATACATTAATAAATTAAGTTTTTGACAATTAATCTTTTAGAATATCATGAAATAAATAGGTTATTTGGATAGAACAACTTCTCCTACCCCAAAATCATACATTGCATGTCGAATAACTCATTCCGATTTACAAGATATGCTCATTTCAAAAATCACATCGCAGAATTACCACCAGGCAGGACAGCGATCGGCGATGCCATCGCCGCAACGGCGAGGCCTTGCGGTCTAGCGGGCCGAGCGGCCCGTTTTCTGTTCTATTTTTTACAAATTTCATCCAACTTCAAAAAGTCATATCTCCTTCATTATAACTCCAATTTAGGTGATTCAAAAGTCAGATTGAAGCTTAATAAGTTTAATTTCATATAAAAATAAGTAAAAAATATAATTAAAATTTTAATATAGTTAAATATAGGTAATTGTGGAAACTATTTAAAAATCATTAGTTTGGACAAATTCTGCTTTTAGAATTTTTAAAATTTTTTCACAATACCAAACTCATGAAATTTGGTAGAGATAAATTGAACTTGATGAAGAACTATTAAAAAAATAATTAAAATAATATACTAACTGAAAGTGCCAAGAAGGGGCATAGAACTATCCTAGGACCTTATTCTGTCGTAATTAGGGTGGAATTTAATTAAGTACTAAACTAAACAATCGATGGATTTGGCTTGAACCACTTTCTATATAAAATACAAGACCCAAACCCATTAAAATCACTAATCCAACATTACTTAAAAACCTAGGGGCAATCTCAAAACCCAGTTGCTCTCGGGAGCACATTAAAACTCCGTATAGGACCTGGACCGCGTGTCGAAATTCTGATTATCTTAAAACTATATGGTTATGACCACCTTATTAGGCTTGACAATTATCTCAGAAATCAAGTCCAAATAGTATCTTGAACCGCACAACTTGAGCCCGGAGCGAAGTGTGTGTAAAATATGAATATTTTTGGGAAATGAACTTAAACTTAAGTGATTTGAGCCGTTCGCTTGCAGGCCAAATTTAAGGTTTTAGACTGTTAAATTCTGGTCCAACTACACTCTCAAATTAGGAAAAATTTTCAAAGCATGTCAGTGTACTTGTGACCCTGATCGAGTAACGATGACCGTTGAACTGAAATAGGTCCTCCATGGTCTATCCACTGATCCGATCGGACTGAAATATTAACCTGAACTAGATCCGATGTCAAGGAACTTTTCCAGACCGTATGCTAGAAATGGACCTCCAGATGAGCTCCGTTGGCCCGAAACAGTTGAATTTTATCTATAGCCTAAGTATACCATGGCCATGGGGCCATTACCATCAGTTCTGGGCCTAAGCCCACCCCATTTCTATTCCATACAATTTTCCTAACCCTTGGAGAGAGAAGAGAGAAAAGAGGAGGAGAAAATGAGGAGAAGTGAGAGAGATCTGGAGTTAGTAGCCGAGATTCTTTCCCACCGTTCCACGTATCAAATCGTCTCTTTCATGTCGCTACACCGTTGCTTTCAACACTATTTTTGGGTAAGAAATCCTAAATCTAATCTGTTTTAGGTATCCAAATAGGTAGATCAGTGAAATAGCTAACCTATTTCGTGATTCAGGTAGCCGTTGTGCTGTAGACAATGACGTAGTGATCAAATTGAGCTTGGTACGGGTTTATTGGTGAAAGTTACAGACTATAAATGTTTTGGTTATGGTTTTCAAGGCTTTCAATGTTAGTAATGGTTTATGACTGACTTGATTACCACCATATACCCTTAGCTATGAAGTTTTTCATATATCACATGTGTATAAACTATGTTTACTAACAATGCATTTCATGTGTTTGTTGAAATGTTTAAATGAATATGGAATTTTGATTTGTGCTTACCATGACTAATAATCTAGGATACATAATTGTTATAGTTATGACGACTCCTATGTGAAAGGATTTGCCCTAATATATGTTATAACTACGTTATATCATGTATGCTAAAATGTGTAGCCTAAGTGTTTGATAAAATGTTTGAATGAGTAAGTGTTCGATGAATTGTACTTTACAAGGGTGATGAGATAAGATTCACAGCTACCTTAGCTATATAAATAAAATTTCTTCATGTAATTTAAATCCAACTATGTGATTTTTGTATGAGATGTATATGTGTGATGATATGTTCATTCTGTGTTTCATAAAAATGCTCGAATGACTGAAATGTTTGAATTGATTGCTCAATATTGTTATGACTATCATATGTAATTACCTATTGAATTTGATTGTGATTGGGACTACTACTTAGTCCAAGCAATCGGTAACGGTTCCTGATCGAGTGGTTGAACTAGTCTCGCCACGTTGGGTAAGTTTGATGAATCTAAGTCATACGATGATTGCCAATAGTGGTTAGGCCACGTGGAGTGCTTATGCACTCCATGTCGACTAATTCAGCGTACGCTCATACCAGTTGAGCTTGTCAAGTAACCCGATTGACCCAATGTATGTTCATCATGTATGGACACTGCTGCTTGGACCTAAGGTACCAAACTTACCATTGAAAAGTCCATTTAACCTTAGTACCACGATCCGCTAAGACTCATGAGCCGAGTACGGTGATATGGGACACTGTATTCAAGCTGTTGACCTACGTAAGGTAACGAGCCTTTCCCGTAGTGACCTCGAGTATACCCTAAGACTACCTAAGCTGACGAGCCTTGCCGTAGTGACCTTGAGTATAAATAGGCCTACCACAGTGCAGCTTGGCTGTGGTCCCCTGTTGAGTTGGTGGCGACCCTTCAAAAATAGACTGTCAGTTGGTAGGGCATTGGTGGTGTGACCTCGAGTATGAATTAAGCCTGCACTGAGGTGATGAGCCTCCCGTAGTAACTAATAGTATAAACTCACGAACTTACCTATTATATGTGACTAACTAGGATAGACAACCCTAGATGGATCATTATTTGGGTAGTGATATAAAGGGAGGTGCCTTAGCTTCCCAATTCTGATGTATGAATAAGCCTAAAATAAGAACTTGGTTAACATGTTTATGCACCACATTGCATGTGCTTTTGCGAAAAAGTGCACGTGTTCAGAGTGGTGCATGCCGCGATCGTGAGATGATATCGTTGAGGGAGTGTAGGAAAGAGCATACATCATTATCGCATACCATTCCTGCATTAACAAGAGTACTTATGATTATTTGTTGTACTTCTTTATCATTACTGCTTGACTGAATTGATAGAATGTTAACCTTTTCTTTATAGTTCCACTGAATTAGCTACTCATTCCCACTTGAGACAGTCATCGTGTCCGTCCACTGTCGACATCCCAAGTATGGCTCGAATTCATCGAACACGTCCTATGTGGCGAAAATAACCTCAGCCACCAGATCAGGGCCTGTTATCGATTGCCTGGACTATAACATAGTCCCAACCACGTGCAATTACAACAAGTAATCATATAAGATTATCAAAGCGGCAATGAATAAATAATTCAGATCCTGTAATCATTTGAACATACTATGAAATACAACTTAAACATGAATTTACACGTACACATTCTATAAATCAAACAGACACTAAAATATACGGTACATGGAGGAAATCATACACACAGTTAAGGTAGTTGGGAATCATATCTCAACTTCCTTATAAATTACAATTTATTAACTACTTACTCATTCAGACATTTTTACAAACACTTAGACCACACATTCCAACATACATGACATATGTTGGTTCTATTACATATTAGGGAAAATCCTTTCGCCAAGGAGTTGTTACAAATACATCTAGTACAAACATAGGGCAATTAATCATGGCAAACACACATTCAAATTCCATACGTATACGATCCTTTCTACAAATACATTGAATACACTAAACTCAACACAGTTCACATATATATGAAACATGAAACAAACATCACATTTGGCATGTGAAATAGTACCCATGTCAATAATAAACCATTAATCGACATTGAAAGCCTTGAAAACCATAACCTATACGTATATAGTCCGCACCTTACGCGGGTAAATGCGTAACAGATTAGTTTTAAACACCTAGCCTTTGTCAACGGCCGAATGACAACCTAAAGCATGAATTAGGTTAGCTATTCCATCCCTTACGCTATATGAAACCCTAAAAAAGATTAGGGTTAGGTTTTCTTACCCAAGTACGTTGTCAGAAATGCTGGATTTGTGATATAGATAGGGTGGCTAAGTGTGTGGAACAATGGGATCAAATCCCAGGATGAACCTCCAACTCTCTCTCTCTCTCTTTCCTTTCCTTTTCCTCTCTTCTTTTTCTTAGGGTGTAAAAATTTGTATGGAATATGAGAGAGAGGATTTAAAGCCCTTATATAGGCCCAGAACTGATGGGAATGACCTCAGGGCCAAGGTATACTTAGGTTATAGCCAAATAGGGCCTGTTCTGATCCAACAGAGCACTTCTGGAGGCACCTTTGCTGAATGGGGTCAGACTTAAGCTCCCTGATATTGTATCTAGGTCAAGCTTAGTTTTCAGCCTGATCGAATTTAAAGATTACCCGTGGAGGACCAGTTTCAGTTCGACAGTCACTGGTATTCGATCAGGGCCACAAGTACACGACCATGTATGGAAAATTTCTCCTGATCCGAGGGTGTATTTGGGTAAGATTCTGATGGTCTAAGTTCTTATATTTGGCCCACAAGTGACATGACTTAGATTATATAAATTTGGATTTTATTTCTAAAGATATTCGTGTTTCTCACACACTTCGCTCCGGGCTCAAGTAAATAGTCCCAAGACATCATCTGGACTTAATTTTCGAGATGGTTGTCAAGTTTAGCTAGGCGGTCATAACAGTATTATTTTGTGGTCATCGGACTTTAGACGTGCGGTCCAGGTCCAATACGGAGTTTCCAGATACTCCCAAGAGCAACTGGGTTTAGAGATTGATCCAAGATTTTAGGGTAAGGTAGCGTTAATGATTTTATAAGTTTTGGGTCTTACAGATCATATTTAAAGTGATTAGTGCTAATTTCACAGATAATCTAGTTTAACACTAGTTAATTCTCATTTAATTTCTAAAAGATTTGGTCCTTAGTAATTTCTGCCTGAGGTGGTACTCGGGTCTTTGTACGGATTTTTCCAGGATGTTACAGAACAATATTCAATCATCATTATCTATGTTCCATAAGTGATGTGTTGGAACTCGGGAGCTGAGTTTCTGCTCGACCTCCAATTTTCAGGGCGCTACAATATTAGATCCATTTATGAGCTGATTAGACTCAGCCTAGCTTATGGCTCCCTCCTTCAGGAAGACAACCGACCATGACACAGTGGGAGACGAGGCTTACTAGTATTCGACACTCTTGCACCATGATTCCACTCGGTCAAGATGTTAGAGCATCTCCTGGTAACAAAAGGGTTCTGAGACTTTCACCCAAGGATATCCTAAGCGCTCACAGTGCTAGAACTAAATATTTTCGGTATCCAATCTGACTATCCACGATATGCCTGTGGAGGCCACATCCCTGATATCGCTAGGGCACCAAGTGATCATGTTACACAAAATGCAAGATGCATGAGTCATACCATCCATCCATGCATCAAACTTGCTTGTACCGTGTGATCATGTGGGGAAACTCTATTTCACAGGGAGTCCCTTAAATAACTTAGCCCAATGGAAAATGCTATGATCAATCATTCCTTACAACAGGCATGTATTGATGTAATACTAGGCATGTTCTCAATGTGTCCTACTAAAATAAGTACACTAGCATGGTTATCAAATATAAACAATAATCAGCCTAAATACATGGTAGGGTCCATAAAAGGACGACGAATCTAACCCAAACATGCAGATAGGCTCTAAATAGTAGTTATACCAAACCTGATACTGCATATTCTTCCATCTATGGCAAGGGGTGATGATGTATTCTCTTATAGACAATGGATGGCCTAGGCATCATACTTACATCCAGAATGGGTCTCATGGGTGAGTCTAATGGCTATACAACAAGGTGAGTTGAGAGGGTGAAACTATGGACAACGAGTGGGCTTCCTCACCCTCTCTTATCATGTAATAAATTGGGCCTTCCTATGGGGCCCGATCCGTACACAAGCTGGGCTCCAAGGTTTGGATAATTCCTACATGGTATAGTGGAAAGTACCATCATCAATGGGGGCCCAACGGTTTGGGTTAGCCCAATAAGGGGAGATGGAAGGTGGGCTTAACAATGGGCCCTAGGGAGGTTTACAGGGGTGGACATTTAACACCATTTCCTCCTAGGGTGGGTCTCTTGGAATAAGAATCTGAATCCCGACGGGGCCCTCGGCCCTCCAAATATCTAGAAAATGGATGGACAGTGTGCGCACATCGTTCACACATTGTGGGCATCACAAGGCAACTCACTGTCCTAAAAAATGGGGGAATAGTATGTATATAACACATACATCATTGTGGGCCTCATAAAGCAGCCCATGGTTGGGCGTATAACCTATAAATCGAGGTGGGCCTCTCAAGGCAATGGGGCCCATGGCCCTAAAATGAATGGATAGAGTGTGTAGTACATACATCATGGTGTAGGGGCCCCTACAAGGCACCAATTAGCCCCACACATGATGGACAACATGGATATAAAATACATACATGAAGGTGGGACAATTACTGGATGTTTGGCCCACCAGCCTGGGGGCCTGTTGGACGTTTAGCGAATGGATGGCTTGGATAAATACATACACCTCATGGTGGGCCTACACATTACAAATGGGCACAACCAGATGGACAACGTGTGTATATAACACATGCATCACGATGGCTAGCTGTTGGATGGTTAGTCCAGCAGCGTCCTAGCCTAGGCGTCTAGCCAGTGGATGGCCTAGATTGAAACACATACATGGTGGGTCCCACTAGATGTGGGCCATCCAGGAGGTGGGTTGGCCGCTGCCCTCCCAAAAACAACATAATGGGCCTAAGGAGGTCCCAATGGTAATGCCAACCCTGTTGTTTTTCTTATAGCGTGGTCTGCTGAGCATTGGATCTGATCATTCTTGGTCCCATGGCCTAGAATGATATGAAAATTATGGATGAACGGTGTGGATAACATACACATCATGGTGGGGTCCATGCAGGTGGGCCATCTTGCCAAAGATCGGAGTAGTATTTGTGTTTTCCTTTCATCCAGATGATCCTGCATGACCGACCGGTCATGTAGGCCTGTCCCTGGCCAATCAGGGCGATTCACTTACTGGATAACATGGATGAAATACATACATCATGGAAAGGTCCATGAATAGGTGGGCCACCCAACCCTGAATCAAGCTAATATTTGTGTTTTTCCTTCAGCCAGGCCTGTATGACCTGACCGACCATGCAGACCCGATCTGGGCAGTAAGATGGGCCCTGCTTGGTGGACGGTTGGATGTCCCCCTGGATGGACATCGTAAATAAAATACATCATCAGTGTGGGCTTACAACAGGGGGGAGAGAGAGAGATATGTGTGGTGGGGGAGCTTCGCCACTATGAGCTCCCTTAGAGGTGTAAATACAATACATACAACATGTTGGGTCCCATTTCATGTGGGCCCTCAATCAGAAAAAAATCAGGGTGGGAATCCCATTCTCACCACAAAATCATGGTCTAAATGACCATTAACAAGTTGGATATCAAATAAACATCATGGTGGGGTCCATGGAGAATGACCCCATCATGGATTACACGTATGTATCATGGTGGGCCATTGGCGGTACCTTAGGTCCCAAATGGGATCCATACCATTAACCAGTAGGCCCTACTTGGCCCATAACTAAAAACTACAACCTAATCCTATAAACACCCACCTATACCTCTTCATCTTGGCTCCTTGAAATTCTTAGTTCCTAAGCTCTCTTTTTAATGGTGGATGATGAAGTTTGGATGGTTGGATGATAAGATTTGGGGTAGGACAATGGGTCTAGCACTTAACTTCTTTTTCTCTCCTTAGGATTTTTCTTCTCTTAGTTGCTAGGGAAATGGAGGGAGAAGAGAATGAGTGAAAGAAGGGAGATGTAAGGAGAGAGGGATGAGTGTGTAAGAAGGGATGGGATGGAAGGTATGATTATTGTTGACTTGGTTGCTAGGGAAATGGAGGGAGAAGAGATGGAATGAGTGAAAGATGGGAGATGTAAGGAGAGAGGGATGAGTGTGTAAGAAGGGATGGGATGGAAGGTATGATTGTTGTTGACTTTTAGATGAAAGAGGTATGGGTAAATATTCCTCTCTCCCAACCTGAAATCTTCCGGGATATGTTGTGTGCAGTGTTTACTTAAATTATTTGCAGGCTCACAACTCCTAGCCTAGGTACTGCATTGGTGCATAAGATGTGGCATTGGAACGGCGGCGACGGTGTGATCATGGGGGTATGAATTTTGAGTTGAATTGACTCAGGTATTTGAGGTGCATCTTAAGGTCACGCATTTTCTATCTACAGGTCATGGGTCACCAGAACTCAACGGAGAGGTTCGTCGGAGTCGGTGGAAGGGTACGGTATAAGGATATGGGTCTTAAATGGGGCTTAGTACCATTCTTAGAAAGAAGGTACTTGAGTGCCGCATGATCGGTGTAGATGATGATCTTAGATCCAATTAAGTAAGATCTAAATTTCTCCAAAGAGAATACCATGACCAAGAGTTCCTTTTTTGTAGTAGTGTAATTCACTTGGGCCAAATTTCGAGTCTTACTTGCGTAATGAATAACATAGGGCTTCTTTTCTTTTCTTTAGCCTAACACTACCTCAATAGCATAGTTAGATGCATCACACTTAAGTTCAAAAGGAATGTTCCAATCAGGTGGCTGCATGATAGGTGCGGTAGTCAACATGCCCTTGAGCTTAGAGAAAACTTCTTAGTGTTTCTTAGTCCACTCATACGGAACATCCTTTTGAAGTAGATTACATAAAAGATGAGAGATGTGACTAAAGTCCTTTATGAATCTTCTGTAAAACCCATTGTCCTAAGAAGGATTGCACGTCTTGTATGCTTTAGGTGGAGTTAGGATAGAGATAAGATCAATTTTATCTTTATCTACCTCAATTCCCTTAGACGAGATGATATGTCCCGAAATAATTTCCTTACGAACTATGAAATGGAACTTCTCCCAATTGAGTACCAAATTCTTTTCTTCACATCGCTTCAACACACATTTAAGATTTACCAAGAAATCATTGAAGGACCTATAGATATTTTCCTACCATGTCAGAAAAAATACTCAACATGCATCGTTGAAAAGAGGAGGGGACATTACACAGTCCAAATGACATCCTTTGATAAGCAAAGGTGCTAAAGGGACATGTGGATGTGGTCTTTTCATGATCTTCAAGGGTTATCTCTATCTGGTTGTAGCCTGAATACCTGCCAAGGAAGCAATAGTGCGAGTGACTAGCTAGTCTTTTCAAGATTTGGTCAATGAAGGGTAAAGGAAAGTGGTCCTTCCTCTTGATGGTATTCAACTTCTTGTAGTCAATGCACATTCTCCAATCAGTAGTAACTCTAGTTGGCATAAGTTCATTATTGGCATTAGTTTTAATGGTGATTCCGGACTTCTCAGGAACCACCTAAGTTGGATTCACCCATTGACTATCGGATATGAGATATATGATGCGCACATCTAATAGCTTAAGAAACTCAATTTTAACCACTTCCTTTATATTTGGATTTAATCTACGTTGTAGTTGCTGAAAGATCTTCACATTATCCTTTAGATAAATTCGGTGAGTACAAATTGAATGGTCAATTCCCTTGAGGTCTGTAATCGACCATCTAAGGTCTCCCTTATGTTCAATGAGAATAAAGATGAGCATACTCTCCTGTGTAAGGTGGGAAGAAATCACCACCAGGTATGTCTCATTTTGACTTAAATAGATATATTTCAAATCAGAGGGTAAAGGTTTTAGGTCAAGCTTTGGTGCCTTGAAGTTAAACGGTCGAGACATTACATCAGTTTGGGGTAATTCTTCAAATTGTGGCCTCCACCGCTTAACTTCAAGTCTAGCATAGTCGCCATCTCCCTAATCATATCATCATCAAAATCATTCGAGTGGGCCAGGTACATCTCTAGAGGGTCAGAGGATAAGGTCAAAAGTATTTTATCTTCCACGAAAGAGTCAATCATTTTAATGTTGTGAGAATCATCATCATCCTCTAACTGTTTGCCCGTATTGAAAAAGATATTCAACTCCAATGTCATATTTCCAAAAGATAAACTCATGACTCCATTCCTGTAATAAATGATTGCATTTGATGTGACAAGGATTGGGTGACCAAGAATGACAAGTATTTGAGTGCTCATGTCTACGATGGGTTGAGTATCTAGAACGATAAAATCTACCGGGTAGTAGAATTTGTTAACCTGGAACAACACATCCTCAATTATCTCTCTCAGTACATGAACTAAGCGATTAGCAAGTTGTAATGTAGTTTAGGTGGGTTTTAATTCACCCAAACCTAGATGTTCGTAAATCGAGTAAGGAATCAGATTTACGTTCGCTCCTAAGTCAAGAAGTGTGTGCTCAATTCGGTAGTTCCCAATTACACAATCGATGGTTGGGCTACTGGGATCTTTGTATTTTTATGACACATCTTGCTTTAAGATGACACTCACTTTTTCAATTAAAAAGATTTTCTTTTGAATATTTTGTCGTCTTTTGGTTGTACACAAGCCTTTCAAAAATTTGGCATATGAAGGAATTTGTTTAAAAGCATCCAGTATAGGAATGTTGACCTTCACTTGTTTCCACACGTCTAGAATGTCCTGAGAATTAGAGAGAGATTTTGGTGCAATCAATCGTTGGGGGAATGGTGCAATTGACTTGCCTTAAAGTTTCGGTTCTAATTCATGTAGAGTGTTACTAGGTCTATCAGTTTCATCTATTTTCGGGTCTTTAGACCTTTTAACCATTATCAGAATAGATTTGTTAATGGTCATCCCACTCGAAAGAGTGGTGATAGATTTAGCTTGCTCCATCTGATTTGAAGTGCTTGGGTCACTGACCTCGTATCGCGGTTTTAGATTGAGAATAGGTTGAGTTGGAAGGCTTCCCTTGTACCTAATCGTATTCTTTGTCTCAAGCCCTTATATGGCCTTTGTAAGGTCTTGAAAGGCATGTAGCATACCTTGATTGAAAAGCTCTTGATTTTGCAAATGCTTTAGAATTGGATCCTCTTGAGGTTTCCCTTGATTTGATATTTGATTGAAGAATCTTTAAGAAGTAGTAGGTTGTCAATTCCTCCAACTGAACTTTGGATGATTTCTCCAATAGTATTGTATGTATTGGAGGTGGATCCATTGAAAGGTCTTTAGTAATTATTCACTGCATTAGATTGCTCATTCAGTACCTCTTGAAAAGCAGGTATTGTTGGGCAATTTTCAGTTGTTTGAATGTTGCAAGCACAAATACCGCAAATAATTTCCTTAGCCTTATCCTTCATTAGTTCCATGACGTCGAATTTCCTTATGAGATTAGCTACTTTAGCATTGATATCATCATTCTCTTTCAGATGGTATATTCCACTCCTTTCCTTTAATCGAGTGGGCCTAGAAGTAGTGCATGATTTTGGGTAGGAGTCCCATGATTGTGCATTCTCAGCAAGTCTGTCCAAATAATCCCACACATCATCGACATTTTTCTTCATGAATTCCCCATTACACATTGTCTCGATCAATTGGCATATGGAAGATGTCAGTCTATCATAGAAAATGTGTGTAATGCACCTCGTTTCAAAACAATGTTGTGGGCATGAACTGATAAGATCCTTGAACAACTCCTAACATTGGAAGAATGTTTCATCTTCTTTTTGGAAAAAATTCATGATTGACTTTCTAAGGGTGTTCATTTTATGGTGTGGAAAAAATTTCTTTATGAACTCCCTTGTCATATCGTTCCATCTCCAATAGATCAAGGTCAGAGCGAATGTAACCACGTCTTAGCTTTCTTTCAAATAAAAGGAAAAGAGTTTCAGCCTGACTGTGTTATCGGACACGTTAGGAAAATATAAAGTGACTATGATCTCATCAAACTCTTTCAAGTGTAAATATGAATTTTCAGATTCAAGTCCATGGAATTTTGAAAGAATTTGGATCACCCCTGGCTTGATATCCGTATGTCTCATATTTTCTGGAAAAACCATGCATGAAGGAGTGCTCACCCCCGCTAGTTGTAAATAATCTCATAAAGTATGAGGTGGGGGTGCTTGATGCACCTCATTCTCATCCCGAATTTCCTCAACCCGAGGTTAAGGTTCGATCGCAGGTTGATTTGCAGCCATCACTTTAATTAACTCCGAGGATCTCAAGTGGTGTCTAATCTTATGATGGATAGATAAACCCTCAACTAATCCTCCTTCACTCAAGAGATGTCGAGTGTTATCTCGGACCCACTTGGGCATGAAACACTCTTAGTCCTTAATTTAAGAACCTAACCTAGACTTAAAAGGAAATAAAACTCTAGAAATAGAAAGAAGTTACCAAATTAGAAGTTTCTACATTGGGATCTTGCAAAAGAAAAGGGAAAGTGAGTTAGTTTCTAAAAAAGAAATAAGAAAGTTTCTTAAAAAATAGAAATAAGATGATGAGTTAGTGTCTAAAACTAAAAAGGAAAGTTTCTAAGAAAAGTAACTTAGTTTCTAAAAATAGAAAAGGAAAGTATCTAAACCTAAAAGTAGAAAGTAGAAAAACCTAATCTTAAATTAATTCAAAAACAAGTTAATCTTAGAAAAATATAACCATTAATGCCTGACAACAGTGCCAAAAACTTGTTTACAACCCCAAGTGTAGGGTCGCGATGTAGTTAGAATCTCGATGAGACCGAGATCGAATCCACAAAGACTAATCTCGTACGTTTCTGGAAGTAACTAGAAGTAGAACTAGAAGAAGATGTAAATATAAATCTAAAGAATTTTTGAAGAGTAATTGTGAAGGATGTAATTAAAACTTTATAAATTTAAAGGTAGGAACTAGGGTGCTAAGGATCCACTTGTAGCAATGGAGATGGTACCTAGCCTAATTCAAGAGATCCAACTAGAATTAGAGTCCTATCCTATCTAGTTGGGAGACGAGATGGTCAAATCTAATCTAACCTCAATGAAGGAGAATTGTGGTGAATTGGAAGGGATTCTAACACCCAACAATGCCAGGAGATGATGACAAATAACGGGATTTACCAAATCCACAATCTCAGATAGAAAAGAAGATATTTAAAGCTATTGCGGACTTATTGTAATTTGAGTCACAACAAACCATTAAAAATTGAAAATATTCCTTAGAATCAACTAGAATTTAATGAAATTCAAAATAAACATGAATCAAAGTAAAGTTAACATCCCAATTACGCTACAAGCTTCACCTCTTAGCCCTAGCTAAGAGGTTTAGCCAAACATAGACATGATTGAACTAAAACCTCCTAAGAAAAGCATTAAAATAACTAAGGAAGAAGAAGAAAGACTCTTAGTGGCGGCTCTCTACGTTTTTGCTGTACTCCTCAAACCTTAGATGATGACTAGGAATGTCCTAGGGACTCCTATTAATAGTTGCGCATCCCCCTCTTATGCACCGACTTGAAAATTTCAAAAATAACTTGCGAAAGGTCTTAATTTATGCAATCCACATCGGTCCTGTGTTACAACTCCGCTCAATTTTGGTAACAACAAAGTTGTATCTGAAATTGTATGCACAGAGTGCTTAGGTAGCTACTGAAATTGTAAGACCTTATCCATTCCGTACGTTTTCTATGCCTATGTGAACTATGATCGACGCCCTTGGTCAGATCTAGATTGGCCATGTATAGTGCACATCCAACTGATCGAAAACCCAAGACTTCAAAACCTTCGCCATATCGACCGTCCCGTTGCTGTGGTCGTGGAGGTACCACTCGTGCATCTGTATGACGCTTCGTTAGTGACATACGCCGCGAAGAATTATTGGTATATCATGTGCGCATGGCGCCATATATTCCATTCCACACATGTGCACACCACATGTTATGCACACATGCACCATTCCACACATAGGGTGAGAGACTTTCTACCCATGTATGTGATGTCACACACCCATACCACCCCTCTCTCATGTGTATCCAAAGTCAACCCTTCTCATATAACACCTTATGCATGATGTCATCATGCCATGCCACCCCATGTCTCATTTAATCCACCATTAAGTCCTAATCATGCATTACTTGCCATAATACTTGCCTAAGCCAATCATAACCACATTAATCTGACTTAACCACAATTTTAGCAAATTCTCTACAAATACCCCCTTCAATCCTCAACATTTTCACCATTTTCCTACTATGAGAGAGAGAGGAGTGATCTTGGTGGGCCATCAATCCCATCCCTTCCATCCATCTAACCATCTATCTAGTCCATCAAGGTGAGTACACCCTCATCACTCATTCTTATTTTGTTTATCTTATATTTATGTATGGTGGAGATGGTGTTGATGATGAAGATAATGTGATTGGTGGAGAGAATAATTATAATGATGATAATGATATGATTAATGGTGTGGATGCATAGGAGAAGACATAAAAAACTAATTTTTTATAGACTTCATGTGGGACCTATTGATAGTGGGTCCCACTAGAATGTTTGTATGCCATCCAAACCGTCCAAGTATGGCCCATTGGGCTGGCCAAACTCACCCAAACACTCACACACACCCATGCACACATGTGCACATAACATTTTTTTTAAAAATAGTGGATGCTGCAGTAAGCAGCGTCCTAGCTGCTTGAAATAGGGGTAGGGGCTATGAGACCACAACTGTCACGCTTCAAACCTAGAGATTGGATTCACAGGAATCCTGATCATCGAATTCGGTACCGATAGCCTCCGTAGTACCCCATTCTTGGCTCCTAGCATCCTTACGCTAGATTTCGATCCTGGGATCCTACAAGGAAGATTTTAAATTTTTTTTTTGTACATATATCTCGTAATAAGCATAACCACAAGTATACCCAAATCATAAAGGCAACATCATCATCACATATCCACTAATATAATCATTTGAATACAATGCTGAAAGGGAAGATACATATATCGAAAATCCAAGCTCCAGAGGTCCGCTGCATGCTCCAAGCTCAACGCTACAACAACCTAACGCCACTGCACGCATTTATCATGCATAAGCTTATAGAATTCTTAGAGGGTGGTGTAGGTGTTTGCACAAGATAAGTGTCAAGTATTCAATACAATATCATAATCATACAATATCAGAGTAATAAAAAATAAACAAGATCATATACTGATGAAGCAATGTAGATCAACTATGCAATGTGGAGATAGTAAGCCAAATATCAGATGCTGATGATACAATGCAATATGCGATGCGGATGAAATGATCAAGCTGGTAAGTGGAAGGACCTCACTATCCGCCTGCCAATATCGGGCCTGACTCGTTGATAGTGGACCTATTCCTCAAGCTGGTCAAACTCAACCTAGACATTGTCCCCTCACTCAGGCGAGTAAGGTCACCCCCCTCCCAACCGACCATGACACAGTGAGAGATGCGGCCTACTGGTATACAACTCTCATGTGCTCATATATATCCACTCGGTCTCGATGTTGGGGTGTCTCCTGGCAATGGAGGTTTAGAAATTTTCACCCAGGGATATCTATGATGCCCGTATGCTAGAACCAAACATTTTTGGTGTCCCATCTGACCATCTATGATATGCCTATGGAGATTACAACCCTGATGTTGCTAGGGCGTACAGTAATCACATCATACAATGAAAGATGCATGAGTCATAAAATCCAGTCATGCATCAATCCTGTACATACTGTGAGATAATCTCTGCCTATCAGGGAGTCTTATAACAACTGACATTATGGCGTATGCAATGGTCAATCATATCTCATAATAAACATGCAGATGATGCGTATGGGCATGTATCATGATGCTATACTATCACATACACATAATCGGTATCAATCACCATCATCGACAATTGACCTCGGTAATGTGGACATTCAACCAACATTGCTCCTAAGGAATGACCCATATAGAGCCTAACATACAGTGGACCCATGACCTCACACAAGGGCCAAATATACAATGCCATGAGCCTCACTCAAGAGCTTAATACACATCACGATGGGCCTTTCACATGGGCCTAACATACATCACAATGGGTTCCATCACTTGGCCTTCAAATGCATCACAATGGGCCTCATCACATAGGCCCCATATACATCACATTGGGCCTTAAACACGAGCTAAATATAGATCACAACGAGCCTCAAATACAGACCGCATATACATCACATTGGGCCTCGATAACCGGAATCAGCAATCGGCCACGACAATTAAAATTGACAATCGGCCACGATAATTGACTTTGATCGATAATTGGCCTCGATGATCGGAATCAGCAATCGGCCACGACAATCAGAATCGACAATCGGCCATGATAATCAGCCTTGAGTGATAATCGGCCTTGATAATCGAAATCGACAATCTGTCATAACAATCGAAATCGATCGATAATCAGAATCGGCAATCGATCACGATAATCGGCCTCGATCGCTAATCGGCAATCGGCTACGACAATCAAAATCGATCGATAATCGGAATCTACAATTAGTCATGATAATCGGCCTCGATCGCTAATCGGCAATTGACCTAACCAAGGGCTTAAGGAAAGTCACAATGAGGACTTTCAACCATCATTGGCCATCAATATGGACATTTAACCAACATTTCTCCCAAGGAGTGATCCATACAAGGGATTTATATACAACGTAACGGGCCTTACATACATCACAACATACATCGCATTAGGCCTCAACCATGGGCCCCGAATACATCACAATGTGCCCAATATGCATCATAATGAGACACTCACATAGGCCTAATACACATCAGAATGGGTCGCACCAATGGGCCTCACATACATCAAGTGGGTCGCATTAATGGTCCACACCAATGGGCTTCATATACAACAAGCGAGCAGCATTAATGGGCCACACCAATGGGCCTAATATATAATAAGCAGGTCGCATCAATGGGCCACACCATTGGGCCTAATATACAACAAGCGGGCCACATCAATGGGCCACACTAATGGGCCATACGTACATCACATTTGACCTCATATATCGGGTGAAAATACATCTCAATGGGCCTCATGCTTGGGCCCTAATTACATTTTGTTAGGCGTCATCAAATGGGCCACATACAAATCAAGGTAGGCCCCATGATCTGGACAGTCTGGGTGACCCAGATGGCTAGATGGTTTGGATACAACACGTACCTCAAGGTAGGCCACACGTCCAAGGGGTGGACGACGGAGATATAATACATGCATCAATGGTGGGCCCTACATGGCACCGTCCAGCGATGGATAGTGTAAACATAAAATACATATATCAAGTTGGGCCACATTGCATATGATGGATGGTGTGGATAACAAATACATCACGGTGGAGCCCACAACACCGTCTAAACATTGTCTATGTAAATCAGCACTGTCCGAACATTGGATAACACCGTCCAAACATTGTGCAGCCTTGTCCAACATAATCTGGACAGTGTGGATGAAATAAATACATCATGGTGGTGTCCATGCGGTGGGCCACAAGTATATCAAAGTGAGCCTGACGGATGGGCCACAAAATACATAATGGTATCATGTCCCTAAGGCCTAACAGGTCTGAAAGTGTCCAGGGCCGATGGATCCCTGAATGGTGTAAGATTTTAGACCGTTGGGCCCTAAAAATGGACAAGCAACATGGTTTAAACACATGAATCCCAGTGTGACACATGCATCTTAGTAGGCCCCACGTACGGACTAAGTGTATATACTACTTATACATCAAGATAGGGCCTATAATGGGCTCCACGACGTGGTCAAATGACACAATTACAGTGAGTTTAGAAGACTTTCCATCAATGGCCATTCAATCATCAACGCTATCCCCTGTGGTAGAATCCAATTGAAATTTAGATCTACCTCATTTCCTTAGTGCAGCTAAACACAAATTGTGGCCCACCAGATTTTGATAAATAGATGGACGGTATTGGTGAAAGCCTATAGGTCATAATGGTCCCAAACGGGGCCCTCATATGAACAACGAGGATGAAACCCATGCATCATGGTGATGCCCAACAACCCATGGCAGCCCTCATTTCTTCCTATGGTTGCCAAAGTATGGAGAGCACGTGACCATCAATATAACTGAGGTAATGGGAAAGGTCCAATGGTGGACATTTTTGTACACCGATTCTAAGAATGTGGCCCACCTAGAATGTAGATCAACTCCATTGTTAAGATCATACTTTAAAACAAGCTTGCCAAAAGGATGGACGGTTTGGATGAGTCACGTACATCTGGCGTGGGTCCCAAATGAATGGCTAGTGGTATCCCACTGGATGGTGTGGATTTAATACTAATACTACAGTGGCCCACCATCCATGTACATCTAACAGTCCTTCATGACATCGTCCAGATGGATTTGGACAGTACAGGCATCTCTTACAGGCGCTGAAGGTAGGTCCCAAGTGGGAGTGGCCCACCATAGCACATATACTATTTTAATATAAAATATTATATTATATAATAATATATATCTATATGTGTGTGTGTGGGAGGGAGTGTTAGTGTCCATGTGATGATCCTGTCCAAACAGGGGATGGTGTGAGTGAAACACATGCACAGGGGTGGGTCCCATCTTCCAGGGGTGGACGGTGCAGATAAAACACATAGGCCAAGATGGGGTTCTACCGTCCACAGCTAAATAAAACACATTCATCAATGTAGGTTCCATTGTCCACAGCCGTGGACGGTGTGAATAAAACACATAATTCATGGTGGGTTCCACGTGGGGCCCACCGCAATGTCTATTTGCAATCCAACCCGTTAATAAGATCACACGGGCCTGGATGAAAAGGAGAAATAAATTTCATATTAATCCAAAACTTCTGTAACACCCAAATAGGGTTTCAATGGCTGACGTTCAATCCCACTATTTCCTATGATGTGGGCCGCCTGAGCCACGTATATGGCTGATTTTCGGGGTGGCTCACTACCCTACGGGGCTCACCCAAATGCACTGTGTTAATGACATGACACACATTCACGTCCAGCATAAGATGCTTGCGTGTCCTGAGGTCTGCCAGCAGTAGCGCCTGCTGCTGCTGCCCTTATATTTTTATTTTATTTTATTTTATTAAAAATATGTTTTTCTGAGGTTTTTCAAGTGTGGGGCCCGCATCAGGGGAATCCGACCCAATCATTGGTCGCTATGGCTCTAGACAAGCCAAACAAGCCCAATATTCGATATATTTTAGGGTACAGAAATATCAGAGTGTATTTTAACGGCGAAAACCACCATTTTCCATGCTATGGCTCACTAGAAAGTCAGATTGACTCTATTTTTCGGCTCAACGCCTAAAATGAGCTAGGGAACAGAATGGATGGCTTGGATTGGAAACATATATCAAGGTGGAGCTTGCATGAGTGGCCAACCCAAAACCCTTTTTTTGGATGTTAGTACACCCATTGTCAGCACACACTTCACAGTTGCAATGTCCGGTGTCCCTAGACGCTAGACGGTTACTTAAAACATACATTTAAGGTGGGCCCCACCTACGGACATGTTGTCCAGGTGGGTCACCCAAATGGTTGGATGATGTGGGTAATACACACATTAAAGTGAGGTTCATTTGATGAATGGTTTGGACACCTCACAACTCATTAAGTGGGCCACACAATCACATCTTTACACACAAAATAAATGAAAAAGAGAGGGAGAGAGAGAGAAGCACCCACCTCAATATTTCCTCTTCCTTCTTCTGCCTATACCCTTTAGAGCTCGAAGGGGACGTTTTTAACGGTTGAGATGGGCTTTGGATGGTGGGGATGGGAGATAGGAAGGTGGGCCACACCAAACTCTCTCTCATGGAGGTTGAGACGTGAGTTGCTTGGGAGAAATGATAGGTAAGAGAGATGAGTAATGGGGAGAGTTGACTTTGGGGAGGGTAGTTGTACTTGAGGATGGGTGTGATTGATGGGAGTGATGGGGTGTGTACTTGATATTTAATGGGACATGTTTTTCTTGTAGTTTACAACGTGCAGTGTTTTTCTCAAACTGAACGCGCGCCCACATCTCCTGGTCAGGGTATCGCCTCGGCATGCGAGACGTGACATCGAAACCGTGGCGATGGTGCGGTCGACTCAGATATGCAGGACTCAGTTTAAGATCGTACATAAAAGTTAGTTACAGGTCGCGGGTTGCCGAAATTCGATCGAGAGGACCACATGAGTATATGGAACGGTATGGTATAGGATACAGGCCTTACAACGATGCCCCCCATGATGTATGTATTTGATCCACTTCGTCTCTCCAATTTTTCAGATCGCCTTGAGACAAAAAATGAAGCCAATCCAAATCTCTGGTAGGCCACACCATTGAAAATCGTCTTAATAGTGATTTTACTATCAAATCTGTTACGGCCCACTGTAATATTTCTATATGCCTAACCATATTGAATATTGGACTCATTGGGCTTGCCACGACTTGAAGAACCCTATAGATGGAGTGGATCATCTTGATATGGGCCCCACTTAAGAAATAACAAAAAAAACACAACATGGCTGGACACCCTTGCTGTCAGTGTCCAGAGGATGCTACATCAAGTAGTGTCGTGCTTCTTATTGAGAAAGGAAGGATCGTGTGTCAAACCATAGGCCCCGCCGTGATGTATGCCGAGCATCAACATCGTGCATTTGATGAGTTCCCTTTAAAAATAGGATACCCTAAAAATCAGTCGTGCACGGAACTCAAGTGGCCCACACCATCTAAAATCATGTGAAGACTAGATAAAACATAAAAAAACACTTATTGGGGTCCACTTGAAATTTGGATGCATCTTAAACTTGGAATGACCCCTTAACCAAGTCGGACACACATAATGGATGGGTTGGATTCATGAACCACGTCTTGGTGGGCCCAACAAATGATTATGAATGTTTAATGGAGGGTAACCCTCTCAACTTGTGTGTGTGGTATGGCCCACACTAGCCACAGATTGTCCTGATTTTAGGCCTGACATAGCTCGACCTCATGGGAGGTCCCCATGAGCTCCACCGCATAGAACCCTTTATGAATTCCATTTATATGTTCACAATGGTATTAGAGTAGTGGGCCCAAAAATGTTAAGACCCATTTTGAGTGAATGCCATGTGGGTCCATCAGTGGTAGTTTGTTTGGGCCAACCATTGAGCCTCTTCGGCAAGAGTTTGTGATCTCCATGTATTTAATGTATATTGAATTGATATTGTAATTTTTAAAGTGATGATGTCGAATCCATTAAATGGGATGATTGTGGAAGCCAAATGGACCACCCAACAAGCCATACAAATAGCTTATGGTAACCCATTAATCGATCCATTCTAGTAGGTAGTCGTTTGTGATAATAAACAAACATTATTCAAGTGTTGGTTGCGATTATCTATGCTTGTGCTGGTGGGACATGTGTAATGAGGGTCTATATGATGATGATATATGGAGGAGGTTAGATACTATGATAATACATGTGTACACCTATGCCTATGTGAGCTTAAGGACTAAGTGGGACCACTTCATGAACCTCCTGAAATTACTAGAAGTGTGCTAAGTGTTGATTGGTGGCATGATACCTATACATAAACCTGTTATGAACCCATTGAGATGAACCACTTAATCCTTATATGCCAATGAATGTGTCGGTGACGCGACCATTTTAATAGACCATATGCGATTCTTATTGTATGTTATATTAAGTGACGACTTGATAACTTGCTATGAAATGGAGTGGATCTATACACGCTTGTGATGAAGAAGGTATAAACACTTGCATAACCTTCTTGACCATGTGTAGGGAGTGCACACCAGACTATTATTTTACTTATTTGACATTGTGGTAGTTTTTGACTAGCCCAGCATGTTGCACATGTTGGATTTATGTACACGTATACATATACATACATCATGGACTTGAGGTGCACTTTGTATGTGTAACGCCCTGGAAAAATCCGTACTTGGACTCGAGTACCAACTCGACCCGAAATCGCGTAGGATTAATTCCTTTAGAAAATAAGAGTAAGTTAGCTAGCGCGACGCTAGAGTAGCTGGGAAATAGTCCCCGATAACTTTAAATACGTTCTACAAGACCTAAATCAAGTAGAACCAATGACTCTATAATACTCTATAACCTTGGATCAAACTCTAAGCAGGTTTGTTCTCTGGACCACTTTAAAACTTTGTATTGGATCTAGACCGCGCGTTGAAAGTCCGATACCTACTATCTTAGACCGTTAGAACCGCCTAGCTGGACTTGACAATCATTTTGAAAATCAAGTCCAACCGATAATCATAGGCTATTTCATTAAGCCCGGACTGAAGAGAGTGCGAATAGGGACAGATTTAGAATTTGAAATTCAAATTTGGCACACAACTTGACGCGTCAGTATTAAGCGTTCTAACTGTCAGAATTCAGCCAAATTACACCCTTGGATCAGGAAAATTTTTTATTTCATATCATGAGACTTGCAGGCCTGATCTATGTGCGGTGACTGCTGAACTGAAACTGGACCGCCACGTGCGATCTATGAACCCTGCCGGACTGAAAACTTGATGTATGCTAGATCCAGTATGCATGAGCTTAAGTCCAATCGCGTTCGGCCAGGAGACCACCAGAAATGACCTTTTGGATCGAAACAGCCCCGCTTTGGATAAACATCAAGTGAACTTTATTCCCGAGCCTATTTCGGGCATTTTTATGCTTATAAAAGGGGTTGAAACCCTCACTCCTCTCTCCCATCCGAATTTGAGAAAAACCCTAGATTGGGAGAGAGAAAAGGTGAGAGTTTGTGAGAGAGAGTAGGAGAGAATTTACCTGCCGTTGCACCACCTGTTGCAAGTGCCTAAGCAACACGCTTCCATCACTCAGCCGGTGATTTCTCCACATTTTCAGGTAAGAAATAACCCTAATAAGTTGCTGATTTAGAATTATTTCCGTTTCATAGCATGTAAACTGATAGAACTCGTAAATTAGGTTCTCTATTCGCTGTAGACGAAGCGTATACGCTCCGTTCGAATTCACACGTTTATAAGAGATAAGGTGCGGATTTTAGACACTTTGATTGACTGTTTCCAATGCTTTCAATGTCGTTTAATAGTAGATTATCGACGGCATCGCCGTTTGACATGTACAACATGCTGTCCGTTTCCTGTTTCGTAAACCGGCGAAGAATATGAGATTTAGGGCATTTTAGTCATTTATAGGAAGTACTGATTTCATTCATATTTTGCTGATGTGATTGACATGGTTTATTGTCGCATCTGAATGTTAGGAATACGTGCATAATTAGTTTGGCGAAGAGATTCGCCTAAATGCGCACTTCGGGTCGACATACTATATGTAGACTTAAGTGTGTAGTGTAAGTGTTTGTATAAATGCTTGTATTAGTATGTATTGAATTAAATGGTGTTATGAATTAGTTTGAGATTGATTTCTCAATTTATATGCTGATGTAAATGATTTCCTACATGTTAGCTATGTGCATGATTCCATTATATGTATGAAATGCATATGCTTGAAGATTTGCCTAAGCTGTATGTTATAACATGTGTTAACATTCTCACATGGTTGTATTTCATTTCCAACACTCTCATATGATTGCTGATGTGATTCCATAATTTTTTGGGACTATACTTAGTCCAGGCAGTCGATAACCGAGCGAATTCGTGGTTGGCTTATCTTTGCCACCAACGACGCGTCGATGAACGTGAGCCGTGTTTTGGAGTTGGCGATAGTGGTTAGGCCACACGAAGTGTTTTACGCACTTCATGTCGTTCGACTTGAGATGCGATCGTGCTAGTCGACCCCGTCAAGTAACCCGACTGGCCATTGTATTTTCACCCTGCATGAGTCATAACTGCTTGAACCTAGGGTACTGAACTTACCATTATAAATCTTGTTAACCATGGTAACTTGATCCACGAAGACTCATGAGCCGGGCATGGTGGTATGGGACACCGTGGTCGAGCTGTTGGCCTATGCTGGGGCCTCAAACCTCCCCGTAGTGACCAGTGAGCACCTCGTCTCATGAGAAGATTATGGTGGTATGGGACACTATATTCTTGCTGTCGGCCTACACTGATCTGGCGACGACCCTTCAGTAGCAGTAGAGTACAGTAGGCCTGTATTGATAAGGTGAAGGGGGAGCAGTGCAACGAGTGCGAGCAACAACCCTGACAGCCCTTGCAGCGACCTACAAAATATACATCGTATGAGATTACTAGGAGTGACGACCCTAGACAGGATCTATGTTGGGATTGATATAAGAGAAGTACCTTAGTTTCCCAATCCTGCTGTTTGAATGGACTAATAAAAACTCAGAAATCATATCACCATACCATTGCATGTGCCTAGAAGATGTGGAGCACTTGAGGGTCGATTGCATGCCGCGGTCGTAAGATGGTGCCATATGAGGGAGATCGTCGGTGAGGGCATACATCACGTCATGTCATATTGCATTAACAACAGTATTAAGATTGTCTGATTTACTGCTTTACTATTATCGCATGATTGATTTGTGAACATGCTAATCTTTGCTCTATGATTCCACTGAGTTGATCACTCATTCCCATGTTACGGGATGGTGTTTGCAACACCCACCAGACCCTGTTTTAGATGCAGGTGATGCTGAGATCCAGGAGGTAGAGCCGGACTTTGATGAGGACCAGGATGAGTTCTCATACATGCAGTACCACGACGGCTTTGCTTAGGTGACTTGGGTTGACGGGACTTCATAGTGGGACTCTTTTGGACACTTTATTTTGTTTATTTACATGTATATGAGACTCAGTGATGTATTCATACTTTAGTGACAGTCGAGATCTACTTTGTTTTTCCATACAGTGATATATATATTCTTTAGTCTTCCGCTTGCTTTTATCACTGGATCTGAAGTATGAATTGCAGTTTTGGTATACTTTTACTCATGTGAATGCTTTAACTCAGACAACATTGAATCATAATCATTTTTGTTGCATAAGTAACGGTCTGGAACTCGGGAGTTGAGTTTATACACGACCCTCAATTTTTAGGGTGTTACAGTATGTAGTGTGATCATGCATGGATGCACGTGCATATTGAGATCAGAGGATGATGATGGTGCATTTCGTGTGGATGTTGCACATATATATGGTCTAAGATGACCGTGGGTCGAGGTTGGATGTGGATGGGAGAGGAGCCCGATTGGCCTTAGAGCTAACTTGGGTGCATACATGTCGTAAATGCATAGTATTGCTCGTGTGAAAATATATTGCTTGGTGTGCTTATGTATATCATAACATCCTTGTGTGATAGATGGAACACCACAACAACATCGTGGTTATACTAATGAGACCACCATGGCAGCACCGTGTCGCTATATGTGTACACTGGAAATTTGAGTTTCTTTATACTGGGTCCCAGACCCCTGGGTTAAACTCCCTAAACCTTGAGTGGTACCCTCAAGCCTCATCGTTAAGATCGGACAGATGCCATGGGTCACCTGGTGCTGAAGACCATAGTAGGCCTGACTCCCGTCGACATGGTCGGGTGAGAAGAGGTTCGGCCATGCCTACCTGAAGAGTTTGAGTGAATGTGATTGGGTTTGACCAGCCCTTGAAATGGGTCTGCTACTGGCATGCCGGGTGGTATTGGCATGGATATAGGCCCTACATTGACAAGGCAGGTATGCGAGGCCTCTATTCAACAAGTTTCAAACTTGCTTCGGATACCAGGCCCCGGTGATTCTCAATGATGATAACTATATTGTGATGTGGATTTTTAGAGGAGGACCTACATGCCTACATATATCCAGCATGCCTTTGCATATCATCACTTGCATTACATCCTATCCACTTGACTTTATGTAGCATTACATGTCACTATGTTTCAGTTCGTGTACTCTGATTTTTTGATTGTTACTGTATGCTTGTACACTACGCACACACGAGTGTACTCATTAGGATTTTTTCCTAAGCTTCCTATTTCCCATTTTCTTAAGGGCAGGAGTAGCTTGGAGGACATAGCTTTTAGATATATTTTGTCTAAGCTATATTTTGGCGATGCCTTCATTTTTGTACATTTTGGAAAAACATTGTACTCATATTATGACTAAATCTATAATGAAGATTGTTGCTTGGTATTATGATCATTAACCTTTATGCTCATATATATATATATATATATATATATAAACTTCCTTATGGTGCACTAAACTCGGGCCTTAGTGTATAGAAGTCGAGTGTCGGATTCGGGGCATTACGGAAGCTGTTTGTTCCTAAATTTGGGGCATGTGAGAAATTACGTAGGTAGCAACTGAAATTGGCTTCAGTGGTACTGAATCAAGCTTAGGTAGCACCAAATTAAGCTATTTTCTTGCTGGACTATATATGCACTTTAAGTAGCTACCGAAGTTAGCTTGGGTAGCACTGAAATTGTCTATTTTTCTGCTGTTTTACTTATGCTCTTACCAATCTTTTCTCCATCCTTTGTACTTGGTCTCCTTGGATCTTTGGCATGAGAATTCTCTTTTCTTGGTCTCCTAAGATCCCTCCTTTACCTTGGTGATTCTTGAGCATTAAATCCATGCTTTTAACATTCTTTTTAATCCAAGCTCTTAAATTCACCCTACAACACAAACATGATTAGAATAGAACATTAAGCATTATCATATTCATAAAACCAAGTAATAAATGGGGGATAATATACAATATTTGACCCTCAACACTAAGTGGGGTCCACTATGATGTAGTTTTGGGAAATCCATTCCACTCGTCACTCAAGTTAGGTCGTGTTGGCCCTTGAACCCAAATATGAAGTAGATCGGAGTCATACATAAGTTGATCTTAGAAATTCTCCTAGCGGGTACTAAAAAGGACTTGATCTTAATTAACGGTCCACACTTAATGATTAGGGTCCAACTTTGGGAAAAATGTGTAAGCAAGATAAGGAAATAATTGGATAAAATTTGGTGGTTGATCGATAAAGGCTAGATCTGAAATATCACATTTTGCATCACAAGGAAGACAGTGTAGGATCATAGACCATGGTCCAAATTTTATATGATGTTATAGTCATGTAAGGACAATGTGTGATCGAAGTTTGAGTTTTGATAGACAGTATGAAGTGGCTAAATTTGAAGATCTAGATTTATAAGGAGTTGATAAATCTCGAAAGGATAACTTTGTGCCTAAGGAAAAGTCTACGAAATGGAACTCTTCATATTTCACACTTGGTCCATATGATGGGCAATTCAATTCGTTCATATAAAAGGGAAATATCTAACTACGACTATCCATGAGGTTTCTTCATTCGATGGAAGCTAAAATCAATGGTTAAGGGGTTGATCTGTCATTTGGGTCACTTTTACAATGATCCAAGGGCTAAAATTTGATGTGTATGGTTAATTTATGATACATAAGCATGACATAAAATTTTACATTAAACGGATAGTGGGAACCATGTGATTTAGGATTTAGGGGTCTAGGTTAGTGGCATTATCATTATTATTATTGATCGAAGAGTTTTGTGAAATCTAATGTTTCTACATGGTTATATGCACCTTTCCAAATAATTCTTACAAAATAACTTACATCTAAATCATTATGGATAAGGAGTTATTCACCAATTTATTTAAGGGAAGGTACACACGAAAAATTACATGATGGATGGTCTTGTCTCAAAATCAATGGTCATATTGCTTGATCTATGAATGGAGATCATTTCCAATGGTTAGATTCTTATCTAGGAATATATGTAAGGTTAGGATAGTTATATTTGTATCCTACACATGTACATTTTAAGTTAACTTCTTGGTAATGCTCGAGAACTTTCAATACTCGGTTATTGAAATGTTCGGGACGTTATTGCAACTCCTTACCTTCACTGTTTCATTGCGCGACCACGCAACTCTTTTCCTTCACTATTTTGTTGCACCCGCGCAACTCATTTTGCTTCAGAAAATTCTATTTTAAGTACTAAGACTGCTAAATTTTTTCCTTGTCCCAACATCTCATATTTCTTTCATGAGTACTTTATACACCTTGTGACTGCTTACGCATCTCTTTAAACAAACTTCTTCTTATTTATTTTTTTTTAATTCCCAATTCCTTCTTTCTTTGTAGAAAATGGAGAAAATAAAAAGAACCATCTGAGTCACTCCAGAACCACTCCTCATCAGAATAAGAGTCAAGCCCAACTGGCGACAGGAACTCGGTTGCCTTAGGTAGAAGAATGCCTTGGTAAAAGGGCTAAAACTACCACCAACAATCTTGTTTTTTTCAAGATACCAGTTCCACATATTGTAGACTTTGCAAAGAGGATAAATCATCTTTCCAGCCCCATTTGTTAAGAAATCATTATGGGGGAAATAGAGAGACTGCCTAGAAGGGGTTAAGAATCTGAATGGGAAGATTGGTTATAGACTACTTCCACCATCAAAACAAATAACACTAGACCCCCACCAGAGAATCTAGTCTACCTCCATCCCTCTCTCATAAGAAGTAAAATAAGACCAAAGAGTAACAATTCTAAGAGAAAATTAAGGAGTTCAATAAGAAGCGTCTTCAGAATAGTTGGAATATATCAAAGTATCGCAAGAAATGATCATGTTCAATAGCCCATTTAGAGATGAGATGATCATCATCCCTATGAATCTTTGCTAACATCTATCCATTTTGCGTAGCGAGCCCAAGGACAAGATGGTCCACAACAGTATTCTTCATACACCGCATCGGGTGATAAAAGAGCCACACATCCTGGAAGGCTCAATGATAGAAAGGGGTTCAAGACAGAAGATGAGATAGATATCCTCGTTGAGATTTCTAATGCCCAGCTATAACTCGCACGATCTTTTCCCAATGCACTTCTTCAAAACTAAGGTTCTGCAACAGAGAATCTCTTTGGTGCATCGAGGAATTCCATACCCACGGTTTCCTTTCTTTGCATACATACTATAACACCTGGCCAAAAGTGATCATCAGAAAGCATTTAAACACCCTTTTGAAGATAGACTCATCAACGCTATTTAAGTCATATTAGATTATTTTTTCCATGATGTGACTATATTTAAAGGGTTTTTAAACTACTTGTGCTGCATTACGAACTCATTCCATCTTCCCATAGGCGAAGTCAACATCACGCTTTGGGACTTGTATAAAATGGCTAGTCTTCCCATCACTGGCCGCTTCTTTAATGAATATGTGCCAATGAACGATGAGTTCGTACATTTTTCTTCCTCAAGACTAAATGACCATCAAACCTTTTAAGAAGATGTTGAAGTTCCCAGACATTAGAAAGATAACCAACTTCACTTGGCTTGCCCACTTCACTAGAAATATTCAGTACATTCATGTCATTCTCTTAATTTCCTCGTATTTTTGCATATTGTTTCAATGATTCATACAAAACTAAGCTTATCTTTTATCTTGTAGTTTCACCAGAAGTAATAACAAAGAACTTGATGATGTCAGGCAAAATATATGTGGCTGACTTGAATTTAAAAAATCTTGTGAGTTGGCCACGTTCTTAGTCTATTAGCTTAGCTCGGTAGTTCTACAAAGTTCCAAGTGGGCTGATGCTAACATGCAAACCATATTCGTAGTTGCTAGGGCGATGGCTGAAGGAAGAAAGTAGTCATTGGCTCATCCTGTCCTTTGTTCCTTATATCGTGCCTTCGGCAACATAGCAACTCATTGCAAAAGCCCTTCAATTAGAGCGTCATCGGCCTACGCTCCTTGGCATAACTTTGCTGGATGGTTTGGAGTATACTTCCCATGGACGTATGATGAAATAAACAAAGTATACATCAACCTATAGAACCTCCCACTATGGCATTACCAATAGAGGAAAGTGTAAGTGCTATGGTTTCTATCTCCTTTGATTGTCAAATTTTGTAGTGCCAAAACATCTTAGAATCTGTGTCTTGTGTAGTGCATCGATATATTCAAGACAATGCAAGGATAATGGTCTTTACTTCAAGATCTTCAAATGTAAGTTTACATGTTCATGTTCAAGCACAAGCTTCAAGTTAAGACTTTGGAACTGAAGCTCAAGCTTCAATGTTAGTCAAATTCAAGGTTCAATAGGTCTCAAGTTCAAGCTTCTGCGAATAACAAGATCTTAAGCGTCGTGAACTTCAAAGAACATCTATTAACCAAAAGAAAAGAGATTTCAATGTTCATACATTATGTATAAGGTATGAATGGCCCTAGATTGACCATAGGGTAGGTAATTTTGAATACATAATTTAAATTAAGTAATTTTAAAAGTGAATAAACTGTTTCTTGACTAGTCTTGGACTATGTTCGACTAGTCCTAGCATTGGCTCGACCAGTCCAAGAATTCCTCGACTAGTCCTAAGGTTATTATTAATTTTTAGGATTTTTTGTTAAATCCTCGACTAGTCCTGGAGACTGGTTGATCGATCGTGTGAACAGTGCTCAACCTGTGTTCGACCAGTCCTACAGCCTCGACTCAAAATCCAGCAAATAAAAATGGTTCCACATGACTAGTCATGGACAGGACTCGACCGGTCGTGGAGGCCACTCGACCGGTCGAACAGAGCCTACGACCAGTCGTGGGGCAGCTTTATCCTATCATGCTTAAAATTTTAAAAATCTATTGGTCCTACGACCAGTCGTGTAGACCGTAGGACCAGTCATAGATGTGATTTCTACAACTATAAATAGAGTACGAACTTCAGAGATTGATATTGAATTCAAACAAATCAATACGCCATTCTGGGAGATAAGTTAGTGATATTCTTAGGTTATTTAGTGCTCATTTTATATTCTCTTAATTAGCTTTCTTTGTATTTAATTTTGTATTCTGCATTCCAATTTTATTTGAAAGAGGAATTGAAGTATTCCCATTTCTTGGAATCAAAATCAAATCAAGGTAGCCCAAAGTGCATTAAATCTAAAATCTATTCATACCTTAAAAGCATTTCATAAATGAGTGTGGACATTGAACTTCTATATTGAACTTCTACTCTGATTTGGGTCTTTCGGGCTGCATTTAAAGGAGAATATCTAGGTATTTTACATTATTGAGGCATAAAAAATATTCCATGTACGGAGGTATTTTGGTAAAATTCCAAGTCCAGGGGTAGCTTAAGTATTTTGGTAAAATTTCAAGTCCAGTGGTATTTAAGGTATTTTGGTAAAATTCCAAGTCCAGGGGTAGTTTAGGTATTTAGGTAAAATTTCATGTCTAGGGGTAGTTTAGGTATTTTGGTAAAATTTCATGTCCGAGGGTAGTTCAGGTATTTTGGTAAAATTCCAAGTCCAGGGGTAGTTTAGGTATGTTGGTAAAAAAAGCATTGAAAAGGGTAGTTTGGTAAAAAAGGGTGCACAGGTATTATTTTAAGGAAAAAAGGTTGTACACCACCATTTAAGAGGGAGCTTGGTGGTCACCATGGTTTAAGGAAGGAGGATGTTCATATGTGAAGTGATAGGTGGTGGTGATCACCGCTCTGTAAGAGTGGTGGGGCCTATAAATACCCCTTCCTACTTCAGTTGGAGGGTTTAGATCATTTGGATCAGATTGGTGGCCCATGAAATGAGAGAGAAGCAGAGTGGGAGAAGGAGAGAAATGGGTGTTGCGCCAGTCTGCGCAAAGGAAATCTGGTGCGCGGACCCGCGCAGTGAAAGTCGAACTGGCTTTGTACCACTTTTGAAAGAAGCATGAAATGGGTGTTGCGCCAGTCCGAGCAATGAAAGTGGGAAAATTTTCCCAAGCTAGACATTGCGGAACGCTAGCCGAAGGAAAGTTTCCCTTGCGCAGAATCGCGCAACGTCTGGAGCAGTGCTCGTGCGCAAACAGAGGATGAACTCCATTGTATTTTCATTGTGTTGTTGGTGGGGCCCAATGCGGTCATATTTTGAGATATCCACACCATCCACTGGATCCCTCTCGAGATTTTGACCTTGAAAGGTGAGTTCTGATTGTTTATTGATGTGTCCCACCTAGATAATCAAGCCAGGAAAGCAGCTGAACGGTCTGCTTATGATCACTATTGCGATCATACGAACGAGCAAGGTCGCCAGAGATCAACATGGTTGTGAATGGTTTTTCTCCCTCTACTTTATGGACGCTTCAGATCAAGCTTTTGTTGCATGAAGGTGTCCTACTACGAACGGACGGAAGCTCTGTTTCGTCATAGAGTTGATGTACGTCGACTCTGTGATGTGTGATGGCCCACTTATGGAGGACGAATGGAAAATCCACACTGTTCATTCGATTCACAGCAAAAGACCACCAAGAAAGGACCACTTTTGAAGTGAAATCAGTGTAGCTCGCATGGTTATCTATTCCGCTGTCCATCCCAAGTTCAATGACCAGGATTCTGCAATTGACTCCATGGAGATGAAAGGACATCTAGGAAAGGCTAAAGCCCATCCTCTGAAGAGAATGGACGGCTCAGATCATTCAATGGAGCAGCGAGTGGTCCACACTACACAAAAAATGGTGAGCATGGGAAGGACGCTGTGCATTTTGAAAAATGAAGGAGTCGGTCAGCAGGCGCTGACCGACTTTAGTAAATCTCGTGCACGGCTGGTGCACTTGGACTTCATGTACATGCGATGTACATGTGGTCCCAACGTGATGCTAGTGAGAAATCTGCTCCATCCATTCGCTTTGCCATTACATTTAGCACGTTAAGACCGAGTCTAAAGCATATCCAGATATCAGGCGGGCCCTAAATCATGATTTCAGGGGCTGATTTGTTAGTTTGGCCATTTCTACAAGGACCCAGAAGTTAAAATTTGGTATGTATGGCTAATTTGTGGTTCTAATGCTGCACATAAAGTTACAAGCCAAACGGACCATGGCAAAGCCATGATCTTACATTCTGGTAGACTTTTCAGGCCCATTTAGCATGATCGGCTTAATTTCCTCAGGGCCTGGCCACACTTCAATGGGCTGCTGTATATTTTAAGGAAGAATGAATGGAAGGATGCTCCATCTCATTGAAGATTGGCTGATTGATTCGTCAATTCCTCCTAAGTATCTAGGAGATGACCGAAATAGCGTCGGAATGCTGCCGAAATTTCTATTGGGCTATCTTCTCTTTCAGTACATTGCATTAATTGTACTTTATTTTCAGAATCAAGGGAATCAGAGGATGTAAATGAACTCAGATAAATGTGATTAATGTTCTCTCAACAAAGTCTTTGTTATCATTGAATAAATTCTCCAAATAAAATGCATTTGTTTTCTTGTCGAAACAAAATGGCGACTCTGCTGGGGACCTATTATTCAATGGTAATTTAGAAAATATTCAGAGAACATTTATCACTAATGGTGACTCTCAACGGGAACATCTTCCCCTTCATCTCTAAAAATAAAGTATGACTTTATTTAATAAATTAACTAACATTCCGTTCTGAATGACAGATATATCATGGTGATCTTTCTCTCAACTACTATAATTGTTTACTTCACATTTAATAGACTCCTACAAAAAAAAGTGTTAGAAAAGATCAAATCAGTTTCGATCAATGACAAATAATGCTAGAACGATGACAGTTTTCGAAGAGAGCTAGCTTCTTGTACGATGACAGTTTCTGAAGAAAAATAGGTTGCTTTGATCTGGTAGTCCTTTTGCAGCATCCCTGTGAGTATGATGGCAGAGTTTCTTCCATGGCTTTCTTCTATTTCACTTGAGGAGCCTCAAGATCTATTGAAATGCTTGTGCAAGATAGTCCCATAGGAAAAACTTCCTCAAAAGTGCTATGTGGATCCCACACATGGCTAGTTAATAGATCAAATAGAGAAAGGGTGGAGCACTTGTGAATCTTCCAAGATGAGAAAAATAAACATCCAGAGTCAGCTGTTGATTCAATTATAACACATCCAATTGATGAAATATTGTATTGGCACAATGCTATCAAAAGAGAGTTGGATGATATAGCTGAAGGGCAGTAGATGGGGAATTATCGTTTGCTCAGTAGCACGCTGAAGAAGAAAACCGATTCAACAATTTTAGATGCTTGACAGAAAGCATTCTGAGTTCTAGAGCCAATTCAAATTTAGCTGATTTTTATGTAAAGCTGTGCTCACATGCTGACCAAATAATGAGTATCATACAAAAGCACTTCCATGGCGGGGAAGTTGAGGTCCTTCCTCTTACCCATGAGCATTCCTGTCCTACAAAATAGTGAAAGCTTCTGTATGAAAGTTTGTGTGTGATGTCACTAAAATTGGTAGAACGCGTCTCGCCATGGCTGGTCAGATCACGTAGTGAAGAAGAAGCAATGTAGCGTCGAAAGCAGTTTCTGTTTCATCAGTAGCGCTGTGAGACAATGAAGGACGAATGATAGCATGTTGGTGCACAAAGAATGTACAAAGCCTTCAGAGGAAAAGTTAATTCAACTAAGTTAAGCGTTGCTCACCAAAAAGTAAACAGATCAATTAATGAATTAACAAATTCATCAATCAATAGAGAGCCATGGGGGCATCGTCACAACTTTCCAGATTTGAAGAGCAAGGGTCAAAGTAAAGCTGCTCCATTCTCATATGAATTGTCTATTTCAAGAGTCCTAGGGGAACAACAACAGATACTGCCGAAGAAAGAAGGTAAAAAGAAGGATTGTCAAAAAGTAAAGGATTGAATTTCCCACTAAAGACAACATTGATGATTTTATAAATAAAAAAGTAAATAGGGGGTTCAGACAATTCAAGGACTACATGAAACATACAGCTGAAGAAGGCGATGTACTGCTTATGAGGCATCAATCGCTACATGAAACATCAGAGAATTCAAGGACTACATGAAACATACAGCTGAAGAAGGCGATGTACTGCAGAGGAAATTAAGTTGTCATAGTTAAAGTATTAAAGGAAATAAGACAAAGAAGAAAAGAAGAACAAGCAAGACAGTGTGATGATTCAGAAGATTCACGGCACAATTATTCAGGGGGCAGACAAAGTCATACAAAATAAGTAAAGAGCTACAACTTTGATGTTTCCAAATAAAAAATGGGCAAGATCAGCAAAGTCTCAGAATGTTAAAATCTCAGAATTCCAAATAAGGTAATTTTTGACTCCTCGAAATGATAATTGTTTATAATAATTGTCTATAGTATTTTTTGCAGGTTAAAGTTGGGGTAAAAGCAAGCGTTGATGATTGCTATCAAGCATTAATGTTTGTCGCCAACAAGTAGAGGAGCAAAAGAATTTCGAAAGACAAGGTCATGTACTCCCCCTTATACGAATGAATTAAAGCACAAATTTTCAATTGATTTCGAATTTCAGGAGAAAGACAAAGAGATACAATCGAAGAAGAAAGAAAAGTGAATGGCTTGAAGAACAAGTTACAGAAGATGGTTGATAAAGGAGAAATTGTTAAGGTGTACGACATAAAAAAAAGAGAAATAAGAATACACAGGCTTGATTAGTTCGAGACTGGAGGCAAAGCTAATCCTGGGTAAAAAGTATGAGGGGATGCGGTGTCAGGATGCAACATCATGATTTTGATTACAAAGATTCCTAGAGTAATGCTTCCTAATCAAAAGGGGGCAAGACAGGTGAGTAAAAAGCTGTGAAATATGTTTCTCACCATAGAATGCATTTCTTTTGTGTATTTGAATGCAAGACAAGCTTTCAAGCATATCAAGTCATTGTTAAACGCGAAGTGCTAATGACGATCGCTACCAAGCGTTGATGATCGCTACCAAGTATTGATGATCGCTACCAAGCGTTGATGATCGCTGTCAAGCATTGACGATCTCTACCAAGTGTTGATGATCGCTACCAAGCATTGATGATCGCTGCCAAGCATTCATGATTGCTGACAAGCCACCAAACATTGATGATAACAGTCAAGCATTGACCGTCAAAGATTTTCATCAGTAAGTACCGATGATTATCGCCCAGATTTTCAACTATCGCTGTCGTCATCAATCGTTTATCAAAATTGCTATCATCGCCAAGTTGATACACGATTTTAAACATAATATGAATGTTCTTAGAACATTATCAGTGGCAGCGAAATATCAATTATTGATCTGAGAAGTTAATTATTGTCTGAAATATCAATTATTGATCATCTTTTGGTAGTGGAATAAACTATATAGCCAACCACATATAAAGTTGACGATAGTGATGGTTGCTTATCATTCAAGGCAGCTTAGCCAAACCTATATGGCCAATTACGTATAAGACCTATAATCATTTAAGGCAGTCTAGCCAAGTCCCAGAAAAAGGCCAAGTCCTAAAAGGACCAAGTCTTCAAGACCTAAAAAGACCAAGTCTTAAAAGGACCAAGTCTTCAAGACCTAAAAAGGCCAAGTCCTAAAAGGACCAAGTCTTTAAGACCTAAAAAGGCCAAGTCCTAAAAGGACCAAGTCTTTAAGACCTAAAAAGGCCAAGTCCTAAATGGACCAAGTCTTCAAGACCTAAAAAGGCTAAGTCTTAAAAGGACCAAGTCTTTAAGACCTAAAAAGGCTAAGTCCTAAAAGGACCCAGTCTTAAAAGCGACCAGCTATGCATATGACCTATCATTTTCGCCATTCGGGCAGCGGCGAGAAGCCAGTGGCCCTAAAAAGCCCATGGAGGCCATTGTACGCATACCCATGCAGGTAGTTGATGGAGCCAAGGACTAAAAGTCCTCAACGGCTAGTCATGCGTAACCCCTATGCCATCTATATAGCTTTTCGGCAGCGTCATGGGGAACGGAGGAAAGTGCCCTCCCGTGAATGGGCTCGACCTTGCAGACGAAGAAAACAAGGGCCGTAGTGCGAGCTTTAGACAGGCCAACCATGCGTAAGACCCCCCAGATTTAGGGAATCGATTCCATTACTAACTCATGAGGAAGGGTTTAAACCTACTCATTGACAGACTGGTGACCCTAGGTTTGGTACCCCAAAGGTAACCTTGTGCACTCTGTGAACCTTAGAGAGTTATCGTGGCCAACCCTATGCATAAATCCAACCGAGTTCACGGCCCCAGTAGCTTCACTGGGCCCCTCTGATGGATTACGGTTTGTGAAGTCCCTAGGAAATGAGAAGTCCAGTGAACTCCTAAGAGTTATAGAGACCATCACGTGAGACTTGACTCCTACATGAGTCTAAGAAACTGCTTGCTCTACTACTCAAGAGCTTAAACTGTGTGTTGCTCTAACTACTCAAGAGCTTAAACTGTGTGTGTAGGTGTCAGTCCAGTTAAGTCAAATAATGTTAGTCTAGTTAAGTCAAGTAGGTGTCAGTCTAGTTGATTCCAGTAGTGTTAGTCCATTAGGTGTAAGTCTAGTAGTGTCAGTTCAAGTCAATTTATGTCCAGTCAAGGTATGGTCAGTCAAGAGTATACTATCTCCATTGCTTGAAAGCACAAATTAAGTTTAGCATTTAAAATGTTACAGATACATATTTCACTATAGATATTCTCAAACATGCAAAGCATAAACTATTCATAACATTCAAAATGCTGTAGATACATATTTCAATTTAGATATAATCAAATATGCAATTGCCTGATGAAAATTTTAAACATTGATTAGACAATATGCAAAAATGCATTTCTCTTGAATCAGGTTCAAATTACATCGACAGTAAATGCCTTCAAGATATTGACAATTATCTACTCAAAAGCTCAAGTCTCCAAGGTCAATTAATATATTGACAAGAGCTGTGAGGTCTTTTTGTCTCTCGCCTTCTTAATGAATAGAGACATTATTACACAAGGTTCTCAAAAGGGGTCAGAGAATAAACTAGTGAAAAATTATTATTCTCCACCGGACAGTATAAGGACTTGGATATATTCTTTGGAGTCATGAAAAGAACAGTAAAGATTATCTATCGTTCAAGGGTATCAGCAGGCTTCACTTTAAAAATATTATCTTCTAAAGAAATCTTTATGCAAAGTTGATCTGGAAAGGACACAGGATTTAATGTCTTCAAAGTAATCTATGCCTCGGTCTTTTTGATAATCTCTTATGCATGGTGAAGGAATTCATATGCCGATTCATAACTTCTCGCTATTCTAGTAATGGTATTGCAAGACTCCAAGTATAGGATCTGATGGAGACAAATAACTAACGGAATCATCATCATCAGTAACTGCTATGACCTTTGAAAAGTTATTAAATGAAAATTGATATCTATTTTTCAATTTTTTAGAATCAGTAGAGATCTAAGAAAAAGTCTATGAAGAAATACTAAGGAGCACAAACTCGAGAAGACTCAGTAAAAAGACTCAACGGTTGAACCTTTGGAGCTAAAGATTAAATCTTTAAGAGTGCAATATAAAGAGGATAAAGAATACAATGCTAAGCACGATGAAAAATGTAAAGATTAATTAAATCATATTGCGAATATCACACTCAGCCTAAAAAGAGAAGAAACTCTTAATCTATTTCATAAAGCTACATTGAAAAAAATTATAATGAATTAAGATACTAATTCCGATTAATTTGGCAGGAGAGACCATTATTCAAAAGCTTGGGTTATGCAGATCATGAATAAAAGAAATAATCAAAAAAGCTGTTGCGGTAGGAGCAACATTAAAGTGCAACCCCAGATACAGAGTTGAAGGAAAGAATCGTTGGAGTTGATCAAAAGGAAAAGAATCGCTGGAGTTGATCAAAGAGACCGTTACAGCAGCAACGGTGTTGAAAGAAAGTTCTTTGATCAAATCGCTTAAAGACGAAGTCGTTGCAGTTGTTGTAGAAGCATGCTTCAATGAAAAAAAATTTTTATCCTCTCTAGCGAAACATCTGCTCGACACTACTGGCTGGGGGCAATCCAGTCTTCCGCTCGAGTACCATCGTTCAAGTCTTCTGTTCGAGCATAATCATTCAAGTCTTATGGTCGAATGCAATCATTCAAGCCCTTCGTTAGAGCACAAACATTCCAGTTTTTTGTTCGAACGTAATCATTCAATCTTCTGGTCGAGAATGATCATTTAGTCTGCCATGCAAACATAATCATCTGGTCATCCTTCAGTTGCAGTTCATTCAAGTTCTTCAGGAGGAGGAAGATCGATCCTCCATTTGATTTCAGGAATCAATCAAAGAAGGATCGAGGGGGCATCTGTTGAGGCATAAAAAATATTCCATGTCCGGGGGTATTTTGGTAAAATTCCAAGTTTACGGTAGTTTAGGTATTTTGGTAAAATTTCAAATCCAGGGATAGTTTAGGTATTTTAGTTAAATTCTAAGTCCAAGGGTAGTTTAGGTATTTTGATAAAATTCTAAGTCCAGGGGTAGTTTAGGTATTTTGGTAAAATTCCAAGTCCAGGGGTACTTTAGGTATTTTGGTAAAATTTCATGTGTAGGGGTAGTTTAGGTATTTTGATAAAATTTCATGTCCAGGGGTAGTTTGGGTATTTTGGTAAAATTCCAAGTCCAGGGGTAGTTTAGGTATGTTGGTAAAAAAAGCATTGGAAAGGGTAGTTTGGTAAAAAAGGGTGCACAGGTATTATTTTAAGTGAAAGAGGTTGTACACCACCATTTAAGAGGGTGTTCATCATGGTTTAAGGAAAGAGGATGTTCATATGTGAAGTGATAGGTGGTGGTGATCACCGCTATGTAAGAGTGGTGGGGCCTATAAATACCCCTTCCTACTTCAGTTGGAGGGGTTAGATCATTTGGATCAGATTGGTGGGCCATGAAATGAGAGAGAAGCAAAGTGGGAGAAGGAGATAAATGGGTGTTACGCCAGTCCGCGCAAAGGAAATCTGGTGCACGGACCCGCGCAGTGAAAGTCGAATTGACTTTACACCACTTTTGAAAGAAGCCTGAAATGGGTGTTGCGCCAGTCCGCACAATGAAAGTGGGAAAATTTCTCCAAGCTAGACATTGCAGAATGCCGGCCGAAGGAAAGTTTTCCTTGTGTAGAATCGCGCAACGTCTGGTGCAGTGGTCATGCGCAAACAGAGGACGAACTCCATTGTATTTTCACTGTGTTGTTGGTGGGGCCCAATGCGGTCATATTTTGAGAGATCCACACCGTCCACTAGATCCTTCTTGAGATTTTGACAGTGAAAGGTGAGTTCTGATTGTCTGTTGATGTGGCCCACCTAGATAATCAAGCCGGGAAAGCAGCTGAACGGTCCCCTTACGATCACTATTGCGATCATACGAACTAGCAGGGTCGCCAAAGATTAACATGGTTGTGAATGGTTTTTCTCCCTCTACTTCATGGACACTTCAGATCAAGCTTTTATTGCATGATGGTGTCCCACTACGAACGGACGGAAGCTCTGTTTCGCCACATCGACTCTGTGATGTGTGCTGGCCCACTTATGGAAGACGAATGGAAAATCCACACTGCTCATTCGATTCACGGTGAAAAACCACCAAGAAAGGACCACTTTTGAAGTGAAATCAGCGTGGCTTGCAAGGTTATCAACTCCGCCGTCCATCCCGTGTTCAACAGCTGGGATTCTGCAATCGACTGCATAGAGACGAAAGGACATCTAGGAAAGGTTAAAGCCCATCCTCTGAAGAGAATAGACGACTCAGATCATTCAATGGAGCAGCGAGTGGGCCACACTACACAAAAAATGGTGAGTGTGGGAAGGACGCTGTGCATTTTGAGAAATGAAGAAGGAGTCGGTCAGCAGGTGCTGACCGACTTTGGTAAATCTCGTGCATGGCCGGTGCACCTGGACTTCATGTACATGTGATGTACATGTGGTCCCAACGTGATGCTAGTGAGAAATCTGCTCCATCCATCCGCTTTGCCATTACATTTAGCGCGTTGAGACCGAGTCTAAAGCATATCTAGATATCAGGCGGGCCCTAAATCATGATTTTAGGGGCTGATTTGTTGGTTTGGCCATTTCTACAAGGATCCAGAAGCTAAAATTTGGCATGTACAACTAATTTTTGGTTCTAATGTTGCACATAAAGTTTCAAGCCAAATGGATGGTGGTAACGCCATGATCTTACATTCAGGTAGACTTTTCAGGCCCATTTAGCTTGATCGGCTTGATTTCCTCTGGGCCTGACCACACTTCAATGGGCTGCTGTATATTTTAAGAAAGAATGACTGGAAGGATGCTCCATCTCATTGAAGATTGGCTGATCGATTCGTTAATTCCTCCTTAGTATCTAGGAGATGACCGAAATAACGTCGGAATGCTATCGAAATTTCTATTGGGCTATCTTTTCTTTCAGTACATTACATTACTTGTACTTTATTTTCAGAATCAAGGGAATCAGAGGTTGTAAATGAACTCAGATAAATGTGATTAATGTTCTCTCAACAAATTTTTTGTTATCATTGAATAAATTCTCCAAATAGAACGCATTTGTTTTCTTGTCGTAACATACATTATTGTAAATTTTTACCTTTTGGTTTCATTGAGATTATGCTAGAAAAATCTCTCTGTTTTGGTTTGTATGAGGTGATCCAGAAAACTCAGAGTATGGGGTTTTTAAAATTGTGTAAGCCCAATTGAAAGATACAATTGTGAGGGTTTTAGGTGAACCTTGAAAAACCTATTTTCATAGTGAATGGTAATATCTACTATGTGAGGATATTAGGAGTGGAGTTGTTGTGTGGCTATTTTTCTAGACAGTTGGTGTACACATAAGCGAACCACTATAATTTCTGGTCTTGTGGGTTGATTGTTTATTTCTTTTTGTGGGTGTTTGTAATTTTCCTTTTTTGCATTTGTAGAGAATGTTGTAATTTTTTTATGTAAGGGTGGGAATGTTGTAATAGCTTAGATTTCTTTCCTTGCTATTTATTTCTTTATTCTTCTGTATAAGTTTGAGTTTTTGATACAAAGACCTTTCTAGGAATTAGGTCGTCCTTCCATAAACCTTTGGTTTTTGGTGTAAGGTTGTCCTTAAAACAACCTCTGTATCAATCTCTCAATACTCGTACATCTCAAGTTGTATTTAATTTCAGCATTGTGAGATTGTTTACTGTTATCAGTGTCTATATTTGTTTAAATTCTGCTATTAATTTTTAATTTGGCATCGTCCTGTTGACCCCCTCTAAGACTTAATAGCTTCACCTTTTCAAGTGGTATTATAGCCTAATAGCTCATTTTTAATTTTTTTGTTTTAATTTATTTCCTTAGCTAATCGATCTGAGCTATTTAAGATGTAAAATTTTGATAGCCTTTCGGTTACTAGGCCTCCACCATTTGATGGCTCCAACTATGCTTATTGAAAATCCAGAATGAGGATTTTTTTTAAAATCCATGGATGAGAGCGTGTGGTAAGTTACTGTGACCGAATGGACCCCTCCTACCACTGAAGTAATTGGTATCGATGGATCCAAATCTATGAAAGTCACACCTTATTTTTCTTTGACCACTCTTCAGAAAAATGAGAGTAGTGCCATTGCAAAGGATTTAAATGCCATAACTTGCACACTATCACTGGATGAATTCAAAAGAATTTTATCCTGTGATACTACATAGCAAGCATAAGATATTTTAAAAATGACACATGAGGGAATAACAATTGTCAAGAAATCTAAAGTCCATATACTCACAACCAAATTTGAGGAAATACGTATGGAGGAAAGTGAAATGTTTATGGACTTTTATACTAGATTGAATGACATTGTCAACTTTATGTGGGATCTCGGTGACAAAATCCCAGAAAGTAAAGTCTATGCAAAGATACTATGCTCACTACCTGAACGGTTTAATTCAAAGGTGACTGCGATTCAAGAACTTCATGATACAGATAATATGAGGGTAGAAGAATTAGTTAGTTCTTTACAAACCTATGAATTAACTTTTAAAGCTCCTAAAGGTAAATCTATCACCCTTAAATCTTCTAAATGTATTTCTCAAGAAAATAGTAATTCTGATTTAGAAAATTCTGAAGATGATATAACCCTTTAGTTAATTTTTTATATAAGATTTTCAAAAGTAAAAAGAGGGTTAATTTTCAAAAACTAATGAAAAGAAAATATCTAAATCTAAAACTTGGAAATTTTTAAAAGACAGTCATTGTTACAACTGTTATGAATATGGGCATTTAGCAAACAAGTGTCCTAAAAAGGATAAACATAAAAAGAAAAGTATGTTGGCTACCTGAGATAAATCTTCTAGCTCTTACGCTTCTTCTGAATTAGAAGATTTTGAAACCGATTTGGGTAATGAAGTCAAAGCCCTTATGACTCTAGCCAAGTTCACCTTTTCAGATCAGGATGATTCAACTAGTGAAGAAAATAGGAATAGTGATCATGAAATTGAAGAAGATCTTCAAGAAGCGTATAATGCCCTATACAAGGAAAGTTGTAAAATTGTTGTTAAACTTAAACTTCAAAACGAAAAATTTTCAAAAATTAAAGAAAATTTTGATAATCTTGTTTTAGAAAAATCTCATATTTCAAATTGTTTTGAAAAAACTAAGTGCGATTTAGATTTCAAAAATTCCCAAGTTGAAATCTTAAAATTTGAAAACGAAAAGCTAAAACTTGAAGTATCTTCACTTTTAAGTTTAAAGGACACATGGAAGTATGCCTAAGGTGATCTTAAGTTAGAAAAAATATTATCTGGATCTGGATCTGGAAAATGTGGTGACCGATCTGGTATGGGATATGATAAAAGTATTCCTCCCAAACATAATAATACTCCTCTTAAGTTTGTGAAAGGAGAGTCTTCAAACTCAAAAGGGAAAAGCCTAAATCAAAATTATCCTAAAAATGCTAAAAAATTTCAATCCTTAAAACCTAAAATCAACTATATCAATTATAAAAATCAGAATTGTAATCCTTTAGCTGAGAAAATTGTTGATTTATTTAAGGAGCTCTTAAAATCTAACTCAATAGGTCTATCTTATAACAACTACAAACATAAGAAGACCAACTATACTCCTAAACCCAAAACTGTAATGAAATGGGTTCCTAAAGGTTACTTGCTTGGTTACCCACACTGCTTTCAAAGCTTCAAGCCATTTAAATTGGTACCTAGATAGTGGTTGCTCCAGACACATGACAGGTGACAAAGGTTTTTTCACCAATCTTAAAGACATGACTGATGGTTTAGTCACATTCAGTGATGGTAGTACCTACAAGGTTGTTGGCCAAGGTATGGTCTAACTTTTTAATCTCCCTTTATTTGAGAATATTTTATATGTAGAAGGGTTAAAACATAACTTATTAAGCATTTTTCAAATAAGCGATAAAATTATAGTGTAAAATTTACCTAGGGTGCAAAATTTTAAATAAAAAATGGTTCTATAATATTAACAAGTCGCAGAACTTCTGAAAAGTGCTACATAGTAAGTGATTCTAGCTCATCTAATCTATCGTGTTATATGGTCCATACCGATGAGACTGAGTTATGGCATAAATGCCTTGGACATGTACACTACCGCAAGTTGTATAGATTGAGCAAAAGAGAGTTAGTACGAGGATTACCCATGTCATGCCCCGAACTCAGAAATCGGGCTCACAAAATTCCCGATCACCAAATCTGGCACCGACAGCCTCCGTAGTACCCCATTCTCCGTTCCCAGTGCCTATTCCCCAAGTTTCGATCCTGGGATGCTACAAGGAGGATTTTCAATATCAGTTTGATTCATAATAAGCATAACCAAAGGTATAACCCACAAACAATAACCAAAAACTCCATCACATTTCCACTATGATAAAAAACTTTATAAGTACAATGAGTATAAAGGGAAATACAATGATGATGAATAAAAATCTTCAAGATGATCTGCAAAGTGCTCTTGCCTCAACGGTGCTGCACCCCAATGTCACCTGCATGCAACGGTCATGCATAAGCTTATGGAAAGCTTAGAGGGTGGTGAAAGTGTGTGCGCAAGATAGTAATGCAATATCAAAGTAATGCGGAATATGCTGATGGATCCATGAATACTATTGGCTGTACAAAGGCCATACGATGCAAGGCATGAATGATGTTGGCGATACCAAGGCCATGCGATGTGAGGTGCAACTCAAGCATACAAATCCTCATCTAAGTCCACATATCAATACAACTCAACTCTGGGATATCACCTAGTACACTCCAAACCAGATTACCGCCCCATCGCGCGTAATAAGGTAAGTGGAAGAGACTTCACTATCCGCCTGCCAATATGGGGCTCGGCTCGTTGATAGCAGATGCATTCCTCGAGCTGGTCAGACTCAGCCTAGCTTTGCCCCCTTCACTCGAGCGGGTAAGGCCGTACCCCCTTCCAACCGACCACGACACAATGGAAAGTGCTGCCTTCTGATAATCGGCACTTGATGCTCATGTACCCAATCGGTCTAGACGTTTGATAACCTCCTGGTACCATAAGAGTTTAGGGACTTTCACCCAGGGATATCTATAGCACCCCATGTAGAACAAGATTTTTGGCATCCAATCCTGCAAACCACGATACGCCTGTGGAGGCTACGACCCTGATGTCGCTAGGGTGTATAGTAACCATGTCACACAATGCATGAATTACACTATCCAATCATGCAAAAATCCTCCACGTATCGTGCGCTCATGTGGGGCAACACTGCCTAACTGGGAGCCCCTAAACAATCTGCCCGAAGGCATATGTTATGATCAGTCACTTCTCATATCAAGCATACATATGATGCGTATGATCGTGAATCATAGAACTATACTAAAAATGTTATACGGTGATGGATGTTGTTCTTAATGAAGATGGGCCTAGACGACCTACAAGTATGGGCCTAACAATGAGCCATAGAGAGAATTTTAATGCGGACATTTAACCAACATTATTCTTACAATGTGGACGTCAAACCAACATTGCTCCCAAGGCACGACCGTCATAAACATTATAACATAAACCATATTGGGATTACACATTGTAATGACCTTAGGTACATCCCATTGGGCCTTAAATACATCAAATGGGCCAAATCATATGGGCCTTATATTCATTAAGTGGGCCACATCAATGGGCCACACCAATGGGCCTTATGTACATTACAATGGGCCACAACTGTCACGCCCCAAACTCAGAAACTGGGCTCACAGAATTCCCGATCGCCGAATCCGGTGCCAACAGCCTCCGTAGAACCCCATTCTCGGCTCCTAGCTCCCATTCGCCAGGTTCCGATCCTGGGATGCTACGAGGAGGATTTTGTATGTCAGTCTAATTCATAATAAGCATAACCAAAGGCATAACCCACAAACAACAACCAAGAAATCCATTACATTTCCACTATGATAAAAAACTTTACAAGTACAATGGGCATAAAGGGAAATACAATGGCAAATAACAAAAACTCCAAAATGATCAGTAACGTGCTCCTGCCTCAGCGCTGCTGCAGTCCGACGTCACCTGCACGCAACGGTCGTGCATAAGCTTACAGAAAGCTTAGAGGGTGGTGAAAGTGTGTGCGCAAGGTAGTAATATGAATGCAATGTCAGAGTAATGCGGAATATGTAGATGGAACCAAAACGTCATGAGCCGTACCAAGGCTTATGCGATGCAAGACATGAATGGTATCAGCCATCCCAAGGCCATGCAATGTATAATGCAACTCAAGCATACGGATACTCAGCAATGTCCACACATCAATACAGCTCAAAGTATGGAATATCACCGGGGTCTAGTACACTCTAAACCAGATTGCCGCCACATCGCGCGCAATAAGGTAAGTGGAAGAGACCTCACTATCCGTCTGCCAATATCGGGCGCGACTCGTCGATAGCGGATCCATTCCTCGAGCTGGTCAGACTCAGCCTAGCATTGCCCCCTACACTCGGGCGGGTAAGGCCGCACCCCCTTCCAACCGACCACGACACAGTGAAGAGCGTAACCATCTGGTAATCGGCACTCAACGCTCATCTACCCACTCGGTCTAGACGTTGGAGCAACCTCTTGGTACCATAAGGGTTTAGGGACTTTCACCCAGGGATATCTATAGTACCCCATGTAGAACAATATTTTCGGTATCCAATCCTGCCAACCACGATACGTCTGTGGAGGCTACGGCCCTGATGTCGCTAGGGCGTACAATAACCATATCACACAAATGCGGAATGCATGAATCACGCTCTCCAGTCATGCAACCAATCCTGCGCATACCGTGCGCTCATGTAGGGCAACACCACCTAACCGGAAGCCCATAGACAACCTGCCCGAAGGCAAATGCTATGATCAGTCAATCCTCATATCAAGCATACATATGATGCGTATGGTCATGGGTCATGAAACTATACTAAACATGTTATAACAAAATGAATTATCTTACGATGCAGATGGGCCGGGACGGTCTATACACGATAAGTGTGGCCCAGTAATGGGCCCTAGGGAGAGTCGTAATGTGGACATCCAACCAGCATTACACTTGCAATGTGGACGTCAAACCAACATTGCATCCTCAGGTACGATCTTCTTAAAACACCGCTACATAATCGGTATTGGGTTTACACATTGCAATGGACCTTATGTTCTTCCCATTTGGGCCTTTCATATATATCAAATGGGCCATAGCTTATGGGCCTTTCATTCGTCAGATGGGCCACATAAATGAGCCACACCAATGGGTCTTATGTGCATTGCAATGGGTCAAAACCCGTGGGCCTTGGATTGCACCAATTGGACCTAGTCACATGAGTCTAATATGTATCAAATGGGCCACACCAATTGGGCCCCCAAATGTATATCAAATGGGCCTCGACCCAGAGGCCTTATATGATTCGAATGAGCCTAAATCCCTAGGCCTTAAACAATTCAAATGGGCCTAATCCATGAGCTTGCATGCATATCACAGTGGGTCTAATCCCATGGACCCTTTTTTTATCAAATGGGTGTAGTCCCATGGGTCTTACAATATAATAAATGGGTTCACTTCCATGGGCCTTAAGAATACAATAAATGGGTCCAATCTTTATGGGCCTTGAAGTACATCAAATGGGCCTAGTCCCATGGACTGACAACACATCAAATGGGCCTGAGCTCTTACGCCTTGAATGAATCCAATGGGCCTAGCCCATAAGCATTCCATAAACCAAATGGTCTTAGCCCATAGGCCTTCCATAAACCAAATGGGCCTAGCCCATAGCTCTTTGCTAAATAAAAGGGATGGATGGCCTGGATGCTTCACATGCGTTAAGGGTGGGGCCCACATGAGGGCCTGTCATAGCGTATATGATACGTTAAATAATATACATAAACTACATAATATATATATATATATATATATATATATATATAAATATAAAATATATATATATATATACACACGTGTTGCACACGCACACGCTACACACATGCTACACATGCACGCACGCTGCACACACACTACACACACATGCAACACACGTACATGCAACCCACACACACGCAGCACACACGCAGCAATTGGGCCCCACCGTCACGCTGACGGTGGGTATAAAACCCATGCCTCACTGTGGGTCCCATGTGGGGCCCACTAGAAATGTTTATTATGCCATCCAGACCGTTCATATGGTCACACGGTAACGGGAGAAAGGGAAAAACAAATTTCAGCTTGATCAAAAACTTCTGTGGGCCCCTAAGTAAGTTTCAATGGTAGAGGTCCAATTTACTCTTTCCTTTGGTGTGGGCCACACAAGTGATAGATGGAGCTGATTTTTGGAGGGGGCCCACCTCAGGAGGGAACCCACCTTATGAACAGATTGGATGACAAAACGAACATTACAGTGGGGCCCACGAGTAGGACCGTGGGTGGCCAGCGGCCGCCCGCCCGCCCGCTGCGTGCAGCCCTCCTGCTGCTGACGCAAGCCAGAGGCTATGCCTCTTTCCAATTTTGGGAAAAACCCATTTTCCTGGGGTTTTTCACGTGTGGGGCCCACTAAAATGAAATCCGTCCCAGCCATTACGTTCAGTGGCTCGATGCCGTCCAAAAGAGTCCAGAGTTCGAATTTTTTTGACTCTAGAAAATGAATAAAATGAGAAAATGGATCCTTGAATGGTCAAGGTGCATTATTTGATGCTATGGCCCACCAGGTCTTCCAATCAATCCTAAACTTCTACCCAACGGTTAAAACTCTATAAGTAAGAGGGTAGACGGCTTGGATTGTCTGGGTATAACACGGTGGGGCCTAAACAAGTGAGCCACCCAAGTTCACCTTCTTTCCTTCTTTTTTTTTTTTTTTTTTTTTTTTTTTTTTTTTTTTTTTTTTTTTTTTTTTTTTTCTTTTAGAAACTTCCAGCGTTCCTGACGCTGGACGGTTTTTGATATATATATTTTTTTAATAGTGGTGGGCCCTGGTGAAGTGGGCCACCACATGATGGGCGGTATGGGAGTAACATCTAAGGTGGGCCTCACTTGAATAAAATAAATACATCAAGATGGGATCCATTCAAGTGGGCCACACCATCCTATTGAAATAAATAAAATAAAATAAAATAAAATAAAAGAGAGAGAGAGAGACATGGAGAGTGGGACACGGCTTGTGATGGAGGGACCCCGTCACTATGGGCCCTCCCATGCATGAAATCATACATCAATTGGGTCGTTTTGTACATGTGACCCTCAAAATTAAAGATCAACGGTGAGGATCCCTTCCCCACCAATATGAATGGTCTAGATGACCTTTCCAAATGAAAATAAACATCATGATGGGGTCCATGGAGAATGGCCCCATCATGGAACGATCATGATGATCCAAGTGGTCCATCGGCCACAAACAAGGGTCCCAAGTGAGATCCACACCATTGATCGGTGGGCCTCACTTGGTCCACCATAAAAACAAGAAAATCTACCCTATAGAAGCACCCACCGTCCGATCTTCTCGCTCCTAGGGGTTCCTTGGCACCTTGTCTTCAACTTCAATGGCTAAGATGAAGAATGGAGGGTTGAGATGGGAGATTTTGGGGTAGGAAGGTGGGCCACTTGGAGCTTAGGAGGTTTTGCAAAACTCCATACGTATGGAGCTTGGAGATTGCTTGGAGATTGAAATGAGAAAGAGAGAAAGAGAGAGAGTGATGTAAAGGGAGAGAGAGAGTGATGGATGGATGGGTGAGTGATGGTTGTGTAAGAAAAGTATGGGTTAGGAAGACTTTTGTTGCTTTTTGTGTAAGAAAGGTATGGGTTGAGAAGACTTTGTTGGCTTTTGTGTAAGAGAGGTATCGGTTTGGGAGACTTTTGTGGTTGCTTGGGAAAAGGGATGGAAGTGATGTGTACTTGACATGTGATGGCTTGATGGGTGATTGATTGATGGGATTGATGTGATTGATGTGACACATCGTTGAGATTCCCTTAGTTTTCGCAACGCGCGGCGTTTTCTCGCACCGAACGTTGGCCCATAACTCTTGATCAGGGTATCGCCTTGGCGCGCGGGTCGCGGTATCGGAACCGCGGCGACGGTGCGGTCGCTATGGTATTGGTCTCGGGTTGAGTCGACTCGAGTTGTCGGCACATGAATCAGGGTCGCGCGTCGATATCGGTTAAGGGTCGAAAGTTGCCGAAATTCGACCGGTAAGACCGCGGAAGTGTACGGAAAGGTACGGACCAAGATACGGGTCTTACAACAACCCATGGGCCTTAGAATGCATCAAAATGAGCCTTGTAACATGGGCCTTATATATCAAAGTGGGCCTCAACCATGGGCCACAAATACATCGAATGGGCCTCATAACATGGGCCTTACATCCACATCAAAGTGGGCCCCAATAGACTACCATAGATAAATCAAGATGGGCCTCATCCACATACCAAGGTGGGGTCCACTTAAACTATGGATCTAGCTCATTCTTTAGCTCATGCCATAAAAGGAGCTTTTAAAATGGATGGATAGATTGGATGCAGCACCTGCATCTTGGTGGCCCCACCATCCAAATGATGGACAGCCTGTAAAACACATACATCATTGTGGGGCCAACCCATCCATTCCCATTGCCCTACTGACGCTAGTACAACAGCTATAGAGCTGCTGTACAGTGCAGCGTCAACTTCTTCACATGGCGAAGGTGGGTCCCACTGTAACGTTTTCTTGCCATCCAATCTGTTCATATGGTCACAAAGGCCTGGACGAAGAGTGAAAACAAATTTCATATCGACCCAAAACTTCTGGACACCCAAACGGGTCCAATGGCAGCCATTCAATCACCATTGTTTCCTATGATGTGGGCCATCTGAGTTTTAGATTGGGCCGATATTTGGAGGAAGCCCACTTTAGGAAGGGACCCATCAAATGAACAGTTTGGATGATAAATAAGCATCATGGTGGGGCCCATGGATGGGGTCATGGGTCCCTGCCCGTTTCACCTTGACGCCAACAGCGACCTGCTGCACAACAGTAGTAGGCGCTGCACCTTATATATTTTATTTTATTTTTTAAAATCTTATTTTTTTTGAGGTTTTTCATACATGGGGCCCACATCGAAAGAATCTACCCTTCCCACTGATTTTTACAGCCCATAACAAATCTATCAAGCCTAATATTGGGCGTCTTTCGGAATATAGGAAAAATCGAGTGAATTTAAATGGTGAAAGTCACTGTTTGCTAACGTACAGGCCATCGGTTAGCCGAATCAGCTTCATTTCTCAGCTCAACGCCTAAAATGGTCTGAGGAAATGGATGGATGGTGTGGATTGAATACATACATCAAGGTGGGGCCTATATGAGTGGGCCACCCCATAAGCTTGGAACAAGCTAATATATTTTTTTTTTTTCAGTTCACGTCCAGTGTCCCTGGACACTGGATGGGTTGGGTACACACGTAGGTGAGGTGGGCCCTACTTAGGTGGGCCACCACATGATGGATGGTATGAGTACAATGCATATAAAGTGGGCCCCACTTATGGATTTCTTGGATAAAATACATACTTCATCGTGGGGTCCATCCTGATGGGCCACACAACCACATCATCGTCACATGAAAAGAAAATGAAAAAGAGAGGGAGAGAGAGAGAAAGAGAGTGGGACATGCGTGATGGAGGGACCTCGACAGTATGGACCCTCCCTTGCAATCAATCATACATCAAGTGGGTCCCAATACATGTGGGCTCATTAAATCAAAATCCAATGGTGGAGCTTTCTTCTCCACTAAAATAAACGGTCTAGATGACTTCTGTTTAAGCTAGAAAAGTAAACATCATGATGGGGTCCATGGAGATTGGCCCCATTATGGAATGATCCTGATGATCAAAGTGGGCCATTGGCCACATCTTAGGGTCCCAAGTGAGATCCAAACCATTGATCGGTATGCCTCACTTGGCCTATCATGAAAACATGAAAAACTATCCTATAAAAGCACCCACCTTTTGATCTTCTTGGTCCGTTGGAAAGCCGGTCTCCTTGTGCTTCACTTTGATGGAGGGTGATGAGGTTTGAATGCTAGGAAGATGGTTCTTGGGGTGGGAAGTGCGCCACAAAAATCACTTTCTCTCTTGGTAAGGGCTTGGACGTGAGCACCTCTCTTTGCTTAGGATTGTTGTTTGGGACTGAGTTTAAAAAGAGAGAGAGAGAGAGAGAGAGAGAGAGAGAGAGGAGAGAGAGAGAGAGAGAGAGAGAGAGAGAGAGAGAGAGAGAGAGAGAGAGTTGTAAAGAGAGATAAATAGATGGGTGATGGAGTGATGGATGTTGTGAGTGATGGGTGTAAGAACTTTTTTACTTTTGGGTAGATTTTATAAGAAGGGGGTATGGGCTTGTAAGAAACTTTTGACTTTAAGGGTTCCTTGGGGAAGGGTGAGAGGTGATGTGTACTTGACATGTACTTGATCCTTGATGGGATTGATTGATGGATTGAGGTAACATGTTGTAGAGATTCTCTTGGGTTTTGCAACGCGCGACATTTTCCTTGCACTGAACATTGGTCCATATCTCCTGACTAGGGTATCGCCTCGACGTGCGAGTACGACATCGGAACCGCGGCGACGATGCGGTCGCTAGAGTATGAGTCTTGGGTTGAGTCGACTCGAGTCGACGGCATGTGACTTAGGGTCAAGCGTAAATAACGGTTAAGGGTCAAAGGTTGCCGAAATTCCACCAGGAAGATCGTGGAATCCTACGGAACAGTACGGTCTAAGATACGGGGCTTATAACCCAAAATACAGAAAATAGAAAAAATATGTAGCGAGCGCCAGATTAGCAAGAAAACTAGGGGTTCTCACAAAAAAGTGGACTCCAATGCCATATCTAAATTGCTCGAACTCCTCCATATGGATCTTATTGGGCCAACTCGAATGGAGAGTCAAGGTGACAAAAAGTACATACTGGTAATTGTCGATGACTTTACCAGATATACTTGGGTAGTCTTCTTAAAAGAAAAATTAAAAACTCTCGATGAAGTAAAAAAGATACTTAGACGTATCTAAACTGAAAAAGAGTTTCAAGTCTGTAAGATCCATAGCGATCATGGATCAGAATTTGAGAATAGCAGTTTTGAGAAGTTTTACAGTAATTAGGGAATATCACATGAATTCTTTACGTCCAAAACACCATAACAAAACCGTATAGTAGAAAGAAAAAATAGAGTGCTTAAAGAAATAACAAATGTAATGTTAAACAGTATGAAGCTCCCTGAAAATCTTTGGGCCGAAGCTGTAAATACTGCGTGTATATAATTAACTGTGTTTATATTAGAAAATTAAATAGTAAAATGATTTACAAAATGTGGTTTGATAAGAAGCCTACTGTCAAATACTTTTGAATTTTTGATAGCAAGTGCTACATTTTACGTGACCGAGAAAATCTAGATAAGTTTGACACCAAAAGTGATGAAGGGATATTCAAGAGTCTATTAATGTGGTTATTGATGATCACTTGAATACACATGTCTCATGTTCAAAAAATGATGAAGTATTTCTAATTGATAAACCAGATTCTTCATCAAGTTAAAATAACTCTGAACTGAGGACTGTTAAAGATCACGCTACTAATCAGATTCTTAAAAACCCTCTCATTGGTGTGCACACTCATAGACAATTAGAAGATATGTATAATTACGTGTTCTTTACATCTTAGATAGAACTAACTAACGTAAAAGAAGCTCTTACTGATGAAAACTGGATAGTTGTGTTGCAAGAAGAGCTTAATTAAATTGTTAGAAATGATGTTCGATACTTAGTTCCAAGATGTAAAGATAAACACATTATCAGAACTAAATGGATTTTTAAAAATAAGTCTGATGAACTTGGTAATATTATTAGAAACAAGGCTAGGTGTTGAATCATGGAGCTGAGTTGCTCTGCAAGAAAGGCCTTCTTATGAACATTCATCTTACGCTTTTGAGTGCATAAATCTTTAAGAAACTTAGCATAAGAAAGAACTTGCTTGATAGCATCAAGCAACAGAATGCTAATTTGAACTTTCTTAAACATTTCCAATATGTCATGAAAGTTGTTTCCTTTCTTCATTGGTGCTAGACGTTGAGGAAAAGGTACTTTAGGCACATAGGATGGTACAGGAGTGGTTCCTAGAGAGTCAGAGTGTTGTTGGACTTTGGATGCACAAGTATGTCTCTCTGCTTCATGTTGGTCTTCCGAATTGGAATTTAATTCTTCCCTAGGCATCTCTACTTTGTTCTTGATCTGTTTACTGGACCTAAGGATAATGATTGATTTGTCTTGCTCATGATATTGTTCTTGGTTTAAATTAGAGCCAATCTCATACTGTCCTTTTAAATTTGCCACAGGTTCACTAGGGAACTTGCCCTTCTCTCTCTCACTCAATGTGACAGCAAGTTGACCCAACTGTACTTCCAGCTTGACAATGGATTGCACATTTTTATGCAAGCTTTGCTGGTTAGCTAGTAAAGTTTGTTGGGTCTCGTTTTGAAATTGAAGTGAACTCCGCATAAAAAGATTGAGTGTATCCTCAAGAGATGGTTTCTTAGATTGTGGAGGTACTTGTTGATACTGCAGAAATCGCTAAGGTTGTTAACTACCAACTTGGGGGTAAGGTTGCATAGAAGGATTTCCAGATGGTCCTTCTTGTTGTGGTCATTTTGCCCAAGAAAAATTTGGATGCCTAACCCACCCTAGATTATAGGTGTCTGAGTAAGGATCATTTCCAGTTCTCCGAAAGGTGTTCATCGCATGTACCTGTTCAGAGAGAAATTTTGAGAATGCTGTACTAGATGGACACAACTGCGTAGGATGGGCAGGACTGGAACATATGGTACATGACTCGATTTGAGTTGTTTGTGGAGGTCCATTATTCAACATCAGAGCATCAACTTTCTTTGTCAGGCTATCAATCTTGGTTTAAAGATCTGGCGTGACTCCTATATCATATATACCACCTTTCTTCTATGGTTGGGAACTTCTTTCACCTCTATTTGAATAGTCCCATTGCTAGAAATTTTCACATAAGGTTTCAAAGAAATTTCACACTTCAACATCACTTTTGATCATGAATGACCCTTCAGTGGTGGCATCAACCATGCGACGATTTTGGGGTGTCAAACCGTCACAGAAGTATTAAACCTGTTGCCACTTCTTAAAACCATGGTGTGCACATTTAAGAAGTTAGGTCCTTCCATCTTTCCGAACATTCATGAAAGTGGTCTCCTCTTTTTGTGTGAAATTAGTAATTTCTCTACGGAGAGCATTAGTTTTGTGAACGGGGAAGAACATGTTTAAGAACTTCTTGGACAGTTGGTCCCATGTAGTGATAGACCCAACTCCTAGAAAATTCAACCATGCTTTTGCCTTATCCTTCAAAGAAAAAGGAAAAAGACACAAACGGATCGAATCATCTGAAAAGTTTTGGAACCTAATAGTAGAGCAATTGTCTAGGGATTCTTGATGATATGGATCCTCCTTATCTAAACTATAAAAGGAGGGAAGTAATTATATGACCCAAGGTTTAAGTTCAAAGTGTGCTGCTGTGGTGGCTGAAAACACTGTAAAACCCATATCCTAATCCGTACTGTTCCGTCGACTCCCACGATCCTTCCCGTCGTATATCGGCAACTCAGGACCTATGATCGATGTTTGCGCGTGACCCTAAGTCATATCTCCTAGACTTGAGTCGGCTTAATCCTAGACATGTACCATTGCGACCGTACCATCGCCGCAGTTCCAATGCCGTTTATTTCGTACCGATCTGATACCCAGACCAGGAAATGTGGGCCCACGTTCAGTTTGAGAAAAATGTCACGCGTTACAAAACCCAAGAGAATCTCTACATCATGTCACATCAATCCATCAATCAATCGAGTTAAATAAACTGATACCCTACCCATCCCTCTCTCACTCAAAGTCAACAACACCCATACTCTTCCCATTCCTTTCTTACCAACAAGTCAACAAGCACCATACCCTCCATTTATTATATCACCTCTCTCTCTACCTTTTTCAAACCAATTCTCAAGCAACCCATGAAAGACAAAATTGTCCAAGCTCCAAGCTCCATGGATAGAGCTTGTGTGGCCCACTCCCTACCACCTTATCTCCCATCTCCACCTTTAGATCATCATCTCCACCATTGACGGAGCGCTTTTGTAGCATTGGAAGGCTAGGGAGGAAGAAGAAGGATATGTGGGTGCTTCTCTCTCTCTCTCTCTCTCTCTCTCTCTCTCTCTCTCTCTCTCTTCCTCTCTATCTCTCCCTTGTGTAGTGGACCCCACCATGGCAATGTGTGGGGCCCACCTTGTATTGATGTATCGCATCCCCTTCGTCTGATCCACGGACGGTGGGCATGGATTGGCTGGGGTACCTCACGCAGCCATGTAACTGCTGCATTGGCATTTTCGTCAGCAAGTGGTGGGGGCTGCCAAGATGGCACGTGTGGGAAGCCACCTTGATGGATGTATTACATCCATGCCGCCCAGCCATGGGACGTCTAGCAGCCTCTGCTGCTGGACCGTATGAAGAGAAAGCATAAATATCAGCTTGAACCCAAAACAGGTGGGCCCTTGATGTGGCATCACCCTGACGTATGTGATTCATTCACACCGTCCATCTGTTGGGCGTATGGGGTCCACCATGAGGTATGTATATCCACCGTCCATCAGGGATGGTGGGGTCCACCGTGACTTATGTGTTTTACCTCACCGTCAGGAGGTTTTCTGGATGGTGGGAGTCCACCGTAATGTATGTGTTCCTGCCACCCACCCTGCACGTGTGCTGCATCCATGCAGCGTGGGACCCACCTCTGACATCCAAACTATCCATCTAAACGATGGGCCAGTAGGCCACCCCTGATGAAATTGTTTTATCCAACCCTTCGTGTGGGGATGCCTTGACTTGGTGCATTGCACCTACACCGTCCATTGGCTGGACGAGAGCCTACAATGATGTATGTATTGTAACTCCACACGCACAGTGGCTGCACGTGTGATGTATGTGTTGTAATTCCACACATCCAGCAGCTGCACGTGTAGAGCCTACCTTTAATGTATGTATCAGCGCCATCCATCTATTTTATCCAGGCCGTCCAGCGGGCATGGACGATGTGAAAACACAAATATCAGTTTGATCAATACGTGGGGCCCACCTTAAAGGCGTGTTGTACTCGGCACGTGAGACCCACTATTATAGAAGCAGATTGGTTGGTGTACCTGCTGCATTGATGCCAGCAGATTGCATGGGTCTCATCCAAACCATACATTCACGGCCCACCTTGATGTGCTGACTCCACTAAGTTGTGTGGGCCACACCATGTTGTATTCGCACCATCCACACCGTCCAGATGATCTGGACGGTGCTGGGGTGATTAGACGGTGCTGTGGGTGCAGGCCAACATGAGGTATGTATTTCATCCATCCATTCATTTGGCCTGTCGACTGGGCGTACACTCCCCGTACAATACATATATATGTGTGTGTATATTATTTAATAATATAATATTATGTTATGTGGGCCCCACGTGGGATCCACCATGATATGTGCCTTCATTTACACCGTCCACTACCTGGGACGGTGGGACCCACCTCACCTAATCTGAGGAAGATTCAAATCTCAGACAGGACACCCATGTGGACTCCCACATGATGTATATGTTTTATCTCTACCATCCAAGAGATTATGGACAGTGGAGATGCACCTGATGCAGGTGCTGGTAGCACGTGGCCCCATCTGGCATGTGTGATATCCACCGTCCAATGCTTAGATGGAGGGGTCCACCGTGATGTATCTATTTTATGATCCACACCATCCATCTTGTGGATCCCCACAACAATATATATATATATATATATATATATATATATATATATATATATATATATATATATATGTGTGTGTGTGTGTGTGTGTGTGTGTGTGTGTGTGATATTCATGTCATCCATCTACTATGGGCCACACCCACGTGAGCACCACCATGTTGAATGTATTTCATCCACACCGTACAGACATGTCTAGATGGTGCTGGACAATGGTTGGACAGTGCTGATCATCATTAGTAGGCCTGTGCTCCATGGAATTATAGTGTGCAGCGATACACATGTTGCACCCGCAACTATTGAGATGATTTTTGATGTAATTCCAAACTCCCATCCGTGAGGCCACCTTGATATATTTGGGGCCTATCTATGAGGCCCATCATGATATATTTATGGCCCATGTGCAGGCCCGTTTGTTTGTATTTTGATCCATATGATAAGGCCCACCTGTTGTGTGTATGAGGTCCATTTGATGTGGCCCCATTTGATGCATGTTGGCCCGTTGGTGCGACCCATGTGATGCGGCCCACCTTGATGTTTATGAGGCCCATTAGTGCGGTCTATTGATGCGGCCCACTTGATATATATACGGCCCATCGATGCGGTCTATTTTGATGTATTTTGGCCCGTGTGAGAGGCCCATTGTGATATATTCGAGGCCCATGTACGTGGCCCATTTGGTGTATATGAGACCCTTGTGTAGGGCGTGCATGCTATGTGTTTAAGGCCTATATGCAGGGCCCAACCATTATGTATATGAGACCCATTAATGCGTTCCACTTAATGTAAATTGAGGCCCATGAATCTTAGCCCATTTGATGTATTTGAGGACCATGAGTCGTGGCCCATGGTGATGTATATTAGGCCCGTGTATTTGGCCCCTTATGAAGTATCTTAGACCCTTGTATGAAGCGGTGGGCCCACTGTATGTTCAGCCCTATGTGGGCCACTCCTTGGGAGCAATGTTGGTTAGATGTCCACATTGACGGGCGATGATGGTTAGATGTCCTCATTGTGACCTTCCCTTAGGCCTTGTCAGGCTCATTCTTACCGATTTTGATTGTTGTAACCAATTTATAGATTACCAATCGAAGCTGATTATCGTGACCGATTACCGATCGTGGTCGATTGACCAATTACCGATCGAAGCTGATTATCGTGACCAATTACAGATCATGGCCAATTGACCGATTACCGATCAAGGCCGATTATCATGATCGATTACCGATCGTGATCGATTGTTGATTGACGTGGCCGATTGCCGATTCTGCTTGTCGTGGCTGATTGACCAATTACCTATCGAAGCTGATTACCGTGACCGATTACCGATCGTGGCCAATTGACCGATTATCGATTGAGGCCGATTATCGTGACCGATTACCTATCGTGGCCGATTGTCGATTGACGTAGCTGATTGCCGATTCTTCTTGTCGTGGCTGATTGACGGATTACCGATCGAGGCCGATTATCGTGACCGATTACCGATCGTGGTCGATTGACCGATTACCGATCGTGGTCGATTGACCGATTACCGATCAAGGCCGATTATCATGACCGATTACCGATCATGGCCGATTGTCGATTGACGTGGCCGATTGCTGATTCTGCTTGTCGTGGCTGATTGACCGATTACCGATTGAGGCCGATTATCGTGACGGATTACCAATCGTGGCCGATTGACCGATTACCAATCGAGGCCGATTACCGATTGTGGCCGATTGGCCGATTACAGATCGAGGCTGATTATTGTGACCGATTGTTGATTGACGTGGCCGATTGCCGATTCTTCTTGTCATGGCCGATTGACCGATTACCGATTGAGGCCGATTATCATGACCGATTACCGATCGTGACAGATTTTCGATTGACGTGACCGATTATCGATTCTGCTTGTCATGGCCGATTAGCTGATTACTGATCGTGGGAGGCCCAATGTGATGTATATGCGGCCTGTATTTGAGGCCCGTTTTGATGTGTATCTAGCCCGTGTTTAAGGCCCAATGTGATGTATATGAGGCTTATGTGATGAGGCCCACTATGATGCGTTTGAGGGCTACGTGATGGAACTCATTGTGATGTATGTTAGGCCCATGTGAAAGGCCCATCGTGGTGTGTGTTAAGCTCTTAAGTGAGGCCCATGGTGTTGTATATTTGACCCTTGTGTGAGGCCATGGGTCCACTATATATTAGGCTTTATGTGGGCCATTCTTTGGGGGACAATGTTGTTTAAATGTCCACATTGTTGATGTCGATTGTCAATGCCAATTATTGATACCGATTATGAGTATGTGATAGCATAGCATCATGATACATGCCCATACGCATCATCTGTATGTTTGTTATAAGATGTAGTTATCCATTGCAAACGTCATTGGGCATGTTGTTATGAGACTCCCTGATAGGCGGAGATTGTCTTACATGAGCACACGGTATGCGCATGATAAATGCATGATTGAATTGCATGACTCATGCATCTTGCATTGCATTGTGTTGTACTGTACGCCCTAATGACATCAAGGTTGTAGCCCCCACAGGCATTTCGTGGATGACCAGATGGGATACCGAAAATCTGTTCTACATGGGGTGCTATAGATATCCCTAGGTGGATGTCCCTAAACCCTCTTGTTTTCAGAGGTTGCTCCAACGTCTAGACCGAGTGGATGTATGAGCGCATGTGGGCCATATACCGTTAGGCCACGTCTCCCACTGTGTCATGGTCAGTTGGAAGGGGGTGCGGCCTTACCTGCCCGAGAGGAGGGGACAATGCTAGGTTGAGTCTGACCAGCTCGAGGAATGGGTCCGCTGTTGACGAGCCGGGCCCGTATTGGGAGGCGGATAGTGAGGTCTCTTCCACCCACCTTGTTGAGTGCGATGGGGCGACAATCTGGTTTGGAGTGTGATAGACCCCGATGATTTCCCAAAGAGGAACTGTACTGATATGTGGACTTATTGAGTAGAAGTTACATGCTCATTCATTCATTCATTCACTATCCACTCGGGCTGGTGGTACGTAATTAATTGTTATGTACCTTCGTTATGGCAAGAATTTCGGTTGGGCGTGCGACTAACCTAAGATCAGGAGTTTACTATATTGAGTCTGACTATCTAAATTTAGGTATAGGATTGGTTTGGATAGAAGTCCCTTGTGGTGGACCCCGTAGCCTGTGATACTACGTACTATCATCCCTACTTCACACTCCAGCGTGGTCATTTCATTCGCATTATATATTGCATTACATCCCTAGGCATATGACATCTTGGGTTGCTATGTTTCTGCACTTATATAGCCTAGACAGACTTAACAGGATCTGTATATTACATTACATCCTTGACATCTGATATTTATCTCTTTATGACTCCTTAGTGCATAGCTATTTTATATTGTGTACTCTGATATTGATCGACTTATGAACTTGTTCATACTTACGCTTACTCTGTCATCATATGATTTATGATCTTGTCAGTCTTTCTACTTATTCTGATAATGTATGATTTATAGATTACTAGTAATTTTGGTATTGTATGATGATGGTATTGTATGGAATACTTGACACTTACTTTGTGAACACACTTACACCTCCCTCTAAGCTTTCTATACGCTTATACATGATAGATGCGTGCAGGTGATGTTAGGTCGCAGCAGTGTTGAGCTTGGAGCGTGCAGCGGTCTTTTGGAGCTTGATTTTCGATTTATGTATTTTTCCTTCAGCATTGTACTCAAATGATTATATTAGTGGATATGTGATGATGATGTTGCTTTTGTGAATTGGGTAATCTTGTGGTTATGCTTGTTACGAATTAAATATCCAAAAAAAAACCCTCCTTGTAGGATACCAGGATCGGAATCTGGCGTATGTACGCTAGGAGTCGAAAATGGGGTACTACGGAGGTTGTCAGCACCAGATTCGGCAATCGGGATTCCTGTGAATCCGATTTTCAGGTTTGGGGCGTGACAAATACTATGCATGAAGGCACATTAAATTGGACAGGAGCTGAGTAATCTCTAAGAGCTTTAATTCCACTCTCGTTCGCCATCTTAAATATAACGTTTCTAAATCTTTTACGAAAGGTTCTTTCTATTTCAGGATCAAAAGGTGCTGGCTCTATGTTCAGAGATATACGTCCTAGAATAAACTGATTTATTGCAATACAAGAAAAACAACTAAACTAAGATGTAACCTAAGAGAAATAAAAATAGAACTAAAAATTATGAATTCCTAAAAATAAGATAAAACTATGTAAACAAGAATTGGAAAAAAGAACCTGCAAAAGGAGATGATTGATGTTTGAAGATTTGAGAACTCCTCCTTTCGAAGATAATTTTATTTTGCAGCTTCCTTCCTCAATTCCTGTAAACAAAAATAAAAGCAAAAACAAATTAAGTTTCCTAAAATAATGCGAGAAAAATCCTAAGGTTATGAATTATGATAAGAGAGAATTCTAAATCCAATTGGGCCGAAATAGTCCCCAGTAATGGTGCCAAAAACTTGATGTTTTATTTAAACCAGCCTAGTTTAAATGATTTTTAAAGTCACAAGTATACGAATCAGATATAGATATGATACGTATTATGAGATTGTTCCCACGAGGACTGGTTGCCACAATTTAAAATTTATGATTCTTCTTAACTAATCCAACAAATAGTTTAGCGAACTACTATTGAGGCATAAAAAATGATGAAAGGAATCAAGCAAGGAGAGATGATGAGATAAAAAGAACTTCTGAAAAGGAGAAGATAGAGATAGCTTTCGAGAAGGTGCGCAGGTCCGCGCAACTAATATGAGTTACGTGTTTTCACGTAATTAATCTCAGTTGTGCAGTTCCGCGCAATGAAAATATCAGTTGTGCAAGACCAAGAAACGTACTGCACAAATGGTCTCATTCCGAGTAATCTAAAGCACTGAAAATTAGTCCCACATCGCTAAGATCCGGATCTTCACATGTGCGAGAGTCTGTAATTACCCTTTCCCCTCCTTCATTAAAGGTAATTGAAGACTTTCAAGAAGAGCAGAGCGGAGCAGAAGATAGAAGGTAGAAGAGAAGTCTCCTGGCAGTTGCGCAGGACCGCGCAACCTATATCAGTTGCGTGGGTCCTTGCAACCAGACTGCCCTGCAGTCTGTGAAGCTCAAGGGCCTCATGCTGTCGAAATACCTGTGAAAGGCTTTTATCCTTCCAGCACTCTCCCCTCTCTTATTGTCCAATGTAGAGGATGAAGATTAGTCGATTAAATCGATGCTTCTCCTAAGTATTAGGGATGGTTGAAACAAGCGCCGTTATGCCGTTGAAATCTCTGTTTCATTGAAGACTTGTCGATCTAATCGACATTCCTCCTGTCCTAGGAGATGATTGAAACAGACACCGAAAGGCCGTCGAAATAAACTTTTGATATTTAAAGTGCAAGTTATTTATTTCCAAATGATCTATCTTAGAATCAAGGAATGTAAAGAGGATGTAAATGAACCTAACATCAATGAAGTGTGATGAATGTTCTTAATACTCCTTCTCTGTTATGTTTGAATATGACAATTTCCCAAATCAAACGCATTTGTTTCTTTGTCGAAAAAAAATGGCGACTCTGCTGGGTTCGTGATAGAATACACACCAAGTCGTGCAAGTAAAAGTAGCATAGCTTAAGTAACAGCTGGGGTCATTTTTGCTTCACCCCAGTCATCAGAAGACAATATAGGCTGGACCGTTGTAACCTCTCATAAGGCAGGAGCACGAAACGTCAGAAATTCAAGGATGAATCAGCCTTCATTAAGAATCAGAGGGCTTGTAACATGAAGCACAATTAAAAGAAATCCCGAACTTGCTCCTCCGGTGATTTATCCCGTGCAAACAGTTCTCCAGTTGACAGCACGTGACTTCCCAGCTTTAAACGCTCCAATGGCCGAATGGACAAGAGAACAAAAGGAAAAAGCATTGGTAATTAGATCGCCAATGCCATCCCAAATAAATTCACCTGTATCAACGTCATCTCAGTCAATTGATGCCAAAGGGGGCACGAAAAGTCCAATGAAACTCCGTCCCCTCCTTTTTCTGCGAGTCCTGTTACGTCAGCATACTCTTGCTCTCATTCAATTACTACTTCGTCAAAAAGTGGAGAAGCTGCAGTATTCATGGCTGGAACAAATCCAGATTATAGAGCAACTACATAGGATCATTTTAATACGATGGCAGAAGCTCGGAATGCATTAATGGAAGAATGCAAAAATCTCAGAGAACCACAGGCAACCCTTGCACATAACGTAGCTCGAATGGCTATTCCCGGGAATGCAATGGAGAGGCAAGAAAATCAACCTGATGTCCTCCCATAACAGGGGGTAGGGTCACTAGGGTCTATCCCAACAGTGAGAACTGTGACACAAGATGAAGTGAGGCAAGTGGTCAAAGAGGCGGTTAGAGTAGAAAGAGAACGTGAAAATACCGGGCGTTTTAGGTATAGAACGCCGTATCCAAAGGAAGTAGAAGATATCCCCTTCCCGGCCAATTTCAAGCACCCAGATTTTTAAAAGTTCAACGGAGAAGGATCACCGGAGGAGCATTTGATGCATTTCATCACCAATATGGGAAATTTTTCCACGATACCACAGTACTGCTTGCGGTTGTTTGGTTCATCACTAACACACAAAATATTTTAATGGTATTCTAGTTTGGCACCATGATCGATACGCACTCAGGAACAAATGCAAGAGGTTTTCATGTCAAACTTCTTCTCTTCAGAATGTGATGTCAGTATTACAGAGCTGGCCTCTATTCGACAGAGAGAAGGAGAGCCAGTAGAAAAATTTATAGACAAATGGAAAATGTTGGGGGCTTCATGTAGACAATTACCAAAAGAAAGAACAAGTAAAAATGTGTTTGAATTCTATGTGGACAGGGATTGCGTTCGGACTTACTAGCGCCAATATCAGAACTTTTCATGATTTGGCCACTAAAGCCCATGCGTTGGAGCTAATGAGCCGCAAGATCCCAGCATTTCACCATGATACAACTAGGAGGGTATCCGGTAGGATAGCCGTGAACGCTGTTGATCATGACAGAAGGGGTAAAGATGTAAGGGACTCGAGAGAAAGAAGACCAGACCGACGCGAAGAAGGGAGTCAGTCAAGAAACAGATACAATGGGAAGAGGCCTACAATGCTGAACTCTCATGAGGGGTTCGCATTTGATAAGAAAAATGTCGCTCCTATGATGGAACAATTATTGAAAGTTGGCACGATAGTATTACCAGAGCCTAAATTCCCAGAAGATGTAACGAGAACCAAAGAAAGGGATTTCTGTCATTATCATTGTCTAGTGGGACATCCAACAGAGAACTGCTATACATTGAAATGTATAATACAACGACTAATTGATATGGGTGAGATAGTACTGGGGATAGAAAAAGAAAGGGGCTCCATGATAACCTTAAACGTGCTTACAATCCGAAAGAAAGAACAAGATGCGAATGAAGAAGAAGATGGTAAAACAACAAAGAAGATTGCAGTAATCACGTTATGGTCAGGTAAAAAAGTGATAAGTCCTATAAAGTAAAAATCAGAAGTCACTAGGAAAGAGACGATTGAAAGATAAAGTAATATCGACAAGACAAAAGAGAAGAATGAGATGACGAGCGTGACTTATGATGTGGTAAGTCATCTAAAAGGGATACCGGCCTGATTAAGTGTTATGACAAACTTAAGCTCTCAGAAGAATTTCGACTGAGTTTGATCCAGGAATTGTCCGATCATGACATTAGAGAAACTTTACTGGCAGAGTTAGAGCACAAAGAACTTGATGAACAAGAAGACTATCTCCTAGTCATTTCTTTTTCTGATGACGATCTGATCTGCGAGGAAGAACATAACAGGCCACTGATGATAGAAGGACATATCCGTGGAAAGAAAATCAAACGGATTATGATAGATAATGGGTCTGCAGTGAATCTTTTACCACTTTCAATGTTAAGTAAGTTAAATTACCGTCGCTCAGAACTACGCCCCAGCGGAATGATAATACAGGATTTTAATCAAGACGGGCAACGCGCACTTAGCAAGATTACGGTAATATTGGAAATAGGAGAATTGGCTACTGACGTTGTGTGTCATGTTATAAGTGCAGTAACGACATACAACCTTCTCCTGGGAAGGCCGTGGATACATCAGTACAATATCATACCCTCTACTCTGCATCATTGTTTCAAATACTGTAAAGACGGAGTATAACATAAAGTGATGGCCGATGCAAAGTCATATACAGAAGCTGAGTCCTTTGCAGATGCTAGCTACTATAAAGAATTTACTATCGCAAAGATGAATAAGGATGAAAGTGGCGTCCTAAAGGATGATCAGGAAAGTGCAATTACAAAAATAACAGAAAAAGCAGGGCCATCCGAAACCGCAGAAATAAGCAAGAGGTTCTATTTTGTACCAAAACATCTAAGGCAGCCGGGACAACCGCCGTTAACTTTACTCTCATCTGAATAGCTAAAAATTTTACAGTCAAATTATACGGTGCCGCTGCCGTATGCTGAAAGAAATAAACCATTTTCAGCCACTCCAACAAGATTTCAAGTTAAGGCGAGCGAAAAATATCTTGAGCCAATAGAGTTTTATGTTCCCGAAGTAGTAAAGACAAAAGGAGAGACTCAAAACAATGTATACCATGGTAGGTTGATGCCGTAAGACCTCCAAAAGTATAGTCCGGCAAGTAAGAAGATTATGAAAAATACGGGTTTTGATTATGAAGAACCCGTTGGCTTAAACCGTGGGAAGGGAATTCAAATCCCCATTGGGATCGATCAGGATAAGCGTAGAAATTTTCAAGGGTTGGAGGAAAACTAGTTGATAAATACGATCACAATCGTGCAGCCTTCTGCAGAAATATATTGCCTCAATATCTCCAGGAAGAAAGAGTATATCTCTAACAACAGTCACAATCATATCCAGGGGGCAAGTTCAAGGCCAAATGAGATAAGATGTACTCAATAAAAGCAAAGTTCTTCGAAGGAGTAAATAGAAGTCTATGTTGGCCTATACTTGCGTTGACAAGAAGGAATTGCTCCTGAAGGCGCTACTGATTTTGATACAGATCATTATCAAGATAATAATTCTGTATCAAAAGGGGGCAAGATGAATAAAATGAATAAGGAAGAAGTTCGCAAGCATATCAAGATCATATGATAACAAATAAAGAAAGACGAAGAAGATGAGCGCCATCAAGTGAGCTCTACAAAATTTTGCCTGAAATTGATATTACCATCAAGCTGGTATATTACAAACAATACAGACAAATGATACAGATAAACAATTTCAGGCGAAAATACTCATCATCGTCTTCCAAGACAGCATTTTAAATCATCGCCAAAAGTCTTTCAAGACATTTTAAATGAAAAGTCCTGATGAACGCTGTCAAGCGATAACGATTGTTATCAACATTGATGATCATCGCCGACGCTAAAGATTTTCATCAAAATCACCAGGTATCAATGATTTTAAAATAAAAAGAGAGCAACTATCGCTGTCGCCGATCAATCGCCTATCAAAGTTGCCATCATCGCTAAGCTGATACATTATTTTAAACATGATATAAAAGTCCTCATGGCATTGTCAGCAGCAGCGAAATGTCAATTATTGATCAACCATATGATGACAGTAAATTGAATCATACAGCCAACTATATAAAATTGGCGACAGTGATGACTGCTTATCATAAAAAGGAAGTCTAGTCAAGTCCCGAAAAAAAAAGAAGGAAAAAGGCCAAGTCCTAAAAGGACCAAGTCTTAAGACCTAAAAAGGCCAAGTCCTGAAAGGACTAAATCTTAAAAGGGACCAGCTATGCATAAGATCTATAATTATAAAAAGGCAGCCCAGTCAAGCTAATGGTCCACTGTGCATGAGACCTATGAAGATCGCCATTCGGGCAGCAGCGAGAAGCTAGTGGCCCTAAAAATCCCATGAAGGCCATCGTATGCATACCCATGCGGGCAGCTGACAGAGTCAATGACCAAAAGCCAGAAGACCAAAAGTTGACCAAAAGCCAAAGAGCCAAAAGTCTTCAAATGACTGAAAGATAAAGGGCCAAACATCAACCAAAAGTCAAAGTGCCAAAAGTCTTTAAATGACTAGTCAGCGTAACCCCCATGCCATCTATATAACTTTTCGACAGCGTCACGGTGAATGGAGGATAATGCCCTCCCGTGAATGGGCCCGACCTTGCAGGTGAAGAAAATGAGGGCTATAGTGCGAGCTTTAGATAGGCCAACCATGCATAAGACCCCCCAGATTTGTGGTTTGATTCCGGTACTAACTCGTGAGGAAGGGCTTGAACCTACTCATCGCTGGACTGACAACCATAGATTTGGTACCCCTAAATGTAGCCTTGCGAGCTTTGTAAACTCTAGAGAGTTACTGTGGCTAACCCTATGCGTAAAACCAACCGAGTTCACGGCCCCGGTAGCTTCACTGGGCCCCTCTGATGGATCGCGGCTTGTGAACTCCCTAGGCAGTGAGAAGTCCAGTGAACTCCTAAGAGTTACAGAGGCCATCACATAAGACCCGACTCCAACTAGAGTCCAAATAAATTCGCTCCACTACTCAAGAGCTTAAACTGTGTGTACAACTGACCAAATTGAAACCTAGCACCGCCAATAAAATATAAACGAATGAAGTCATGTAGGAAATCTTATACTGACAAGCATAAAATGTTGGTGCTTTATGATTAGTTTATAGAATGTCATGATAAACTATGTGCAATATTCAAAATGCAGCAAATTCATGTTGAGGTTATTGCATAGACAATATGTCTAGAATAATGCATAATGTAGAAGTGCATGAAAAAAGTTACTGAAATTTACTATTGAAAGTCAAAAGAAAACATACACTCAAAAGGAAGGAAAAAGAGAAAGAAAGAAAGAAGCAGAAGTATATATACAAAAAAATAAATTACATGCTTATAATTCCTCTGCAATGCCTACTATATTCATATATTACTGCAAGTCTTCCTTTAATTGAATATATGCTGCATCATGCTTTGACTTCTCTTCAAGAATAACCTTTGTTTGATCAAGAAGGCCAGCTAATTTGTCTTCGAAGGATGCGATCATTTCCCTACTCTTGAGTAATTCAGACTTTTCAGCATCGGCAGACTGAATATTAACATTAAGTTTTTCTTTGACCTCCTGTATAGACAGTTCCCTCTCATGACCTTGCAGTTCCTGCTGTGAAATTTCTTCTCTCAAAGCCGCAATACGATCTTGAATAAGTACCTTGTCATCAGTGAGGGTCTTCAGCTGTTCTTGCAAAGTTAACTGCTCCTGGTCTAATTTAGATATGGTAGAAGTAATAAGTGAACCTTTCTCCTAAGACAAGGTTAACTGCTTCCCGTATTCCAAAATTTCTGGAGTAATTGCGATATTTTCTGCTGATGCCAAAGAAGCTATCAAATCACAGAATCTGAGAAGGGAGTCACGCAGAACAGAAATATTAATCTTCGCCATCTTTGCAGAGTTTTCTCGAATATCGATGGCGATATCCAGGTCTGGCCATTGTTCAGGATCTTTAAAGATATGAACTACCGTTGACAGAGAATTCTTTCTTAAAAGCATTTTGTGGCGGGAATCTTTAAGGAAAATGATAGCTCAAAGATAGTGGACATAGATTCGGAGCAGGCTGCCCCACTACAGGGAAGAATTCCTATAACATAAATAGGAGAAAAAGTTAAAGTGAGCAACGCAAGATGAAGGATTTGTAGCTCTTTAAATTGATATATATATATACCTGTCGCAGAAGTGTGACCAGCAAGTGAGGGAACTTCTGGGGCTGCAGAAGTACTAGCTTCCAACATGTCAGCAAGAGAAGGCGCCTCCACTTCTGTGCTTGAGTCTCTAGTAGTAGGAGTCGGTAGATCAGTAGCCTCGACATGGAATATAATTTCACTGGCCACACTTTTCGGTGCCACCAGAGGAGCCAAAGGAACCCGTGGTTAAGCCATTGGTGTAGCTAGATAAAGATCTACAGAGGGGGCAGCGCTCGTCTCGATATTTGCCACATGCGTACCTGAAAAGGAAATAACAATGATGATAAGATAGTTATCACTAGACAAGCACGTGAATATTTAAGGAATTTAAATTTCCTTACCAGGTGAATATCCATATTCCCCGTAGTCCAAGGGTTCTTCATCCTCTTCGATTATTACATGTGGCTTTCCAGGGACAGAAGTGGCAGGGGAAATTTTGGGAGCCGGGGGGGGGGGGGGGGGGGGGGGGGGGGGTGTTCTTCCTCTACATTTTCAGCGGCCATATTTTGCCTCATCGTCTATGTTAACTTCCCCTTCTTCAAAATCATTATCCTGAGCTCCGTTGTTTCCATCATCATCATTGTTATCATCATCTTCAGACTCCATGAGAGTGGAATCTTCTGATGGAAAAGATGAACTCTCGCTTGCCAAACCCTCTTCATCTACTTCTGCAACCGCGACTTGTTTTCCTTTGTAAGAAACAGGCTGGTTGCTTTCTCTTGGAGATCTCCTGCCAACCGGGACTGAGGGAGATATGAAGGCCAGCCTTATCTCTTTCTGAGGGATAGGCGATGATGTTTGCAAACATGCTCACGATCTAGTCATCGGAGACGATGAGCTAGAGGGAGGAGGTTGCGAAGAAGGGGCAGGTTCGTTTTGAGCTGGATTCTCCTCAGCCGTGACAATTTCTTTAGGAATGGGGGAGGATGTCCCTTCAACATTTTTTAAAACTCAGCCGCCAAGGTCATGGGAGACATGTTCAAATTCTGTCAGAACTCCATGAGCAAACCAACCATCTAAAGTATTAATTGATTTCTCTCACGAATCGACTCTTCCGTCGATATCTTCCTACAAATCTCACCATGATGAGGCGCACGACTCTTTCTAGAATGAAGCCAATTCCATTCTCAATCTTTCTACCTCTGAGCTGAGGTGGGTGGAGAAAGAGAAGGGAGTCCACGGGTAAGCGTTTGTTGATTAGAAATGATAGGTGGTCCCACCATCTCATCCAGTTGTAGGAAGTGTGGACTATTAGGTCGCAGCTAGGAATAATGAATGAGGAGTTGACACGACCACCTAATAGTTGCTTCCATACCATTGCCCAGTTCAAAGGACCTGTTTCATAGCAGCGCATTCTCTTAGTAACCAATCCACAGTCTTCTGGTACGGTTTGGTCATAGCCAAATTGACAAGCAAAGCTACTGGGGTAGTTGGGTTCTCTCCAGAACTCTGTCCCTTCTCTGAGAGGCAGACTGCAGGAACAGATTGAAAGAAAGAAAGCCCTTTCTGCTATAGTCAGCGCCCCCTGGTCCACCATATTTGTGTCTTGAGCATAGCGATGAAGGTGAAACTGGAAGAAGTTTATTTGATCAAAATCCTGGATCTTGTTGATTACCCATTCATACGATCTTCTGGCCATCGCCCTTTGTTGAAAAAACTAGAGAAGAAGGTGGGAAGGATTCACGTAAGTCTTCTCTGGTGCTTCAAAAGTCCAAGAAAAATAGACTCCTAACCATCCAGTGAAGTAGTGTCAGGCGGTGTATGCTGATGAAGATCCCAGGGTGGGGTTCTTGACGTGCGTGGAGATTTCTTCAAAGGCTCGATAGATGGAACATAGTATGGGAGGTGTGATGGAATATTTCTGACCTTCCGCTAGAGCTCCCGCAACAACGAAGGTGGTAGGGCGAATAACATTTGCCCACTTGGAACTAGGAAGAGCAACTATGCTTAGCCAGTAAGCTAAAAAGGCTGCAAGTTCCCCAAAGGAACTGTAATCTGCTCGTTCCTTCATATTGTCACGAAGATTCGTCAGTTCCTTACATCGACTGTCACGGAATCTGCAGGATGAAAAGGAGGTTAGTATGCAGGAGTATGTGATGAAAAGGAAAATGCTAATCTCTGACCCTGGAATACCTGAGCATTCTAGAAAAATGAGCTAGCCACTGTAAGGGGAAAAGTTTGTGAAAATTTAGAAATTTTCCCATTTCTCTAAAAAGTTCGACGGTGGTTTCAGAGATGGAAGGTCTACGGTCAGGAGAAGATACAAATTCTAATTCTGCATTCGTCGGGATGAACTCATCGTAGAATCTTCCTGTTAACGGAAGGCTTTCTATGCGATGCAAATCCCATAGCGTTATGCTCATTTCTCCAAAAGGCAAATGAAGAGAATTGGTAGTGGGTGACCAATATTTAAGGAAGCCTTTCAGCACAGAGGGCTCCTTGTAGAAATACTTAGATGTGACTTCTTTCGCATCATAAAGGCCCACTTTGGTGAGAGTACTCGTATGTTTCTTCAGTATTGCCTCTGTCCAATCAGAATAATAGCGACGAGAAGTCAGTAGGCCCCTTGTCTGAAAATCTTCCGATCCCCAAAGAGGGTCACAGTCCTTGTACCTCTATCTGATAGTCTTGTAGAAATATGTTGGAAAGAGATTGTGTGGACTGTGAAAAGGAGTGAGGAAGATCATGGGATGGGCTTCTTCGATGATTTGTCGCAGTTTCTGCGCCTGCAATGTTCCTTCGAAAATGCGAGGTTCTCTAGTTGCCCATGATTCAGTATACATCAACTTCTCTCCATCCACATAGTCCCTGGGTTCACACTCGAGGATGGATTGATGGTGATGTACGTTGATATGTTCCCCATGATTATAACACTATGAATGGGAGAGGGAAGCAATTCAATGCGATCGGTAAAGTTAAAAGTTGGGAGTACTGGTTCTTCAAAGTATGTGGGAGTTTGAGTGGTGGTTTTGGTGCGTTTGGCTGGTGGTTGATCAGCGGGAGGAGAAGGACGATAGGAAGACATATCGTGCAAGTCAGGATGAGAAGGTTGGTCAGTTGGAGGGTCTATGGGATGAAAAGTCCTCTTGATGTGGGCTATGAAAGAAAGAAGGTTAAAAATCTAAGGAAGATTGCATGGAAAGTTCGAAAAAGTGCTAAGTCCTGGTTGCGCGGGTCAGCGCAATCGAAAACAGTTGCGCGAAGTGTCGCAACACTTAGTGAACTTGCGCGGACGAGAGATCCGTTGCGTGGGTCGGCGCAGACGATATCGGTTGTGCGGGAAAATCGCCAGAGAAGAACTTTTCGCCACAGAATGAACGAACTGCAGGATATGAAGGAGGGTGCTGTATTTATAAGCTGCCGTGACCGAGTACGTACACGGCCGGTTGCGTGGGTCCACGCAAGTCAGATGAAAAGGAAGAATTTTAATCCCTTTTTTCGTTTCTTAAAGAAACAAAGAAAGGATCATGGAGGCATCTGTTGAGGCATAAAAAATGATAAAAGGAATCAAACAAGGAGAGATGATGAGATAAAAAGACTTTTAAAAAGGAGAAGATAGAGATAGCTTTCAAGAAGGTGCGCACGTCCGCACAACTAATATGAGTTACACATTTCCACGTAATCAATCTAATTTGTAAAGTTCCACGCAACAGAAATATCAGTTGTGGATGACTAAGAAACGTACTGCACAAGTGGTCTCGTTTCGAGTGATCTAAAGCACTGAAAATTAGTCCCACATCGCTAAGATCAGGATCTTCACATGTGCGAGGGTGTATAAATATCCCTTCCCCTCCTTCATTAAAGGTAATTGAAGACTTTCAAGAGGAGTAGAGCGGAGCAGAAGATAGAAGGTAGGAGAGAAGTCTCCTAGCAGTTACGCAGGACCATGTAACCGATATAGGTTACGTGGGTCCGTGCAACCAGACTGCCCTGCAGTCTGTGAAGCTCAAGGGCCGTCATGTTGTCGAAATGCCTGTCCAAGGCTTTTATCCTTCCATCACTCTCCCCTCTCCTATTGTCTAGTGCAGAGGAAGAAGATTAGTTGATTGAATCGATGCTTCCCCTAAGTATTAGGGATGGTTGAAACAAGCGTCGTTATGCCGCTGAAATCTCTGTTTCATTGAAGACTTGTCGATCTAATCGACATTCCTCCTAAGTCCTAGGAGATGATTGAAACAGACGCCGAAAGGCTGTCGAAATAAACTTTTGATATTTAAAGCACAATTTATTTATTTCCAAATGATCTATCTTAGAATCAATGGATGTAAAGAGGATATAAATGAACCTAGTATCAATGAAATGTGATGAATGGTCTTAATACTCTTTCTCTGTTATGTTTGAATAAGACAATTTCTCAAATCAAACGCATTTGTTTCTTTGTCGAAACAACTACTAAGGACTTTTGAATCCAACCCTAATTATCCTAACCCTTTTTTTACCTTTTGATTCATCCTAATTCAGATTGATATAAATTTAATAAATAAAGCACACTCTATGTCCTTGGTCGGGCACTTAGAATGTATAATCCCTTAAAGCTTAAGGATCACACTCTATGTCCTTGGTCGGGAACATAGAATGTATAATCCCTTAAAGCATAAGGATCACATCTTTCCAACCATGGTCAGGCATGAAGAGATGTAGATTCCTATTTCTTTCTCTATAGGAAATCTTTTTATGGTCATACACAAGTACCTAGAATAAGATTCCAAACAACATCCACATCTAGACTTTGGTTAAGCTCATAGAATGGAGACGTACGGAGTTTTCAGTTAAGCACACTAGAAAAAGAAACAAATCAATCAAATCCAGATAAAATCAACACATAACAAGAGTTATTCAAATTAGGGGTTTCATCTCAGCCCTAGCTAAAAAATTAGCACTCCATAAATTCAAATAGAAAGAAGGAAGAATAAGATTGAGAAAAAAAAATATAAGGATCTCCCTTCTTTCTTCCTCTCTTTATCTCTCTCTCCTCTTTCTTCTCTTTTTTTTTTTCTTTCTTCTCCCTTTTCCAAACTCTCCTCGGCTCTGTATCTATTCCCCTCAAGCTCTTCATGTTTTCCTCCTTTTATGGCTGATGGAGGGGCAGTGGAAATGTTGGAGTCGGTAGAAAGGCTTTTGCAGCAACAGTCATGTAATAGCTTTTCATAGTGAAGTTTGCACGCAAAACAACACTACTTTCCTCAATCAGTTTCCAAAGAAACACCGTCACTTAGGACGTTTTTGAATGCTTTACATGATGGATGGATCAGATCTTTCATCTGATCAAAGATGGTGGGCCACAATCACCTGGAAAATCACTTTTCACAGACTTGTGTAAGCTTACACATGTGACTATGCTGACGTGATCGGTGGTCCCCACAGTAGTGTTTTCGGGGAAATCCACCCCGTCTAGTGAATTCCTCTTAAGATTTTGGTCTAGAAAAGTAGGTTTTGAATGTCTGTTGATGCGGCCAAAAGAAGCAATCACGTTGAGATCTTTTTGAATGTCGCAGGGCAGCCTGTTTATGGCCTCTATATCGTGCACATGTGTATGCATAGGCACAAAATATCAGCTTGGGTTTAACTCTTTCGAGGCCCTCTACAAGATGGACGACTTGGATCAGCCGTATGATTCATGATGGTGGTCCACTAGCTTCCACAAAATGGACAACGTCCGTCTGTTACACTGAAGCTAAACGAAAGTTTTCATTTTTGATGAATACACAGGTTAACACTGCTTGGACTGATGCATCCGGTCCGGTGTACAGCGCGGAAACGTGTGTATGGTGTACACCCACCATGGTGTGGGGTCCATTGTAATGTTTATGAGAAATCTTCACCATCAATCTACTGTATCACCTCCTAAAATGAGTTGAGAATAACTTTGAAGCATATCTAGATTATAGGTGGGCCCCACTTAAGGAATTAGGAGGCTGATCTATTCATTGGGCCACTTCTCGAGATATTCAATGGCTGAAATTTTACGTGAACGGTTAATTTATGGCCCCCATCCCATGTATGAAGTTTTGATTTAATCGAATGGCGGGAACCCTATGATCTTGCATTTTGAACCTATTTCGGGCCTCTTTAACGTGAATGACTAGATTTCCTCAGATTGCTGGCATGTAAATTCTTCAATCTTAGTCCTCTGGAGTCCGTCCCGTGCTGTTATGACTTCAGAGCATCAAATCCATGCTTGTAGTGCTCTTTTTCAGTCCACGCTCCTAATTACAGCCTGCAACAAAAACACAATTAAAACATGACATTAAGTATTATCATGTGCGTAAAATCAGGTAATAATCAGGGTTTAATATGCAATAATCGACCCTCATCATAAAAAAACTAGATGTTTTATTTAAACTAACTTGATTTAAGTGATTTTTAAACTCACAAGTATACGAATTAGATGTAGATATGGTACGTATTACGAGATCGTTCCCACGAGATCTAGTTGTCACACTTTGAAATTTATGATTCTTTTTAACTAATCTAACAAGTAATTTGGTGAACTACTAACACAAATCTATGAAAGATAGCCGAGAGCAATAAGGAAAATTCAATTAAGGAGAATAGTAGGACTTTTGAATCCACCCCTAATTATCCTAACCTTTGTTTTACCTGTTGATTCACCATAATTTAGATTGATATAAATTTAATAAATAAAGCACACTCCATGTCCTTGGGTGGGCACACAGAATGTATAATCCCTTAAAGCATAAGGATTACATCTTTCTATCCATGGTTAGGCATGAAGAGATGTAGATTCCTATTTCTTTCTCTATAGAAAACCTGTTCATGGTCAGACACAAGCACCTAGAATAAGATTCCAAACAACATCCACATCTAGACTTTTGTTAAGCTCATAGCATGGAGATGTACGGAGTTTTGAGTTAAGCACACTAGAGAAAGAAATAAATCAATCAAATCCAAATAAAATTAACACATAACAAGAGTTATTCAAATTAGGGGTTTCATCTTAGCCCTAGCAAAAAAATTAACAATCCATAAATTTAAATAGAAAGAAGGAAGAACAAGATTGAGAAAAGAAAAACATAAGGATCTCCCTTCTTTCTTCCTCTTCCTTTCTCTCTCTCTCTCTCTCTCTCTCCTCTTTCTTCTCTTTTTTTTTTTCTCTTTCTGCTCTCTTTTCCAAACTCTCCTTGGCTTTGGATCTACTGCCCCCAAGCTCTTTACGTCTTCCTCCTTTTATAACTACTGGAGGGGCGGTGGAAAGGCTGGAGTCGGTGGAAAGGCTTTCGCGGCAACAACCGTGTAACAGCTTTTCGCAGCAAAGTTCACACGCAAAACAGCACTACTTTCCTCGATCAGTTTCCAAAGAAACACCATCACTTAGGACATTTTTGAATGCACTACATAATGGATGGATCAGATCTTTCATCTGATCAAAGATGGTGGGCCACAAGCTCCTGAAAACTGCTTTTCATGGACGTGTGTAAGCTTACACACGTGACTACGCTGACGTGATCGGTGGGCCCCACAGTAGTGTTTTCAGGGAAATCCACCCCGTCCAATGAATTTCTCTCGAGATTTCAGTTAAGAATAGTAGGTTTTGAATGTCTGTTGATGCAGCCAAAAGAAGCAATCACGTTGAGATCTTTTTGAATGTCGTAGGGCAGACCGTTTGTGGGCTCTGTATCGCGCACATGTCTATGCTTAGGCACAAAATATCAGCATGGGTTTGACTCTTTCGAGGCCCTCTACAAGATGGACGACTTGGATCAGCCGTACGGGCCATGATGGTGTCCCACTGGCTTCCGCAAAACAGACAGCGTTCGTCTGTTACATTGAAGCTAAACTGAAGTTTTCATTTTTGATGAATACGCGGGTCAGCGCTGCTTGGACTGATGCATCCGGTCCGATGCACAGCGCGGAAACGTGTGCATGGTGTACACCCATCATGTTGTGGGGTCCATTATAATGTTTATGAGAAATCTGCATCGTCCATTTGCTGTATCACCTCCTAAAATGAGTTGAGAATAACTTTGAAGCATATCCAGATTGTAGGTGAGCCCCACTTAAGGAATTAAGGGGATGATCGGTTTACCACTTCCAGAGATTTTCAATGGCTGAATTTTTACGTGTACGGTTAATTTATGACCCCCATCCCATGTATGAAGTTTCAAGTCAATCGGATGGCGGAAACCCTATGATCTTATATTTTGGACCAATTTCAGGCCTCTTTAACGTGAATGGCTAGATTTCCTTGGATCCCTGGCATGTAAATTTTTCAATCTTAGTCCTCTGGAGTCCTTCCCTTGCTGTTGTGACTTCAGATCATCAAATCCACGCTTGTAGTGTTCTTTTTCAGTCCACGCTCCTAATTACATCCTGCAACAAAAACACAATTAAAATATGACATTAAGCATTATCATGTATGTAAAATTCGGTAATAATCGGGGTTTAATATGCAATATTCGACCCTCATCACTAGGCTGGTTGTACAAGGGTAAACTCAAATTGAAGGCATCGATTATGATGAGACCTTTGCCCCAGTATCTCGTCTTGAATCAATCGGATTATTTATATCCATTGCATGCTTTAGAAAATGCAAAATATACTAAATGGATGTAAAGATTGCTTTCTTAAATGACGATTTGCATGAAGAAGTGTATGATGAACAAGCAACGGGTTTTGAAGACCCTAAGAATACTGATCATGTCTATCGTCAAAAAAAGGTTATCTCTATTTAAAACTAGCTCCTAGGGCATGGTATGAAAATTGACTAAGTTTTTGCTAAGTCATAATTTTCTAATGGGAAGCGTTGATAAGACTTTGTTTGTTAAGAAACATAATGATCATATTTTAATAGTATAAATTTATGTTGATGATATTATTTATAGATCTACCTGTGCTAACATGACTGTTGAGTTTGTAGATCTTATTAAATCCAAGTTCAAAATGAGTATGGTTGGGCAATTGAATTATTTCATATCATTTTATAACCACTAGATCAAAGGTCCATTGTAATCACTGTCAATCGAGTTATATCCCAAGTATGGGTGCACATTTATATGTGGGGGTTTCCCACTAACATACCAGTTTAAATTTCATAAGTAATCCACAAATAATGCATAAGCATGGAAAAATATACAGGATGAGCATTAAGCATATAATATAGCAATTCAATTTCCACCAGCTAACACATGTGATTATAAAAGGGAGATATCAAATATGAATTAAAATACAAAATATAACTTAAGCTAATGGGAAAATGGAAAGCTCAAGGGGAAGAATCATCACCTTGTACTTTGAACCGCCTACCAGTGTTGCTAGAGAATGCGTCTTTCCTTAGAATCAATCCCTATCATAAATCAGGAACTTGCACAATTAGATCCAAGCTCGACACACTACCTAGGGTTTGGATTACTTTTAGGGTTTTGGTATACAGTTAGGGTTTCATCCTAGGGTTTAGTTATAGGCTCTAGATTTTAGGAATTGAATTAAGTTATCATTAATATCATTATCGTATAATGGTCAAATAATATTCATGATAGGGGTATTAATCTATCCATATTAATGATGATGGTTTTTAAGTTCATATTTAAATGTATCGACATTATCAAGTTTTCTTATAATGACTAATAATTCATTGAATAATAGAGGTAATAAAAATAGGATATTTACTAATAGTAAAATGACTAATGATAATAATCATATTACAGGAAATACACAAATCGCATAAAGAAGATGATAATATTTTTTAATGATAATAATCATAACTGTAAATAATGAATTTAGTCTGATAATAGATACTATAGTCTATCATTTAATAAAATACCACCATTTGATAATTGAAGTTTTGTTTTACAATACTAGGTTATATAGCGGACTTTGATCCCACCATAAATTATGGAATTGTACCATTAGATCCAACCTAACCATTTATGTTTTAAATATCGGCCTAGGGTTTAGATTACTCAGGTATAGGATTTCACCCTAGATTTTATGTTTAGGTTTAGATTTTTGGATTCACTTTCTAATTGATGTAATAATGATATTAACGATAGTACTAATTAAAATAACAATCTAATAATGGCTAATCAACAATACTAATTATTACATTAAAATTCCTAGTTAATAGCATTAAAATAACCCTAATCGCTATAACGGATAGGAATAATAACTATATTATTGATAACTAAGGAAATTAATGATGAATCTGATTGATGAAAAGAGATGAAAATCTCACCATTGTTGACCCAATTTCGAACCGAGTTGACTCAATTCAACAAACCTTCCTCTCCTCTTCTTTCTTTCTCTTCCCTTCCTTCTCCTTTCTCTTTCTCTTTTCTTCCTCCTTCCTTTTCTTTCTCTTTTCTTCCTTCTTCTACTACTAGTCGTCCAACAATGTTTGGCTTGGACAGGGCTCACCCAACTCAATGCTAGTGAGTTGACGACTCGGCTCGAGTTGAGCTAGTGTAGCAAGACAGCCACCATGTGGGGCCTCCTGTTCCTTTTCTCCTCTCTTCTCCTTCTATCACTCTTTCCCTGGCCTTTTACAAAGCCTGGATGTAAGCCACACCACTTCGAATCAGACTGATCATGGACCCGACTCACCCATTGTCAGGCCCCAAACTCGGAAACCGGGCTCACAAAATTCCCGATCGCTGAATCCGGCGCCGACAGCCTCCGTAGAACCCCATTCTCGGCTCCTAGCTCCCATTCACCAGGTTTCGATCCTGGGATGCTACGAGGAGGATTTTCAACATCAATTTGATTCGTAATAAGCATAACCAAAGGCATAACCCACAAACAACAACTAAGAACTCCATTACATTTCCACTATGATGAAAAACTTTACAAGTACAATGAGCATAAAGGGAAATACAATGGCAAAGTACAAAAACTTCAAAATGCTCAGCAATGTGCTCCTGCCTCAGCGCTGCCGCGATCCAACGTCACCTGCACGCAACGGTCGTACATAAGCTTACAGAAAGCTTAGAAGGTGGTGGAAGTGTGTGCGCAAGGTAGTAATATGTACATGCAGTGTCAGAGTGATGCGGAATATGTAAATGGGGCCATGATATCATGAGCCGTACCAAGGCTATACAATTCCAGACATGAATGTATCGGCCATCCCAAGGCCATGCGATGTACAATGCAACTCAAGCATACAGGTCCTCATCTATGTCCACACATCAATACAGCTCAAAATATGGGATATCATCGGGGTCTAGTACACTCTAAACCAGATTGCCGCCACATCGCGCGCAATAAGGTAAGTGGAAGAGACCACACTATCCGTCAGTCAATATCAGGCGCGACTCGTCGATAGCGGACCCATTCCTCGAGCTGGTCAAACTCAGCCTAGCATTGGCCCCTACTCTCGGGCGAGTAAGGCCGCACCCCCTTCCAACCGACCACGACACAGTGGAGAGCGTAACCGTCTGGTAATCGGCACTCAACGCTCATCTACCCACTCGGTCTAGACGTTGGAGGAACCTCTTGGTACCATAAGGGTTTAGGGACTTTCACCCAGGGATATCTATAGTATCCCATGTAGAGCAAGATTTCCGGTATCCAACCCTGCCAACCACGTTCTGTCTGTGGAGGCTACGGCCCCGATGTCGCTAGGGCGTACAATAACCATGTCACACAAATGCGGAATGCATGAATCACGCTATCCAGTCATGCAACTAATCCTGCGCATATCGTGAGCTCATGTAGGGCAACACCGTCTAACCGGGAGCCCATAAATAACCTACCCGAAGGCAAATGCTATGATCAGACAACTCTCACGTCAAGCATACATATAATGCGTATGATCATGAGTCATGGAACTGTACTAACATGTTATAATAAAATGAACTATCTTACAATGCAGATGGACCTGGACGGCCTAGACACGATAAGTACGGCCCCGTAATGGGCCCTAAGGAGAGTCGTAATGTAGACATCCAACCAACATTACACTTGCAATGTGGACGTCAAACTAACATTGCCCCCAAGGCACGATCGCCGTAAACATTGCTAGTTAATCTGTATGGGAATTACACATTGCAATGGACCGTGGGTTTCTCCCAATGGGCCTTACATGTATATCAAATGGGTCATATCTTATGGGCCTTTTATTTATCAGATGGGCCACATAAATGGGTCACACCAATGGGTCTTATGTGCATTGCAATGGGTCAAACCCGTGGGCCTAGGATTACATCAAATGATCTTAGTCTCATGAGTCTAGTATGTGACCCATGGGTCACACCAATTGGGTCCCACATGTAGATCAAGTGGGCCTCAACCCATAGACCTAATCATGAGTCAAATGGGCCTAAACCCCTAGGCCTTAATCAAATAAAATGGGCCTAACTCATGGGTCTCAAATAAGTCCAATGGGCATAATCCCATGGACCCTCTTTATAATCAAATGGGTTCACATTCATGGGCCTTGAGTACATCAAATGGCCTAGTCACATGGCCTTAGAACATATCAATTGGGCTTACTCCTATGGGCTTTAAAATACCTTAAATGGGTCCAATACCATGGGCCTAACAAAATGTTCATTTTCCTTCAAAACTAGGCCCAACATGAAGTTCATTTGCAATACAAACTGTTCATAGGACCCACAACAATATTTATTTGCAACCCAATCCTTTCATAAGGTCACGTGAACCATGGGCCCATTGCAATATCTATTTGCAATCCAAACTGTTCATAGGGCCCACGGTCAGGGGTAAGTCCCACCGTTCCAAATGAACGACGCGGATGTAACACATAAAACATGGGGGGGCCCACCGTCCCGGGATGGACGGCGTGAATAGAACACATACATCACAAGGGTCCCACCGTCCGCTGGACGGTGGACTTAACACATGAATCATTGTGGGTCCCAATTGGGGCCCACCCAGTAATATTTATTCGCCATCCAACTCGTTCATAAGGTCACTCGGACCTGGATGAAGGGAAAACATGAATTTCTGCTCGATCCAACACTTCAGTGGGCCCCAAACAGATTTCAATGGTAGCCATTTAATTTCACTGTTTCAAGTGGTGTGGGCCACCTGAGTTTTAGATCTGCCCAAACTTTGGAGGGGGCCCACCTGAGGAGGGGACCCACCTCGTGAACCGGTTGGATGACGGACAAACATTACGGTGGGGCCCACGGTTGGAGGTGTGGGTCCCTGGCTTGGATGTCGCCCGCCCGCCTAAGCTGCTGCTCGCCTGACACCAAAACGCAGAGGCTCTGCCTCTTTTCAATTTTTGGGAAAAAATCTGTTTTCGGGGTTTTTCGCACGCGGGGCCCGCTAAAGTGAAATCTGCCCCAGTCATTGCGATCAGTGGCTCGAGGCCGTCCAAATGAGTCTAGAGTTTGAATTTTTTTGACACTTGGAAAGTGAAATAACACAAGAAATAGCATTTGAATGGTGAGGACGCAATATTTGGCGGTATGGCCCACCAGGTGATTGGATCAGCTCCAAACTTCTACCCAACGGCTAAAATGCCGTGGGTAAGAGGATGGACGGCTTGGATTGGACATAAATATCAGGGTGGGGCCTATGCAAGGGAACCATCCAAGACCCTTCCTTTTTCTTTTTTCCTTTTTTTTTTCCTCCTTCTGTTGAAACGTCCAGCGTCCCAGACGCTGGACGGTCTTATATATATATATTTTTTATTTTTGAGTGTGGGCCCTGATGGAGTGGGCCACCACTGATGGGTGTTATGGGCTCAACGTCCAAGGTGGGCCCCACTTGAATAAAAATTACATCAAGGTGGGATCCATTCAAGTGGGCCACACAATCCTAGGAAAATAAAATAAAATTAAATACAAGAAATAAAGAGAGAGAGAGAGAGAGAGAGAGAGAGAGAGAGAGAGAGAGAGAGAGATGGAGAGTGGGACACGGCTTGTGATGGAGGGACCCCGTCATTATGGGCCCTCCCTTACATGAAATCATACATCAAGTGGGTCATTCTGCACATGTGACCATCAAAACTGAAGATCAATGGTGGGGATCCTTTCCCCACCAATATGGATGGTCTAGATGACCTTTCTAAAGAAAATAAACATCATGAAGGGGTCCATGGAGAATGGCCCCATCATGGAATGATCATGATGATCCAAGTGGTCCATCGGCCACATTTTAGGGTCCCAAGTGAGATCCACACCATTGATCGGTGGGTCCTCACTTGGCCCATCATAAAAACAAGAAAATAAGTATGATCTAGCACCCACCGTCCGATCGTCTTGCTCCTAGAGGTTCCTTGGCACCTTAGCTTCAACTTCAAAGGTTAAGATGAAGAATGGAGGGTTGAGATGGGAGATCTTGGGATGAAGAGGTGGGCCACTTGGAGCTTAGGAAAGTTGGGAAATTTCCATACGTATGGGGCTTGAGATTTTTTTTTGCTTGGAGATTGAAATGAGAAAGAGAGAAAGAGAGAGAGTTGTAAAGGGAGAGAGAGAGAGTGATGGATGGATGGGTGAGTGATGGTTGTGTAAGAAAAACTTGACTTTTGAGGCTTTTGTGTAAGAGAGGTATGGGTTGTGAAAACTTTGGTGGCTTTTTGTGTAAGAGAGGTATGGGTTTGGGAGACTTTTGTGGTTGCTTAGGAAAAGGGATGGAAGTAATGTGTACTTGACATGTGATGGATTGATGGGTGATTGATTGATGGGATTGATGTGATTGATGTGACACATCGTAGAGATTCCCTTGGTTTTCGCAACGCGCGGCGTTTTCTCGCACCGAACGTTGACCCATAACTCTTGACCAGGGTATCGCCTTGGCGCACGAGTCGTGGTTTCGGAAACGCAATGACGGCGCGGTCACTATGGTATTGGTCTCGTGTTGAGTCGACTCGGGTTGTCGACACATGAATCAGGGTCACGTGTCGATATCGGTTAAGGGTCGAAGGTCGCCGGAATTCGACCGGTAAGATCGCGGAAGTGTACGGAAAGGTACGGACGAAGATACGGTTCTTACAGCTCTCCCCTCCTTATAGAAATTTCATCCTTGAAATTTATACAAGCATCGCAACTAAGCATTACTTATAAAAAGAAACGACATAATATCATCATATAAAATCGAAGACAGCATACAAAATACATCACATGATCAACCATCAAAGAGATGAGGATAACGCTCTCGAATCTCAGCCTCACGCTCCCAAGAAGCCTCCTCTACAGAATGGTGACCCCACTGCACCTTCACCAACGGAATGACCTTGGTTCTGAGGACCTGCTCCTTCCGATCAAGGATACGAACTGGCTGCTCAATGTAAGAAGCGTCCTCACGAACCTCCAACGGCTGCCAATCAATAACGGAAACTATGTCTGACCCACACTTTCTCAACATGGAGACGTGGAAAACGTTGTGAACGCCAGACAACTGTGATGGGAAGGCAAGACGATAGGCCACGGCGCCAACGCGCCCAGTGATCTCAAAAGGTCCAATGAATCTCGCGGCAAGCTTGCCCTTCGCTCCAAATCGAACTACGCCCTTCATGGGCGAGACCTTGAGATACACATGGTCCCCTACATCAAACTCCAAGGGACGACGCCGACGATTAGCAGAACTCTTCTGTCGGCTCTGAGCTGTGCGCATCCTCTGCCTGATGATATTGATAGCCTCTGAAGTCTCCTGCACAAGCTCGGGACCTAGGAGACGACGCTCTCCAACCTCGGTCCAACAACTCGGTGATCTGCATGGTCTGCCATAAAGTGCCTCAAAAGGAGCCATGCCGATGGTCGTCTGATAGCCGTTATTGTACGCGAACTCAGCCAATCGCAGATGCTCATCCCATCTACCCCCGAAATCAATCACGCAGGCCCGAAGCATATCCTCAAGTATCTGATTGACCCTCTCGGTCTAGCCATCGGTCTGCGGATGGTACGCGGTGCTGAGCTGCAAATCAGTCCCCATCGCACGATGGAAGCTTCCCCAAAACTGAGACGTGAACCTCGAGTCTCGGTCAGAAACGATCGAGACTGGAACGCCATGCAGTCTCACAATCTCCTCGATGAATAGTCTCGCAAGCCGGTCCATAGACCAAGTCGCACGCATCCCAAGGAAATGTGCCGACTTTGTCAGACGATCCACAACAACCCAAATGGCGTCATGACCGCGCTGAGTCCTCAGTAAACCCATGATGAAATCAGTCGACACGTGCTCCCACTTCCACATCGGGACGCTTAACGGCTGCAATAGACCAGGAGGTCTCTGATGATCGGCCTTGACACGCTGGCACGTGTCACACTCGGCTAAAAAACTGGCGATCTGGCGCTTCATCCCCGCCCAAAAATACTGTCGCCTCATGTCACGGTACATCTTCGTCGAGCCCGGGTGGATAGAAAACCGCGATCGATGTGCCTCGGTCATAAGATCTCTGCGTAACTCTGGAATATCCGGGACACATAATCGGCCTCTGAAGCGAAGTCCACTATCTGTACCGATCTGCCAATCAGCCTGACCCTCAGATGTCGCCTCAGCCATATAACTCTGCAATGACTCATCAGCCTGCTGAGCCTCGATCACCCTAGCGACAAGAGAGGGTTGAATCGACAGGCTCGATAACTGTACAATGAAAGACTGCAGGCCGAACTCAAAGTCATAAGCTGCAATATCCTCAAGCATCCGCCACTCCTGAATCATCATATGCGCCACTAGGCCTCGTGGCTGACGGCTCAGGGCATCTGCCACCACGTTCGCCTTACCCGGGTGGTACTGGAGGTCGAAATCATAGTCCTTCAGGAGCTCCATCCAGCGCCTCTGTCTCATATTCAACTCAGACTGCGAGAAGAGGTACTTCAAGCTCTTGTGATCAGATAAGAGCTCGAACCTAACCCCGTAAAGATAGTGCCTCCGCACCTTCAGTGCGAAGACAACTGCAGCCAGCTCCAGATCATGTGTAGGATAGTTCAGCTCATGGACCTTGAGCTGACGAGACGCAAAGGCCACTGGTCTCCCATGCTGCATCAGGACAGCACCCAAACCGATATGCAAGGCATCAGTGAATACAATGAAGCCTTCACTCCCAGAGGGAAGAGTGAGGACAGGAGCGGACGTCAGACAATCCTTCAACTCCATAAATGCTCGCTCGCAGGCGTCACTTCAAATAAACTCTGCGCCCTTCCGAGTCAACCTGGTCAGCGGGGCTGCAATACGAGAAAAACCCTTGATGAAACGTCGATAATATCCTGCCAAGCCAAGGAAACTACGGATCTCTGTCGCAGTCGTGGGCTGGCCCCACTGATGCACTGCCTCGACCTTCGAGGGGTCCACTGCGACACCCTCCCTCGTCACCACGTGACCGAGAAACTTCACCTCCTCCTACCAGAACTCGCACTTCTCCAGCTTCGCATACAGCTGGTGTGCGCGGAGGGTCTGTAGAGTAATCTCCAAGTGCTGCTCATGCTCCTCACGGGTCCTCGAGTAGATCAGAATGTCGTCGATGAAGACTACAAAAAACTAATCTAGATATGGGCGGAAAACCTCGTTCATCAGCTGCATGAAGACCGCGGGTGCATTGGTCAGTCCGAAGGACATGACCTGAAACTCAAAATGACCGTAACGCGTCCTGAATGCCGTCTTCGGAATGTCCTTATCTCGGACCCGAATCTGATGATAACTGGAACGCAGGTCAATCTTCGAGAAGAACTGTGCACCCTGCAGCTGGTCTAACAAATCATCAATCCTAGGGAGCCGGTACTTGTTCTTGATCGTGACTTTGTTGAGCTCGCGGTAGTCAACGCAGAGCCTCAACGAGCCATCCTTCTTCTTCACGAAGAGTACCGGTGCTCCCCACGGCGAACTACTCGGACGGACAAAACCCAACTCACGTAACACGTCCAACTGCTTCTGCAGTTCCCGTAACTCCAACGGTGCCATATGATACGGGGCCTTCGAAATAGGCGCGGTACCTGGCACGAGATCAATCTGGAACTCGGTGAGTCGACGAGGCGGTAATCCCAGAATCTCCTGAAACACATCGGGAAAATCACAAACTACGGGCAGATGGTTGATGCAAACGACAACAGGCTCCTCTAAGGCGCAAGACATCAAACAAGACAACTGCTCTCCTCTGGCCTCTGCAACGAACTGAAACTGTGGCACGCCGGGTATACAAAACGTGATGGTCCTCGCGGCGCAGTCCAAAATGGCATAATACTCAGCGAGCCAATCCATGCCTATGATGACGTCAAACTCAGACATCGGCAAAACGAATAGATCGGCAGGCAGAAAGGTATCCCCAACTAAAACGGGGCAAGACGAACAAAATCATCCTAACACTGCAGTCCTCCCTAAGGGAGTCAATACTGATAGGCTCTCATCAGCAGACTCCCACGGTAAGCCAACCGATCGACAGAAGCTCTCGGCTACAAAAGAATGCGATGCACCAGAATCAAACAGCACTCGTGCAATACATGCAGAAACTGGAAGTATACCCTCAACAACTCCTCCAGAAGACTGAGGGTCCTGCTGAGCTGTATAAAACCTAGCCTGAGCCGGCTGGGGAGGTGCCTGTCCCCTCTGAGTGTGCTGCTGCTGCTGATGGGGTCGCTGAGGCGGTCGAAACTACTGCCTCTGCTGCTGCGGCCTCTGAGGCTGGTGGTGATGCTGATGCTGCTGCTGAGGTGGCCTCGGTGGTGGAGGCTGCTGTCGCTGCTGCTGTGGGGGTCTCTGCTGCTGTGGACCTCTTTGCTGCTGCTGGGGGCTGGGACACTCCCATGAACGGTGTCCCGTCGCACCGCACCTGAAGCAAGTGCCGGTGAACTGCCTTTGAGGTGGTGGTGGAGGTGCTACTGGTGCTGATGGTGGTCGGAAAGCTGGGCGACCTGTGCGCCTCTGCTGCTGTGGTCGACGCTGCTGGGAAGGACTAGAAGAAGCCTTCCTCTTTCGGTCTCCCCTCTGACTACGCTCAGATTGAGAACCGTCCCACTCAGTCTCGTAAATCTGAGCTCTCCACACTACTGCCTGGAAAGTAGGGAGCTCATGCCCAATAACACGACCTCGAAGGCCGTAACGTAAGTCGTGCTCAAAACGGCGGGCCTTCCGCCCCTCATCATCAACCATATATGGTGCAAAACGCGATAGTTCCACAAAACGGGCCGCGTACTGTGCCACCGTCATATCTCCCTGCACCAGAGTCTCGAACTCTAAGGATCGCTGACGACGGATATGGTCGGGGAAGTACTGCTCCTCGAATCGGTCAACGAAGTCCTCCCATGTCCAGATATAATCAGGTCCGGCAACACGGGTAACCGAGGTCCACCAATGCTCGGCCTCACCCTGGAAGAGAAATACGGCTAGCCGGATGCGCTACTTAGTCGTACATGACATGGTATCAAAAATCTTCTCCACATCGGAGCGTCATCTCTCTGCTGCAGTCGGATCTGGCTCGCCCTGGAAACGTGTGGGATCAAGCCGTCTGAACTCACGAAGTAAGGCGCTCGCGCGCTCCTGCTCTGCCTGAGCTGGTGAAACAGCTGGACGTCTGCCCTGTCCCTGGAGTGCGGCTGTCATAGCCTGTAATATCTGCTGTAACTGAGAGGCACTAACGGTCACAGTCGGCTCCTCATCGGCCTCTGGTGGAGGAATGTCATCCTCATGAGAGGAAGCAGGGATCTCTGAGGGTGGAACGAGAGACGCAGGGGGTAAAGCTGGAGCCTCCGATGGTGAAACAGAATCCTCCGGTGGTGGTGCGGGAGTCGATCGGGTAACTCTCCCAGGCACCATATCCTATAGGAAAGAGCGAGACGTCTATCAACTTCAAAACTCTCAAATGTCAATGGTCTGTATTGGAAGGTCACGAAGCTATCCAAACTTCGAAACTTAGCCATTCTATACTCATAGCAGACATGTAATGTTGTTCTCGGTTATTCCCAAGTTATGCTCTGATACCAACTTCTGTCACGCCCCAAACTCGAAAATCGGGCTCACAAAATTTTTGATCACCGAATCCGGCGCCGACAGCCTCCGTAGAACCCCATTCTCGGCTCCTAGCTCCCATTCGCCAGGTTTCGATCCTGGGATGCTACGAGGAGGATTTTCAACATCAGTTTGATTCGTAATAAGTATAACCAAAGGTATAACCCACAAACAACAACCAAGAACTCCATTACATTTCCACTATGATCAAAAACTTTACAAGTACAATGAGCATAAAGGGAAATATAATGGCAAAGTATAAAAACTCCAAAATGCTCAGCAACGTGCTCTTGCCTCAGCGCTGCTGCAATCCAACGTCACCTGCACGCAACGGTCGTGCATAAGCTTACAGAAAGCTTAGAGGGTGGTGGAAGTGTGTGCGCAAGGTAGTAATATGTACATGCAGTGTCAGAGTGATGCGAAATATGCAAATGGAGCCATGATATCATGAGTCGTACCAAGGCTATACAATGCCAGACATGAATGTATCGGCCATCCCAAGGCCATGCGATGTGCAATGCAACTCAAGCATACAGGTCCTCATCTATGTCCACACATCAATACAGCTCAAAATATGGGATATCACCGGGGTCTAGTACACTCTAAACCAGATTGCCGCCACATCGCGCGCAATAAGGTAAGTGGAAGAGACCACACTATCCGTCTGCCAATATCGGGCGCGACTCGTCGATAGCGGACCCATCCCTCGAGCTGGTCAAACTCAGCCTAGCGCTGCTCGTCAGACACCAAAACGCAAAGGCTCTTCCTCTTTTCAATTTTTAGGAAAAAACCTGTTTTCGGGGTTTTTTGCACGCGGGGCCCGCTAAAGTGAAATCTGCCCCAGTCATTGCGATCAATGGCCCGAGGCCGTCCAAATGAGTCCAGAGTTTGAATTTTTTTGACGCTTGGAAAGTGAAATAACACAAGAAATAGCATTTGAATGGTGAGGACGCAATATTTGACGCTATGGCCCACCAGGTGATTGGATCAGCTCCAAACTTCTACCCAACGGCTAAAATGCCGTGGGTAAGAGGATGGACGGCTTGGATCGGACATAAACATCAGGGTGGGACCTATGCAAGGGAACCACCCAAGACCCTTCCTTTTTCTTTCTTCCTTTTTTTTTTCCTCCTGTTGAAACGTCCAGCGTCCCATACGCTGGACGGTCTCATATATATATATATATATATATATATATATTTTGAGTGTGGGCCCTGATGGAGTGGGCCACCACTGATGGGTGCTATGGGCTCAACGTCCAAGGTGGGCCCCACTTGAATAAAAATTACATCAAGGTGGGATCCATTCAAGTGGGCCACATAATCCTAAGAAAATAAAATAAAATAAAATAAAATAAAATACAAGAAATAAAAGAGAGAGAGAGAGAGAGAGAGAGAGAGAGAGAGAGAGAGAGAGAGAGATGGAGAGTGGGACACGGCTTGTGATGGAGGGACCCCGTCATTATGGGCCCTCCCTTACATGAAATCATACATCAAGTGGGTCATTTTGCACATGTGACCATCAAAATTGAAGATCAACGGTGGGGATCCTTTCCCCACCAATATGGATGGTCTAGATGACCTTTCTAAAGAAAATAAACATCATGATGGGGTCCATGGAGAATAGCCCCATCATGGAATGATCATGATGATCCAAGTGGTCCATCGGCCACATTTTAGGGTCCCAAGTGAGATCCACACCATTGATCGGTGGGGCCTCATTTGGCTCATCATAAAAATAAGAAAATAAGTATGATCTAGCACCCACCGTCCGATCTTCTTGCTCCTAGAGGTTCCTTGGCACCTTAGCTTCAACTTCAAAGGTTAAGATGAAGAATGGAGGGTTGAGATGGGAGATCTTGGGATGAAGAGGTGGGCCACTTGGAGCTTAGGAAAGTTGGAAAATTTCCATACGTATGGGGCTTGAGATTTTTTTTTTCTTGGAGATTGAAATGAGAAAGAGAGAAAGAGAGAGAGTTGTAAAGGGAGAGAGAGAGAGTGATGGATGGATGGATGGGTGAGTGATGGTTGTGTAAGAAAAACTTAACTTTTGAGGCTTTTGTGTAAGAGAGGTATGGGTTGTGAAGACTTTGGTGGCTTTTTGTGTAAGAGAGGTATGGGGGGAGACTTTTGTGGTTGCTTGGAAAAAGGGATGGAAGTGATGTGTACTTGACATTTGATGGATTGATGGGATTGATGTGATTGATGTGACACATCGTAGAGATTCCCTTGGTTTTCGCAACGTGCGGCATTTTCTCGCACCGAACGTTGATCCATAACTCTTGACCAGGGTATCGCCTCAGCGCGCGAGTCGCGGTATCGGAACCGCAACGACGACGCGGTCGCTATGGTATTGGTCTCGCGTTGAGTCGACTTGGGTTGTCGGCACATGAATCAGGGTCACGCGTCGATATCGGTTAATGGTCGAAGGTCACCGGAATTCGACCGGTAAGATCACGGAAGTGTACGGAAAGGTATGGACCAAGATACGGGTCTTACACCCATCGACTCGCGCAGTCGTATCAGCGACTTGGTTGGGCCGAGCTTGGTGCGACACACACTCTCTCTCCCTCTGGCCTATCTCACTCCTTTCTTCTCCTTTCTACAGTGATTCTTCCCTAGCTGGAGGTTCAGCGATGGATGCCATGTGCAACCCCACTTGGACGACATGGTGTGACTCTAACGAGGAGGAAGAAGTTGCTGCAATGGTGGATTTCCATCGGGCAGGTTCCCCTCCATTCTGCTTCCATCGGACACTTTGTATAGGTCCACAAGAGCTTTTGGAAGAAAGATTTCGAAGGTCTGACGGAGATCTCTTGGTGGGTTAGAGCTGGGGCAGTAAGAGAGATTTTACAGCTGCTCTCTCTCTCTCTTTCTTTATAGCAAAAACCTAGCTTTGGAGGACTAGGATCGGTTTGAAATGGACGGTCGGGATGACCCCTTGCTGGCTCAGGCAGATCGCCAAGCTATCGCATGGAAACAGTTTCTGTTTTTCAAAATTTCATGTTTGTAAGACACATTTGTGCCGACGTTTGTGTGCACGTACCATCACATCTACCTGCGAGACCCACTAGGTTTTGGTCAGGTCTCTATTGCATGCCAGATGGATGGTTCGGATCAGCCCAGCGAATCAACATGGTGGGCCACTAATCAAAATCACGAACGCTCATCCGTTTACTGTTGCAAAGAAAAAATAAAGAGAAATCTCATTGTTTTGAGGAGGTTTTGGGTCAGCGCTAATTGAACAGACGGGATGACCTCATGTGCTGCGTGTGGGAGCATTCTTGGTGCACATGCACCATGAATGTGGGGTCCACCGTGATGTTTGTGGCAAATCTACCCCATCCATTTGATTTTAATGACCGTAGGTTAAGGATGGGTCCCATCTACAACTCAGATGGGCCGTTCTCATGTGTTTTTAGCTCTCAGATGTGGAGTTTCATTGATCTAATGGACAAATCGCGCTGTCTTTGAACACCAACGGTCAGAAAAGTCTTAAGGACTAAAATATGAAACACATTCATGTCCTAGGTGGGCCACACTTTAATCAATGTGGGACTGTATTCATGTTGAACAAGGGAAGTCATTTACGTGTATTGATTTCACATAAATTCTTGACTTTCATGAACAGCTAAGGAAAAATCAGGTGGGTCCCACCCCGATGTTATTGTGAAAATCCATCCCGTTCATTAGTTGAGTTGGGTCGTGTTGACGCACAAGACCAAATTTGAAGTCCATCTGAGCTTTAGGTGGGCCATACGTTGCAAAAGCATGTGGTTGAAACCCACTGTTAAAACTAACGTGAAACCATGTTGCTGCCTATATAAGCTTTAAGCTTCTAATTACAGTCTCGCCCCTATTCCTTTGTCACAACTTGTATCCTTTGTACCTCTTGATTGCACCATTCAATTGAGATGAAATTTCACCACTACTTGTTATTTTCCACGATCTTTCTAACTCCCTTGAGCCCTAATCTCATGAGATGACTAAGATGCTCTTTTAACGGCTAACACAATCTATATTTCAAAATAATGTTTGTATACATTTAATTGGCAAGCTATCGGGTAGTTTTAACTTATACCCTAAGATATTCGCGATAATTGATTTATCAAAATATTCAGATGGTCCATTTGGCAAATTCAATTATGATGGGTGGTCAGATGACTTGTTAAAAATAAGAGAACTTGATGGTTAGCACTCTGACCATATATGTAGGTTGGTATACGGTCAGTTTCGTAGACGGATGGACATAAAGTGGGTTTCTGGAGTGATTAGGGGTAGGAGATATATATTGTTAGATTCGAGTGACTTTTTCACATGTCTAAGTTCCTCATATTGTAATTCTAATGGTCAATTAAGCATATTCATTTGGTGTGAACAAGATGAACGGGTTAGAATCTTGATCTGATAAGTGTATAAATGGATGCAGAGGTCAAATAGCTAATTTACTACGATCTAAGCGCTGAAATTCGACATGTACGGTTAATTTATGATAATTAGGCCTGGTATAAAATTTTACATGAAACGGATAGTGGGAACCATGTGATTTAGCCTTCAAGGGTCTAGGTTAATGGCATTTTCCTAATTATTGCTGATTTATGAGTTTTGGAAATTCAAATGGCCCCACATGGTTATAGGTACGTTTCTAAGCAATTCTTATAAAGAACGTATATCTAAATCATTATGGATAGGGAGTTTCTTCATCATTTCGTTCAAGGGAAAGTTCTTACATCAAATCACGTGATGAATGACCTTGTTTTGAAATTCAAGGGTCAGATGGCTTGATCTATAAATGTAACATCCCGAAAATCGGGGGGTCGAGCAAAAACCCAACTCCCGAGTTCCAAAATGTTATTTATGCAACATAGATATGTATGATTGAATGTTGTCTGTGATAATGTATTAAACATGAGTGAGACTAAGCCAGAACAGCATATCATACTCCAGAGACAGTTACACTACACACTTAAGTCTACATATAGTATGTATAACATATATAAACTGTTGTGTGTCTCTTGAGTGTGAACATGTTACCAGGTTAAACATATACATATATACCTCAAAATATAAAGAAAGTATATACATGAGTGCTCTGAAAATATAAAATGACAAGTGTCAAGACATCTAATCAACCTCCCTGTAATCCCGTCAATCAGAACACGCATATAGGAGGAATCCTCCTCATCATCATCAAATCCAGCTCCGCCTCACAGGCCGCGCCATCATCTGCAATCACAAAAAGGTCTGGTGGGTGTCCAGGAACACCGTCCCGTAACGTGAGAGTGAGTAGCTAACTCAGTGGAGTAATAGAGCAAAGATTAATATGTTATCAAATCAATCATGCGATAATAGTAAAGCAGTAAATCAAACAATCCTAATACTGTTGTTAATGCATTTATGACATGACGTGATGTATGCCCTCACCGACGATCACCCTCATGCGGCAACATCTTACGACCGCGGCATGCCACACTCCCTAGAGTGCTCCACATCTTCCAGGCACATGCAATGCTATGGTGATATGATTTCCGAGTTGTTATTAGTCCATTCAAACAGCAGGATTGGGAAACTAAGGTACTTCCCTTGTATCAATCCCAACACAGATCCTGTCTAGGGTCGTCACTCCTAGTAATCTCATACGATATATATTTTGTAGGTCGCTGCAAGGGCTGCCAGGGCTGTTGCACGCACTCGTTGCACCGCTCCCCCATCACCTTATCAATACAGGCCTACCGTACTCTACTGCAACGGAAGGGTCGTCGCCTCCCGTGGACTCAGAATACGCTCGCGGTCACTACAAAGGACTCGTCGCCTGATCAGTGTAGGCCGACAGCTAGAATATAGTGTCCCATACCACCATAATCTGCTCACGAGTCTAGGTGCTCACTGGTCACTACGGGGAGGTTTGTGGCCCCAGCGTAGGCCGACAGCTCGACCACGGTGTCCCATACCACCATGCCCGGCTCATGAGTCTTTATGGATCAAGGTACCATGGTTAACAGGGTTTACAATGGTAAGTTCAGTACCCTAGGTTCAAGCAGTTATGACTCATACAAGGTGAACATACAACGGCCAGTCGGGTTACTTGACGAGCTCGACTGGCATGAGCGCATCGCAAGTCGAACGACATGAAGTGCGTAAAACACTTCACGTGGCCTAACCACTGCCGCCAACTCCAACACGACTCGCGTTCATCGACACGTCCTTCGTGGCCAAGATAAGCTAACCACGAATTCTTTCGGTTACCGACTGCCTGGACTAGGCATAGTCCCAAACAATCATAGAATCACATCAGTAGTTGTGTAAGGGTAATGGAAATGAAATGGAACCATGTGAGCATGTTAACACATGTCATTACATACAACTTAAGCAAGTCTTCAAACACATGCCTTTCATACATATAATGAAATTATACATATCGCCAACATATAGGAAATCATCACCATCAGCGTATTAATTGAGAATTCAATCTCCAACTAAGTCATAAGAAAATCATCAAGCACATGTTATAACATACCACTTAAATGAATCATTAAGCACATGCATTTCATACATATAATGAAATCGTACATATGGCTAACATGTAGGAAATCATTCACATCAACATATTCATTGAGAAATCAATCTCAAACTAATCCATAACACCATTTAAGCCAATACATACTAATACAAGCATTTATACAAACACTTACACTACACACTTAAGTCTACATATAGTATGTCGATCCGACGTGCGCATTTAGACGAATCTCTTCGCCAAACTAATTATGCACGCATTCCTAACTTCCTAATGCGACAACAAACCATGTCAATCACATCAGCAAAATATGAATGTAAACTGTACTTCCTACAAATGACTAAAATGCCCTAAATCTCATATTCTTCGTTAATTTACGAAACAGGAAATGGAGAGCATGTTGTACATGTCAAACGGCGTTGCCGTCAAGAATCTACTATTAAACGACATTGAAAGCTTTGGAAACAGTCAATCAAAGCGTCTAATATCCGCACCTTTTTCCTTTTAGGGGTGAGAATTCGAACGGAGCGTATACGCTTCGTCTACGGCGACTAGGCAACCTAATACACAAGATCTATTAGCTATTTCTCTATGGAACCAAGGAATCAGCAAATCAGCAACTTTCTAGGGTTTTTCGTACCTGAAAACGCGGAGAAATCACCGGCAAAGTGATTGGAATACGCCGCTTAAGCACGTGCAGCAGCAGCAGGAAAAGCTCTCCCACCTTCTCTCACAAACTCTCACCTTTTCTCTCTCCCAATCTAGGGTTTTTGCAAATTCGGATGGGAGAGAGGAGTGAGGGTTTCAAGCCCTTTTATAAGCCCAAACTTGCCCGAAATAGACTCGGGAACAAGTTTCACTTGAGGGGTAACCAAATCGGGGCTGTTTCGGTCCAAAAGATGCTTTCTGGTGGTCCCCTAGTCGAATGCGATCGGACTTAAGCTCATGCGTACCAGATATAGCACGTATTAAGTTTTCAGTCCGGCAGGGTTCGCAGATCGCGCGTGGTGGACCAGTTTCAGTTCAGCGGTCACCGCACGTAGATCAGGGCTGAAAGTCTCATAATAATAAATAGAAATTTTTCCTGATCCGAGGGTGTAATCTGGATGAATTCTGACGGTCGGAACGCTTAATACTGACGTGTCAAGTTGTGTGCCAGATTTGAATTTGAAATTCCAATTCTGTCCCTATTCGCGGTCTCTTCAGTCCGGGCTCAATGAAATAGTCTGTGTTTATTGGTTGGACTTGATTTTTGAAATGATTGTCAAGTCTAGCTAAGCGGTCATAACGGTCTAAGATTGTAGGTATCGGACTTCCGACGCGCGGTCTAGATCCAATACAAAGTTTCAAAGAGGTCCAGAGAATAAACCGGCTTAGAGTTTGATCCAAGGTTATAGAGTGTTATAGGGTCATTGGTTCCACTCGCTTTGGATCTTGTAGAACATATTTAAAGTGGTCGAAGTTAATTCTACTGAGTATTCAGTTTGGTACTCAACCAAATTCTACCCTAATTATGACAGAATACGATCCTAGGGCCATTCTATCTCCCATTTTGGGAACTTCTAGGTATCATATTATTTTTATTATTTTTTTTAGGGGTTCATCATCAAGTTTATCCTAACTCCTCCAAATTTCATAGTATTTCGAGTTGTAGAAAAATTCTAAAAATTCTAGAAGCAGCAGCTGTCCAACAAGTGATTATCGGACAGTTGCTCACAATGATCTACTTTAAACTATATTAAATATTTTATTATATTTTTTACATATTTTTATATAAAACTAGACTCATTTAGCTTCAATCTGATTTTTGAATCACCTAAATCGGAGTTATAACGAAGGAGATATGATTTTTCAAAGTCCGAAGAAATGCGCAGGAAAAAAGGTACAGAAACTCGCTGTACGGACGAGTTCGGCGATGCATCGCCAAACCGGCGATGACATCGCCGACCACTGACCTGTTTGGGGTGGTTTCTCCATCTGATATTTGAAATGGGTGTATTTTAGAACCTGGGATGAGTTATTTGACATGCAATATATGATTTTGGGGTAGGAGAAGCTGATCTATCCAATTAGTCTACTTATTTAGTGAGACTTCAAAAGGTTAATGGCTAAAAACCCTTTTCATTTATTTATTTACTATTCATAGTACTTTTTAGCTTAAGTATTGATCAACATCACCTAAACTTTAAGATTTATGTCTAATGTGAGAGCTCTTAGAAAATTTTGAAGGATAAAGTAGTAAAAGGTGAGATTTTCGAAGGAAATAGGGATTTGAGACTTTTGGATTGAGTTTTGAGAAGTTAATCAAGTGTTAGGATAGACTCATTGCCTAAGGATGTCTAATCCCAGGTTGGCAAAAATTCGGGGTGTTACAATCTACCCCCCTTAAAACACAATGTCGTCCCCGACATTGGCAAAGGGCAAGGAGTACTTTCTCTAAGGAAGGTTCAAATCCTATTTAATAACCTAATCGTATGTATATCCGAACTCAAAGGTTTCGATCTTGGGCCAGTGGGAAAGAGGCCAACCACTCTTCCGCTGCGCCACTCTGATCGAACGGCAGTGTTGACTAATCCTAACTGGATTGGACTCAATACGTTCTACCCCCCTTAAAACTTAGTTTTACTTAAGGTTGAAGAATCTTAGCATCGATCCGTATATCAGAACGAGGCGCAACTTAGGAGCTATCCTTGACCTAAAATGGAAACAACCTTTCTCTACATGGTTTTCCTTGCTAATGATGCGTTCTATGGCATTGGTATCTATGGTAATAGAGACGAGCCTAAGCTCTATAGTGGTTGAGTTCAGGGGTAGATATGAGTTGGTGGCAAGATGTCTAATTCTCTACTAGCTTTAAGTCCTCGCCATTTCCCAAAGACAATGTGATCCTGTTTGGTTATAGGTGGTTGGGTCATCTCAGAAGAAAGGTTGCGTAGTAGGTCTGAGCCGGATACATAGACTTTCTGTCTAGCTAGAACAGAAGATTTATTGTGTCAATTCTTAATCCGAGTCGATGCCGATCTTCTGCTTGATCAGAGCATTGGATTTATTGGTAACTACTAGGATTAAGAAGTCGATTCAAACCGCGAATACATCGCTTACATGTAGTTCCTTTATTCCGCATCCCCGAATGCAATAAGCCCTTGGGGAAGGCAATTCTAAGGGGCGTGCTAGTACATTCTAAGTTCAATCTGAGGGAGTTATAAATGTTCCCTGAGAGTGTATGGTTCCTTCCTATGGGAAACAACAGAAGTCTATAAGCCATAAAGGAATCTACCGAAGGAAGGGAGTCCCATTCCAACCAAATCTAACCTACTATCCCATAGCATATATAGGCCTTACACTGCCTAAGACAACTAGTAGCCTAGTCTGTAACTCTGTAGCTATAATCCAAAGCCTAAGATTATACGGTAAATGGCTTTCCATTCCATTTCTACTACAGGGAATTCTTCTATTGCTTAGGGTCAAGATTTGTCTAACTGGAATTGGATTTCTTATGTCGTCAGATCCTTCAAATCTAGGAGTGCTAACACTAGATCCAAAAACGCCTAGGGCCTATGTAGCCGGTAGCGCTTAGTTGTATTAAATGGAACGGCATTCCTAGTCCCATAGCGGGATAGGAAGAGGCATGCTTGGTAGGAGGGTGGGTTGGGATAAAAATTAATTTGCAGGCTGAATCCCGGGAGTTATAATACTCCCAATCTAGGGACAATACCTCACAACAAAATGAATCGGCATGCATTTCATTCAACAAAATTCGGCTATGATAAGGCCAAACCACAACACAAACACAGTTTCTACCTGTAACTTCACTAAACCTAACAACAACAAAACACAGAAATCCTTAAAACAAAAATCAAACAATCTACAGGGCAAAGGCATAGATGCCTAACTCTACCAAAGGACTTTACCACAGTCCCGACTTACCTTCTTTATCCCTGTCGAGTCTAATACTGTCTGTTGCTCACTAGAGCTCTCTCAGCCATATATTTTCAGTATCCCTTAAGCAAAGAAAATGGAGAAATAGGATTGAGAGGGAGGATGGTGAAAAGAGAGAAAAAGGCTAAAACGGCTTAACAATAGCCATGGAAAATGGGGGAAATGCAAGGAAATGGCTAACCAAACTAGAAAAGGGAGATCTATGCATTGTAGAGGGATGCTTCAAGCTCCCCTAGGATGTATTTTCAGAAAGAAAAGAGAATGAAAAAGGGGAATGGAGCACCTCACGATTTCAGCTCGATTTGGGCGTTGTAAGAGCTCCAAACGATGAAACCTTCAAGAGGAAGGGCTGCAAACTGAAATAGAATGGTGGAGAGTGGTCTTTTTCAACTAAGAATGGATTTGGGAGTCATTTAAAGTCACGGTTTTTGGAATAGGGCAGCAAAAATGAAAATGGAGCTTGAAATAGGGGCCGTTTGTGAAGGAAGTACATCTTTTAGGGGGTTTCAAGGTACGGACCGCATACCAGGGGGCTACCCTAGTCCCCAAACTCCTCCAACCCAAAGGTCAAACCCATCTGACAAGTTTGACCGGCGATGCATCGCCGAACCGGCGATGGCATCGCCGATGAAGTTGCAAACTGGCCATTAAGGCCATATGGGATGGATTCCCCTTGCCCTAGGGATTCCAAAAAGGTATGGTTCACACTCTGGTTCATTGTAGATTGCCCTAGGGAGGCCAAAACATTTGTAACATCCATTCGAGGCTTTTCGGGTCCAATCTTCAATCCCGAATACAAAACCCTATCATGCAGCATATGATTTTGGGGTAGAAGGATCTATTACATCCATCTAGCCCATTATTTGCTAAAGAAAGTGAATTTAGAATGGCCTTATGGCCATTTTTCATGAAATTTTACTATTCACTATAAAATTTTGTGAAAGTAGGATTTTATGTTATTTTCACATTAGGATTGATGCCTAACATGAAATGGATAAGAAATAATTGAAGATTGGGGTGGTGAGAGGAAGAATTTCGAAGATTTTTAGTGAAACGGGGTTTTTAAGCCCTGGCGATTGAATACAGGGGTCGTGGTTGTCCCACGGCCCAAGGATTCACATTAACGGTTTAGAATTGTTCAAAGAACAGCTCAACCCACTTACCTACAACCTAGGAGCTATTCGGGTTGCTTTACGCGACCCTAAATGCGATACGGACTCGATCACGCGAATGAAATGAATAGACTTCGCCTATTGGCGAACCTGGGATCCTAGAAGTGTTTCTAGACCCTTCTCGCACCCACCTAAGTCAAAGGAAGCGACTGCGTGCGTCGCGTGACCATAACCCAGGCCCGGTTTAATCCAAATCATGCTCTGATACCATCTGTAACATCCCGAAAATCGGGGGGTCGAGCAAAAACCCAACTCCCGAGTTCCAAAATGTTATTTATGCAACATAGATATGTATGATTGAATGTTGTCTGTGATAATGTATTAAACATGAGTGAGACTAAGCCAGAACAGCATATCATACTCCAGAGACAGTTACACTACACACTTAAGTCTACATATAGTATGTATAACATATATAAACTGTTGTGTGTCTCTTGAGTGTGAACATGTTACCAGGTTAAACATATACATATATGCCTCAAAATATAAAGAAAGTATATACATGAGTGCTCTGAAAATATAAAATGACAAGTGTCAAGACATCTAATCAACCTCCCTGTAATCCCGTCAATCAGAACACGCATATAGGAGGAATCCTCCTCATCATCATCAAATCCAGCTCCGCCTCACAGGCCGCGCCATCATCTGCAATCACAAAAAGGTCTGGTGGGTGTCCAGGAACACGTCCCGTAACGTGGGAGTGAGTAGCTAACTCAGTGGAATAATAGAGCAAAGATTAACATGTTATCAAATCAATCATGCGATAATAGTAAAGCAGTAAATCAAACAATCCTAATACTGTTGTTAATGCATTTATGACATGACGTGATGTATGCCCTCACCGACGATCACCCTCATGCGGCAACATCTTACGACCGCGGCATGCCACACTCCCTAGAGTGCTCCACATCTTCGAGGCACATGCAATACTATGGTGATATGATTTCCGAGTTGTTATTAGTCCATTCAAACAGCAGGATTGGGAAACTAAGGTACTTCCCTTGTATCAATCCCAACACAGATCCTGTCTAGGGTCGTCACTCCTAGTAATCTCATACGATATATATTTTATAGGTCGCTGCAAGGGCTGCCAGGGCTGTTGCACGCACTCGTTGCACCGCTCCCCCATCACCTTATCAATACAGGCCTACCGTACTCTACTGCAACGGAAGGGTCGTCGCCTCCCGTGGACTCAGAATACGCTCGCGGTCACTACAAAGGACTCGTCGCCTGATCAGTGTTGGCCGACAGCTAGAATATAGTGTCCCATACCACCATAATCTGCTCACGAGTCTAGGTGCTCACTGGTCACTACGGGGAGGTTTGTGGCCCCAGCGTAGGCCGACAGCTCGACCACGGTGTCCCATACCACCATGCCCGGCTCATGAGTCTTTATGGATCAAGGTACCATGGTTAACAGGGTTTACAATGGTAAGTTCAGTACCCTAGGTTCAAGCAGTTATGACTCATACAAGGTGAACATACAACGGCCAGTCGGGTTACTTGACGAGCTCGACTGGCACGAGCGCATCGCAAGTCGAACGACATGAAGTGCGTAAAACACTTCACGTGGCCTAACCACTGCCGCCAACTCCAACACGACTCGCGTTCATCGACACGTCCTTCATGGCCAAGATAAGCTAACCACGAATTCTTTCGGTTACCGACTGCCTGGACTAGGCATAGTCCCAAACAATCATAGAATCACATCAGTAGTTGTGTAAGGGTAATGGAAATGAAATGGAACCATGTGAGCATGTTAACACATGTCATTACATACAACTTAAGCAAGTCTTCAAACACATGCCTTTCATACATATAATGAAATTATACATATCGCCAACATATAGGAAATCATCACCATCAGCGTATTAATTGAGAATTCAATCTCCAACTAAGTCATAAGAAAATCATCAAGCACATGTTATAACATACCACTTAAATGAATCATTAAGCACATGCATTTCATACATATAATGAAATCGTACATATGGCTAACATGTAGGAAATCATTCACATCAACATATTCATTGAGAAATCAATCTCAAACTAATCCATAACACCATTTAAGCCAATACATACTAATACAAGCATTTATACAAACACTTACACTACACACTTAAGTCTACATATAGTATGTCGATCCGACGTGCGCATTTAGACGAATCTCTTCGCCAAACTAATTATGCACGCATTCCTAACTTCCTAATGCGACAACAAACCATGTCAATCACATCAGCAAAATATGAATGTAAACTGTACTTCCTACAAATGACTAAAATGCCCTAAATCTCATATTCTTCGTTAATTTACGAAACAGGAAACGGAGAGCATGTTGTACATGTCAAACGGCGTTGCCGTCAAGAATCTACTATTAAACGACATTGAAAGCTTTGGAAACAGTCAATCAAAGCGTCTAATATCCGCACCTTTTTCCTTTTAGGGGTGAGAATTCGAACGGAGCGTATACGCTTCGTCTACGGCGACTAGGCAACCTAATACACAAGATCTATTAGCTATTTCTCTATGGAACCAAGGAATCAGCAAATCAGCAACTTTCTAGGGTTTTTCGTACCTGAAAACGCGGAGAAATCACCAGCAAAGTGATTGGAATACGCCGCTTAAGCACGTGCAGCAGCAGCAGGAAAAGCTCTCCCACCTTCTCTCACAAACTCTCACCTTTTCTCTCTCCCAATCTAGGGTTTTTGCAAATTCGGATGGGAGAGAGGAGTGAGGGTTTCAAGCCCTTTTATAAGCCCAAACTTGCCCGAAATAGACTCGGGAACAAGTTTCACTTGAGGGGTAACCAAATCGGGGCTGTTTCGGTCAAAAAGATGCTTTCTGGTGGTCCCCTGGTCGAATGCGATCGGACTTAAGCTCATGCGTACCAGATATAGCACGTATTAAGTTTTCAGTCCGGCAGGGTTCGCAGATCGCGCGTGGTGGACCAGTTTCAGTTCAGCGGTCACCGCACGTAGATCAGGGCTGAAAGTCTCATAATAATAAATAGAAATTTTTCCTGATCCGAGGGTGTAATCTGGATGAATTCTGACGGTCGGAACGCTTAATACTGACGTGTCAAGTTGTGTGCCAGATTTGAATTTGAAATTCCAATTCTGTCCCTATTCGCGGTCTCTTCAGTCCGGGCTCAATGAAATAGTCTGTGTTTATTGGTTGGACTTGATTTTTGAAATGATTGTCAAGTCCAGCTAAGCGGTCATAACGGTCTAAGATTGTAGGTATCGGACTTCCGACGCGCGGTCTAGATCCAATACAAAGTTTCAAAGAGGTCCAGAGAATAAACCGGCTTAGAGTTTGATCCAAGGTTATAGAGTGTTATAGGGTCATTGGTTCCACTGGCTTTGGGTCTTGTAGAACGTATTTAAAGTGGTCGAAGTTAATTCTACTGAGTATTCAGTTTGGTACTCAACCAAATTCTACCCTAATTATGACAGAATACGGTCCTAGGGCCATTCTATCCCCCATTTTGGGAACTTCTAGGTATCATATTATTTTTATTATTTTTTTTAGGGGTTCATCATCAAGTTTATCCTAACTCCTCCAAATTTCATAGTATTTCGAGTTGTAGAAAAATTCTAAAAATTCCAGAAGCAGCAGCTGTCCAACAAGTGATTATCGGACAGTTGCTCACAATGATCTACTTTAAACTACATTAAATATTTTATTATATATTTTACATATTTTTATATAAAACTAGACTCATTTAGCTTCAATCTAGTTTTTGAATCACCTAAATCGGAGTTATAACGAAGGAGATATGATTTTTCAAAGTCCGAAGAAACGCGCAGGAAAAAAGGTACAGAAACTCGCTGTACGGACGAGTTCGGCGATGCATCGCCAAACCGGCGATGGCATCGCCGACCACTGACCTGTTTGGGGTGGTTTCTCCGTCTGATATTTGAAATGGGTGTATTTTAGAACCTGGGATGAGTTATTTGACATGCAATATATGATTTTGGGGTAGGAGAAGCTGATCTATCCAATTAGTCTACTTATTTAGTGAGACTTCAAAAGGTTAATGGCTAAAAACCCTTTTCATTTATTTATTTACTATTCATAGTACTTTTTAGCTTAAGTATTGATCAACATCACCTAAACTTTAAGATTTATGTCTAATGTGAGAGCTCTTAGAAAATTTTGAAGGATAAAGTAGTAAAAGGTGAGATTTTCGAAGGAAATAGGGATTTGAGACTTTTGGATTGAGTTTTGAGAAGTTAATCAAGTGTTAGGATAGACTCATTGCCTAAGGACGTCTAATCCCAGGTTGGCAAAAATCCGAGGTGTTACAATAAATGGAGATCATTCCTAATGGATAGATTCGTGTCGGGGAATGGATGTAAGGTCGGGATAATTAGGTTGGTGTCGTACACATGTACGTATCAAGTTAAACTTCATGGTAACACTCGAGGACTTTTAATACTTGGGTATTGAAAAGTTCGGGGTGTTATAAGATGAGACATACCCAGTAGTGATTTCTTCCCAGCTTGAGTAAGAACAAGAGAGTATGCTCATTTCTACTCTCATTGAGCATAAGGGAGCCTTTGGATGGTTGATTACGGACCTCAAGGGAATTGACCCTTTGATTTGTACTCACTGCATTTATCTAGAGGATAATGCGAAGACCTCTTGGAAAGTACAATGTAGATTAAATCCAAACATGAAGGAAGTGGTTAAGGTCGAAGTTCTTAAGCTATTGGATGTGGGTATCATATACCCAATGTCCAACAATTAATGGGTGAGTCCAACTCAGATGGTTCCTAAGAAGTCTAGAATCACCATCGTAGCCAATGTTTACACAATATTATCTTTGTTAATCCATATAGTCATGCTTTAATAAATCATACAATTTCTATCATGTAATGATGTGATATTTTATTATGATTGTTAGTACAATGTACCCTATATGTTCTTTATTTTAATGAGTGGGGATAATTTTGGTTTAAGTTAATTTGACACACAGTTTAAGCTCTTAAGTAGTGAAGCAATCACAATTTTTTATACTCATAAGTAGTTGGAGTCAAGTCTCACGTGAATAGCCTCTATAACTCTCTTGAGTTCACTAGACTTATCACAACTAGGGGAGTTTACAAATCATGGTCCATTAGAGAGTCCTGCTGAAGCTACTGGGGCAGTGAACTAGGTGGGTTTTACATACAGGGTTGGCCACAGTAACTCTCTAGATTTTACGAGGCACACAAGACTACCTTTAGGTACCAAATCCAAGGCTATCAGTCCATCAATAATGAAGTACTTTCATCTTAGAGACCTCGTCCTCATGAGTTACTAATGAAATCAAGCAAGGAATCTGGGGGGTCTTACACATGGTTGGCCTATGTCATGCCCCAAACTCAGAAACTGGACTCACAAAATTCTCGATCACCGAATCCAATGTCAACAGCCTCCGTAGTATCCCATTTTTGGCTCCCGACATACATATACAAGGTTCCGATCTTGGGATCCTACAAGGAGGATTTTTAACATGAATTTTATTCTGTAACGAGCATAACCATAAGCATAACCCACAAATAATAACCAAAACACCATCACAAAATTCACTTTGATAAAAAACTTTAAAGTACAATGTGTATAAAGGGGAAATACAATGATAAAATAACAAAAACTCCTGAAGCTCGACATCACACTCCTGCTCCTACTAAGCTACAGCTGCGTCCTAGCATCACCTGCATGCATCAATCGTGCATAAGTTATAGAAAGCTTAGAGGGTGGTGAGAGTATGTGCGCAATATAAGCATGCTCAGAATGCAATATTAGAGTAATGTGAAATATACTGGTAAGTCCATGAATTCTATCAGCTGTACCAAGGCTATGCGATGCAAGACATGTATGCTATCAGCCACATCAAGGCCATATGATACGGGGTGTAACTCAAGCATACCAATCCTCATCCGAATCTACATATCAATGTAGCTCATCATTAGAGCATCAAATATCAGTACAGTTCTCACTCTGGATAATCACCAGGGTCTAGTACACTCTACACCAACTTTTTCCCTCTATCCCAACACACAACTGGGTAAGTGGAAGAGACCTCACTATCCGCCTATCAATATTGGGCCCAGCTCGTCGATAGCGAACTCATTCCTCATGCTGGTTAAACTCGACCTAGATATTGCCCCCTCACTCAGGCAGGTAAGGTCACACCACTTTCAAACTGACCACGACACAGTGGGAGATGTGGCCTACTAGTATACAGCCCTTGTGTGCTCATGTATCCACTCGGTGTCGACATTGGAGTCATCCTCTGGTACCATCGGGTTTAGAGATTTTCACCTAGGGACATCTATGACACCTTGATGCTAATAATAATATTTCTTGTATTCAATCCAACTGTCCACAATATACCTATGGAGGTTATGGTACTGATGTCACTAGGGCGTACACTAATCATCACCACATAATGCAAGATGCATGAATCGAGCAGTCTAATCATACATCAATCCTGTGCATACCGTGCGCTCATGTGTGATAACTCCACCTATCAGGGAGTCTCATAAACGATCTGCCCAATGGCATATGCTTGTGGAAGTATAAAAATCATCATCATCAAGAAAGAATGAAGATAAAAAATCAAACAAGGAGTGCTGGAAAGAAAGGATTAAGTCCTTTATTTGGAGGTTGTGTGGGTCGCGTAACAAGAAGTTGTTGCGCGGATCACGCAACACGTTGTAGTAGTTGCGCGGGTGGTGCAAATAGTTTATCATAAAAAGAAGCAGATGCTATCCTTATGTGGGTCACACAATTGAATATATCATTGCACGAACTGCGCAATTAGAAGCGCAACTGAATGTATCATTGTGCGGAAAATGCGACCAACTTTTCTGTTGCGCGGGTGGCGCAATCGAGAGCAGAGAGTGATCAAAATGAATGGATAGATCTGATGCATGGTGGGCCCCATGGCATGAAGGGTTAACACGTGTAGGAGGTTTATAAATACTGCACTTCCCCTCTCATTTGAACCACAACAGAGTTCTGAAAGAAGGTTGAAGGTGAGGAGCAGAAGGAAGGATCAGTTGCGCGACTCGTGTAACTCACGCACCAAGTTGCTGGCCGCGCAACCGACAAAACGGTTGCATGGGTCGCCCAACTAGGTCATTATGTGGCCAATTCTAAATGGGGCCAAAGTGATGGCGAAATTGCCGAAAGCATTCAAATTCAAAGCTTCATCATTTCAGGCTTTCTCCTTTGACAAGTTCAGAAGAGAGATTATTCAATCAATTTAACATTCCTCCTAAGTCCTAGGAGATGATCAAAACAGCTGTCGAAATGTTGCTGGATTCAAGATTTAACATACAAGCTTTGTTAATTGCAATTTGTTTATTTTAGATAATCTATCCTGGAATCAAGGGATATTGAAGGGAGGTAGATAAACTCAGAATTAATAATACAATGATTGTTCTATGTATTCTCTTTATTACATTTAAATAAAATAATTCCCCAAATCATGTTTCTTGTTCGAAACAAAATGGTGACTCTGATGGGGACTTTTATTTTATTTCGATAACAACATCGAGTGTTCTAGAATTTTCATTGTAGTTTAGTGTCTTCCGACGCCAAAATGGTGACTCTCAGTGGGAACATCCCCCCTTCATATCTAAGATAGATTATTTACTTTTTAAATACTAATTATAATTACATTTTGTAATTGAAGGTTTCTGAATTCAACTACAAGTTACAGCTAATGGCAACTCTTGTAAGAACAGTGAACTTTCGTTTCACCCCAACAGGGTTCATGATAGAGTACGCATCGAACCAACCCCCGGAGTCTATGACTCGAATTCCTACAGGAAAAAATAACATGATTCGAGTGATTATTGGGGTTGTACTACTTCACCTCAACCGCCAGAAGGTGATAAGGCTGGATCGTTGTAATATCTCGCAAGAGGAGGGTACGAAATGCAAGAAAGTCTTGAATGAATCTTCCTTCACCAAGAATTAGAGGGCCAATAACGCATAATGCAGCTAGGAAGCATCCAAAACTCGCTCCCCCTGAGATATATCCTTAGTGAACAATTCTGCAGTTGGTATCACGCAACTTTCTGACTTTAATTGCCTCAAGGGTCAGATGGACGAAAGAGAAAAAAAGGTAAAACATTAATGGCAAGTTCACCAAATTCTGTATACCCGAGACAAGTTTACCCAAGTCTGTATCACCTCAATCGATTAATAACACTGGAAGTATAGGAAGGTCAAATGAAACCCCATCCTCTCCTCTCTTTGTAAGCCCTATCACATCGACATACTCTTGTCCCACCCTAACTATAGCTTCGTCAAAAAGTGGAGAAGCTACAACGCACATGGCTGGGATAAACCAGGAAAGTATGCCAAATACAGAGGATAACATAAATGTGATGGAAGAAACACAAAAAGCACCAATGGAAGAGTGAAGAAATCTCCGTGAGGCCTTAGCGACTCTTGCACATAATGTAGCTCAGATAGCAGCTCCCCTGATGATGGGCACAATGAATGGACCAGAAAATTTTCCTGAAGGCTTACAACCACATGAGGCAGGATCACTGGGGTCTGTTCCAGTAGCAAGAACTATAACACAAGATGAGGCGAGACAAATCGTTGAAGAAGCTGTCAGAATAGAGAGAGCACGAAAATACCGGCTACTTCAGATATCGAACACCATATCCAAGAGAGGTGGAAGATGTCCCATTTCTAATCAACTTCAAACATCTAGATTTTCAAAAGTTTAATGGAGAAGGATCGCCAGAAGAACACCTAATGCACATCATCACTAGCATGGGGAATTTCTCTATGATACTGCAGTATTACTTACGATTGTTCGGGTCATCGCTCAAACACAAAGCATTCCGATGGTATTCTAGCTTGGCTCTAGGGTCGGTACGTACTTGGGAACAAATGTAGGTTGCATTCATGTCAAACTTCTTCTCTTCGGAGCGTGAGGTTAGTATTACAGAATTGATTTCCATATGGCAGAGAGAAGGGGAACCAGTAGAAAAGTTTATTGACAGATGGAAGACATTAGGAGCTTCATGTAGACAGCTGTCGAAAGAAAAGGAATAAGTTAAAATGTGTCTAAACTCTATGGAGAAAGGGATCACGTTTGGACTCACTAGCATCGACATCAGAACTTTTCTTGACCTAGCCACTAAGGCCCATGCTTTGGAATTGATGACCCGTAAGATGCTAGCATTTCACCGTGAGACAGTAAGGAGAATGCCCAACAAGATGGCCGTAAATACTGTCGATCGTGATAAGAGAAGCAAAGATACAAGGGACTCAAGGGAGAAGAGACAGGAGAGAAAAGAAGAATGAAACCAATCAAGAAATAGATACAGTGGAAAGAGGTCCAGATGCTCAATTCTCACGAAGGATTTGCATTCGATAAGGAAGACGTTATTCCTATGATGGACCGATTGTTAAAGACAGGAACGATCAAATTACCAGAACCCAAGTGCCCTGAAGATGCAACAAAAACCACAGAAATAGATTTTTACCGCTATCACCGCTTAGTGGGACATCCGACAGAGAATTGTTATACATTGAAGTGTATAATATAACAGATGATAGACAGAGATGAAATAGTGATTGGAAAAGAAAAGGAAAGGGGTACAATGACAACATTAAATATTCTTACAATTTAAGAAAAGGCTCAAAATATGAAAAAGAAGGAAGACCATAAGGCAATGAAGAAGGTAGCAGTAATTATGTTGCGATTGGGAAAGAAGATGATAAACACTATGAAGCAGAAAGCAATAATTGTACGGAAAGAAATTATTGAAAAGCAGGACGATGGTGATGAGGAAGAAAAGAAGAATGAGAAGGAAAAAGTGACCTATGTTGTGGCAAGTCATTTAAAGGGTATACCGGCTCGGCTAAGCGTCTATGATACACTCAAGTTGTCAGAGGAGTTTTGGCAGAGTTTGGTTAGAGCACTGTCTAATCATGATGTTAGAGAGACACTATTGGCAGAAATGGAATGCAAAAGGCACAATGAGGAAGAAAACTGCTTGCCGGTCGTTTCCTTTTCTGATGATGATTTGATTTGTAAGACAGAGCATAACAGACCACTAATGATGGAAGGCTAAATTTGTGAAAAAAAAGTTAAGCACATTATGATAGATAATGGGTCAGCAGTGAACCTCTTACTACTCTCAATGTTGAGCAAACTGGGTTATCGTCATTTTGATATGCACCCTAGTGGAATGATGATACAGGGCTTTAATCAAGATGGGCAACGCGCACTCGGCAAAATTAAAGTGATGTTAGAAATAGGTGATCTGACGACTAATGTCGTGTGCCACGTTATAAGTGCTGTGACGACGTATAATCTCCTCTTAGGAAGGCCATGGATACATCAGTACAACATTGTACCCTCTACTCTGCATCAATGCTTTAAATATTGTAAAGGAGGAGTGCAATATAAAGTAAAGACTGATACAAAGCCTTATACAGAGGCTGAGTCTTTCTTCGCGGACGCCAGTTATTATAAAAGGTTCACTGAAGAAGAGGGAAAGAATGATGAAAGCAAAGTCCTAAAGGACATTCACAAAAAACGTGATTAAAGGAGAAACAAAAAAGGAAGAATCATCAAGGACCACAGAATCAAAGCAAAAATTTTATTTCGTGCCAAAGTATTTGTGACAACCAGGGTAGCCGCCACTAACACTGTTATCACCTGAACCATTGAGGATCTTGCAGTCTAATTATACAGTGCCATTGCTGTGTGTTGAAAGGCAGAAGCCATTTTCGGCCGCTCAAGGAAGATTCCAGGTTAAGGCTAGCACAAAATACCCGAACCTAATAGAATTTCATGCTTCAGAAGAAGTAAAGACAGAAGAAATAGCCAAGAGTAATGTGTACTATGGAAGGCTGACATCACGAGATCTTGAAAATTATAGTCTGACAAGCAAGAGAATCATGAGAAGCATGAGTTTTGATCATGAAGAACCCACCGACTTGAATCAGGGGAGAGGGATTCAGATTCCTATTAGGGTCGGCCAAGAAAAGTGGAAAAAATATCAAGGACTGGGGGCAGGGTTGTTAGTGAATATGGTTACAGCCACATAGCTATCGGAAGAAGATTCTAAGATAATTAAGCATCCTGAAACGGCTCCAAAGAAGTTAGAAGATGGGGGACAACCGACAATAGACAGTTTGTGAGAGATAAATTTGGGAATACACAAAGAGCAAAGGAATATATTCATCAACACCAATCTTCCTGAACAAGTGGCTGAAGAATATATTTTCCTTCTTAAAGAAAATAAAGACGTCTTCGCTTGGACGTATGCAGAGATGTCAGGCTTGGAACCTTCAGTAGCACTGCACCGATTAAATATTTCTAAAGAGAAGAGGCTGATTAAACAAGCGCAAAGGCGATTTCATTTGGGTCTGGTTCCTCTGATAGAAGAGGAAGTTAACAAGTTGATAAAGGTTCGATTTATCAGGGAGGTCAAATATCCCAAGTGGATATCCAACATCATCCCTGTGAAGAAGAAGAACGGATGAGTCAGGGTGTGCATTGACTTCAGGGATCTAAATGAAGCCTGTTCGAAAGATGATTTTCCTCTCTCGATCACTAAACTATTAATTGACAGTACAACTTAGTACGCTATCATGTCCTTTATGGATGACTATGCAGGGTATAATTAGATTAGAATGAATCCTGTGGATGAAGAAGCAACTGCATTTAGAACGTCGCTGGAAATTTATTGCTATAAGGTCATGTCGTTTGGTCTCAAAAATGCTGGGGCAACGTATTAGCGAGCGGTGCAAAATATCTTTCAAGACATGATGTATAAATATGTTGAATGTTATGTTGATGACTTGGTAGTCAGATCAGTAGATCATTCGAAACATCGCGAACATTTGGTATCAGATTTCCGTCGACTCAGAAAGAAACAGCTAAAGATGAATCCATCTTAATGTGCATTTGGGGTGTCCTTAGGTAAATTTCTCGGTTTTGTGGTCCGACACAAGGGGATTGAAATCGAGCCAGGAAAATTCAAAGCCATTCAAGATATGTCGCCACCGAAAACACTAAAAGAATTAAAAAGTTTGCAGGGAAAGTTGGCTTATATCTGCCATTTTATTTCAAATTTGGTAGGGAGATGTCGGACATCTTTCCATTTGATGAAGAAAGGTACATAATTTGTTTGGGATCAAGCATGTCAGGAGGCATTAGACTTAATAAAGGAATTGTTGAAATGACCGCCAGTATTGATGACCCCAATAATAGAGAAGCCACTTATTTTGTATATATCTGCAGCTAAGTATTCTTTGGGAGCTTTGTTGGCACAAGTGAATAAGTCTGGGAAAGAGGTTACTCTCGATTATTTAAGCTGAACCCTGATGGGCGCGGAGTGCAATTACTCTCCAACTGAGAAAAAATGTCTGGTGTTAATATTTATGGTTCAGAAATTGAGACATTATCATCTCTCACATGATATAATGCTGATCTCAAGAGCAGACCCGATTAAATTTTTGATGACAAGGCTGATATTGTCTGGAAGATTGGCCAAATGGACGTTATTGCTTTTAGAATATACTATTATGTAAGAACCGGTAAAAGCAGTAAAAGGACAAGAAGTGGCAGACTTCCTAGCCGCACACCCTGTAGTCGAATGCGAAACCATCACTGATAACTTTTTGGATGAACAAGTTATGGTGGCTGAGTCGCAAAGCCCATGGAAAATGTATTTTGACGGTGCTGCTCGAGCGTCAGGAATGAGGGCAGGAGTGATATTCATTACTCCTCAAGGTGATTTGTTACCTTACTCTTTCACATTGGGTACTATATGCACAAACGATGAGGCTAAGTAAAGAGCCCTCATCATTGGAATGGAAATGGCTCGAGAAATGGAGATAAAAATGTTGCATATCTTTGCGAATTTTAAATTGATTATAAATCAATTGATGACTGACTTCGCAGTAAGAAAGCAAGAACTTTTACCATATTGTTGGAAAGCGCAACAGTTGCTAGAGCAGTTTTTTCATGTTAAAATTAAGCATGTATCGCGGTCTGAAAATGCAAGAGCAGACATTTTGGCCATCTTGGCAACAGCTCTATCCTGCCCAAATTGAAGCCCTCTCCAAGTAACTATAGAAGAAAAAAGATTTTTGCCATCTTTAGAGGTCATCAATGAAACTATGGAGATGCTTCCTATGTCATGTTTAGAAGTGACAACAGATGATTGGCGCCAGCCTTTCATTGATTACCTCAAATATGATATCTCATCAGAAGATTCAGTGCAGAAGTATCAAATTTGGCAAAGGTCAAGCAAATTCATCATATGCGGCAAGGTTCTATACAAAAAATCTTACAATGGAATGCTGCTACTGTAACGCCCGTGAAAAATCCGTACTTGGGCTCGAGTACCAATTCGACCCGAAATCGCGTAGAAATAAATTCCATGGAAATTAAGCGTAAGTTAGCTAGCGCAACGCTAGAGTAGCTGGGAAATAGTCCCTGATCACTTTAAATACGTTCTGCAAGACCCAAATCGAGTAGAACAAACAACTCTACAATACTCTATAACCTCGGATCAAACTCTAAGCAGGTTTGTTCTCTGGACCATATTGAAATTTTGTATTGGATTTAGACTGCGCGTCGAAGGTCCGATACCTCCTATCTTAGACCGTTAGAACCGCCCAGCTGGACTTGACAATCATCTCGAAAATCAAGTCAAACCGATAATCACAGACTATTTCGTTGAACCCGGACTGAAGCGACCGCGAATAGGGACGAATTTGGAATTTCAAATTCAAATCTGGCACACGACTTGACGCGTCAGTATTGAGCGTTCTGACCGTCAGAATTCATCCAGATTACACCCTCGGATCAGGAAAAATTTCTATTTATTATCATGAGACTTTCAGCCCTGATCTACGTGCGGTGACCGCTGAACTGAAACTGGTCCGCCACGTGCGATCTGCGAACCCTGCCATACTGAAAACTTAATACGAGCTACATCTGGTACACATGAGCTTAAGTCTGATAGCAATCGATCAGGGGACCACCAGAAAGCAGTTTTTGGACCGAAACAGCCCCGAAATGGATAGGCATCAAGTAAACTTCGTCCCGGAGCCTATTTCCGGCGATTTCAAGCTTATAAAAGGGGTTGAAACTCTCATTTCTCCCTTCCATCCGAAAATCACAAACCCTAGAAAAAGGAGAGAGAGTTTGAGAGAAAGAGAAGAAGAGATTCTTCCCACTTCCGAGCCCCTGACAGTTGCTGCTTCAGCACTTCTTTCCAATCACTTGGCTGGTGATTTCTCCATTTTTCAGGTATAAAATAACCCCAAAAACTTGCTGATTTAGGGTTTACTTAGATGCATAACATGTTAGCTAACGTATTCCATAAATCAGGCTCTCCTACTGCCGTAGACGAAGCGTACACGCTCCGTTCAAAATCCTGCAACCGTAAGAGACTAGGTGAGGATTTTAGACGCTTTGATTGACGGTTTACAACGCTTTCAATGTTGTTTAATAGTAGATTATCGACGGCATCGCCGTTTGACATGTACAACATGCTCTCCGTTTCCTGTTTCGTAAATTAACGAAGAATATGAGATTTAGGGCATTTTAGTCATTTGTAGGAAGTACGGTCTACATGCATATTTTGCTGACGTGATTGACATGGTTTGTCGCCGCATTAGGGAGTTAGGAATGCTTGCATAATCAGTTTGGCGAAGAGATTCGCCAAGTTGCGCATTTTGGGTCGACATACTATATGTGGACTTAAGTGTGTAGTGTATGTGTTTGTATAAATGCTTGTATTAGTATGTATTGAATTAAATGATGTTATGTAGTAGTTTGAGATTGATTTCTTGACTAATATGCTGACCTAAATGATTTCCCACATGTTTACCTTATGCATGATTGCATTACATGCATGGAAAGTATGCCTTGAAGATTTGCTTAAGTTGAATGTTATAACATGTGTTAACATGCTCACATGATGTATTTCAATTCCAATACTTTAACCTGTAATGCTAATATGATTCCATAGATGTGTGGGACTTGACCTAGTCCAGTCAGTCGGTAACCGAGCGAATTCGTGGCTGACTGGTCATAGCCACGAACGACGCGTCGATGAACGTGATTCGTGTTGAGAGTTGGCGGCAGTGGTTAGGCCACGCGAAGTGTTTTACGCACTTCATGTCGTTCGACTTGAGATGCGATCGAGCTAGTCGAGCACGTCAAGTAACCCGACTGGCCGATGTATGTTCACCTTGTATGTGTCATAACTGCTTGAACCTAGGGTACTGAACTTACCATTGTAAACCCTGTTAACCGTGGTACCTTGATCCACGAAGACTCATGAGCCGGGCATGGTGGTATGAGACACCGTGGTCGAGCTGTCGGCCTACGCTGGGGCCACAAACCTCCCCGTAGTGACCAGTGAGCACCTAGACTCGTGAGCAGATTATGGTGGTATGGGACACTATATTCTAGCTGTCGGCCTACACTGATCAGGCGACGAGCCCTTTGTAGTGACCGCGAGCGTATTCTGAGTCCACGGGAGGCGACGACCCTTCCGTTGCAGTAGAGTACGGTAGGCCTGTATTGATAAGGTGATGGGGGAGCGGTGCAACGAGTGCGAGCAACAGCCCTGGCAGCCCTTGCAGTGACCTACGAAATATACATCGTATGAGATTTCTAGGAGTGACGACCCTAGACAGGATCTGTGTTGGGATTGATACAAGGGAAGTACCTTAGTTTCCCAATCCTGCTGTTTGAATGGACTAATAATAACTTGGAAATCATATCACCATAGCATTGCATGTGCCTGGAAGATGTGGAGCACTCTAGGGAGTGTGGCATGCAGCGGTCGTAAGATGTTGCCGCATGAGGGTAATCGTCGGTGAGGGCATACATCACGTCATATCATCTTGCATTAATAACAGTATTAGGATTGTCTGATTTACTGCTTTACTATTATCGCGTGATTGAATTGTGAACATGCTAATCTTTGCTCTATGATTCCACTGAGTTGATCACTCATTCCCACGTTACGGGATGGTGTTTGCAACACCCACCAGACCCTGTTGTAGCTGCAGGTGAGGACGAGATCCAGGAGGTGGAGCCCGAGGTTGACGAGGATCAAGATGAGTTCTCGTATATGCAGTATCATAACGGCTTCCCGTAGGCGACCTGGATCGAGGGGACATCAGTGGGACTTTCTTTTTGAGCATTATTCTTTTGTTATGTATATGTACATGAGACTCAGAGATGTAGTCATACTTTGGAGACAGATGAGATTACTTTATTTTTCCATATAGTGATATATACATTGTTTAGTCTTCCGCTTGCTTTTATCACTGGATCTGAAGTATGAATTGCAGTTTTGGTATACTTTTACTCATGTGAATGCTTTAAATCAGACAACATTGAATCATAACCATTTTTGTTGCATAAGTGACGGTCTGGAACTCTGGAGTTGAGTTTATACACGACCCCCGATTTTCAGGGTGTTACAAGTTGGTATCAGAGCATGAATAAGAGTATACTGGGCCTGGGTTATGGTCTTGCAACGTACGCTGTCATTTCCTTTGACTTAGGTGGGTGCGAGAAGGGTCTAGAAACACTTCTAGGATCGTAGATTCGCCGATAGGCGAAGTCTAATAGGATCGATCGCAAGATCGAGTCTGTAACGTATCTCGGGTCGCGTAAAGCAACCCGAATCACTTCTAAGCTTTAGGAAGTCGGGTGGAGACGTCCTATGAGCGGTTTTAAACCGAAAAAGTGAATCCTTGGGCCGTGGGATGACCACGACTCCTGTAATCAATCGCTAGGGCTTAAAAACCCCGTTTCGCCAAAAATTCTCAAAATTCCTCCTCTAAACACTCCGACCTTCAGTTCTTTCTTATCCATTTTATGTTAGGCATCAAACCTAATGTGAAAATAACACAAATTAGTACTTTCACAAAATTTTACAGTGAATAGTAAAATTTCATGAAAAATGGCCATAAGGCCATTCTAAATTCACTTTATTTCGCAACTAAGGGTTTAGATAGATGTACTGGCTCCTTCTACCCCAAATTCATATGCTGCATCATATGGTTTGGTATTAGAGATTACAATGTGGACCCGGAAAGCCCCGAACACATGTTTGGGCTCATACAGACCAAATTACTATGAACTAGGGGGTGGGACGTGACTTTTTGGGACCCTGGGACCATGGGGGACCAGACCCATGGGGTCCCACTGGCCAACGTGAAAGTTTGCCGGCGATGCCATCGCCGGTCGGGCGATGCATCGCCGACCGGCGGTGTCCAAATGTGCTGCCTTTCAGGCGCACGCCCTTAAATGGGATGCACATCATCCCTAGGTACCTCCCACCTCATGAAAACCCCCAAATCTTACCCCTCCTTCACAAACAGCCCTCTACATAGCCCTATTTTCAATTTTCAGCAACCCACTCCAAACTCCGACGTCCCAAACCACTTCTAGGACCCTCCTTGGCTAAAACCGACCACCACCCATCACTTATTGGGTGTTGACAGCCTCTTTCCTTGAAGATCTCACCATTTGGAGCTCCAAAATCCCCCAAATAGAGCTGAAATCGTGAGGTGCTCCATTCTATCTTTTTGTTTGTATTTCTTTCTGAAAGTACAGCCTTGGGAAGCTTGAACCAACCCTCTATGACGCCTAGATTTTCTTTTCTCAGATTGGGCAGCCATTTCTCTGCATTTTCGGCGTTTTCCATGGCTTTTGTGGAAGCCATTTTGGGTCTTTTGTCACTCTCATCCATCATATCCTTGATGGGTAAGAGGAAAACCGTGACAGACGACGCTGGGCCGAGCCGCCCTGCTCGATCGAGAAGACCGCGGGGTGGTGCCGCGAGTTCAAGCACCACCGCAGGTCCAGCTCCAGTCCTGGAGTGCCGTACAAAGCGGGATTTGGATCCCCATGCACACCTTGGACGAACAATTCTTTCGGAGATGTCTCATGGCCAATACACTGATCGCAAAGTGTTATTTGAGGCGGACGTAGATGGACGATTGTTCGGCAAATATCTGTTGTTCGAACGCATTGAAGCTGCGCACTGGGGATCGATCTTTGAAGCTCACACTCGTGCTAATGTGAGCACCGTTCGTGCCTTCTATGCTAGCATCCAGAATCCTACCTTGGAGCCTTTGCAGTTCAAAATCCCTTTTGGTAGAGATCGGATGGCTACGATCGACGTTCGATTGATTGCGCGACTTCTCAACGTGCCGCTAGGTGATGTGCATCCTAGTGAGAAGAATTTGAGGACTAGATGTGAACGAGATCGCCGCACCAGGTTTCTGTGCAGTAAGTTGGTTCCATGGCAGCCTAATAATAGCCTCAAGGCGACGTACATGTCTGAGGATTTGCGCCTGCTGCACCATATCTGCACGTTCAATGTTTATCCCAGGTCGACGAACCGCATTGAATGTACACGTCTTATGGTCGATTTCTTATTTCTAGTGGCCCAGGGAGAGAACGTATGTATGGCCACTTTCATCTTACGGCAGATAGTTCTCATAGCCAGGTCGAGGAGAACATCCGAATCGCTTCCCTTTGGCCGACTTATTTGCAAGATTGCGCTTGAGTTTGCTTATAGACTTGGGCCCGAATTGCCGGTATCGATTCACACCATAGATGAGTCGACAATGGTTAAGATGAAGATTGGGTCACAATACCGTGAAAATCAACTTGAAAGGGATAGTGGGGATGACTTTGATGAAGAGGAAGATCAAAGCGAAGAAGAACCTAGAGCAGAGGTTCAGGAAGAAGCTCAGGAAGAAGCAGTTGGATGAGTTGCGTGAGTTGGGCTTTATCCGTCCGAGCAGTTCTCCGTGGGGAGCACCGGTACTCTTCGTGAAGAAGAAGGATGGCTCGTTGAGGCTCTGTGTTGACTATCGCGAGCTCAACAAAGTCACAATCAAGAACAAGTACCCGCTCCCTAGGATTGATGATTTGTTCGACCAGCTGCAGGGTGCACAGTTCTTTTCGAAGATTGACCTGCGTTCCGGTTATCATCAGATTCGGGTCCGAGATGAGGACATTCCGAAGACGGCATTCAGGACGCGTTACGGTCATTTTGAGTTTCAGGTCATGTCCTTCGGACTGACCAATGCACCCGCGGTCTTCATGCAGCTGATGAACGAGGTTTTCCGCCCATATCTAGATCAGTTTGTTGTAGTCTTCATCGACGACATTCTGATCTACTCGAGGACCCGTGAGGAGCATGAGCAGCACTTGGAGATCACTTTACAGACCCTCCGTGCACACCAGCTGTATGCGAAGCTGGAGAAGTGCGAGTTCTGGCAGGAGGAGGTAAAGTTCCTCGGTCACGTGGTGATGAGGGAGGGTGTCGCAGTGGACCCCTCGAAGGTCGAGGCAGTGCGTCAGTGGGGCCAGCCCACGACTGCGACAGAGATCCGTAGTTTCCTTGGTTTGGCGGGCTACTACCGGCGTTTCATCGAGGGTTTTTCTCGTATTGCAACCCCGCTGACCAGGTTGACTCGGAAGGGGGCAGAGTTTATTTGCAGTGACGCCTGCGAGCGAGCATTTACGGAGTTGAAGGACCGTCTGACGTCCGCTCCTGTCCTCACTCTTCCCTCTGGGAGTGACGGCTTTATTGTATTCACCGATGCCTTGCATATCGGTTTGGGTGCTGTCCTGATGCAGCACGGGAGACCAGTGGCCTTTGCGTCTCGTCAGCTCAAAGTACATGAGCTGAACTATCCCACACATGATCTGGAACTGGCTGCAGTTGTCTTCGCACTGAAGGTGTGGAGGCACTACCTTTATGGGATTAGGTTCGAGCTCTTCTCTGATCACAAGAGCTTGAAGTACCTCTTCTCACAGTCTGAGTTGAATATGAGACAGAGGCGCTGGATGGAGCTCTTAAAAGACTATGATTTTGACCTTCAGTACCACCCGGGCAAGGCGAACGTGGTGGAAGATGCCCTCAGCCGTCAGCCACGAGGCTTAGTGGCGCATATGATGATTCAGGAGTGGCGGATGCTTGAGGATATTGCTGCGTATGACTTTGAGTTCGGACTACAGTCTTCCATTGTACAGTTATCGAGCCTGTCGATTCAACCCTCTCTTGTCGCTAGGGTGATCGAGGCTCAGCAGGCTGATGAGTCGTTGCAGGGTTATATGGCTGAGGCGGCATCTGAGGGTCAGGTTGATTGGCAGATCGGTACAGACGGTGGACTTCGCTTCAGAGGCCGATTATGTGTCCCGGATATTCCAGAGTTACGCAGAGATCTTATGACCGAGGCACATCGATCGCGATTTTCTATCCACCCGGGCTCGACGAAGATGTACCGTGACATGAGGCGACAATATTTTTGGTCAGGGATGAAGCGCCAGATCGCGAGTTTTGTGGCCTAGTGTGACACGTGCCAGCGTGTCAAGGCCAATCATCAGAGACCTCCTGGTCTCTTGCAGTCGTTGAGCGTCCCGATGTGGAAGTGGGAGCACGTGTCGACTGATTTCATTATGGGTTTGCCGAAGACTCAGCGCGGTCATGACTCCATTTGGGTTGTTGTGGATCGTCTGACGAAGTCGGCACATTTCCTTGCGATGCGTGCGACTTGGTCCATGGACCGGCTTGCGAGACTGTTTATTGAGGAGATTATGAGACTGCATGGCGTTCTAGTCTCGATCGTTTCTGACCGGGACTCGAGGTTCACGTCTCAGTTTTGGGGGAGCTTCCAGCTTGCGATGGGGACTGAATTGCAGCTCAGCACCGCGTACCATCCGCAGACCGATGGCCAGACCGAGAGGGTCAATCAGATACTTGAGGACATGCTTCGGGCCTGCGCGATTGACTTCGGGGGTAGCTGGGATGAGCATCTGCGATTGGCTGAGTTTGCGTACAATAACAGCTATCAGGCGACCATCGGCATGGCTCCTTTTGAGGCACTATATGGCAGACCATGTAGATCACCGAGTTGTTGGACCGAGGTTGGAGAGCACCGTCTCCTAGGTCCCGAGCTTGTGCAGGAGACTTCAGAGGCTATCGACATCATCAGGCAGAGGATGCGCACAGCTCAGAGCCGACAGAAGAGTTCTGCTGATCGTCGGCGTCGTCTCTTGGAGTTTGATGTAGGGGACCATGTGTATCTCAAGGTCTCGCCTATGAAGGGCGTAGTTCGATTTGGAGCGAAGGGAAAGCTTGCCCCGAGATTCATAGGACCTTTTGAGATCATTGGGCGCGTTGGCGCCGTGGCCTATCGGCTTGCCTTACCATCACAGTTGTCTGGCGTCCACAACGTGTTTCACGTCTCCATGTTGAGGAAGTGTGGGTCAGACATAGTTCCCGTTATTGATTGGCAGCCGTTGGAGGTTCGTGAGGACGCTTCTTACATTGAGCAGCCAGTTCGTATCCTTGATCGGAAGGAGCAGGTCCTCAGAACCAAGGTCATTCCGTTGGTGAAGGTGCAGTGGGGTCACCATTCTGTTGAGGAGGCTTCTTGGGAGCGTGAGGCTGAGATTCGAGAGCGATATCCTCATCTCTTTGAGGGTTGATGATCATGTATTGTATTTTATACGCTGTCCCTGATTCTATATGATGACGTTATGTTTCTTATTCCTCGCGAGTTATGCTTAGTTGCGACGCTTGTGTAAATTTCGAGGATGAAATTTTTATAAGGAGGGGAGAGCTGTAAGACCCATATCTTGGTCCGTACCTTTCCGTACACTCCCGCGGTCGTACCGGTCGAATTCCGGCAACTTTCGACCCTTAAACAATATCGACGCGCGACCTGGATTCATGTACCGACAACCCGAGTCGACTCAACCCGAGACCAATACCATAGCGACCGCACCGTCGCCGCGGTTCCGATACCGCGACCCGCGCGGCAAGGCGATACCCTGATCAAGAGTTATGGGCCAACGTTCGGTGCGAGAAAACGCCGCGCGTTGCGAAAACCAAGGGAATCTCAACGATGTGTCACATCAATCACATCAATCCCATCAATCAATCACCCATCAACCCATCACATGTCAAGTACACATCACTCTCACCCATTTTCCCAAACAAGCACAAAAGTCTCCCAAACCCATACCTCTCTTACACAAAAGCCAACAAAGTCTTCTCAACCCATACCTTTCTTACACAAAAAGCCACAAAAGTCTTCCTAACCCATACTTTTCTTACACAACCATCACTCAGCCATCCATCCATCACTCTCTCTCTCCCTTTACATCACTCTCTCTCTTTCTCTCTTTCTCATTTCAAAATTTCCAAGCAACAAAGGATTTTCAAAACTCCATACGTATAGAATTTTGCAAAGCCTCCTAAGCTCCAAGTGGCCCACCTTCCTACCCCAAAATCTCCCATCTCAACCCTCCATTCTTCATCTTAGCCATTGAAGTTGAAGACAAGGTGCCAAGGAACCCCTAGGAGCGAGAAGATCGGACGGTGGGTGCTTCTATAGGGTAGATTTTCTTGTTTTTATGGTGGACCAAGTGAGGCCCACCGATCAATGGTGTGGATCTCACTTGGGACCCTTATTTGTGGCCGATGGACCACTTGGATCATCATGATCGTTCCATGGTGGGGCCAATCTCCATGGACCCCATCATGATGTTTATTTTCACTTAGAAAGGTCATCTAGACCGTCCATTTTGGTGGAGAGAGGATCTCCACCGTTGATTCTCGATCTTGATGGTCCCATGTGCAAGGGACCCATTTATTGTATGTTCCATTGCAAGGGAGGGCCCATAATGACGGGGTCCCTCCATCACAAGCCGTGTCCCACTCTCCATCTCTCTCTCTCTCTCTTTCATTCCTCTTATTTTATTTTATTTCTATTGGATTTTTATTTTTATAAAAGGGGTTGTGTGGCCCACTTGAGTGGACCTCACCTTGAGGTATTTATTGGGTCTAAGAGTCCTTCAAGTGGGGCCCACCTTGCATGTTGAACCCCATCATCCATTAGTGGTGGCCCACTTCAAAAGTGCCCACCACCATGTGCTTTAAAGAAAAAAAAACAAAAAAAACAAAAAAAAAAGAGCTTACCATCCAGCGTCTGGGACGCTGGACGTCCCTACCCAAAAAAGAAAAAAAAAATGATTTTGGTGGGCCGGCTTATGCAGGCCCCACCTTGATACATATGTTCAATCCAAGCTGTCCATCCGCTCACTCATATCAGTTTAGGCGTTGAAAAAAAATGGGAAGCTGATCTGACCTGCTGGTGGGCCATACCTTAGAAAATAGCGATCTCTACCGTTTAAAGTCCCCTAGATTTCTCCTACGCACCGAATTAAGCCCAAGTTTGGACTCTGTTTGTCGGTATCGAGCCGGTGGAGCCAATGGATGGGTTGGATTTCCTGATGGTGGGCCCTACTTGTGAAAATCCTCAGATTTTCTTTTTTTCAAAAAAAAAAAAAAAAACTCAAAGAATGAGGCAGTGCCTCTGCCTTGACCGTGCACGGCAGCAGCAGGCGCTGCGTGCACGGTCGACCGTGCAGTCACCCACGGCTGCTGCCGTGGGCCCCACATGATGTATATGCTTTATCTACACCGTCCATTAGGTGGGTCCCCTTCTCAGGTGGGCCCCCTCCAAATTTCAGGTCAATCCAAACTTCAGGTGGGCCACATCACATGAGACAGTGAGGTTGAGCATCTAACATTGAAATCTTTCTGGGGCCCTGTTACACGTGATCTACGCACGCTGTCCATCTGATTCTAATGCTGGGCCCACTGCCAGCTGCCCTAATAATTTTTGTGGGACCCACCATTATATACATTTATGTATGTTATATAGTTTATAGTATATAGTTTATAATATGAATATTGTAGTGGGCCCTACTCCATGTGTCTCTTTGACTAGTTTGGATGGAAATAAGTATTTTATAAGGCCCATGAGTTGGGACCCATCTGAATTTCAAAAGGGCATGGGCTAGGCCCATTGGATTTATAAAATGCTTATGGGCTAAGCCCATTTAATTCATGTAAGGCCTAGATCTAGGCCCATTTGATATGTTCCAAATCCATGGGACTAGGCCCATTTGATGTACTTCAAGGCCCATGAAATTGGACCCATTGTTGCATTCTTAAAACCCATGGAAGGAGGACATTTGATATATGTAAGGCCTAGGGGTTAGGCCCACTTTGATATGTATACAAGGCCTACAGATTTAGGCCATTTAATGAACCATAAGGCCTAGGGGTTAGGCCCATTTGAACCCATGTTTAGGTCTATGGGTTGAGGCCACTTGATCTACTTATAGGGTCCAATTGGTGTGGCCCATTGGTCAGATATAAGACCCATGTGATTAAGCTCATTTGATGTAATCTAAGGCCCATGGGTTTGACCCATTGCAATGCACATAAGACCCATTGGTGTGGCCCATTTATGTGGCCCATCTGATGAATAAAAGCCCATGGAATATGGCCCATTTGATATATATGTAAGGTCCAATGGGGACAACCTACGGTCCATTGCAATGTGTAAATCCATTATAGACTAAGTACGATGTTCACAACGATCGTGCCTTGGGAGCAATGTTGGTTTGACGTCCACATTGCGAGCGTAATGCTGGTTGGATGTCCACATTACGACTCTCCTTAGGGCCCATCACCAGGCCGTACTTGCCGTGTATAGGCCGTCCAGGCTCATCTGCATTGTAAAATAATTCATTTTATTAGAACCTGTTTAGTATAGTTTCATGACCCATGATCATATGCATCATATGTATGCTTGATATGAGGATTGACTGATCATAGCATATGCCTTCAGGCAGGTTGTTTATGGGCTCCCGGTTAGGCAGTGTTGCCCTACATGAGCGCACGGTATGCGCAGGATTGGTTGCATGACTGGATAGCGTGATTCATGCATTCCGCATTTGTGTGACATGGTTGTTGTACGCCCTAGCGACATCAGGGCCGTAGCCTCCACAGACGCATCGTGGTTGGCAGGATTGGATACCGAAAATACTTGTTCTACATGGGGTACTATAGATATCCCTGGGTGAAAGTCCCTAAACCCTTATGGTACCAAGAGATTGCTCCAACGTCTAGACCGAGTGGGTAGATGAGCGTTGAGTGCCGATTACCAGACGGTTACGCTCTCCACTGTGTCGTGGTCGGTTGGAAGGGGGTGCGGCCTTACCCGCCCGAGTGTAGGGGGCAATGCTAGGCTGAGTTTGACCAGCTCGAGGAATGGGTCCGCTATCGACGAGTCGCGCCTGATATTGGCAGACGGATAGTGAGGTCTCTTCCACTTACCTTATTACGCGCGATGTGGCGGCAATCTGGTTTAGAGTGTACTAGACCCCGGTGATATTCCATACTTTGAGCTGTATTGACGTGTGGACATTGATGAGTATCTGTATGCTTGAGTTGCATTGTACATTGCATGGCCTTGGGATGGCCGATACCATTCATGTCTTGCATTGCATAGCCTTGGTACGGCTCATGACGTTTTGGTTCCATCTGCATATTCCGCATTACTCTGACGTTGCATTCATATTACTACCTTGCGCACACACTTTCACCACCCTCTAAGCTTTCTGTAAGCTTATGCACGACCGTTGCGTGCAGGTGACGTTGGACTGCAGCAGCGCTGAGGCAGGAGCACGTTGCTGATCATTTTAGAGTTTTTGTTATTTGCCATTGTATTTCCCTTTATGCTCATTGTACTTGTAAAATTTTTGATCATAGTGGAAATGTAATGGAGTGCTTGGTTGTTGTTTGTGGGTTATGCCTTTGGTTATGCTTATTACGTATCAGACTGATGTTAAAAATCCTCCTCGTAGCATCCCAGGATCGGAACCTGGCGAATGGGAGCTAGGAGCCGAGAATGGGGTTCTACGGAGGCTGTCGGCGCCGGATTCGGCGATCGGGAATTTTGTGAGCCCGGTTTCCGAGTTTGGGGCGTGACATGATGAGAGCCCTCCTCCTTCTGCGTAGGCTACTATCGACGACCGCATTGCTCGGATGGAGGAGAGTCAGACCGCTTTGCGAAGGGAAGTCCAAGAACTTCGAGCAGAAGTCGCTGATGCCAAGGCTGTTACAAAGAAGAAGTTTGGCAAGGTGACTCGCACCTTGAAGGCAATCCTGTGTTGCTTACAGGATAAGGGTGCTCCTCCTCCGTCACCAGACTCCGTCTAGCGATGCGATCTTTGATGTTGTTATTAGTAGTTAGCCATTTCCTGTTTTATGTGTGTAAAGCCTATTAGGGCTAGTGCTTTGCTTATGTTGCTGTTGCTTAACTGTCTTAATTTCCATGTAATTCTAGTCATGATGCTTGTAAGGATATATCCCTTGTATTGTGACAATTTTGATTAATTGAAATGCATGGAATGCCTATGACTCTTTAAGTGAATGATTGTGGTGTATTTGTGCAATTGAGACTGACAAGGTTGCGCCCTATTTTGAATATAAGGAATGCCACCTAAGACTACGAGGAGCGCGGTTCGACTTGCATTGTCAGACCATATGGATCAGACTCCCTCTCAGTCTAGCACTCGTTCGGACCCTGCTGTGGTCCCGATTCTTGAGGCGGTTCGGTCGTCTCAGCCTGCTGTTGGTCCTACAGATGGACCACCGCCATTTACACCATCTGTTAGAGAGCCACATCGCGCGTCTACTTCCACACCGCATCCGCCACAGCCTGCTCCACCCCCTGACAGATTCGAGCAGATGATGGCTATGATGCTACAGCAGCAGCAGCTCCTGACCACCATAGTGGGGACTCTAGCCCAGGGTGGGGGTGCGAATACATCTACTCCACCTGCACCACCTGCGCATCCAGCTGAGGATGCCTATACTTACGCCCAGGATGAGGGCATGGCCCATCCTGCGTAGCCTACTTTCCCTGCGGGGAATCCTGTCGACACACGGGGCCTACTGGAGCGATTTCAGCGCTTGCGGCCTCCTACTTTCACGGGTTCTCACAGACCCGAGGAGGCTGAGTTCTGGCTCGACCGAGTGTCGAAGATTCTACGGATGTTGCACTGTACCGAGGCTGAGCAGGTAGAGCTGGCTACCTTCTTGTTTGAGAGAGAGGCCAGTATGTGGTGGGATAGCATATTGCGGACTGTTGCCGCAGATTTCGTATGGACGTGGGCAGCATTTGAGTTCCGCTTCCATGAGAAGTATTATCCCCAGACATACAGGCATGACAGGGAGAATGAGTTTCTCCGTCTCAGGCAGGCAGCGATGACAGTTACCGAGTATGAGCATCGGTTCACAGAGTTGGGCAGGTACGTCTCGACGATTCTAGCTGATGAGCAGATGCGCATACGGCGCTTTTTGGAGGGCTTGCGACCGGATATTCGGTCGAAGATGTGCTGTGTCAGTTTTCCCTCCTATGCAGAGTTGGTTCACATGTCCATGCGGGCAGAGCAGGACGTGGATCGACTTGCGCGATCTCGAGGCCCGGCTGCTTCTAGGCCGCGACCGGATTTGCCAGACAGGCCCTTCGCGGGCAAGAGGCCTCGCATTGATCCTCCTACCAGGACCACGGCGCATGTACCACCGTTTCGGCGCCTTGATTTGTCATGTACATATTGTGGGAGGACGGGCCACTTGGCGCAGAGTTGCTTTTCCAGGATGCGGGACAGTGGGTTCTCACCGCCGCAGAAGATTGATCGTGTACGTCCACAGGCGATATCAGCACCGCCTATACGGTCAGCTCCTGCGCATCCTTTTTTCAGACCTACGGTATCACAGATTCGACAGCCTCCACGGCCCTTGACACAGCGGCCGAACCGGCCACAGCAGGCTCGAGTTCATGCATTGACCGCTGAGGCAGCTACGACGCCGACTTTCCAGCATTCAGCCTTTGAGGTCACGGCCCATATCGGAGGTACTCCCGTTCTTGTCATGGTGGACACTGGTTCCACGATTTCTTTGATATCGCGTGCCGTAGTCAGGCGTCTTGGGTTACAGACTATCACTATGGATAGCGTGAGAGTCTTTGCAGCTCATGGAGATTTTTCGGATGTCACCCAGATGTGTAAGGGTTGTTTGGTTGATCTGGGAGGCAGGACGATGACTCTTGATCTGGTCGTCGATCCCTCGCTCGTTTATCTCAACGTCATTCTTGGCATGGATTGGTTGACTGCAGCGAGAGCCGAGATTGACTGCGAGACTCGTATAGTCACAGCGTACGAGCCTGAGGGTGCATCCTTCACATTTCCAGTGTGGGTAAATCTTCCTTTCCGTATTCTTAGCTACGCCACTCTATTGCGCGACGCTGGTGCCCAGGTACTTGAGCAGACGCCAGTTGTTTCTGAGTTCGGGGATCTGTTCAGGAAGATCCCTGTTTTGCCGCCCCGACGTGAGATCGATTTCACTATCGATCTGGTTCCTGGTTCTACACCCATCTCACTGCCGACGTATGGCATGGCACTATGTGAGATGGAGGAGTTGAGGACGCAGATTGATGGCCTTCTAGAGCTTGGCTTTATACGGCCTAACGTGTCTCCTTGGGGAGCACCGGTCTTGTTCGTGAAGAAGAAGGAGGTTCGCTGCGATTGTGTATTGATTATCGCAGGCTGAACCAGCTCACGGTGAAGAACAAGTACCCTTTGCCCAGGATCGATGACTTGTTTGATCAGTTGAGAGGAGCGCAGTACTTCTCGAAGATTGATCTTCAGTCAGGTTATCATCAGCTGCGCGTCAGGGATGAGGACGTGCAGAAGACAGCATTCAGGACCAGTTTTGGCCACTACGAGTTCCTCGTGATGTCGTTCGGTCTTACGAATGCACCGGCCGTGTTCATGGATTTGATGAACCGGGTATTTCGGTCTTTCCTTTATCGATTCGTCGTTGTCTTCATTGACGACATTTTGGTGTACTCTAGGAGTCGAGAGGAGCATGAGGAGCACTTGCGTTTGGTCCTTGATACGCTCAGACGACATCAGTTGTTCGCACAGTATAAGAAGTGTGACTTCTGGAAGCAGGAGGTGAAGTTTCTGGGACACGTGGTGTCCAAGGATGGCATGGCAGTTGACCTGTCTAAGGTAGCTGCGGTGCAGGACTGGGAGCAGCCTGGTTCTGTCACTGAGGTGAGGAGTTTCTTGGGTCTCGCTGGGTACTATCGGCGCTTCAATCAGGACTTCTCGAAAATCGCGAGACCCTTATCTCAGTTGACACGGAAGGACGTGAAGTTCGCCTGGAATGATAAGGCGGAGTCAGCTTTTCAGGAGCTGAAGGACAGACTTATGTCCGCCCCTGTGCTAGTATTGCCAGAGCAAGGGGTTAGATACATTATATACACTGACGCGTCTAGCGTTGGTTTGGGTTGTGTCCTTATGCAGAGGAACAGGGTAATTTCGTATGCCTCGAGACAATTAAGGAAGCACGAGGAGAATTACCCTACACACGACCTAGAGTTGGCAGCCGTTATATTCACACTGAGACTCTGGAGACATTACCTCTACGGAGAGGAGTTTGAGCTCTTTTGCGACCACAAGAGCCTCAAGTACATATTCACGCAGCGAGACTTGAATATGAGGCAGCGGCGATGGATGGAGACGCTAAAGGACTTCAAGTTTGAAGTCTCTTACCATCCTGGGAAGGCGAACCTTGTGGCTGATGCGTTGAGCCGCAAGAAGGCGATAGAGTTTGCGGCTCCGCTGATGGTTGCCGAGTGGGATATGGTGGAATTTTTTGCGAGACTTTGAGCAGAAACTCACCGTAGAGGAGCCATTTGAGTTCATCGCACACGTACAGGTGCGATCCCAGATCGATGACCGAGTCATCGAGGCGCAGAGGGACGACGCGCATCTTACTGAGCTTCGAGAGCAGGCCAGTGATGATGCTGACGCCGACTGGCGAGTTGGTATGGATGGGGGCTTACGTTACCGTGGCCGCCTATGCGTCCCAGATGTCCCTGACTTGAGACGAGAGATTCTCGAGGCTGCGCATTCTACTAGACTCGCGATGCATCCAGGCAACACGAAGATGTATCGTGACGTGAAGAGGACGTATTGGTGGGAAGGTATGAAGACCCACATAGCTGAGTTCGTGTCCCGTTGTCTCACTTGTCAGCAGGTGAAGGCAGAGCATCGCCGACCACCTGGACTTTTGCAGCCTATGCCGATTGCAGAGTGGAAGTGGGATTTCATTTCCATGGACTTCATTTCTGGGTTGCCGAAGACGAGGAAGGGGCATGATTCCATTTGGGTGATCGTCGACCGATTGACGAAGTCGGCGCACTTCCTACCGATCAGAGTTACGAACTCTGCAGACGAGCTGGCTAGATTGTACATCCGAGAGATTGTGCGTCTGCATGGAGTTTCGTTGGAGATCGTGTCGGACAGAGACACGCGGTTCACTTCTATTTTCTGGACTCGCATTCAGGAGGCTATGGGTGTGAAGTTGAAGTTCAGTACTGCCTTCCACCCACAGACGGACGGACAGACGAAGCGAGTGAACCAGATCCTGGAGGACATGTTTCGAGCTTGCGCATTGGACTTCAAGGACAGTTGGGATGACTGTCTTGCATATGCGGAGTTTGCGTACAATAATAGCTTCCAGGCGAGTATCGGCATGGCACCGTATGAGGCGCTGTATGGGCGACCTTGTCGCGCACCGCATTGCTGGTTAGAGGTCGGTGAGCGTAGCTTGATTGGCCCAGAGTTGGTGCAGGCGACGTCAGAGAAGATCGATATTATTCGACGTCGGCTTCTTACAGCGCAGAGCAGACAGAAGAGCTACGCCGATACGAGACGGAGGCCACTAGAGTTCACAGTTGGGGATCACGTGTTTTTGCAAGTTTCCCCTATGAAGGGAGTCCTTCGGTTCGGGAAAAAGGGGAAGATGGCACCGCGATTCATTGGTCCATTCCAGATCCTCGATCGCGTGGGAGCAGTGGCTTACCGATTGGCTTTACCCACGCCCCTCGTGAGCGTCCACAACGTATTTCATGTTTCTATGCTGAAGAAGTACGTTGCTGATCCTTCCCATATCATCAGATGGGAGCAGGTGCAGTTAGGAGAGGATGTTACTTATATCCTGCGACCAACACGCATCTTAGACAGGAAGGAGTAGGTACTGCGTAGCAAGGTGATTCCCCTTGTGAAGGTACTATGGACGCATCATACTGAGGAGGAGGCTACTTGGGAGACAGAAGCCGAGATCAGAAAGAACTACCCACAGCTTCTCGAGGAGTACGAACAGGTACAAATTTCGAGGACGAAATTATTTGTTAAGGGGGGTAGATTGTAACGCCCGTGAAAAATTCGTACTTGGGCTCGAGTACCAATTCGACCCGAAATCGCGTAGAAATAAATTCCATGGAAATTAAGCGTAAGTTAGCTAGCACAACGCTAGAGTAGCTGGGAAATAGTCCCTGATCACTTTAAATACGTTCTGCAAGACCCAAATCGAGTAGAACAAACAACTCTACAATACTCTATAACCTCGGATCAAACTCTAAGCAGGTTTGTTCTCTGGACCATATTGAAATTTTGTATTGGATTTAGACTGCGCGTCGAAGGTCCGATACCTCCTATCTTAGACCGTTAGAACCGCCCAGCTGGACTTGACAATCATCTCGAAAATCAAGTCAAACCGATAATCACAGACTATTTCGTTGAACCCGGACTGAAGCGACCGCGAATAGGGACGAATTTGGAATTTCAAATTCAAATCTGGCACACGACTTGACGCGTCAGTATTGAGCGTTCTGACCGTCAGAATTCATCCAGATTACACCCTCGGATCAGGAAAAATTTCTATTTATTATCATGAGACTTTCAGCCCTGATCTACGTGCGGTGACCGCTGAACTGAAACTGGTCCGCCACGTGCGATCTGCGAATCCTGCCAGACTGAAAACTTAATACGAGCTACATCTGGTACACATGAGCTTAAGTCTGATCGCAATCGATCAGGGGACCACCAGAAAGCAGTTTTTGGACCGAAACAGCCCCGAAATGGATAGGCATCAAGTAAACTTCGTCCCGGAGCCTATTTCCGGCGATTTCAAGCTTATAAAAGGGGTTGAAACCCTCATTTCTCCCTTCCATCCGAAAATCACAAACCCTAGAAAAAGGAGAGAGAGTTTGAGAGAAAGAGAAGAAGAGATTCTTCCCGCTTCCGAGCCCCTGACAGTTGCTGCTTCAGCACTTCTTTCCAATCACCTGGCTGGTGATTTCTCCATTTTTCAGGTATAAAATAACCCCAAAAACTTGCTGATTTAGGGTTTACTTAGATGCATAACATGTTAGCTAACGTATTCCATAAATCAGGCTCTCCTACTGCCGTAGACGAAGCGTACACGCTCCGTTCAAAATCCTGCAACCGTAAGAGACTAGGTGAGGATTTTAGACGCTTTGATTGACGGTTTACAACGCTTTCAATGTCGTTTAATAGTAGATTATCGACGGCATCGCCGTTTGACATGTACAACATGCTCTCCGTTTCCTGTTTCGTAAATTAACGAAGAATATGAGATTTAGGGCATTTTAGTCATTTGTAGGAAGTACGGTCTACATGCATATTTTGCTGACATGATTGACATGGTTTGTCGCCGCATTAGGGAGTTAGGAATGCTTGCATAATCAGTTTGGCGAAGAGATTCGCCAAGTTGCGCATTTTGGGTCGACATACTATATGTGGACTTAAGTGTGTAGTGTATGTGTTTGTATAAATGCTTGTATTAGTATGTATTGAATTAAATGATGTTATGTAGTAGTTTGAGATTGATTTCTTGACTAATATGCTGACCTAAATGATTTCCCACATGTTTACCTTATGCATGATTGCATTACATGCATGGAAAGTATGCCTTGAAGATTTGCTTAAGTTGAATGTTATAACATGTGTTAACATGCTCACATGATGTATTTCAATTCCAATACTTTAACCTGTAATGCTAATATGATTCCATAGATGTGTGGGACTTGACCTAGTCCAGGCAGTCGGTAACCGAGCGAATTCGTGGCTGACTGGTCATAGCCACGAACGACGCGTCGATGAACGTGATTCGTGTTGAGAGTTGGCGGCAGTGGTTAGGCCACGCGAAGTGTTTTACGCACTTCATGTCGTTCGACTTGAGATGCGATCGCGCTAGTCGAGCACGTCAAGTAACCCGACTGGCCGATGTATGTTCACCTTGTATGTGTCATAACTGCTTGAACCTAGGGTACTGAACTTACCATTGTAAACCCTGTTAACCGTGGTACCTTGATCCACGAAGACTCATGAGCCGGGCATGGTGGTATGGGACACCGTGGTCGAGCTGTCAGCCTACGCTGGGGCCACAAACCTCCCCGTAGTGACCAGTGAGCACCTAGACTCGTGAGCAGATTATGGTGGTATGGGACACTATATTCTAGCTGTCGGCCTACACTGATCAGGCGACGAACCCTTTGTAGTGACCGCGAGCGTATTCTGAGTCCACGGGAGGCGACGACCCTTCCGTTGCAATAGAGTACGGTAGGCCTGTATTGATAAGGTGATGGGGGAGAGGTGCAACGAGTGCGAGCAACAGCCCTGGCAGCCCTTGCAGTGACCTACGAAATATACATCGTATGAGATTTCTAGGAGTGACGACCCTAGACAGGATCTGTGTTGGGATTGATACAAGGGAAGTACCTTAGTTTCCCAATCCTGCTGTTTGAATGGACTAATAATAACTTGGAAATCATATCACCATAGCATTGCATGTGCCTGGAAGATGTGGAGCACTCTAGGGAGTGTGGCATGCCGCGGTCGTAAGATGTTGCCGCATGAGGGTGATCGTCGGTGAGGGCATACATCACGTCATATCATCTTGCATTAATAACAGTATTAGGATTGTCTGATTTACTGCTTTACTATTATCGGGTGATTGAATTGTGAACATGCTAATCTTTGCTCTATGATTCCACTGAGTTGATCACTCATTCCCACGTTACGGGATGGTGTTTGCAACACCCACCAGACCCTGTTGTAGCTGCAGGTGAGGACGAGATCCAGGAGGTGGAGCCCGAGGTTGATGAGGACCAGGATGAGTTCTCGTATATGCAGTATCATGACGGCTTCCCGTAGGCGACCTGGATCGAGGGGACATCAGTGGGACTTTCTTTTTGAACATTATTCTTTTGTTATGTATATGTACATGAGACTCAGAGATGTAGTCATACTTTGGAGACAGATGAGATTACTTTGTTTTTCCATACAGTGATATATACATTGTTTAGTCTTCCGCTTGCTTTTATCACTGGATCTGAAGTATGAATTGCATTTTTGGTATACTTTTACTCATGTGAATGCTTTAAATCAGACAACATTGAATCATAACCATTTTTGTTGCATAAGTGACGGTCTGGAACTCGGGAGTTGAGTTTATACACGACCCCCGATTTTCAGGGTGTTACAGCTACGTTGCTTAGATAAATAATAGGCAGGCCAGACACTACGCGAAGCAGTCTGGAGAATGTGGGGCACATCAAGTTGGTCGAAATCTATTCCATAGAATACATCGAATGGGGTACTGTTGGCCTACCATGTTCCAAGATGCGATAGATCATGTGAAGCGGTGTCATGAATGCCAAATTCACAGAGATGTACACGTTCCTCTAGAAGATCTTCATCAGTCAGTTGCTTCTTAGCCCTTTTCAGCTTGGGGACTTGATGTCATTGGTCCTATAAATCCACTTTCGTCCAAAGGAAAATAATATATCTTGGCAGTGACGGACTATTTCTCCAGATGGACAGAAGCAGTGACATTACGCAGTGTTAAAGAAAAGGACGTAGTCAATTTCATCCGACGCGAGATAATATATCGCCATGGTATTCTAAAGAAGATTGTTACAGATAATGGTTCTCCCTTCAAAAACAGAGGCATGAAAAATTTATGTCATAAATTGAGTATTCATCGTTCGTTTTCAACACCTTACTATCCACTAGCTAATAGATTAGCAGAGGCGTTCAATAAATGATAGTCAATATGCTGAAGAAAATAATTACGGGGAACAAGCATGATTGAGATGAAAGATTACAAGAAGCATTATGGGCATACAAGACTACTCACCGAATAGCAACAGGAGCAACACCGTATTCACTAGTCTATAATGTGAAAGTAGTGATCCCAATTGAGATACAAGTGGCGTCACTCAGAGTGGCAGTACATCACTCTATTACAGATGATGAAATACAAAAATAAAGCTGAAAGAGCTAGATTTGCTTGATGAGAAATGCCTTGTAGCCTAATAGTGATTACAATCGTATTAGGTAAGGGTGTCGGCCACCTTTAATAAATGAGTTAAATATCGCTCTTTCCAAAAAGGGAGATCTGGTGTTAATGTTGAAACGACCTATAGTGGTCACCCACCGAACAGGGGGTAAATTCGACCCTAAGTGGTATGGGCCGTACATAATAAAAGAGGTATACTCTAATGGCGCATACAGAGTCGTGGATCAAGATGGACAAGGTATCAGTATACCGGTCAATGCTCACTTCATTAAAAGATATCGTCCCTGAAGTCACTACTGATTTTGATCCGAAATATTATCAGAATAATACTTCTGTGTCAAAAGGGGGAAAGAATGACCAAGACAACGGCTATGTACGATCAGATAAATAAATAAAGAAGAAATTTGTAAGCTTATCAAGACTATGTGCCAACAAGTATTGTAAAAAGAAAGTAATCATCGTCAGCATCAAGCAAGCTCTGCAAAATGCTGTTGAAATTGGCATCATCAACAAGCTAATATATTACAAACAACCCATATGATTATAGTTGAAGATATTAGTAGAAGTGGTCACGTACTATCAATCTCAGGAAGATGTGTCTATCGATGACCACCTACTTTTATCTTTTAAAGGCAGCCTAGGCAAGATTATACGACCAACTATGCATAAGTCCTATCAAGATCGCCATTCGGACAACGGCGAGAAGTCAATGGCCCTGAAAAGCCCGTGAAGGCCATTGTACGCATACCTATGTGGACTGTGGATGAAGCCAGCGACCAAAACCCTAAAAGGCCAAAAAGTCCTCAACGGTCAGTCACGTGTAACCCCCATGCTATCTGTGTAGCTTTTCGGTAGTGTCATGGGGAACAGAGGAAAATGCCTTCCCATGAATGGGCCTGAACTTGCAGGCGAAGAAAAAGTAGGCCGCAGTGTGAGCTCTTTGGTCATGTCCATAAATAGGCCAACCATGCCTGAGCGCCCCCCCCCCCCCCCCCCTCCCCCCCCCCCCCCCCAGATCTTTGGCTTGATTTCAGTACTAACTCATGAGGAAGGGCTTAAGCCTACTCATTGATAGACTGATGGCCCTAAGTTTGGTACCTCATAAGTAGCTTTGCGAGCCCTGTGAACTCTAGAGAGTTACTGTGGACAACCCTGTGCATAAATCCAATCGAGTTTACGACCCCGGTAGCTTCATTGGGCTCCTCTGATGGATCACGATTTGTGAACTCCCCAGGCAGTGAGAAGTCCAGCGAACTCCTATGAGTTACAGAGACCATCACGTGAGACCTGACTCCACTACTCATGAGTCTAAAAAACTGTGTGTTACTCCACTACTCAAGAGCTTAAACTGTCTGTTGCTCCACTATCAAGAGCTTAAACTGTGTGTGATTGACTAAATTAAAATTTAGTGCCGCCAACTAAGACAAGGATTATTTAGGAAATCCCTTACTAACAAATCATGAGAGGATCAAACAAAAGCATAATGTAGAAAGCATAATACGTCAATCATAAAGAATTAATCAAAACATTGTGTAAATAAAACAAGAACACCATTATCAAAATATCACGAGATACTTGTATAACTTGAAATTCTGAAAATATTTACAATAACAAAGCAATAGGAAGATATCAAAGGTATACACCTTATAGTTCCCTTGTAATGCCTAGTGCTGCTAAGTATTGTGCAAATTTTCTTAAAGATCAATTTAAGTAGTTGTAAGTTCTAGTCTAGCATTTGAAATCATTCTTGTAGGATCTGGGAGGCCAGCTAACTGCTCTTCCAAAGAGGCGATTAGTTCTTCATTCTTCGCCATTTCAGACTTTTCAAAGTCTACAGAATGGAGGTTGCACTCTATCTTCTCTTGTACTCTTTCAAAATTCAAACCCACCTCCGAACTTTACTTCTCCAATTGTGTTATTTCTTGCTTTAGAAGAGTGATATGATCCTGGATTACTATCTGGTCATTAGTAAAGGTCTTTAGTTTCTCTCGCAAAGATAATTGTTCTTGATCATGGCGAGAGACAATGGGAGCAATCTGAGAAACTTTCTCCTTGGAATATGCAAGCTGCTTCTTGTATTCTAAAATTTCAGGTGGGACAGTCACGGTTTCAGCGGATGACAAGGTAGCTATCAAATTATGGAATCTTAGAAGAGCATTGCGTACAAAAGAAACATCAACTTTGGCCATCTGAGCAGCACTATCCAAGACATCTAAGGCGACAATCAAATCAGACCATTGATCAGGATCCTTGAATATCTAAACAATAGCCAATATAGAGTTTTTGATCAATGCCAATTTGTATGCATAAACCTTCTCAAAGGATAAAACGTTTAACGAAGTCCTAATAGAGCCAGAACTTGCTATGCCACTTTGAGGTACATTCCCTATTAAAAAATAAGAAATGTAAAGTTATAATAAAATTGTATGTGCAGGTAATATAAAAAATGTAAATGTGGAAAAGGATATACCTTCCACTGGTACCAAAACAGTGAGTAGTTACATCTCCCTAGCAAGGGAAGGGTTAGGTCCTACCATCTCAATGAAATATGGAGCCCTATCCTCAGTACTCGAAGCAACAGTAGTGGAAGTGGGTAAAATAGTTGGCTCCACCGAAAAAGTCATTTCGTGTTCAGTACTTAAAGCAACCGTGGTGGGAGTGCGCAACTCAGTTGGCTCCACTAGAAAGGCAATCTCGCGTGCCACCGCTTACAGAGGTATTGAGAATCTCGGTGAGGCTATCGGTGCAACAGGGGGCAAATCCAAAGGAGAAGCACTATCTGCCTCCGTAGTTACAACATGATCACCTGAAATAAAATTTGTAAGACAAGAAAGAAGGAAAGAACAAAAGTAAACAACGATAGTAAGACTGTCTTACGTTGTGAATATTCGTATTCCCCATAGTCTAGGGGTTCTTCTTCTTCCCTTGCTACAGGAGAAGTCTTCGCGGGAATGGCCTCAGAAGTTGGGAGGATATGTCCCTCATCAATGGGAACATCTTCTACAATTATATCATCTTCACCGCTGACATCCACTTATCCCTCCTCATAATCATTCTCTCGATTCTCTCCTTCTGTCTCGCTTTCATCAGAAGTAGTATGCCCAGACAAAGATGTTGAACTTTCACCAATAGTATCTTCTGTGCTCGACTCTTTGATAACAACTTGCTTTCCTTTAGAGGGAAGAGACTGGTGACTCTCTAGTTGAGTATCTGCAATAGCCAAAACTGGAGAAGCAGTAGTAGTGGTCTCTCCCTATGGAGAAGCTTGAGTGTGTGTTCGTGACCTTCTCATTAGAGAGGAAGTTGGTTGCTATTGAGGGTGAATGGTTCTGGAAATAGGAGAAGAAGTTGGCTGTTGTTGAGGGAGTGTAGTCATAGATATAGGAGAAGAAACTGGCTGTTGCTGAGGATGAGTAGAAGAAGAGGGCTGATCTTGGGGATTGACAATATTCTCTGAGGGAAAGCCTCTTCTGTGACTTCTTCTCTTTGAGGACGATGGAGAGGAATTTGTTCAAATTCAAGAGTATCACCATACGTTGTCCATCCTTCAAGAGTATTATCGGGTTTTACCTTATGAATAGGTTCATCTAAAGAGATCATGACGTGGCGATGACCAGCGGAGGGGGCATGATTGGTTTCTGCAATGAAACTGACTCCCGCTTCAATGATGTTACCCTTAAGCCTAGCAGGTGGAAGCCATACAGGCTTAGACACTGGTAGACTTTTTCTAACTAAGTATGACTGGTGGACCCACCATCTCATGTGGTTGTACGACACCCTCGAGGTACGATCGTAGCCTGGAATGATGAAGGAAGAATTAGCCCGACTCAATAATTGCTTCCAAATCATTGCTCAATTAAATGGGACAGTGTCATAGCTTCGCATTCTCTGAGTGACTAGCCCACAGTCTTCTGGCACTGCTTGATCAAAGCCGAACTAACGAGCAAAACGGCTAGGATAATACGGTTCTCACCAAAACTCGGTCCCTTCTCTCAGCGGGAGACTGCATGATCTAATCGATATAAAAAATCCCCTTTCTACTGAAGAGAGTGATTCCGTGTCTGCTTTCTCCATATCTACAGCATAACGAGGCAGGCCAAAGTGGAAGTAGTTTATCTTGGCATCAGAGGAAATGACATCTTTTGCCCAGTCATAAGATCTCTTCGCCGTGGATTTCTTTTAAAAAAAGTAGAGAGGGACCTGGGAAGGGTGGACGTAAGCCTTTTCTGGTACTTCGAAGGTCCAGGGAAAGTAGACACCAAGCTAACCAAGAAAATAATGTCATGGCATGTAAGTCGAAGCGAAACCAATAGGAGGGCTTTTTACGTGACATGCAATCTCTCCAAAGCCTCTGTAGATCGAACAAAGAATGGGAGGAGCAAGAGAAAATTTGAGTCCCTCATCCATAACACCTGTTACTACAAATAATGAAGGGTGAATGACATCTGCTGATTTAGAACTTAGGAAAACCACTATGCTTAGTCAATACGCGATGAATGTTGTGAGCTCCCCATAGATAGAATACTTAGCACAACCTTTTATACCTTTCCGAAGACATTCATTCTCTTGTGAACTATTGCCGTTGAACCTGGAAGAAAAAAAAAAGGAGAGATAAGTAAATCAAATCAAGATTACATGCATATCAAGCTAAAATAGAAGAGAGAAGAAAGGAAAATTACTTGAAAGCTCTACTGAAGTGGGCCAGCCATTGCATAGGATGAATTTTGTGGATGTTCAGGAATTTTGACCTTTCCTTGAAAAGTTTGATGATCGACTCCGAAATAAAGGGAGTACGATCAAGAGAATAGATGAAAGCAAATTCCTCATTGGTGGGTACAAATTCATCAAAGAATTGTCCGATTATCTGGAAACCAGTAATCCTATGAATATCCCAAAGAGTGACACTCATTTCACCTTTAGGGAGATGGAAAGAATTGGTGGAAGGACACCAATAGTTAAGGAATGCGTTCAAAATAGAAGATTCCTTGCAGAAGGGATGCGACGTCGCTTTAATTACGTGGAAAATGCTAATCTTCAACAACGTCTTAGCATGTTTCGCCAAAACTGCAGTAGCCCATTCAGAATAATAATTACAGGGAGTTAGAAGACCTCTCGTTCTAAATTCTTTCTGGCTCTAGATGAGGTGGCGGTGGCTAAAACGTTTCCTGAGTGTTTCATAAAAACAAGTCGGGTATAGACTATCAACGTCGTAGGAGGGGACAAGGAAAATCATGGAATGAATGTTGCCTATTTGCTGTCTTGGTCTCAGTAGAAGCAGGATACCTTCTAATAGTCTTGGTTCCTTAAACGACCAAGACTCTGTGTAGGCCAGTCTTTCTGTGGTCAGGTGATCCCTCGGTTCGCAGACCAGCATAGAGTGATGGCGGTGAATATTAATCGGAATTGTGATGATGCCTTGTTTGTAAGGGTTATCAAATTGAATGACACCCTGAACAGCACGGATCGACTCCCAAGAGTTGTGGAGTTTTTTCCTGTTGTGTTCTTTAATTTTCACTTGAAACTCCTGGGCTTTGTTTCTACGATGCTTCTTGGGTCTAGAAGGACGAAGGGTATCTTCTTTGGCAGGCGGCTTCTAGCTGATCGTCTGATAATGCACTGTTGTCTTTAGCCATTCATCCCAATCGTATTCACGACCGTGTCTTAGAGGCATTTTCAGATCACCCATGGCAATGGCCCTATGAATGGGAGATGATAATGCCTTAATGCATGGGGTGAAGTCAAATGTGGGGAGTACTAGTTCTTTTATATAAGAAGGACATCTGGTAGTCGTCTTGAATCACTTACTTAGGGGTTGAGCAGGAGAGGATGGTGATTCTGCTGCTTGAGGAGTTATTGTTTGATAAGCTTCAAGGTTTGGCAGCTCTTGGTGGGAAGGTTGCTCAGAAGGAGGATTGATGATAATGAAAGTTCTCTTAGTTCGAGCCATGCTGAAAATGAAGAAAAATGGCTAAGTCTGGGAAAATTGGCAAAGTGGGTGTTGTGCGGGTAGTGCAACGAGTTAACAGTTGCGCGGGTAGCATAAAGACTCAAGTCCTTGCGCGATGAAGAAATCATTGCGTGGGTCACAAAACCAGTATTAGTTGCACGGAGGGGAAAACTTTGAAAAATGGAGTCTAGCTGAGAAAATGCGAAAGTAAAGAAATGAAGTTTTGTGGACTATTTATAGGAATTTGGGTCGAGTACTAAACTCGGGCATTCGTCGCATGGGTCGCCCAACGGCCATAAGAAATTTCAAGAAATTTAGAAATTTCAGAAGATTGATCCTAATTCTTTGATCCAAAGGAACAAAGAACGAATCACGGGGGCATCTGTTGAAGCATAAAAATCATCATCATTAAGAAAGAATGAAGATCAGAAATCAAACAAGGAGTGAAGGAAAGAGAAAGGATTAAGTCCTTTATTTGGCAGTTGCCCGAGTCACGTAACAAGAAGTTGTTGTGTGGATCGCGCAACATGTTGTAGTAGTTGCATGAGTGGTGCAAGAAGTTTATCAAAAAATGAAGCAGATGCTGTCCTTGCGCAGGTCAAGCGACTGAATATAAAATTGCGCGAACCGCACAACTAGCTTTTCTGATTGTGCAAGTAGCGCAACTGAATGTATCGTTGTGCGGACCGCACAACTAGCTTTTTCATTGCGCGGGTGGCACAATCGAGAACAGATAGTGATTGAAATGAATGGACAGATCTGATGCACGGGCGGCCCCATGGCACGAAGATCGAGGGTTGACACATCTGGGAGGTTTATAAATACCCCACTTCCCCTTTCATTTGAACAACAATAGAGTTCTGAAAGAAGGTTGAAGGTGAGGAGTAGAAGGAAGGATCAGTTGCGCGAGCCGCGTAACCCGCGCACCAAGTTGCGCTGACCATGCAACCCATTTATTAACTTACGTTGACCGCGCAACCGATAAAATGGTTACGTAGGTTGTGCAATTAGGTCACTATGTGGCCAGTTCTAAATGGGACCGAAGTGCTACCGAAATTGCTGAAAGCATTCAAGTTCAAAGCTTCATCATTTCTGGCTTTCTCCTTTGACAAGTTCAGAAGAGAGATTAGTCGATCAATTCGACATTCCTCCTAAGTCCTAGGAGATGATCAAAACAGCTGTCGAAATACTGTCATATTCAAGATTTAACATACAAGCTTTATTAATTACAATTTATTTATTTCAGATAATCTATCCTGGAATCAAGGGATATTAAAGGGATGTAAATAAACTCAGAATTAATAGTACAATGATTGTTCTATGTATTCTCTTTGTTACATCCCCAAATCGGATGCATTTGTTTCTTATTCGAAACAATGCTATGAACAGTCACTCCTCATATTAAGCGTACATATGATGCGTATGGGCATGAATCATGGAGTTATACTAAGCATGTTATATGGTGATGAACTATCTTTATAACGAAGATGGGCCTAGACGGCCTACACACAACAAGTATGGGCCTAATAATAGGCCCTAAGGAGAGTTACAATGCGGACATTTAACCATCATTGCTCTTACAATGTGGATGTCAAACCATCATTGCTTCCAAGGTATGGCCCACCATAAACTTCATTACATATATCATAGTGGAATCATACATCGCAATGGACCTTATATACATCACATTTGGCCCCATAGCCCTACACAAAGCCCTCACATTCGTCTCATTGGGCCTCACTCATGGTCCTTATATATATCACATTGGGCCTCAACCCATGGGCCTCAAATACATCACAATTGGCCTCATATACATCAAGTGGGCCACATCACATGGACCACACTAATGGGCCTCATATACATCAAGTGGGCCACATCACATGGACTGCAACAATGGGCCTCATGTACATCAAGTGGGCCACATCACATGGGCCGTAACAATGGGCCTCATCAAATGGGCCACAAACACATCACATTGTGCCTCATCATTGTGCTGCAAATACATCATATTGGGCCATACACAAGGGCCTCATACACATCCCATTGGGGCTCAGTCATGGGCCTCACGTACATCATAATGGGCTTTATTAGAGGGCCACCAATACATAATATTGGGCCACAAACAAGCGCCCATGGGTTAGGCACAAGGGATGGTCAGTGGGTGCATCACATATATCATAGTAGGCCTAATGAAGTAACCCATATAGTCTAAAAAATTAGGTAGACAAACTGCCTACAATGCATACCTCAAGGTGGGCATATTGTACCACCAAAATGGGCCCAATGGGGCAGCCCATAATCCAGAAAAAAATGGATGGGTAGCCTGAACCATACATCACGGCAGGCTGCACAAATGGACAGCATAGATATACAATACATGCATCACGACGGCCCACAAAAATGGACAGACGGTGTGTATAAAACACATACACCACGATCAGCCCACATATACATGCATTGAGGTGGGTCCCGCCCATCCAGAATGGATGGATGAGGGATACAAAATACATATATTAAGGTGGGTCCCATCTCACACGTACAACACGTGTGGGGTGGGCCCCACACAAGCTGAAATATTGGATGGACGGTGGGATACAAAACATACAACATGATACATTCCACTCACATTGTCCAGGGACAGACGGTGTGGATACAAAACTTATACATTACAGTGGGGCCCACATCATCTGGACAAATGGACAGAGTGGATATACAATACATACATCAAGGTGGGTCCCACCCCCACATGTGCCACACGTGTGGGGTGGGCCCCTACGTCCCAAATAGATGGACGGAATGGAGAGACACGTACATTATGGTGGCCCTACACCACCCGTCCAGATGGTGAAAGTGCCCTGGTTTGTCAATTAATGTGAGTGTTGAGTCAGCTAGACAGAGAAGCTCCATAGGAAGATCAATCAGCCGTCTGTCTCAATCGGATGTGTGCCCGAACTCGTCATAAGTAAATCTAAGCCTCACATCCCATGTCCCAAAACACCAGGTAATTAATACCCTTAAAACTGATTAGAATATCATATGGTTTTTGGGTTAGAAAACTTTTTCAAAATATCAGAAAATCTCTAAGTTTTTTACCTTGGTCAATTTATAAATATACTAATCGATATAATCGAGAAGTGTTGTCGATGTCGTCGATGCTCAATCGATACTATCGAAATGAGGACAAAAGATGTCCAGCAACCACATATTCTTTTAGATGGAATTATCGATGTATCGATACCTCTATCGATATTATCAAAATTTAAAACTCGAGTCTATCGAAGTTGACTCGATAAAATCGACAGCAGAGAGTTTGTGTCTCTATTTTTTAAGAAAAATCATGAAGACCTTCGATATATTGAAGTACTCCTCGATATCTTTAGAATTTGAAAACCAATGATATCGGAAGGGCTTCGATGATATTGGTCTTGGACATAGTTTTCCAGTAACATTTTTCAGGTGGCTTGTATCTTGGATCGATAGAATTGATATTCAAATATTGATGATATCGAGGCTGGGTCGATTGCATTAAGAAAGGACATAAACTGTCTAGCAAGCTTAACTGGAAAATTCTTTGAATTTATCAATGCATCAACACGACTATTGATATCATCGACATTCAAATTCTGATGATATCAAGTGTACCTCGATCATATCCTTGACCTAAAATATTTCAAAGGCATTGTGTCTCTTATTTTCGAATGTCGAGGAATCGATCCTCGTGTTGATGAAATAGGAGTTCAAATCTGATGACATCGACGCTGTTTTCGATCTCTTCGACCAGCTGGCAAAAGGTTTCAAAAGCATATAACATTTGAGTTTATGTCATCAAGTGGCCAGTCGATATAATCGAGAGTATACACTTGATGATATCGACCCTGCTCGATGATATCGAACTCTATCATAAATGTGACTGTTTTATATCCGTTAAAACTTTTTGCCTATATATAGAGAACTTGTCTTTAATTAATGGTAGAGAAAAAAGAGAGTACTTTTAAGTGTTTAACCTTATATCATATACCCAAATCCCTTTCTCTCATGGAAGTTCATCCTCCAATCCACCATCATCATTAACATTCAATAGAGTGGATTAGGGAATGAACTTCCGCATTCAAGGAGCCTCCAGCTACCATCTTAATGGAAATTCATTAAGTTGAGATGCTTTGAATGCATAAATGATTGGAATCACTCTATTTCCCTTATAGGAAAACTTTCAATAGAGTAGGATTCCATTACAACCTTAACCCAACCCGTCGCCATGCACTCATACATCTTTTGAGTTGCAGTTCAAGAAAGCTGAAGACTTCATCAACAAAGGAGGAGATCTTTGACAAAGACCTAAAAGAGAATTATCTGCTTATCTGTAAGTTATTAGAGTTCAAGAGGACCCTTGTGATTATTCCTTTGTAGGATTAGGTTTAAAGTGTTTCTCACTCCTTGTAAGTCCTCCAGGAGGCTCCCGGCGGGAGTGTACGTGGTGGGTGCGTTGTGTTGACCCTTGATTTATAGAGAGTATAAATAAGTTAGGGTCTTGTGGAAGATCCTTGGCCAGTGTGCCTAATAGTGGGTGCTTCGTGTTGACCCTTGCTCATGAAAACATAAACAAGAGAAGTTCCTTGTGTGGATCCTTGACCAGTGTGCCTAAAATCGGGTGTTATGTGTTGACCCTTGCTCGTGGGAGCATAAACTGTCAGCCTAGGTGTAGGTTGTAATCATTGAAGGTGAACCTGATTTAATACCTTGGGTTTTGGGTGAATCGTGTGAAACCTCCTTAGTGAAATCCGGCACACTCAAGGGTTGAGTGCGTCTGTCGAGAGTGGAGTAGACAAGTAGTCGAACCACTATAAAAATGACTATATTTGTGATTGTTGTTTATCTTTGAATACTTGTGTATTTCATTAAATGCTTTCATATTTGATCATACCTCTCACACAGTTAGATCTATCATAATCTCTAAATTGCATTATTTTTATTATTAAGTCAATTTTATGATTGGATCCTCTAAGTGGCTTGGAAGCCATTAGAGTTATATTGAAGAAATCTTGATTCATGCATATCTATTCATGATAAGTTTTATAGGATTTTAAATAAACCATAAATTTTTTATAAAAGTCCTATTCACCCCCCTCTAGGACATATTGGCATATTCCTACTTCAACTAAAGCGGTCTTCACAGCAATTTCAATTGGTATCAGAGCGGGTCTCTCTTAAGGGCTTCACCGCCTAGTGAGTGATCTTGACTGAAGTTGGAATCATGATTAAAAGTGTCTCAGAGGATGTGACAGTTCAAAACAATTGCCTTGTAATCCATACTGCTCTAAAAGTTAGCAATAGTTCAAAATGGATCCTCCAGACACATGATTGGTGATCAAACTCACTTCTGTGAGTATTCAAACTTTGATGGAGGATCAGTCACATTTGGAGATGGTAACTCAGCCAAAATTGTAGGACAAGGAATAATAGCTATAACAGGCCTTCTAAAAATTAAACATGTCCTCTGTATAGAAGGTCTGAAATATAATCTCCTTAGTATCTCCCAAATTTGTGATAAAGAACATCTAGTCACCTTCTCAAAAGATGTATGTCGAATTTTAGATCATACATGAAAATCTCTCATAAAAGGTTTACTTACTAATGATAACTGCTATGCCATTGAAAGTACAAATGAGAGTGTGCTATCCACAAAGTGTAATATGGTTGCAAAGAATGAATCCAAATTATGACACCAAAGGTTGGGACATGTTCATTATCGAAATTTAGCTAAGCTCAGTTCAAAAAATTTGGTTTGAGGACTTCCCAAGATTAGAAAAGAAGAAAAAGTTGTCTGTGGAGAATGTCTAAAAGGAAAACAAATAAAAGTCGTCCACAAAAAGAAAACTACAATAGCAACAATAAAACCTTTAGATTTACTGCATATGGATCTGGTTAGTCCAACCAAAGTGGAAAGCCATGGTAAGAAAAGATACTTGCTGGTTGTAGTAGATGACTACACCAGATTTAATTGGGTCGCATTTCTTCGAGAGAATTGGATGCCTTTGAGGAATTTATAACCTTGGCAAAGCGACTTCAAAATGAAAAAGGATATGACATCACTCACATTAGAAGTGATCATGGTGGGGAATTAGAAAAAGAAATATTTGAAAAACCATTAGAATGAGAAAGGAATTCATCATAAATTTTTCGCCCCAAAAACCCCACAACAAAATGGAGTTGTTGAATGGAAAAAATCGAGTATTGCAGGAAATGGCATCAGTTATGCTAAACAGGAAAGATATGGCAAAAAGTTTTTAGGCAGAAGCTGTCAATACTGCCTGCTATATCATAAATAGAGTATATCTTATAACAGGTCTGAACAAAATTACATACGAATTATGGTATGGAAAACTAACTAGTGTGAAATATTTTTGAGTCTTTGGTAACAAATGTTATATCTTAAGAGACAGAGATCACCTAGGGAAATTTGAGTCTAAAAGTGATGATGGTATCTTTTTGGGGTATGTCATGAATAGTCATGCTTATAGAGTATACGATCTAAGAACCCTCACTATTCAGGAGTTAGTCAATGTGGTAGTCGATGATCAACCTCATGAAGAAGATACACCTGTGAATGAATTAGAATATAATGTAGATTCATGCATACTAGATAAATCAGATGACAAATCTCCATCATCCAATGAACCCCAACCATCATCTAACATACCCATCATTAAGGATCACCCTTGAGAACAAATTATTGGGGATCCTAATGATGGTGTCAGAACTTGACAGCAGATAGAAAATATATATAGTCATTTCTGTTTCACCTCAAAGATTGAACCAAAGAATATTATAGAAGCTCTTCAAGATGAACACTGGATTAATTCTATGCAAGAAGAACTTTAACAATTTCAGAGAAATGAGGTATGGTAATTGGTTCTAAGGCCACTCGATACTAATGTCATTGGAACCAAATAGGTCTTTAAGAATAAATCTGATGAATTAGGAAATGTGATTAGGAACAAAGCAAGGCTCGTAGCTCATGGGTACTCACAAATAGAAGGTATTGATTTTGATGAGACATTTGCTCCTGTATGAGGCTATTAGAATTTTTATGTCTGTCGCATGTGCATTAAAGTTTAAATTATTTTAAATGGACGTAAAAGGTACTTTTCTTAATAGGGACCTTTCCGAAGAAGTTTATGTAGAACAACCGTGCTCTCTATGGTCTCAAATAAGCACCTCGTGCTTGGTATGAACGATTGACAAAAAATTTTTTGGACCATAAATTCTGGAGGGGAAGTGTAGATAAAACATTGTTTACTCAAACAACAAAGGTCTCACTGCTTATTGAACAAATTTATGTAGACGATATAGTCTTTGGTTCAACATGTGAAGATGCTGCTCTCAAATTTGCCAATCTCATGAAATCAGAATTTGAAATGAGTATGGTTGGTGAATTAAACTTCTTCATAGGATTATAGGTTAAGAAGCTAAATGATGGAATCTTCATTTGTCAAAACAAGTATACAAAAGATTTGGTGAAAAGGTTTGGTCTCAAGTCTGGTCGTTCTTATCACCCTCTCATGAGCACCACACTCAAACTTGCCAAAGATGTAAATGGCAAGAGTGTGGATCAACATCTCTACCGGAGTATGATAGGAAGCCTACTATATCTTACAGCTAGTTGTCCTGATATATCTTTTAGTGTGAGAGTATGTGCTAGATACTAGGCAGATCCTAAGGAATCTCACCTGATGGCTATTAAGAGGATTATTAAATACATAGCAGGAACTACCTCTTTCAGACTGTGGTATCCATGTGAAACTTCCACCATCATCGTTGGATGCTCTAATGCTGATTGGGATGGAAATTCGGATGATTGAAAATCAACAAGTGGAGGATGTTTTTATATTGAAAATTGTCTGGTCTCCTGGCAAAGTAGGAAGCAAAACTCGATATCATTATCCACTGCCGAGGCTGAATACATTGCTGCAGGAAGTTGTTGTGCATAACTCCTTTAGATGAAACAGATGTTGTTGGACTATGGGATTGAACAACCCATGATGAGTCTATTCTGTGATAACACAAGCGCTATCAATATTTTAAAAAATCCTGTTCAACATTCTCGGACCAAGCACATTGACATCCGTCATCATTTTATCCAAGAACTTGTTGAAGATAAGATTATTGCATTAGATTATGTTTCCATAGAAAAGCAACTTGCAGATATCTTCACTAAACCTCTCGATACAAATAGGTTTAGTGATCTTCAAAAATCCATTGGAGTATGCACTCATTGATATTATCCCAGTGACCATGATCTACATAGGTAAATCTTCACATTGGGACATTAATGGTTAAGTATAAGCCACAAGGTTAAACCTCATGAATTAACCATGTTAGTTTTTGGGATGTCAGATTATGACATTCTTGATGACATCTAAACTGTGCCGATATCATCTATATTTACATCTCGATGATATCGATACACCATTGATGAAATCGAAGAATCTCAGGAATACAAGGTTGTAACCAGCGGTCCTTCCCAACGGTTGGACTATTCTAATTTTCATTGGATATTAACATCTTCCCAATGGTCATCAGCATGGTCTTTGATGTCATTATCGATGCCATCGATGAGGTATCAATATGATCGACAATTTTGCTATAATAACAACGGGTGTATTCGATTTCAAATCCTTATATCCCCTCTCTTCTCTAGTTGCTTCTTTTTACCTTTACCTGTCTCTCACACTGATAAATCATGATCAAAGGCAAAGGTAAGTCTCTCCCTCAATCTTCAAAATCAAAGACCAAGCAACCCAGTAAGCATTAACTCATGCCAGCAGAAAGACATCTAGTCTCTGTTGTTGAATGTCTGGTTCTTAACAGTGCCATCGAGCCTTTTGGTATCGACCTCCTCCTAGAAGTGATAGGATGGTAGAATATTCTGAATCTAGGAGGTTCTTATTAACTAGGGTTGATCCATGTATTCTTCAATAAATGTCATGTCATTCATGATAATCCCCTCTGCATTCAACTCAAATTTTTGCATTACTCAAAACTCATCACTCCTATAACTTTGGGTCATCTTCTAGATCTCGAGGTCACTCGAATTCCAGTCACCAATAGGAATCTCAATGGGATGGGTGTTTGGGGAGAGGTAACTCATGCATTATATTAGGGGACCACCGTTCCTCGAAATGATGATAACTCGCTTCACATTAATTATCTTGGGCCCACTTTTAAAATCCTCCATAGCATTTTTGGGTCCAATGTATATCCCTGTGGTGTGAATGGTAATCATCTTCCTCCCTTTGTGGTAAATGTGCTTTACGATGTATATCAAGTAATTCAAGTGTGCCTCCTAACACCTCTTCTCAAGCAATTAATTCATATCATCCAAGGCGACCATCGGAATACACTAGCCTTTCCTGCACTTTTCTGTAAACTCAATCATCATGTTGGCCTCCCTGCCACATCTGATGCCATTCATCCAGAAGCATAGTTTGATAGTGATGCAACCCAGGTGGCTCAACAGTTATGTCTCACTTCATCTCTTCTCGAGAATAGTGTTCCCATGCAGTCAGCTGCTCAATATACTCAACCTTCATGTTCTCCTACTCCTTGGGGATCAAATTGAACTCCACTCTTAAGTCTGAGTCTATCACAAATCGCCAAGCTCATCACCTCGAGCATCACCTACTAAACAGGATGACTAGTATGGAGGAGCGCCTTTATAACTGTGAAAGGTGACTCATCGTGATTGGAAAGAAAGTCGACGTTCTCCAGCAAACTAACCAGCAAGTGGTAGATTTGTTCACACATGGTGATCCTCGGGGATGGTAGGAGCTGTCTGGGAAAGTTCTATGTCGCTGCGATTGTCCATAACGTTTTGCTTTAGGGTGTTTTATTATTATTATTATTATTTTGATATGGCTAGTTACAAAACACATATATCTATTGTCATGTTTATATCCCCCATTTTCTCTGATATGGAATGCTTGTGATGTTTTGATCATTATCTATCTGCTTATATCACTGCTCTATTTGGTCTGCTATACATACATAGTTTTTGAAAATGATGTCTGATTACTCCACTGTTTTGATCATTATACATCAATCTTTTATATATGTATGCTCTCTGGATGTTGTTTCTCCCAAATTGCTTTAACTCCAGTCAATATCAACTGCTACATTTACCTTTGTCAATGACTGCCAAAAAAGGGGGAGAACAAATCAAACACCCCGACAGAGAAATTTTGTATACATGTTTATGAATGGTGATGCAGGTGTTAAGGGAAGCAGCTGCACAAGATAGGGGGACAATGCTATTAGGGGGAGCAGCTACTAATCTTGTGTATGGTTTCACTAGACATTGTAAAATTGTGTAAATTATATGTACACACAATTTAGGATGTGTTTGTCTAGAAGTTTTTCTAGGGTATTTTGGTATTTTATCACGTAATTGATAAAGGGGGAGATTGAAAGTGCCCTAGTTTGTCAATTAACATGAGTGTTGAGTCAGCTAGATAGAGAAGATCCATAGGAAGATCAATCAATCGTTTGCCTCAATCGGATGTGTGCTCAAACTCATCATAAATAAATCTAAGCCTCACATCTCATGTCCCAAAACACCAAGTAATTAATACCCTTAAAACTTATTAGAATATCATAGAGTTTTTGGGTTAGAAATTTTTTTCAAAATATCAGAAAATCTCTAAGTTTTCTACCTCTGTCGATTTATTGATAAACTGATCGATATAATTGAGAAGTGTTGTCGATGTCCTCGATGCTCAATCGATACTATCGAATGAGGACACAAGATGTCTAGCAACCACATATTCTTCTGGATGGAATTATTGATGTATCAATACCCCTATCGATATCATCGAAAATTGAAACTTGAGTCTACTGAAGTTGACTTGATAAAATTGATAGCAGAGAATTTGTGTCCCTATTTTTTAAGGAAAATCATGAATACCTTTGATATATTGAAGTACTCCTTGATATCCTTAGAATTCAAAAATCGATTATATCAGAAGGGCTTCGATGATATCGGTCTTGGACATAGTTTTCCAGCAACATTTTTTAGGTGATTTTTATCTTAGATCGAGGGTAACTCGATAGAATTGATATTCAAATATTGATGATATCAAGGCTAAGTCAATTGCATCGAGAAAGGACATAACTGTCTAACAAGCTTAACTGAAAAATCCTTTGGAGTTATTGATGCATCGACACGACTATCGATATCATCGACATTTAAATTCCGATGATATCGAGTGTACCGTGATCATATCCTTGACCTGAAATATTTCAAAGGCATTATCTCTCTCATTTTCAAATGTCGAGGAATCGATCCTCATGTCGATGAAATTGGAGTTCAAAATCCAATGACATCAACGTACGTTTCGATCTCCTTGACCGGCTGACAAAAGATTTTAAAAGCGTATGACATTTGAGTTTGTGTCATCGAGCGGGCAGTCGATACAATCGAGAGTATACGCTTGATGATATCGACTCTGCTCGATGATATTGAACTCTGTCATAAATGTGACTGTTTTATATCCATTAGAACTTTTTGCCTATGTATAGAGAAATTGTCTTTAGTTTCTTGTAGAGAAAGAAGAGTGTGCTTTTGAGTGTTTAACCTTAGATCATATACCCAAAGCCCTTTATCTCATGGAAGTTCATCATCCAATCCACCCTCATCATTAACATTCAATAGAGGGATTGGGGAATGAACTTCCACATTCAAGGATCCTCTAACTACCATCTTAATGACAAATCATTAAGCTAGGATGCCTTGAATGCATAGATGATTGGAATCACTTTATTTCCCTTATAGGAAAATTTTCAATAGAGTAGGATTCCATTACAACCTTGACCCAACCCGTCGTCATGCATTGATACATCTTTTGAGTTGCGGTTTAAGGAAGCAGAAGACTCTTCATTAACAAAGGAGGAGATCTTCGACAAAGAGCTAAAAGGGACTCATCTGCTTATCTGTAAGTTATTAAAGTCTAGAAGACCCTTATGATCACTCCTTTGTAAGATTAAGTCTAAGGTATTTCTCACCCCTTGCAAGTCCTCTAGGAGGCCTCCGGCGGGAGTGTACGTGGTGGGTGCATTGTATTGACCCTTTGCTCTGTGGAGAGCATAAACGAGTTAGGGTCTGGTGGAAGATCCTTGACCAGTGTGCCTAAAAGTGAGTGCTTTGTGTTGACCCTTGCTCGTGAGAGAATAAACAAGAGAGGTTATTTGTGTGGATTCTTTGCCAGTGTGCCTAAAATTGAGTGCTATGTGTTGACCCTTGCTCGTGAGAGCTTAAATTGTCAGCCTAGGTGTAGGTTGTAATGGTTAAAGGTGAACTTGATTTAAAACCTTGGGTTTGGGGTGAACTGTGTGAAACCTCCTTAGTGAAATCTGGCACACTTAAGGGTTGAGTGCGTCTGCTGGGAGTGGAGTAGACAAGTAGTCGAACCACTATAAAAATGACCGTTTTTGTGATTGTTGTTTGTCTTTGATTACTTGTGTGATTTCATTAAATTCTCTCATATTTGATCACACCTCACACACAGTTACATCCATCATAATCTCTGAATTACATCACAGTTATCATTAAGTCAATTTTATGATTGGATCCTCTAATTGGCTTGGAAGCCGTTAGAGTTATCTTGAAGAAATCTTGATTCATACATATCTATTCAGGATAAGTTTGATAGGATTTTAAATAAACTATAAAATTTTTATAAAAGTCCTATTCACCCCCCTCTAGGACATTGGCATTTACTACTTCAACTAAAGCTGTCTTTACCATAATTTCAGATGGATGGTATGGGTTTAGAACATATACATCAAGGTAGGCTCCACCTGCCAATGTCCAGATGCACGGATGAATAAAACACATATATCATATGGTGGACCCGACCGCACCATCCAGAAGTGCACGATGTGGATACATAATACATACAGCAAGGTCGGTCCCACCTCCACACATGTCATACATGTGGGGTGGGCCCCACAATCAAAACGAATGAACGGTGTGTGTTAAACACCTACATCCAAGTAGGGTCCACGGAACTTGCTGACACAATACAGCAGCTACATAGTTGCGTGGGATCCACCGTCCTGGCTTCAACAAATGGTGTGGATCATCACATTATCATGGGGGGTCCACACGTGTGGCCCACCTCTGCTTTGTATTAAGCTGATACTTGTGTTTTCTCTTCATCCAGGGATGTTAGACGTCCAACGGATGGACGACCCTGGATGGGGAACACAATCAAGGTGGGTCTCGCGTGATGGCCCACCATGGGTTGGATCAAAATGATATTTGTATTTTCCCTTCATCTGGGTTGGCTGGATCATGTGGGCCACACTCCATCACAAAATGAGAGAGAGAGAGAGAGAGAGAAAGAGAGAGAGACACGGAGTAGTGAAGGGACTCCGCCACTATAGGCCCCTCTTAGATCACAACACATACATCAAAGTGGGTCCCATCAAAAGTGGGCCCTTAAATGGAAATCAATGGTGGATATCCTAAAATCACTCACCTGTATCACTCCTTCTTAGTCCCTTAGCTTCCTTAGTTCCTATGCTCAACCTTTGATAGTGGATGATGAAGTTTGGATGGTGGAGATGAGAGTTTTTGGGGCAGGGAAGTGGGCCACACCTAACTCTCTTAGAATAGCTTAGACGTTGGTTCTCTTAGGTTGCTTGGGAGCGAAGAGAGAAAATGAGAGAGAGAGAGAAGTGATAGGATGAAAAGGTGATGGAGTGATGGGTGATGGATGTAAGGAAGGGATGGGTGAAGAGAGCGAGAGAGAGAGAGAGAGAGAGAGAGAGAGAGAGAGAGAGAGAGAGAGAGAGAGAGAGAGAGAGAGAGAGAGAGAGTTGACTTTAGGAATGGGAGAGAGATGGGTAGGGTATGGGTTGTTTCACTACCAGAAAAATAGGCAAAGGCTACAGATTAAATCCGTAGCATGACTATCATTGTAGGTGCCGAGCTAATAGGTCTAAAACCTATGGCTACGGATTTAATCCATTGCCATAGCTTAAAATAGCTACGGATATAATTTGTAGAAAATATTTTTGTAGCCAAAAACGCCTACAGCCACGGATATTATTGGTAGCTAAAAGTAGTGTGGGATCCGTAGCAATATGCAAAATTTTGTAACAGCTACGGTTAATATCTGTAGTTATTGCCTACATAAAAAAAATTATAATCATTTATTCATTCATTCAATCAATTACCACCTGCATAATCATTCATTCATGCATTCAATTACCACTTACATAATCATTCATTCATTCATTTGATTACAATCACATGGTCTCATTTGAAGAATCTGAGTCAAAAGATTCTGAAAAAGGAAATGCAAGATTCTGGTGTTGGGGATGATTATGATGATGCCTATGCTACTACTGTCCAACAAAATCACATGGTCTCATTTGATAGATCTGAGTCGAAAGATCCCACAGTAATTAATCAGTTTCTGGAGCTAGAAGATCTTTCAGTGGAAGATGAAGCTTCATGTACTAATGGTGAAGAGTTACAAGACCATTCAGCAATGGTGAACCAAGAACCATTCTCTAGCCTCATATGAGCTGCCTCAGATTGAAGCAAGGCAAGAGAAACACTTTCATTTCAGTTGCAAAGGACTTCCATGGCCAGCTAGTGAGCAGGCTTGTTCGGCAACTTTGCAAGTTCATCCATGGCTTCATATGTGTCTTTGTCAATAAAAAGCTTTAGATTAAATCGTGTCGATGCCTTTGCTGTGCCCTCCCACTTTTCAACTGTCTCTTTCAGTTTGTCAAAGCCTTACATAGGACAGGAAGAAACTTCATGTATGCTTACTTTGCCGGTATAGAACCGTTCGAATTTTCTATTAGTTGCCCCAGGAATGATATGTAGATGAAAATGGGGCAAAACCAAGCATTGAGTCACTGCGAATATAGAAATTTTTTGTGGTAGTGTTCTTTTAAAAATGATTACGCATTCACTAAATTTTAAATCCCAAAACCCATGAAATAATTCAAGTTGCAAGTATGGCTGGAAGAAATTTAGATGTTGTAAATAACATGACCCAAATAAAACTTGGGTACTCACCAGGCGGGTTGTGAAATAGCCGAAAGATTCTCCCTATTGGTGTTTGTGCCTCTAGTTTTAGAATAATGGCTTCAAAACATTTTCTAGAGCATGAATCTTTACCTTATTCATGAAACATTTTGCTGAGGTTTGGTTATGTGTTCCCCCGAGCCAGACCTATTTGAAACATGTAAAGGTACCCCATCATTCATCCTTCTAAAATAAGTCCCATTTTAAAGATTTGTCAGAGACATCTTGTAATGGATCTTTAGAAGGACATTTCAATGTTCCTGCTTGTTTGGGATTTTTTCCCCATTTTTGGGGGCAGACAGGACGTGTCCTGCTCAAATCACCATTCTGGCAACTACATGGAACCTATCCTTGTAAAAGAATATAACTCATCTATGATACATTTGTTTCTAGTGTTTCGACAAAATCAGCATGTGAAATACCTGGTACATGTTGGGTCCATCTCTAACCAGTCCAAGCTCAGCCATATAAGGTCTGGTACAACCATAAGGGCATCCAGTTACCCTTATTACCACTGACTCATTGTACTTGAGGCCAACCTGTAACAACAAAACACCATTTTCAAGTGTTTGGGTGACCCCATGGAAAAACAGGCTTGATGCATATTTTCTATTCAATTTTGAATTACACACAAAAAAAGAAAAAAAAAATGTGCATGAGTATATAGCTTTATGGCTTGCCTTATTAAATACAGCTCAAACCCGCTTGACAATGTCAGGAATTCCACGCTTAGCTTCTGCTATTGCCAGAGGGCATAACGGTAGTGCAGAACATGCCAATGCAGAGGGCATAACGTGCATAACGCTTAGCTTCTGCTATTGCCAGAGAGCTCACCTTTCAAGTGTCGCCCACTGAAGAGAAGAATGACCATTAAATGTAATCTATGAAAAACAAGATACAATAGCCAGCAAGTTCAAACCAGAAAAAGCCTACCATGATAGTAACCCAATTATCCTTCAGCTAATGACAACCACATTAGCTTTAGCTACCTAGATATAGATTAAGGATAGGTAGAAACCCAGTTATCCTTCAGCTAATGACAACTAACCTGAATTCACACGTTCACTACAAGGCGCCCCACCTGATGGACAGGACCTATATTTGAAGCAAGCATAAATCAACTACACAACACAAGAAGACTTATTTTCGTAAGCACAGGGTATTTTCCTGCTATTATGGTAAGCTTAAAGCAAGTGGAGAAATTTTCAAAAGCAAATAACAAAAGCAACATTTCATAAGCAGGATTTATAAAAACAACGTTCCTTCCTAAAAAGTATAAATCCTGTAAAAAAAATTTTCAAAACAAAACAGAATCACAATTTATTTATTTTTTAAAAAAAAGTTAGGTAAAATAGAGTATATATCCTCATCCCATTAGAACATGTAGACAGATGAAACTCTGGATCAAAAGCAGCCACTTAGCCAATAAAGACTGGCAGCATCTGAACCAAACAAGAATATATATCATGTACCTCATCATCATCACCTTTGAATTCTCCTGTTGTTGTTCTTTGGGAGTTAGTAGTGAAGAGTCATCATCATCATCACAACCACCACCTTGTCCCAACAATTTTTGTTGGCTTTAGGAGTCTCGTTTCACCAATCATTCCTATCTAAGGCCCAGATCAGAAGTAGGAACTCTCATGATTGCTTGGTGAAAGTTTGAAACAGTAGAGGATGATATGAATTAGATAAAGTCTTCAGAAACTAGCTATTTAGACCATATGGAGATGAATACATGTACTTTAAAACAAATAACACCCTGCTAAATTAAATGCTTCTTGGAAGTTGAAGTTATTAGAGATCAATATACGTTAAAGGTATTAATAGATAACACCAAATCTAGCCACTGTTGACATTTTTAGAAGAATTATAAGAAGGGAAGTACGGGCTTCACAAATGAGGTCAACCAATCACAGTGTGAAGTGCATCGCACATCAGTGTCTTATGAATATCTTTAACACTCTTGAGCTCCAAAAAGGATGTTAATAGATGTTTTTCACAGCTAAGATTTTCTTGATGTAAACAAGTGTAAGTAGATCCATCAGAAAGAAATCCCAAATGAATAACCATATCTGGTTGTATCAGTGCTGGAAGGTCAACCAGCAACTGCCAGATAAGTCCTAGAATATAGAAGACATGCATAAAATCAATAAAAAGTTATGTAGAGACTTAGATCTAGGTTGCTCCCTACGGTTCCAAGTTCTAACCACATGTTGCGGCAACAAGTTTAGTAATAGTGGTACCTTGGTAGAAGAGTTCATCTACTAAATTTTCATATACTTGTTAAAATAGCTGCACCAATAGAAAAGGGCTTACTCAATTGCCACAAGTTTGATTGGACTAAATTTAGGAGCAACTTGGAAAAGGTTAATAAGATTCTCAATGCAAGATTCATTGTAACGTTAACATTATAACATTGAAAGATACACGAGCATGCAAATTTTAATTTATAATGCAGTAAAAAAAATTAAAAAAATTAAAAAAGAAGAAGAAGAAAAGAGGACCCATCATGCTATATGAGGAAAACTGTTAGGCAGTTAGAAAGCAGCATGAGCAGAGATTTGGGTGTTGTAGAGATGAGAACATGGAGATGAAAGTGTGTGAAGACAACGATAAGTTTAGAACCTACAGTATGGTTTTTTTTTTTCTTAATGAAAATGGCTCTATTATTAGTTGGTACATAATCTAAGTCATATGTTATTTTAAGTAATACTCACCATTAGCTTCCCATGGGATTAAGCAACGTGAGCAGTGAGCCATGTCAAAGGCTCTAGATGGATAAGGGAGCTGTATGGTTATAAGCACACCAATAACTACAGGCACACCTCTTTCCAAAGCAAATTGCACTTGTGCCTCGTGTGAGTCCCTCAGTGCAAAGGACATTGCCAATACATTTCTTTTCAACAGGTAAGCACCCCAGCTTGCAACCTGCATACAGTTTCAAAGTCAGCTGATAAAATACAACTAACACAGTATCCTGAAAACTATCGTGTACTAAAAAACTGGCCCAGTCAGATCGACTCTATCCAACTTGGCTGACTTTAATCAGTAACTTGGTTAAAAATTAGCCAGAATTGGTTGGAGCACATTCCATCCAAGGTGTGGCCCATCAGATCAACAAGCTAGATCACTAGACCATGCCTGCACTTATAAATAGGTATAATTAATTTCTTCTACATGACCATTTAAGGCTGTTGACATTGACTGCCATTAAAGTATTCCAAGAACTTTTTTTATAGTACAAGAACATAGATATGAACCTTGAAAGCTTGTAGCAGTAAGTGATGAATGAAAAAGGAATGAACATTCAAATCCAGTACACAAAGAATTGAGATGCCATATGTTGAAGTAGCCGACATGAGAAGGCATTGGCAGCGTCGAGGGACATGTGGGATAAAGCCTTTTAAGTCATCTTCATAGCCATATGACAAAAGGAGATCTGCCTGGAATCAAATATAAATCAAGTATTATTCTTGTAAAAGAAACCACACACAAAAAAAAAACCCACATTCCATAGTTGAATAAAAGAGGAGACAAGTAGGTAAAACTTAACATCAATAAAACCATGATACCATCCAATACAATCTGAAATGCATTCAGATGAAAAAGATAAATATGGAGAACCTTTTCAAAATTAACAAGATTTAAAAATTAAAACAATTCTAGCTTCGACTAATATGAAGCATGTGTAAGTGTCAAGTTTCTAAACCAAAAACCAAACAACAAGCTAGGCACCATACAAAACTCTTGGACAAATTCAACCTGACACTAAAGTTTGGAGATGTTAATCACAAAGTTATATCATGCTAAAAACAAGAATAAGATCAATTTTCTCAGATAATGAGTGGTAAGTGTGTGAAATGAAATGAATTGAAAAGGAATTTAGAAGAATTCAGCATACCCCAAAACCAGTGTCCAGTGCAGTCTTGACAATCTTGTTGAAAATTGGGATCACAGAAGTAAGTTGTTTGATGAGCCTCAGCAAGGACTGGTGTTTACTTACCTGGAATGGACCAAGCTGTCAGATTGGTTGGGATCAGAACTCATCATTGAAATAGGACGGGTTTTAGCTAGGACTGAAACTCCTCAATGAAATGGGTCAGTTCACCAAAAACACAAGAATACCATTTTATTTAGAACATGAAAGTTCACCAGTCAAAGCTCAAACACAACATGCATTCACAAGAGTCAATATAGGTCAGGTAACCAGATTAAAATCGAATCGAACTTGAACTCAATGATATTCTATAAGGAAATAATCAATACTTAGCATGCATTTGACTTAACAAAACACAACATAGATCAATACCAGAGGGCAAAATATGCAACAAGACCATGAAAAATAATAACAAAGAATCCACTAATCTAAATCGCAAAAGCCCCATACCTGCTAGTAGCTTACCTCCAACAAAGAGGGTGTATTTTGACATGAATGGGCAATGTGGACACAGAAGGAAAACATAACCATGAGAATTCATCACTCCATGAAGTTAAACATCTGTTAGATGTCTTTCTCCACAATATATCCACATAATAAGGGCCAAGTGAATAGTCAGGCAACATTTGAACAACAGATTGATGTTTAACAGCAACGTCAGTTATAACTTGTAAATGCATTAGGTATATAAAAAGTACATAAAGTAGATAAAAAAATTGATGTGCTAAACATTCTTTAAGGAATTTAATCAAACATATGATGTGCAGGTGTAAGATGTATGTGGATGGAGGAGTAACATTGATTTTAATTTTATTTTTTCAGTTTAAACTATTTCAAAACTTTGATCTTTGATACTTTTTCTTATACTTATTGCGTATAAGGCTAGGGCCAATACTAAAGGAATTTTAGTTCTATTATGGACAAGCCCATGGTTTAGGGAACCATGGCCAAGGTAGGACCAACCACGATTCATTGTCACCCAGCCAAGTGGGCATAATCATTACAATGTTAAGATATTAGAATAAAAAGGATTGGCTTCTACAGTAACACCCCGGATTTTGGCCAACCTGGGATTAGACGTCTTTAGGCAATGGGTCGACTAAAACACCTGAGAAATCGCTCAGAACCCAATTCCATAGCCAAAGAAATCACTTAGGATTAATTCCTTTAGAAACTACGCATAAGTTAGCTAGCGCTACGCTGGAGTAGCTATGAAATAGTCCCTGACCGCTTTAAATACATTCAACAAGACCCAAAACTTGTAGAATCCATGGTGCTATAATACTCTAAAACCTCGGATCAAACTCTAAACCCGTTTGCTCTCTGGAGCTTTTTGAAACTTTGTATTGGATCTAGACCGCGCGTCGAAAGTTCGATACCCACAATCTTAGACCGTTATAACCGCCTAGCTGGACTTGACAATCATTTCAAAAATCAAGTCCAACCGACATTCACAGGCTATTTCATTGAGCCTGGAGTGAAGAGAGTGAGAATAGTGTTAAAATTGAAATTTAAAATTCAAATCTGGCACACGACTTGACACGTCAGTATTAAGCATTCTGACTGTCAGAATTCAGCCAAATTACACCCTCGGATCAGGAAAAATTTCAATTTCATATCATGAGACTTGTAGGCCTGATCTACGTGCGGTGACCGCTGAACTAAAACTGGAACGCCACGTGTGATCTACGAACACTACTGGTCTGAAAATGGGATGTGAGCGACATTCGACGAGCATTAACTTAAGCCCGATCGCGTTCGGCCAGGGGACCACCAGAAATGGTCTTTTGGACCGAAACAGCCCTGATTTGGTTAGGCACCAAGTAAACATTGTTCCCAAGCTTGTTATGGGCATGTTTGGGCTTATAAAAGGGCTTGAAACCCTCTCATATCTCTCCCATCCGAATTTGGAAAAGGCCCTAGGTTGAGTGAGAGAAAGGGTGAGAGATTGTGAGAGAAGGTGGGAGAGAATTTCCCGCTGCTGGTGCTACCTGCTACACGTGTTTAAGCCATGCAATCCAATCACTTTGTCGGTGATTTCTCCACATTTCTAGGTAAGAAAATACCCTAAATAGTTGCTAATTTACTGTTCCCTCATTTTCATAGCGAAGTAGCTTATGGATCTTGTGTATTAGGTTGCCTATTCGCCGTAGACGAAGCGTATACGCTCCGTTCGAATTGATACGCTTCTAGGAGAAAAGGTGCGGATATTAGACGCTTTGATTGACTATTTTCAACACTTTCAATGTCATTTAATACTAGATTATCGACGGCAATGCCGTTTGACATGTACAACATGCTGTCCGTTTCCTATTTCGTAAGCAGACGAAGAATATGAGATTTAGGGCATTTTAGTCATTTGTAGGAAATACTGTTTTCATCCATAATTTGCTGATGTGATTGACATGGCTTCTTGTCGCATTAGGATACTAGAAATGCATGCATAATTAGTTCGGCGAAGAGATTCGCCTTAATGCGCACTTTGAGTCGACATACTATATGTAGACTTAAGTGTGTAGTTTAAGTGTTTGTATAAATGCTTGTATTAGTACGTATTGAATTAAATGGTGTTATAAATTAGTTTGAGATTGATTTCTCAATTTATATGCTGATGTAAATGGTTTCCTACATGTTAGCTATACGCATGATTTCATTATATGTATGAAATGCATGCGTTGGAAGATTTACTTAAGTTGTATGTTATAACATGTGTTAACATGCTCACATGGTTGTATTTCATTTCCATTACTCTTACATGATGGCTGATGTGAATTCATAATTGTTTGGGACTATACCTAGTCCATGCAGTCGGTAACCGAGTAAGTTCGTGGTTGGCTTATCTTTGCCACGAACGACGCATCGATGAACGCGAGACGTGTTTTGGAGTTGGCGGCAGTGGTTAGGCCACACGAGGTGTTTTACACACTTCATGGCGTTCGACTTGAGATGCGCTCGTGCTAGTTGAGCCCGTCAAGTAACCCGACTGGCCATTGTATGTTCACCCTGTATGAGTCATAACTGCTTGAACCTAGGGTACTGAACTTACCATTGTAAACTCTGTCAACCATGGTACCTTGATCCACAAAGACTCATGAGCCGGGCATGGTGGTATGGGACACCGTGATCGAGCTGTCGGCCTACGCTGGGGCCACAAACCTCCCCGTAGTGACCAGTGAGCACCTATGACTCGTGAGTAGATTTTGGTGGTATGAGACACTATATTCTTATTGTCGGCCTACACTGATCAGGCGACGAGTCCTTTGTAGTGACCATGAGTGTATTCTGAGCCTACGGGAGGCAACGACCCTTCCGTAGCAGTGAGAGTATTGTAGGCCTGTATTGATAAGGTGATGGAGGAGCGGTGCAACGAGTGCGTGCAACAGCCCTGGCAGCCCTTGCAGCGACCTACAAAATATACATCGTATGAGATTACTAGGAGTGACGAACCTAGACAGGATCTGTGTTGGGATTGATATAAGGAAAGTACCTTAGTTTCCCAATCCTGCTGTTTGAATGGACTAATAATAACTCGGCAATCATATCACCATCACATTGCATGTGCCTGGAAGATGTGGAGCACTGAGGGGTATGCAAGCATGCCGCGGGCGTAAGATGGTGCCGTATGAGGGAGAACGTCGGTGAGGGCATCCATCATGTCATGTCATATTGCATTAACAACAGTATTAGGATTGTTTGATTTACTGCTTTACTATTATCGCATGATTGATTTGATAACATGCTAATCTCTGCTCTCTTATCCCACTGAGTTGATCACTCACTCCCACGTTACGGGACGGTGTTTCCGGACACCCACCAGTCCCTACTGTGATTGCAGACGATGGCGCGGCCTGCGAGGCGGAGTTGGACTTGATGATGATGAGGAGGATCTCTCCTTTATGCGTGTTCTGATTGACAGGATTACAGGGAGGTTGATTACATGCCTTGACACTTGTCATTTTATATTTTTAGCGCACTCATGTATATTCGTTTTGTCTACTTTTGGAGTATACATGTATGTGTATAACCTGGTAACATGTTCACACTCTGGAGACATACAACAGTTTATATATGTTATACATACTATCACAGTCTTCCGCTTGCTAATTTAACGGTCTCTAGAATATGATATGATGTTTTGGATTAATCTCACTCATGTTTAATGCATTAACACAGACAACATTCAATAATACACATTTATGTTGCATAAGTGATGTTCTGGAACTCGAGAGTGGAGTTTTTACTCGACCCCCCGATTTTCGGGATGTTACATCTACAAACCACCTAAACTCGATTGGGTCAGGTTAGGCACCTTGGATAGATATTTGTGTCTAGTAACTTTTTTGTCAAGCTGGAACAAACCTTCATTAACCCCAAATGCCAAGCTTTTTAATGTTCTTGCTTGAAATGGAGATGCAGTACAAAAATAAATTATAAAATTTATATAAAATGATATTTAAATATTTAATTATAATATATGAAATAAATGTCTAGTTGTAATGAAAGTAGAAAGATACTTAGGATGGATGTTCAATGTAATGTTCTCCATGAAAATCTCACTTAATGCTCGTCTTTAAACTTATATTTAAAAGCCTTGGAAAAAAAATGAAAGAAGAATGCTTACAAGGAGATTCAAATGCATGAAGAGCTCGATGGGAGTGTCTTCTTCACCTGTAAATCTTATAAGATGAGATGCAGAAAATATGAACATCCATAGATAGTCATATACTAATAACACAACATAAAGATCATACATTTATCAAAGATCTGTCCATTATCACCCACATTGACATATTACAGTTCAATGTAATCATCATCATTAAATTAGGATGTTTCCAACTGAATCAGAAGCAATTGGATAAAGTGGAAATGTGTCTCTGGAGTGATGGGTCATCATTGTATGCCACTGAAACCTAGGGCCTGTTTAGATTTGTTGAAATATAAAGTAAGGACTTCGTTTATTTTTGTAAATTTCCTGGAAATGTGGTTTCCATTTCACCAAATGCCCCACATGTGCAAAATTCTAAAATCCATAATTTTTAAAATTAGAAAAACCCCAATTCGGTGTCCACATTCAAATCTGTAAGCCCTAGAATCCCCAAATCCCTAAATGAGGGTCCATATAGAATCAGGAATCAACAAATTACTAAATCCCCAAATCCCTAAATCGGCATTGAAATTGAGAGAGGAGGGAGAGAGAGAGAGTGAGAAATACCTCACTGTTGTGAATGAGCTAGCCTTCAATCGACCTTCAGAGAGAGAGAGAGAGAGAGAGAGAGAGAGAGAGAGAGAGGGCGTGCATGAGTATGGCGTTCGGCATCAATAGATCGTGGTTGGAGAGAGAGGGTGAGGGAAAGGGAGAGGCTGAGTGTGAGAGAGAGAGGGGGTGAGGGAGCCTGGGAGATGGAGAGAGGGCAATGGAAATGGGGTTTTGGGAGGTCTGCGCATGGGAGAAAAGGGCGGACGGAATTAGATTTCATTTTAGGTGAGGGGCACATGATGAATGACCCTTAAGCCATGGGTTTTAGGACCATGGGGCCCACCATGATGTTTATCCACTCCGTCCATTAATTTTAAAATATTATTTTATTGGTTGATGCAAAAAATGAGTTAGATCGAAGGTGTAAGAAGACCACACAATATATTAACAATAGAAATTTAATTTTTATGATTTCTTATTGTGTGGTCCACTTAGACCTTTAATCTAGATAATTTTTTACCTACTCCACTAAAATTTTATATAAGAATTTATAAACGGCTTAGATCAAACACATATATTTCAATGGGCCCTATGGAGCCCCCTTTATCACTATCAATATCTAATACAACTATGATGAGGAGTTAGGCTTTAGGTATGGATCAAATAGCTTTTAGGCATGGATTAGATCTATAGCATAATTACTACGGATTAAATCCATAACCGAAAACTTTCAAAGTCCATAGCCTTTGCTCAATTTTTTGGTAGTGTTTGTACTTGTGATCGGATGTGTGCTTGATTGATTGATGTGATGGGTTATAAAGATTCTCTTGGGATTTGTAATGCGTGACATTTTTCTCAAAATAAATGCGGGCTCACAACTCCTGGCCTGGGTATCGCATCAGTGTGCGAGACGCGGCATTGGAACCGCGGCGACGGCGCTATCGCTAGGGTACAAGTTCAAGTTGAGTCAACATAAATATACAGGATGCGACTTAAGGTCACCCGAAAATGCTGATTACAAGTTGTGAGTTACCGGAATTCAATCGAGAGGATCACGGGAGTCTACGAAACTGTACAGACTAGGATACGGGCCTTACATCTTATCTATGAATAATGGCTAGAGAGCGCACACTACAACCCGCTTTTTATTCATCTGTAAGGTAGGACCCATTCACGAGAGAGCATTTACTCTCACCTTCCCTCTTAACGCTGTCGAAAGCTGTACAGATGGCATTGGTCTCACGCGTGATTGGCCTTTTGTGGACCTTTTCCTTTTGAGGTTTCGAGTCTCTATCTTCATCTGCTGCCTGCATCGATCTAAGTATATGATGGCTTATACGGGATTTTTAGGGCCACTGGCTTCTCACTGCTGCCAACATGATATTAAATGTTTGTAGTAGGTCTTATGCGTGATTGGCCTTATAGGCTTATTCAGCTGTCGTGAATGATATTATGTCATTGTTGTCATATGACTTATGTGGTTGGCTGTATAGGCTTATTCCACTGATAAATTGATGAATGATATATCGCCATATTGATCATAACATTCTTAATAGTGTTTTTAAAGTAGTGTATCAATTCTGGTGATAATATCAATTTAACAATAATATCCTTGTAATAATAGCCAGTAGCGATTAGCGATGGCGATAATCATCATTGGTGGTTGATAATGGTCGGCAATAATCATTGATTTTAGTAAGAGTGGGTGATTAGACTGATATGCTTGAGAATTTACCTAGGCTATTTCATCATTTGGCTTATTCTTGCCTCCTTTTGATATAGAAGAATTATATTGATAATCTTCTGGATCAAAACCGTCTCCATCTTTAGGGATGATATAGTTTGATGAAGTGAGTATTGACTGGTATGCTAACACCTCATCTGTCACGCCCCAAACCCGAAAATCGGATTCACATGAATCCCGATTGCCGAATCTGGTGCCGACAACCTCCGTAGTGCCCCATTCTCGGCTCCTGACAATCAAATGCCAGATTCCGATCCTGGGATCCTACAAGGAGGATTTTCAGAATGAATTTTTTTTTTGTAATGGAGCATAACCACATGCATAACCCAGTCATAAAACAACATCACCACATATCCACTATAATAAAAAATTTAAGTACAATGCAGAAAGGGAAATACAAGGTGATCAAAAAGCTCCAAAAGGTCCTGATATGCACTCCTGCCTCAGCACTGCTGCTATCCAACGCTACCTGCACGCAACGGTCGTGCATAAGCTTACATGTAATGCAAGGCATGATGCGAGATATGAATGCCATCGGCCACACCGATGCAATGCAAGGCCTACATAGCCGAATGTCATATGCGAAATGCAATCCAAGCAAGTCGGTACTCATCTAGTACATATATCAGTACAGTTCCTCTCTGGATATCACCGGGGTCTAATACACTTAGCAGAGACTGTCACCTCCCTAGCTGCACATTCAAGCAAGTGGAATAAACCTCACTATCCGCCTGACCAGTAGTCTGCCAATATCTACCCGGCTCGTCGATAGCGGACTCATTTGCGAGCTGGTCAAACTTAGCCTAGCTTATAGCCCTCTCACTCAGGCGGATAAGGCCACACCCCCTTCCAACCGACCACGACACAGTGGGAGACGCGGCCTACTGGTATTCGGCACTCGGACGCTCGTGTATCCACTCGGTCTAGACGTTGGAGCATCTCCTGGTACCAAAAAGGTTCTGGGACTTTCACCCAAGGACATCCTAAGTGCCCACAGTGCTAGAATCAAGTATTTTCGGTATCCGATACGGCCATCCACGATGTACCTGTGGAGCCACGGCCCTGATGTCGCCAGGGCGTGCAGTGATCAAGTCACACATATGCAGGATGTATGAATCACGCCGTCAAATCATGCAGAAATCCAGCGCGTACTGCACGATCATGTGGGGCACTCTATCTCAAAACGAGTCCTGTAAATGGTCTGCCCAATGGCGTATGCTATGATCAGTCAATACTCATATCAAGCATACAGATGATGCGTATGGGCATGAGTCATGAGATTATACTAAGCATGTTATAAGGCGATGAATAGCAACGAGTATGGGCTTATCAATGGGCCCTAAGGGGAGTTACAATGCGGACATTTAACCAACATTGTACATACAATGTGGACGTCAAACCAACATTGTTCCCTAGCCACGACCTGCCATAATTATCATTTCACGAACCATGAGAAACGTACATTGCAATGGACCCTAAGGACATCCGTTGGGCCTCGATCCCTGGGCCCTAGATATATCAAATGGGTCATATTACATGGGCCTCACATTCACCAAATGGGTTGCATTAATGGGCCTCACCAATGAGCTTATGTACATTGCAATGGTCCATGATCCATGGGCCTTGAAATACATCAAAGTGGCCTCATAATATGGGCCTTACAACTATCAAAGTGGGCCTCAATCACGGGCCACTAATATATCGAATGGACGTATAACATGGAATCACATTCACATCAAAGTGGGCCTTAACAATGGGCCGTAATTGTGACAAGATGAGCTCGATCACTCGGGCCTTATATATATACCAAGGTAGGCCTCAACAACGGTTACCATTACATCAATATGGGTCTCCTCATATGGGCCTTACGAATGCCAAGGTGGGCCTTAAAAAAAATGGCCACAAATATATACGTACATGCATACATACATATATACATACATATATGTATATGAATCATGTCAAAGGATCAACCGATCCTCACTCCAAATAATAGTGGTGGGACCCACTTGAACTACGAATCTAACTCATTCTTTAGGTCATGCCACAAATGAGCTTTCCTAATGGTTGGAAGCCTTAGATGTAACACATGCATCATGGTGAGCCCCACTACCACTAAATAGTGTGAATAAAACACATTTTAATGGGGTTCCACCGTCCACTGGACATGCAAATAGAACACATATATCATAGTAGGCTCCACCATCCTCCTGGACGGTGGAGGCACCACACATATATCACTGTGGGTCCCATGTGGGGGCTCACCATAATGTTTACTTTCTATCCAGCCTGTTGGTAAGGTCACAAAGGCTTGGATGAACGGAAAAACAAATATCATCGTGATCCAAAACTTCTGTGGCCACCAAAAAGTTTCAATGGTAGGCACTCAATCAATACTGTTTCCTATGATGTGGGCCACTTAAGCCTTGAATGGGCCTGATTCTTGGGTGGAGCCTTCTTCAGGTAGAGGCCCACCATCTAGATGGATTGGATGACATATAAACATCAAGGTGGGGCCCACGGCAGGGGCCGTGGGTCTGGCTCTTCCGCCTGCCCCCTGAAGGGCGCAGGACGCGCTGGCGTCCTGACGTCCAGAGGTAGCACTGCTTGTCCCTTTTAAAAAAAAAAAAAAAAACTGTTTTTGTGAGGTTTTTGGTTTGAGGGGCCCGCTTCAAATGCATCCACTCCATCCATTGTGTTCCCAAGCCCGAAACAAATCTATCAAGACCAATAACGGACATTTTCCAGTGTATAATAAAAATCTGGGTAGGTTTTAACGGTACTGATATTGTTTTCAACACTATGGCCCACCAGGTACTTTGATCAACCTCATTTTTCGGCTCAACGCCTAAAATGAGTCAGGGGAGAGGATGGACAGATTGGATTATAAACATACATCAAGGTGGGTCCCGTACAAGTGGCCCACCCCATTGGCCTTCATTTTATATATATATATTTTTTCTTTCTCCAGTGACGTCCAGCGCCTGGACGTCTTTCCTTTTTCTTTTTCTTTTTTTTGGGTTGTATGAAATACATTCAAGGTGGGCCCTGATTAGGTGGGCCACCCCAAATGGATGTACATTTAAGATGGGCCCCACCCATGGACGGTTTGGAAAAAAATACGTATTTCATGGTGGGGCTCATTCAAGTGGGCCACATGGCCTTATCAACATAAATATAAAAAAGAGAGAGAGAGAGAGAGAGAGAGAGAGAGAGAGAGAGAGAGAGAGAGTAAAGAAGTGGGACACGCGTGATGGAGGGACCCCGACACTCTGGGTCCTCCGTTTCAACCATCCAATCATACATCAATGGGTCTCATTGCATATGAGCCTTCCAAATAAAAGATCAACGGTGGAGATCCCACTCCACTAAAAATGGACGGTCTAGATGACCCCCTTTATGCAAGAAAGTAAACATCATGATGGGGTCCATGGAGAATGACCCCATCATGGAATAGTTTTGATGACCAAGATGGGCCATTGGCCAAATCTTAGGGTCCCAAGTGAGATCCAAACCATTGATCGGTTGGCCTCACTTGGCCCATCTTAAAAATATAAAAAAATAGTCTAAAGAAACACCCACCACTTGATCTTCTTGGTCCGTTGGATAGCCGGTCTCCTAGAGCTTCACTTTGATGGTGGAGATGGGAAATGGATGGCTAGGATGGGAGATTTGGCATGGGAAGTGGGCCACCAAAATCACACTTCTCTCATGGGGAGCCTTGGACGTGGGAGGCTCTTGCTTGGTTGGAATTGTGACGAGAAATGAGAGAGAGAGAGGTGTGATTAATGAGAGATGGAGTGATGTGAAGGGATGATGGTTGATGGATGTGAGTGAAGGGTGAGGTGATGTGTTAGTTGACTTGGGTGGTTGCTTGACTTGTGGAGAAGGAAGCATGGGTGCTTGTACTTGACATGAGAGGTGATTGATGGGATTGATTGATGTGATTGATGGGACACTTTGTAGAGATTCTCTTGGGAATGTAAATGCGTGGTGTTTTTCCTTGAACTGAACGCGGGTTCGCATCTCATCGTCTGGGTATCGGATCAGTGCGTGAGTTGCGGCGTTGGAACCGCAGCGACGTTGCGGTCACAACGATACAAGTCTCGGATTAAGCCGGCTCAAATGAATAGGATACGACTTACGGTCATGCGCAACGTCAACTACAGGTCACGGATTGCCAAAATTTGACGAGAAGGATCGCGGGAAGTGACGGATCAGTACGGATTAGGATACGGGTCTTACATCATCCTTCTTGGTCCACAACTCAATAGGCTCTATTAGAGTATACTTCAGTTATTATGTACGGACCATCCCATTTAGGGTCAAACTTGTTCCCTGTTCTGTGGGTGACACTATCGGTCCTTTTAACATCAACACCATGTCACCTTTTTTGAAAGAGCGATGCTTGACTTTCTTGTCGAAGGTGGTAGAGATTCTTGCTTGATATAATTGCAATCACTGTTGAGCTGCCAGTCATTTTTCATTAAGTAAATCCAATTCTACTAGTCTTATTTTTGCATTTTCATCATCTGTTATTAACTGATGTACTGCTACCCTGAGCCATGCGACTTGCATTTCGATCGGGATGATGACTTCAATACCATAAACCAATAAATATGACATAGCTTTTGTCATAGTTCGATGAGTAGTCCTATAAGCCCATGGAGCTTCTTGTAACTTTTCATCCCAGTTGCGCTCCAGTGACAGTTTTCTTTAATATTTTCACAATCATCTTGTTGAATGCCTTTACTAATCCGTTGGCCTGTAGATAGTAAGGTGTCAAAAATAAGTGATGAATACCAAATTTTTGACAAAGCTTTTCCATACCCCTATTCTTGAAAGGAGTACCATTATCGGTGATGATTATTTTTGATATGCCATGGCGATATATTATCACATGTTAGATGAAGTTCACGACATATCTTTCTTTGACATTTCGCAATGCGATCGCTTCCACCTATTTGGAGAAATAATCTATCGCTGCTAGTATATATTGTTTTCCTTTAGATGACGGTGGATTTATGGGACCGATGACATTAAGTCCTTAGGTGACGAAAGGCCAAGAAGCTATTGACCGATGAAGATATTCAGGAGGTACATGTATGACATCACCATGGATTTGACATTGTTGATATCATTTCACATAATCAATAGCATCCTTAAACATTGTGGGCCAATAATATCCCATTCGATGCACCTGGTCGAATATATTTAGGCCCGCTTGATTTGCTCCGCATTCTCCAGAATGGGCCTCTGCAACATTTGATTTTCTTCTTATGTATTTAGACATCGCAACATCATTTCATTGTAAGATCTTCTGTATAATATTTCGATCTCTTCTTAATTTGATGTCTTTATGTTGAATCCTCTGTCAAAATATCATGCTTGAGATAATCTACAAAAGGTTAGCACTGATTTTCCGTTGTGACTTCCAAACACAATATAGGAAATACTTCAGTAGTTTCTTTTATAATCTCTGATGATGGCAAGAACCTTCTTTCTTCTATTGTTACCTGAAGAGGACTTTGATCTGGGCAGGATAAAGCTGCTACTAGACTAGCTAAAGCATCTACCCTTGCATTCTCGCATCGCGGTAAATGTTTGATTTCAACATGATAGAACTGCTCAAGCAATTGCTGCGCTCATCGACAGTAGGTACGAGCTCTTGTTTTCTTATTTTAAACTCAGTTGTCAGTTGATTTATAATCAACTTAGAGTCCCCAAAAATCTGCAGTGTTTTTATTTTCATTTCTTGAGCTATCTCCATTCCAATAATGAGAGCTTTATATTTAGCTTCATTATTTGTACATGCAATACCTAATGTGAAAGAATAAGGCAACAAGTCGCCCTGAGGAATAATGAATATCACTCCAGCACCTGTTCTTGACATTTGGGAAGCACCATCGAAGTACATTTGCCATGTGTTTGGTGATTCAATCATCATAACTTGTTCATCAGGAAAGTCATCACTAATAATTTCACTGTCTATTACATGATGAGCTACCTGTTGGGGATTTTGCCCTGCGGAACCACACAGATCTAGATCTAGGATAGAAATTCAATGGCACCAAGCACACATAAGAGAACACACAGATTTAACGTGGAAAACCCTTGCGGAAAAAAACCACGGCACAAAGAGACAGATCACCACTATGAAAATAGAAATTATAAAGAGAAAGGACTTACTCGATTCAAACAACCTCGAATCTCACCCTTGTTACACCCTTTAATTTCCCTAGAACCCCTTTAGGAAGCTTTAGAATTATTTCTCATACCCTAAAAAAATCCTAGGAACACCTACTTATAGTTTAGGCAACTTCCCTTCCGCATCCCAGTTGCGAAAGGACTTGAAATCTGTAATCCACAAAAAATCAGAGAACGAATCTGCGTAACCACGACCGGTCGAACAGATTGCACGACCAGTCGAGCACCACCCACGACTGGTCGAGCATGGTCCACGATCGAACCCCAAATTTTATGCTCGCTGGACTTTGAGTCGAGCGGGCTACGACAGTCGAGCCGCTCTCACGACCAGTCGAACCTGACCCACGACCGGTCGTGCATGTTCAAATTTAAGACATCCGTAACAATCTCCACCATATCTTCAATCTTGAACTGTGTAGCTTCTTGACCTTTTCTCTTATTTCTGTACACATCATAACTTCTTGTACACACTCCGTCCTTCTTTTACGCCATCACCAAGCCCAGGGAAGTTACACAGAACTTGAACTTCTCTGTAGAAACGATCTAGGTGAGCATGTCTGCCAGATCAAAATTCATAAGCTCAACCACCTTTACTCTTATCTTCCCAAAAGAAAAACATAGTCTTCTTACCATCTCATTGCTACCCAATATTGCTTACCGGGGTACTTGCTCACAACACTGATAACCTATGCAATAACCGATCTAATACAGACCCTGGCATACACTGCCAACTGCATTCGAATAAGGCTCATGAGAAATCCTGCTTTTCCTCATCTGTTTTGGGACAGGTCCTAAGGAAAACTTGAGGAGAGACGCATAGGGAACGCTCTCCGGTTTTACCTGGCCTATCACATCCTTGATCAATACCTATACATAAGGTATTCTTCCTGTGATTACCAAAGCCTACTCCTCCTTCAATTTCAATGTCGAGAACCATCTTTACAGCCCCCTGATCCTTCATCCATGAAGAAATCAAATCACTGCCTAGGCGACAGGTTGAACCATGGCCTCCTGTAAAGTCTTTTCTCAGCCCCTTTAACTTCGAACCGCTCTGGTTGCTTCATGTAGATATGCTCTTCTCTTTCCCTTACAGAAGTACAAATTCTACATCCATCTTTCCAGCTCAAGATCACATTGGCCAACCACCGCCAATCACGGATCTAATAGATACCTGCTATACCATTAGGGCGAATATCTTTGAGAAGTCGATCCTTTCTCTCTGAGTATAACCCTTCGCTACCAACCTTTCCCTGTATCTATGTTGAATCCTCCTGAAGATCCACCTGCATCCAACTACTTTTCGGCCCATTGAAAGCTCCACCTGCTCCCATATGTTGGTCTGGTACAACGAATCCATCACATCACCCATAGTCACCTGAATAGAAGATGAATCCCCTGCGACATTGGAGTCGTCCATGTACCTCGCTGATATCCTGCGATCATGCCATGTGATTCTTCTCACAGGTGACTGTTCCACTTGCTCTGTATCCCTGTCCGCATGTCTCAGCCTTCCTGCCCTGCTCGCTCATGTGGCCATGCATAACATGCCACATACGTGCAGAGGTGGAATTCGCTACATCCAGTGAAGCTCCACCTTTTGAAGTGCTCTCAATCAACCTGTACAAGTTACCGAGTCATTATGCTTTCATGATTACCCGTGCCCCCTTAGATACTTTAAGAGCACCATCAATACTTGTGTACTTGCATCCTTTTGCCCCAAGCACACCAAGAGAAATCAGATTCTGCTTCAAATCAGGAACGTACCTCACATCTGTCAAGGTACGCTCCACCCCATCAAACATCCTGATGCGCACCGAACCAACAGCCACAACATTACACGCAATGTCATTGTCCATAAATACCTGTCCACCATCGCACTCCCTATAGCTGGTGAACCAACTCCGATGAGGAGTCATGTGAAAAGATGCCCCTATGTCAAATATGTCAAACATCCACTCGTCCTTACGATCATCGTATGATCGTCTGAGCGAAGACACGGATAAAACATCACCATCACATCTATCTGACATGGCAATGTTGGCCTCCATGCATGAATCCTTAGAATCTTTCCTCTTCGATTTAGGATTTTCACAATCCTTCTTCACATGTCCTTCCTTCCCACAGTTTCAGCACTTTACCTTTCCTTTTCCCTTGCCCTTGGATTTGGATTTAGAACCTGAAGAACCTGTACCTTGTTCAGAATTCCTACCCACTATAAACAGTGCATCAAAAGATGTCCTCATGTCGCTGTTTAGCTGTCTCATAGCCTTCCCTTGAAGGGCTGAGATAACGGTGTCGACACTAAGGGTTTTATTCATGCTGCACATAGTGTCCTTGAATGACTCATACAACGTCGGAAGAGAATTTAACAACATACATGTTTGTTCTTCATCCTTCATTACTTCCTCTATATCCAGCAATTTATAAACTAATTTATTAAAGTTGCTGATGTGAGCTTCCAGATCTCCACCCTCTGCCATCTTGAAGTTATACCACCGCCGCTTCAAGTGCAGGCGATTTTCAGAGGATTTTTTGGCATAGACATCCTCTAACTTCGCCCATAACTTAGCCGCAGTTTTCTCCCTCATGACGTTATAAAGAACCTCATCTATGAGACAAACGGATCGATGATAAAGCCTTTTTATTAGGAGTATTCCAATCAACATCAATTATAGTAGACTTCCGCTCCTCAAGAGCACCATCTTCGCCTTGCTTGATTAAGGAACTCATCATCTTGATTTTTCATAACTCAAAATTATTTTTTCCTGAGTACTTCTCAATCTCATACTTTGAGCTCGCCATTATTATTAATCCTCAGATTCAGATCTGTGCCCCGACGATAGCTTTGATACTAGTTTGTTAGGGATTTTGCCCTGTGGAACCACACAGATCTAGATCTAGGATAGTAATTCAATGTCACCAAGCACACACATGAGAACACATAGATTTAACGTGGAAAACCCTTGTGGGAAAAAACCATGGCACAAAGTGACAGATCTCCACTATGAAAATAGAAATTACAAAGAGAGAGGACTTACCCGATTCGAACAACCTCAAATCTTACCCTTGCTACACCCTTTAATTTTCCTAGAACCCCTTTAGAAAGCTTTAGAATTATTTCTCATACCCTAGAAAAATCTTAAGAACACCTACTTATAGTTTAGGCAACTTTCCTTCTGCATCCTAGTTGCGAAAGGACTCAAAATCCGCAATCCGCACAAAATCGCGGAACGAATCTGTGTAACCATGATCGGTCGAGTGCCACCCATGACTGGTCGAGCATGGCCCATGACCTTTCGAGCACCTCGGACCCCAAATTTTATGCTCGCTGGACTTTGAGTCGAGCGGGCTATGACTAGTCGAGCGGCTCTCACGACCGGTCGAACCTGACCCATGACCGGTCATGCACGTTCAAATTTAAGACATCCGTAACACTGCCAAGAAGTTTGTCACTGCTTGCCCTTTTACTGCTTTTACCTCCTCATAAGTGATTGTGTATTTTGAGAGTAACAACATCTATTTGGCCAATCTTCTTGATAACATCGGCCTTGTCATTAAGAACTTTATGGGATCTTCTCATGAGATTAAAATTATATCGTGAGAAAGGGAATAGTATCTTAATCTCTACACTGTAAATATTAATACCAAGCACACTTTTTCAATCGGTGAATAATTACATTTTGCACCTATTAGAGTTTGAATTAAATAATAGAGCATGATTTTCTTGCCATGTTCATTCACTTGTGCCAATAGAGCCCTTAATGAATTCTCAGTTGCAGATATCTATAAAATGAGTGGTTTACCCTTCATAGGAGTTTCCAATACTAGAGGTTGTTTCAACAATTCTTTAATTGAATCAAATGTATTCTGACAAGATTTATCCCAAACAAATTTCATTCCTTTCTTCATCAAATGAAAAAGTGGCTGACTTCTTCCTACTAAGTTCGAGATAAAATGACGAATATATACCAACTTTCCTTGTAAGATTTTTAATTCCTTCAATGTTTTCAGCGGTGACATTTCTTGGATAGCCTTGACTTTTCTTGGATCGATTTCAATTACTCTGTGTCGAATTACAAAATCGAGGAATTTTCCTAACGAAACACCAAAAACAAATTTGGCCGTATTCATTTTTAACTGTTTCTTTCTGAGCTGCTGGAAGACTGAAGTCAGATGTTCGCAATGTGCTTCATGGTCATTTGATCTAACTACCAAATCATGTACATAGCATTTAACATGCTTGTGCATCATGTCTTGAAAGATGTTCTGCATTGCTCTTTGATACGTTGCGCTAGCATGTTAAGACCGAATGACATAAGGTTATAATAATAAATTTCCAATGAGGTTATGAATGTCGTGGCTTCTTTATCTTCAGGAGCAATTCCTATCTAATTATATTTGGCGTAACCATCCATAAAGGACATCACAACATAGTTTTTCATACTGTCTATTAACAACTCGGTTATTGGCAACGGGAAATCGTCTTTTGGACATGCCTCATTTAGATCCTTGAAGTCGACACATACCCTGATTTGTCTGATTTTCTTTTTTACCCGGACGATATTCGATATCCATTTAGGATATTTAACCTCTCTGATAAACCCAACTTTTATCAGTTTATTTATTTCTTCTTATATTAGAGGAATTAGGTCTGGATGAAACTGCCTTTATACTTGTTTAATCAGCTTCTTGTCTTTAGAGATGTTCAGCCGATGCATTGCTACCGATGGTTATAGGCCTGACATTTCTGCATATGTTCAAGCGAATACATCTTTGTTTTATTTCAAAAGGATGATATACTGATCGGATTCCTATTCAGGGAGGCTAGCGCTTATAAATATATTTCGTGGCTCTTCTTTCGTTCCCAGATTTATTTCTCACAAACTATTAATTATCGGTTACCCCCCGTCTTCCATCTGTTTCGAAGTTGTTTCATGATGCACGATTATTTTAGAATCTGTTTCTTCTGCCGAGTCGACTGCAACAATATTCATTGAAGATTCTACCCCCAATTCACGGAATTTCTCTCGCCTTTTCTCATTGACTCCAATTGAAATTTGGATTCCTTTTCCATAATTTAAGCTAGTTGGTTCTTCATAATCAAAACACATGTTCTTCATGATTCTTCTGCTAGCTAGACTATCCCTCTTAAGATCTTTGAATGTCAGTTTTCCATAACTCATGTTGTTATCGGCCTTTTCCTTTACTTTTATTTCCGAAGGGGCATACAATTTGATCAGCTATGGATACTTCGAACTGGATTTAACATGAAAACTTTTCGGAATGGCCGGAAATGGCTTGTTCCATTCAGCATATGGCAGTGGCACTATATAGTTTGATTGTAGAATTTTTAACTGTTTGGGTGATAATAATGTTAACGGAGGCTGTCCTGGTTGTCTCAACCGTTTTGGCATGAAATAAAATTTCTTTCTCATGTTTGTTGTCCCAGACAATTCTACCTTTGCAGCTTCTCTTTCTTTCATCTCCATATGAGCAGTTCTTGAGGCTTTATTTTCATCTTTCTTCTTTTCTTCCTTTCTTATGAATCCATCATAGTAACTAGCATCGGCAAAGAAAGCTTTGGCTTTTGTATATGGCTTTGAATCAGCCATTACTTTATATTGGATTCCATCTTTACAATATTTGAAGCACTGATGGAGGGTAGATGGTATATGCCGTACTGATGCATCTATGGTCTTCCCAAGAGGAGGTTGTATGTTGTCATTGCATTAATAACATGGCAAAAAACATTTGTAGTTAACTCTCCTATTTCCAGTGTTACTGTAATCTTACCAAACGCATGTTGCCCATCTTAGTTAAAGCCTTGTATCATCATTCCACTAGGACATAAGTTAGAGCGACAGTATCCCAATTCATTCAATATTGTTAATGGCAACAGATTCACTCCGGACTCATTATCCCTCATTATTCATTTAACCTGTTTACCATGAATATGACCTATGATCATCCACAACCTATTGTGCTCTTTATCACAGGTTAAACCATCATCAGAGAAGGAAACCACTGGCATGCAATCTTTCTGCTCTTCGTGTTTCGCACTTTCCATTTCTATGAGTAATGCCTTCTTGACATCATTATCGAATAAGGCTTGAATTAAGTTATGCTGAGAGTCTTCTGACAATCTTAATGTGGCGTACACGGTCAATCGAGCCGGTATGCCTTTCAAATGACTTATCACATCGTAAATTACTTTCTTAGCTTTATTCTTTTCTTCTCTTCTATCACTGCCAAGATGATTCTCAGATGTTTCTCCTTTTGCTCTTTCAACTTTCTGTTTCTGAGGGTTCGTTACCTTTTTTCCTGAGCGTAACATGATTATTATAGTTTTGCCCGTCATTTTACAAGACTCTTTCCCTACTCTCTCATGGGTACCTTCTTGGGCAGTTAATACATTCACCGTTGATTTTCTATCTTTCTCATTTTCTTTTCTGATTATTATCTTGCCTCTGTTTATCATTCTTTGTATTATGCATTTTAGCATGAAGCAATTTTCTGTTGGATGTCCTAACAGACGATGATAATGACAGAAGTCTCTTTCTCTTGTTTTTGTTGCTTCTTCAGGACATTTGGACGGAGGTAATTTTATCATGTCGGCCTTTAACAATTGATTCATCATAGGGACTACATCTTCTTTTTTGAACATGAATCCCTCATGAGAATTGAGCGACCTGGCTCTCTTATCACCAATTCTACCTCTAGGATGACTCGGTTCTTCTTTCCTTTCTATCTCCTTTCCTCTCATTTCCCTCATGTCACTATTTTTCTTTTCGTGATCAACTACATTTGTTGTCAACCTATTCGGTCCTCTTCTGGTTGTTTGATAATGAAATGCTAGCATTTTCCTACTCATTAGCTCTAAAGCATGAGCTTTTGTAGCCAATTCATAAAAAACTTTTATATCGACACTGGGGAGACCAAACGCGATTCCTGTCTCCATGAAATTCTAACACATTTTCACTTGCTCCTTCTCTTCTGGCAACTGTTTGCGAGAAGCTGCCAATGTTTTTCATTTGTATATGAATTTCTCTACAAGCTCCCCTTCTCTTTGTTGTACCAAGGCTAATTCTGTAATGTTAAGATCATGCTCTGATGAAAAGAATTTTGAAAAAAAGGCGTCTTGCATCTGCTCCCAAGTCCATATCGATCCTAGTGCTAAACCGGAGTACCATTGAAACACCTTCCCTATCAAAGAAGAACCAAATAGCCGAAGGCAGTATTGCAGCATTCTAGAAAAATTCCCCATACTTGTGATGAAGTGCATGAGATGTTCTTCAAGTGACCCGTCTCCATTGAATTTTTGGAAGTTGCGGTGTTTGAAATTAGCTAGAAAAGGTATATCTTTTACCTCTCTCAGATACGGCATACGATACCTGACTCTTTCAGTGTTCTCGCACTCTCTTTCCATTCTGATAGCTTCTTCAACTACTTGTCATATTTCCTCTTGAGTTATTACCCTCGCCACAGGAGCGGATCCGTGTGATCCTGCTCTCGGTGGTTGAGAGCCTTTAGGTTACTATTCTCGTTCATTCATGGTGTCCATCATTGGAGGAGCCACAATTTGAGCTACATTGTGTGCGAGAGTAGCTAAGGCTTCCCAGAGATTTTTTCATTCCTCCATTAGCGTTCTCTGTGCTTGTGCCATCTTGGTTATATGATCTTCAGTAGTCGGTGGTGAGCCTTGACTTATCCTGGTCATACATATGGTGGCTTCTCCGTTCCCTAACGAAGCGGTCATTGGAGTAGAGTGGGAATATATCAATATAATGGGGCTTATTGAAAGAGGAGTTCCATTCAATTTTTCTGTACTTCCATTACATTCAGCTGATTGTGATACAGCATGAGGCGATACAGGGACTGACGTGCTTGCCATTAGTGATTTATCTTTCTGTTTCCTTGTTCATTGGGTGTCTGCATTGGGCAGAGATGGAAAATCCTATAGTGTCAATGAAGGAAGGGATCTTCTGGGGTATATTACTGGAGGAGCGAGTTTAGAGTTTTTTCTGGCTGCATTTCATGTCACTGGCCCTCTGGTTTTCTATGCTGACGAACTCATCCTGGTAGTCGCACTGTTTTGGGCTTTAGATCTTTGGTGTGACACAACGACCCAATCGTTCCCATCCTCTTGTGCCAACGGTGAGGTGGTTACAACTACGAAAGTGGCTCAAGATTCATTGCCTCTAACTAGTATAGACTCTTTCTTGTGGTTCAGAGTTTGTCTACCAGCATATTTTATTACAAATCCAACAGATGTATAGTAAATGACCATTTGCTCGTAATGGTCGCCATTAGTTACTTTTAGTTTTTCCTTTCCTGAATTAGTGTGAAATGATATCGATCAGTATTTAAATAAAGATATACTTTATTTTGGAGATGAAAGGGAGGATGTTTCCATTGAGAGTCACCATTTTGGCGTCTGTACGATGCCAAATAGTAGTCAAAATTCTCTATATTTTTCCTAAGTTATTATCAAGTAAGATAAAATAATTCCCCAGTAGAGTCACCATTTTATTTCAACAAGAAACAAATGTATTTGGTTTGGAGAATTATCTTACTCGATAATAACGAAGAAAGAAGAAAGAGAACAATCACTATATTTTTATTTATTTTGAATTCGTTTACGTCCTTTCTTTCCTCTGATTCCAAAATAAAGTATTTACATAAAACAATACTAATATTAAATATTTTATTCCTTTCGATTTTTTCAAGATGAACAATCTCCACATGGAACCTACTGTCTGCACAGTGGACCCATTGTGCAGATAGCAAGGGTTTTGATTTTCTTATTGTGCGGCCTTGACTGTTGTGCGGCCTTCTCGTTGTGTAGGCCACCCATTGTGTGTCGCACAACAATACTTCCAGTACCTGAACTATTTTGAAGTCTAGACTCTTCTCTACTGCTCCGGTATTGTTTGAATGAATTAATTATAGAAGATGGTGGGGTATTTATAATCTCCCGCAAGTATGAACCCTTCTCAGAAAGACTCATTGTGTGCATATTTTCATTGTGCATACATTGTGCGCATATTTTCATTGTGCACATATTTTCATTGTGCAGCGCACAATGATACTATAAAAACTTCTATTGTGCACCACACAACCAAGTGTTGTAAAAATTTATCTTCCTTGTAGTTTTTCTTCTCCTCCTCCTCTTTGATTGATTTCTTTATGCCTCAATAAGCCGCAGTCCCGATCAACCATTGGTGATCGTCGAATAGACTTCTGATCATACCCCTCAATTAGCGCATCTAAATGGCGGGCCAATCATATTCATACATAGATCATCATTAGAGATAATTATCCTATGGTTTATATCAACATGTATACCCCATAATGGGCCCTAGAGGTTAAAAATGAAATTGTGATAATGACCGCTTTAGTTGAAGTAGGAATATGCTAAGATGTCCTAGAGGGGGTGAATAGGAATTTTTTAGTATTTTATAATAATTTAAAACCTATCAACCCTACCCTGAATAAATAAGCAAGTATCAGGATTTCTTCAAAATAACTCTAATGGCTTTCAAGCCAAATAAAGGAACTAATTCAAAGACTATTCAAAAGATAAACAAGATACAAAATGTAGTTTATGATGGATATAACTGTGTGTGAGATGTGATTCTACTTAGTTCCAAATAATCATGTATGCATGGGATATGAGAACGTTCAGAGAAATTACACAAGCAGCAAAGTAAATGGTAATCTCAAACACAGTTATTTTTATAGTAGTTCGACTACTTGCCAACTCCACTTTCGGCAGATGCACTCAACCCTTGAGTGTGCCGGATCTCACTAACTGAGGTTTCAAATCAAGTTCACCTCAAACCAGTGTAACCTACACTCGACACAAGTTTATGCCCCACACATGAGCAAGGGTCAACACACAGCACCCAACTTTTGGGCCACATGGGCCAAGGATTCACACAAGGAACCTACCATTTATGCTCCCATGAGCAAAGGTCAACACACAGCACCTAGGTTTTAGAACACACAAGTCAAGGACCTAACAATTTATGCTCTTCATAGAGCAAGGGTCAACACAAAGCACCCCCACATACATTCCCATAGGATGCCTCCTATGAGGAATTTATAAGGGTGAGACGTACCTTTGACCCAATCCTACAAAAGGAATAATCATAAGGGTTCTCTGGACTCTAATGACTTTCAGATAAGTAGATGAGCCCCATTAAGCACGTTGATGAAGATATCCTCCTTTGATGATGAAGAATCATCAACAACCTTGAACTGCATCTCAAATAATGTACCAATGTAAGGCAACAGGTTAGGTCAAGGTTATGATGAAATCCTACTCTATTAAATGTTTTCCTATGAAGGAAACAGAGTGATTCCAATCATCTATGCATTCAAGATATCCCTGCTTAATGATTTGCCATTAAGATGGTAGCTGTAAGATCCTTGAATGTAGAAAATTCATTCCCCAATCCTCTCTATTGAATATTAATGATGAGGGTGGATTGGAGGATGAACTTCCATAAGAGAAAAGGCTTAGGATATATGATTTACATTTAAACACTCAAAAGAACTCTCTATTTTCTCTAAAAATAACCAAAGGCAAGCTCTCATTAAATAGGCAAAAATTTCCAACGGATATAAAATGGTCATATTTTTTACAGAGTTCGATATCATCGAGGACGGTTCGATATCAATGAGCGTATACTCTCGATAGCATCGAATGATCGTTCGATGATATGAACTCAAACTGTCAAACCCCTTTGAAACTTTTACCAATTGGTTGAGGGGATCGAACATGCTTCGATGTCATCAGAGTTCAAACTCCAATTTGATCGAAACGAGGTTCGATTCCTCGACATTTGAAAATGAGAGAGCAAATGCCTTTGAAACTTATCGGGTATATGATATCATCAAGCATCACTCGATATCATCAGAATTTGAATATCGATGATTTTGATGACAGTGTCGATTCATCGATAATTTCAAGAAATTTTCCTATAAGCTTGTTGGAGAGTTTATGTCCTATTTTGATGACATCAACCATGCCTTAATATGATAGATATTTGAATATCAATTTTATCGAGTGATCCCCGATACATGAAGTTTTAACCTGTAAACTTTCTAGATAAATTCGTGTCCCAATCCGATATCATCGAAGGTCTACCGATATCATCGAGTTTTCAATTTCGAGGATATCGAGGATCTCTTAGATATATCTAGAATCACATGTTTTGCCTTAACAGTATATTGGACACAACTAACCAGATGTCGATTTTATCAAGTTGACTTGATGGACTCGAGATTCAAAAGTCGATGATATCGAACAGTTCATTGATTCATCGATAATTCAATACAGAGTTCTTTGTAGTTGCTGGACATCTGAAGTCCTTAATTCAATAATATCGAGTGAGTTTTTGAGGACATAGATAATAGGGTTCGATCTCATCGAACCTATAGTCAATAAATCGATAAGGGCAGTAAACTTAAGGATTTTCCTGATTTTGTAAATTAGTTTTCTTACCAAAAACTCTAGAATGTTCTATTTAATTTTAAGGGTTTTATATACTTGATATTTTAGGAAATGGGATGTGAGGCTAGGATTTACCTTTGGCGAGTTTGGGTACACATCCGATTGATGCAAACGCTTGAATAATCTTCCTATGGGGCTCCTTTGTCTTGCTGACTCAATGCTCATGTTAATTGACAAACCAGGGCACTTTCAATCTCCCCCTTTGTCAATTATGTGACGAAACACCCTAGAACAACTTCTAGACCAACAACCTAAATTGTGTGTGCATGAACTTTACACAATTTTAAAAAGCTATTGAGTTCACACATACACACGACTGTATCATTCAGTAGTAGTTGCTCCCCCTGTCTTCTTGTAGCTGCTCCCCCTATCACCTTTACCATCATTAACAAACAGATACACACAATTTTCCTCTAGGTTTGAATTTGTTCTCCCCCTTTTTGTCAGTCATTGGCAATGGGTTAAATAGCAATATATGTTAATTGAAGTTGAAGCATAAGGGAGAACCAAAACTCAGAGAGTATTTCAAATTAGAATGCATAATTAGAAGAGATAGATGTAAGAAGGACATCTCAATATAACACTTATGTAGACCAGGGCAAGAGAGAGTTGTGAATTGAACAAACATTAGCAGGATAGACATAAATCACAAAATCAATTCTCAAGTGATAAGGAATATGCAGAGGGAGATAATCATAATGGATATCAGCATTTCACAGACATAGGCGCATAATTGAAAGAAGATAGAAATGGTAGTAAATATATATATGTATCATCAAACAGCCATATAAATAAATAAATAAATAAAAATAAAAATCCAAAAGAAGAACTGCCCAAGCTTAGTAGTCTTGCAACATCCATCCCAAAATAACAAACACAAATATCTATCCCATCCATAGGCATACAAAAGAAAGTATTTTTCTCACTTAGAGGATATCTAAACTTCTCACAAAAAAAAAAAACCTGTTAGACTTTCCAAATTAGTTATCCATCACATACACTCATACGATTGCAGGGCATTCAAAAAAATATCCATGCCCATACACTGAGATGAGAATTTGGTGTATGTGATGGCACGAAGATTGTCTATACTATGGTGGAGGGGCGGATGAAGATGGTGTTGTATCATTACGTCGTCATGTGATCAAATCAACCAGTTGCTGCACTGACTGCTGCACCCCGGCCACCAAACGTTCCAAGATAGTGAACCTTGCATTCATTGACTCCTTCAGCTGAGTGACTTCTCACAATGTTGTTCCAATCCGATCTTGATGTAGTTTGAATCTTTTTGCCTGCATAGGATCAGATGGAGATGGAACTTGCTGCAATGTGAGTGGGTCACCTTCGGCCATTCCAGCGCCTTCGGCTTGTGTAGCCCCTTCACCAAGCTCACCTTCTTCATGAATGCCTTCCTCGGGTTGGTCTTCAAGATATTAGTGGAACTTCAAATCCATCTTTCTAATGTTGTTTTTATTGAAGTGTTGGAGAGGAAGTTCCCAATCATTCGTTACTGAAAGACCGATCGTATTACACAACACGTGAATAATCCAAGGTAGGGTAAATGGACGTCTTGAGAAGTGTGAATTACATATACTAACTGGTGAACAATTAGAGTGGGAAGGCATATCTTGATCCCAGTTGTTACAAAATATACTACCATGGCCAGGAAACATGTAAGGTCTGCACGATTGGTACTTCGAGGATACACGTTTGAGGCGAAGATGCCATGCAGAATACGATACCTCGGTTCCATGAATTTTTCCTTTAATGTGTTACATTGGTGCCAAGGAATATCCTGACCATGGCAAAGAAATCTCGTGACTATAGATCGAGTGCCAGCATTTTCAAGGTCCAGGTCAGGGAGACCAACGGGAGACAGAGTGAGGCCAAAGATTCTTGTAATAGATTCAGGGGTAATTTCTACGTCAACATCCCTAAAAAAACAATGATAGAAGAAGGTTATACCACTGGAGAGTGACTAGAAGCAAAGAAGTTATAGGTTCTTTCATAGTGACATGGGCCACCAAAGTTTAGGAGAGGCAGTCAATCAATTGCGGCTAACAGCGGTTCCAGATTGTACGGATTTAGGAACTTCCTGTCAATTTTCCTTTTATGGACCAACTTTCTTCCAATATATTTTGTCAAAGCAGGATTTACCTTAGCAAAAGTAGGGACCGATGCGTCATATTGGGACCCACCATGCGATGTTCATCTTGTTCGCTGGAGTGTTGGGGTCCCATGATCAAATGCCTTGCCCTTTCCTTCAGAAAAAGGATTTTTTCTCCAGAGGATCTTGAGGATTCTCCAAGACCAAACATTTTGCCCTTGTCCTTTCCCATTGATCGGTAACCACTAAGAGCGAGATTTGATGAATTGAGGATTTTAGTGACAGAACCTCTCTCGAAAATCTAGAAATACTCAAAAGACACAAGATATAATATTGAGGATTAAGGAAATAGATGAGGTATTACCAAATTTTGATGATCTTGTAAGACTCACAGATGAAGCTTCGTGTAGAACGGCAGAGAGAGACAAGCTGAGGAAATAAAGTAATCTTTGAGAAGTTAAATGAAAATTTTCCTGCTCGTCCGCCTTTTATCGGGTGGTAAACATTGATATCATCGAACATGGTTTCGATGATATCGATATACCCCATTCGATGTTATCTAAGGTGTCATCGATAACATTCTCGAACATGTGACTCTTCTTTTTCCAAAAGGGGCGTCGATGATATCAATATTTTTTGATTTCATCGAGCATCCATACGATTCATCGACAGACTTATCAAAGATGTATATCTTTCATTTCAGCATTTCAACAATCTTTCAAATATGTATAACTTAGTATATTTTCGTATCAGATAGTATACACCTTAAAATTTTTACAAACATTGTACCAACCAAAATTATAAACATCAGGATGTTTATATAAAAATAATAATAATTTGAGGTGAGGGACCTCGGATATATCGAAAAAATTCATAAAAATTACATCATTTCCACAACGATCCAGATCTAGATGCTTGACCTGGACATATTTTTCATGCTCAAATGTTACTAAGCATATAGATCAGCCCTTCCTTTGCCTTTAATGACATAGCAATGGTTATTTGTGCGACAACCCTTAATCACCGGTTTACCTGATAGGTCTAGGATCTCGCATTGCTACTTTTCGAATGTAACCACATGCTCGTTGTCACATATTTGAGAAATGCTCTGAAGATTATGCGTAAATCCTCTTATGCAAAAGGCATTCTCATTTTTGAGCATATTTATTCCTTTGATAATTCCTTGTGTTATTACCTTAGCAATGCTTCCATCTCCACAAGTGACTATCCCATCATTAAGATTTGAATAGTTTGAGAGAAGGGATTTGTCACCTGTGACATGTCTTGAGCATCCGCTATCCAGGTACCACTTAGCATCATTGCCTGTTATATGATTTGAGTGAGTAACAAGGTAATTTTTCTTTTCTTTCACTACCCATTTTGTGACAGGATTTTTTACTATTACTTTATTAATCAAGTTGGGTAACTGAATCATGTTTCCTTGTTTCACAAATTTATCAATTTTTTTTATTTAATTTAGCCACTTGATTTAATAAGTCCTTCATTCTTTTGGTCATTTTGGGTGGTGATGAATGTGTATTAGCTCTAACCATATTCCTAGGTGGACTCCTGACATTTTTTATTATTCTTCTGGTTGGTTTGTATTTACCAGTATGATTTTGGCCAGAATTGAGCTAAGTCCACCTAATTGAGTTGAGTCCACCTAGGAGATATGCATTCAAATTTATAATGACTAGAATCTCCACATGAATGACAAATAGGAGTAGTTTTTATTTTACTTCCCGACGTAGTTAATTTTTCAAACATTGGTACTACATTTTCAGATTTTATTTTGAATTTTTCATATCTTAAACCACTCGTCTTTCCCAGGTCTTCCCATCCCTAAGAGTTTTCTAATTTTTCACTACTCTAAGAAAATTTATAATTTAGTTCAACAGATCTTCTGGATTCCTCTATGTTAAACATTAGTGTGTGATTTTCATTCTGAAGATGCATGTTTTTATCTTTTAATAGTTCAATCTGTTTGTTCAATTTTTCAGACTCAGATTTGAGGAAGATATTGATTCTTTCGAGCCTATCATTTTCTGAGTAGTATTGTTGTAGATCATTAATTAGATGTGTATTGATTTCCAATGTTTTGTCTAGATCTTTTTATAGCAATTTATTTTTATTTTCAGTTATTCCAAGTCTTTTAAGGATTTGATGTTATAGATATAAAGTTGATTATAGGCATCCTGCAGTTTATCCTTTTCTTCTTCTTGTTTCTCTGTTTCCTCATTATTTGATGGAAAGGATTCAGTGGCCTGAGGTTCTTTGATGTTCTCATTTTCTATGGGGATGATTGAGGCTGTAGAGACCATAAGAATTTTAAGGGTTTGTCAGTCATGATTTTTATGAAAGAATTTTGTGAACCGTTGAGCCAACAAAGCCACTTCATCATCTTCATTCTCTCTTTCACTTTCATCCTCCTCATTTATAATATTCTTTGAAGTTTTGAGGACAGTATTTTAGGTTTAGGAGTTTGTTTGAAGTGTAGTTCAAATGTTTATAAGGATCCTACAAGTTCTTCTACTTTCATCTCAACCATGTTCCTACACTCTTCAATAGTTGTGACTTTAGAATTGAATCGTTCCTATAGTGATCTCAGTATTTTCCTATAGATTTTTGGAGCTAGAACTATTTCTCCTAATCCACCCATGGAGTTGCAAATGATGTTCAGCTTTGTGAAAAACTCCATAAAGGTCTCATGCTCTTCCATTCTGAGACTTTCAAATTGTGATGTTAGGAGTTGCAGTTTGGATCTTTTCACTGTGCTTGTTCCCTCATGGGTTGTTTCAAACAAGTCCCATACTTCTTTGGTTGTTCCACACATACTGATTTAATTAAAGACTTCTTGGGACACAGCACAGTAGATAACATTTATTGCTTTAGCTTCAGAGGTTTATTTTTCTTTATCAAATGTTGTCCACATTTCTTTGGATTTTAGTTTAGTGATAGTTGTGTCATTTTCAAGTACTATTTGTTCAGTTGGTGGCGCATATCCTCTTTCAACAATATCCCAAACATCATGATCAAAAGATCTCAGAAAGTAATGCATCCTAGCCTTTTAGTATGCATAATTTGATCCATCAAATAATGGAGGTCTAGTTACCGATGAGCCCTCTCCCTTGGCCATATTACCAACTTTAGTCAAGATTACTCTCTAGGCGATGAAGCCCTTAAGAGAGACCTTGATCTAATACCAATCAAAATTGTGGTAATGACCACTTCAGTTAAAGTAGGAATATGCCAGGATGTCCTAGAGGGGGGTGAATAAGACTTTTTTAGTATTTTATGATCATTTAAAACCTATCAACCCTACCCTGAATAAATAAGCAAGTATCAGGATTTCTTCAAAGTAACTCTAATGGCTTCCAAGCCAAATAGAGGATTCAATCACAAGACTATTCAAAAGATAAACAAGATGCACAATATAGTTTATGATGGATGTAACTGTGTGTGAAATATGATTCTACTCAGTTCCAAATAATCATGTATGCATGGGATATGAGAACATTCAGAGAAATTACACAAGCAGTAAAGTAAATGGCAATCTCAAACATAGTTGTTTTCACAGTGGTTCGACTATTTGTCTACTCCACTTCCGGTAAAGTACTCAACCCTTGAGTGTAGCAGATCTCACTAACTAAGGTTTCAAATTAGGTTCACCTCAAACCAGTACAACCTACATTAAGCTGACTCTAACGTGTCTACACGATATAAGTTTATGCCTCACACAGGAGCAAGGGTCAACACACAGTACCCAACTTTTAAGCCACATGGACTAAGGATCCACACAAGGAACCTACCAGTTTATGCTCCCATGAGCAAGGGTCAACACATAGCACCTAGGTTTTAGACCACACAGGTCAAAGACCTACACAAGGACCTCACAGTTTATGCTCTCTACAGAGAAAAGGTCAACACAAAGCACCCCCACGTACACTCCCGTCGGAGGCCTCCTATGAGGACTTTATAAGGGTGAGACGCACCATTGAACCAATCCTACAAAAGGAATGATCACAAGGGTTCTCTGTACTTTAATGACTTACAGATAAGTAGATGAGCCCCATTAAGCATGTTGATGAAGATCTCCTCCTTTGATGATGAAGTATCTTCAACAACCTTGAACCACAACTCAGATAATGTACTAATGTAAGGCAACGGGTTAGGTCAAGGTTATGATGAAATCCTACTCTATTAAATGTTTTCCTATGAAGGAAACAGAGCGATTCCAATCATCTATGCATTCAAGATATCCCTGCTTAATGATTCACCATTAAGATGGTAGCTGTAGGATCCTTGAATGAAGAAAATTCATTCTCCATTCTAATGTAATTTTTAAGTTTTCATCGCCCCCTTCCTAAGTCAGAGTGCGTCAGTGTACGTTGTGTTACCATAACCCAGGTCCGGTTTAATCTAAATTATGCTCTAATACCATCTGTAACGTCCCAAAAATCGGAGGTCGGGTAGAAACCCAACTCCCGAGTTCCAGAACATCACTTATGCAACATTTTCAATGATGGATGAATGTCGACGGTAATAGTACATAAAACATGAGGTGGATTAAGCCAAAACAACATATCATACTCCAGAGACAGTTAAATTAGCAAGCAGAAGAATGTGATAGATATATAAAATATATAAATGATTGTAAGTCTCCAGAGTGTGAACATGTTACCAGGTTAACTAAATACATGTATACTCCAAAATAGAAAGAAAAGAATATACATAAGTGCTCCAAAAATATAAAATGAAAAGTGTCATGGTGTTTAATCAACCTCCCTGTAATCCCGTCGATCAAAACATGGAGAAGAAGTCCTCTTCATCATCATACATGTCCGGCTATACTTCACAAGCATCGCCATCATCTGAAACTAAAATAGGGACTGGTGGGTATCTGGAACACCATCCCGTAACATGGGAATGAGTAGCTAACTCAGTGGAATCATAGAGTAAAGGTTAGCATGTTATCAAATCAATCAAGCGATAATAGTAAAGCAAGCAAAACAAACATTCCTAAACACTGTGATTAATGCAAGCATGAAATGACATGATGGATGCCCTCACCGACATACCCTCTCATGCGGCACCATCTCACGTCTGCGAAATGTTTTCTTTCCTCAGTGCTCCACATCTTCTAGGCACATGCAGTGCGATATGAATATGATTACCGAGTTGTTATTATCCTTTTCATACAGCAGGAATGGGAAACTAAGGTACCTCCCTTATATCATTCCCAACAAGGATCCTGTCTAGGGTCGTCACTCCAAGTAATCTCATACGATGATATATTTCTATTTCACTGCAAGGGCTGTCAGGGTTGTTGCACGCACTCGTTGCTCCGCTCCCCCATCACCTTATCAATACAGGCCTAGTTATACTCTTGTTGCTACGGAAGGGTCGTCGCCTCACGTAGACTCAGAGTACACTCGAGGTCACTACAAAGGGATTTCAGGGCTGTTGCTCGCACTCGTTGCACCGCTCCCCCATACCTTATCAATGTAGGCCGACAGCTTAAATATAGTGTCTCATACCACCATAATCGGCTCACGAGTCTAAGGTGCTCACTGGTCACTATGGGGAGGTTTATGGCCCCAGCGTAGGCCGACAGCTCGACCACGGTGTCTCATACCACCATGCCTGGCTCATGAGTCTTAGGGGATCAAGGTACCATGGTTACAGGGTTATCACTGGTAAGTTCAGTACCCTTGGTTCAAGTAGTTATGACGAATACAAGGTGAACATACAATGGTCAATCAGGTTACTTGATGAGTTCGACTAGCACGAGCGCACGTTGAATCGACCGACATGAAGTGCACAAGCTCTTCGTGTGGCCTAACCACTGCCGACGACTCTCGTACGACTCGGGTTCATCATACACATCATTCGTGGCGAATAGAAGCCAACCACGAATACAAATCTGTTACCGACTTCCTGGACTAGAGTATAGCCCCAAGCACATGAAATGTGAATCAGTACTCATATGAGATAGACAGAATTTAATAACAAGTGATTCAAGCATGTTAGCAACATGTTATAAGATACAACATATGCAATTTAACCATACACAAGCATTTCGTATATATAAGGTAATCAATTCAAATAAACAAACATGGAGGAAATCATATACATCACCAAAAGAGTTGAGAATCCTATCTCAATGCTTATCTACACCCTCATTTACTCAATACTTACTTATACAAACATTTATACAAACACTTAGACTACACAACTCCAACGTACTTGACATATGTTGATTCCACATATAATATGACAGATCCTTATATCAAGGAGGTGTCTAATACACAACAATCATGTTCTTACATTCAAAACATATGGCAAGCATAAATCATATTGATTTAGGCATTTCCACAAACACTTAGTCTACACACATTAGTCTACATAGCATATGTCAACCAATATGTGCATTAGGGCGAATCTCTTCGCCAAACAGATCATACATCCATGACTAGTATAAATACACGACAAATAGCCATGGCAATTATATTGGCAAAATACGTACGTATACAGTATTTCCTACAAATACCTAAAATACCCTAAATCTCATATTATTCTTACTTATTCGGAATGAAAAATGGACAGCATGTTGTACATGTCAAATAGCCTTCTTGTCAATAATCTACCATTAAACGGCATTGAAAGCTTTGAAAACAGGTAATCTAAGTATCTAAGATCCGCACCTTAAACCAGAAATGCGTATTCGTTAAGATTCAGACGATGTGTCTTCGTCAACGGCAAATACGCTACCTATGGCAAGAAACAGGTTAGCTAGAACTCTTCTACAGCTAGTCTAAGTTTCAAATCAGGTTAGGGTTAGGGTTTTCTTATCTAGAACGAAACCAGAATCACCGGAATAACGATGTAGGTAGGTGGCTTCGGCACGTAGAGCAGCAGGGAAGAATCTCAGGAGAAATCACTAGCTTCTCCCTTACTTTCTCTTTCTTTTCTCTCTCTCCTCCCTAGGGTTTCTAGCAAATTCATATGGGTTAGAAAGATAAGGGTTTAAGGCCCTTTTATAAGCCTAAATATAACCAAAACAGACCTTAAGTTAAGGTATACTTAGGTTATAGCCAAATCGGGTCTTTTCCGATCCAAATGAGCATTTCGGGAGGTCCCCCGGCCGAATGCGGTCGGACTTAAGCTCTTGTATATTGGATCCTACTCACACCAAGTTTTCAGTCCGGTAGTGTTCCCAGATCGCACGTGGCGGACCAGTTTCAGTTCAGCGGTCACGGAGATTCGATCAAGGATTTCAAGTACACTGACCTGAGTGAGAAATGTTCCCTGATCCGAGGGTGTATTTGGGTCAGATTCCAACGGTCTGAATGCTTATACTTAACCCGTAAGAAAAATGTGCTAGATTTATTTAAATGACATTTAATTTTTAATAAATTTTACTAGGATTAAGAAATCGATTGGATTATCAGTTCAACTATGCCTCGATCCGTATATCGAAACAAGGTATAACTTAGGGCCTATCTTTAACATGAAATGGGAAACAACTTCTCACTACATTGGTCTTCCTTTGCTAACGATGCGTTTTATGGCATTGGTACCTATGGTTGTAGAAAAAAGCTGAAGTGATGGGTGTTGTGGTTGATTTCAAGGACGGATGTGAGTTTGTGGTAAGAGGTCTAATCTCTATTGGCTGTATGTCCTCAACATTTCTCAAAGGCAAAGCAATAACTTTTGGTTGTAGGTGGTCGGGCCAACACGGAAGAAAAGTTGTGTAGTGGGTCTGAGCTGAATACATTGAACCTTCTGTCTAATTAGGACAGAAAACTCGTTGTATCAGTTCTTAATCCGAGTCGTTGCCGATCTTCTGCTTGATTAGAGCATTGGATTCATTGGTAACTACTAGAATTAAGAAATCGATTCAAACCGCGAATACATCGCTTACATATACAGTTCCTTTACTCTGTGTTCCCGAATGCAATAAGTCTTTTGAAAGGCAATTCTAAGGGGCGTGCTAGTTTATTCTAAGTTCAATCTGAGGGATTTATAAGTTTTCCCTGAGAGTGAATGGTTCTAAGTTAAAACAACTTTTCTAAGGGTTCTAACAGAAGTCTATAAGTATTAAGGGGATCTATCGAAGGGATGAGGTTCTACTCCAACCATTCTAACCTACTATTCCTTAGCATATACAGGCTTTACACTACTTAAGGTAACTAGTAGACTAGTCTGTAGCTCACTAGCTGTAATCCAAAGCCTAAGCTTATACGCTAAATGGTTTCATACCATTTAGGGAATTATTCTATCGCTTAGGGTCACGATTGTCTAAATGGAATTGTATTTCCTATATCGTCAGATCTTTCAAATCTAGGAGTACTAACTCTAGGTCCAAAACGTCAAGGGCATATGTTGCCAGTGGTCTCAAGTTGTGTTAAATGGGACTGCTTTCCTACTGTCATGCTCTAAACCCAGAAATCGAATTTATAGGAATCCTGATCGCCGAATCCGGTGCCGACAGCCTCCGTAGTACCCCATTCTCGGCTCCTAGCATTCATATGTCAGATTTTGATCCTGGGATCCTACAAGGAGGATTTTTTTTTTGAAATGTACATTTAACTAGTAATAAGCATAACCACAAGATTACCCAATTCACAACGGCAACATCATCATCACATATCCACTAATATAATCATTTGAATACAATACTGAATGGAAAATACATAAATAGTGAATCAAGCTCCAGAAGACCACCGCACGCTCCAATCTCAACACTGTTGCAGCCCAACATCACCTGCACGCATCTATCGTGCATAAGCTTATAGAAAGCTTAGAGGGTGGTGTAAGTGTGTGCACAAGGTAAGTGTCAAGTATTCAATACAATGTCATAATTATACAATACCAAAAATACTGGTAATTCATAATTCGTATATCATCGGAATAAGCAGAAATACTGATTAGTCCATAAGTCAATAAATATCAGGATACGCAATATAGAACAACTATGCAATAAGGAGTCATAAAGAGCCAAAAATCGGATACCTAGGGTGCAATATACAAATCCTGCTAAGTCTATCTAGGTCATATAAGTAGCAACCCAAAATTTCATATGCATACAGATGTAATGCAACATGCAATGCGAATGATATGACTATGCTGGAGTGTGAAGTCGGGATGATAGTACGTAGTATCGCAGGCTACGGGGTCCACCACAAGGGACTTCTATCCAAACCAACCCCATACCTAAATTTGGATAGTCAGACTCAACGTGGTAAACTCCTGATCTCAGGTTAGTCACGCTCCCAACCAAAATCCTTACCGTAATGAAGGTACACAATAATTAGTTGCGCACTACCAGCCCGAGTGGATAGTGAATGAATGAATGAATGAGCATGCAACTCCTCAATAAGTCCACATATCAGTACGGTTCCTCTCTGGGATCATCACTGGGGTCTATTACACTCCAAATCAGATTTCTGCCCCATCGCGCGCAACAAGGTGAGTGGAAGAGACCTCACTATCCGCCTACCAATATCGGGCCCGGCTCGTCAATAACGGACCCATTCCTCGAGCTGGTCAAACTCAGCCTAGCATTGCCCCCTCCTCTCGAGCAAGTAAGGCTACACCCCCTTCCAACTGACCACGACACAGTGGAGAGCGCAGTCATATGGTAATCGGCACTCGACACTCATCTACCCACTCGGTCTAGACGTTGGAGCAACCTCTGGAACCAAGAGGGTTCTGAAACTTTCACCCAAGGATATCTATAGCACCCCATGTAGAACAGATTTTTGGTATCCCATCTGGCCATCCACGATATGTCTGTGGAGGCTACGGTCCTGATGTCGTTAGGGCATATAGTAATCACAACACATAATACAAGATGCATGAGTCATACAATTCAATCATGCATCAATCCTGCACATATTGTGCGCTCATGTGAGATAATCTCCACCTATTAGAGAGTCTCATAACAACCAGCACTATGACATATGCAATAGTCAATCATATCTCATAACAGACATGCAGATGATGCGTATGGGCATGTATCATGATGTTATGCAGTCACATACTCATAATCGGTATCAATAGTAAGCTTTAACAGTCTACATCGACAACGTGGACATTTAACCAACATTGTCCCCCATGGAACGACCCACATAAAGCCTAACATATAGTGGACTCATAGCCACACATAAGGGCCAAATATACAACACCATGGGCCTCACTCAAGAGTTTAATATACATCACGATGGGCCTCTCACATGGGCCTAACATACATTATAATGGATTCCATCGCCTAGCCCTCAAATGCTTCACAGTGGGCCTCATCACATAAGCCTCATATACATTACATTGGGCCTTAAACATGGGTTGGATACACATCACAACGGGCCTCAAATACGGGCTGCATATACATCACATTGAGCTTCATACAAGGGCCTCAAGTATAACACAATGGGCCACGCCCTTTGGCCTTAAATACATCACAATGGGCCTCGCCCATGGGCCTTGAATACATCACAATGGTGCACGCTCATGGGCCTCATACGTGGGCCTCATATACAACAAATGGGTCGTACTGCTTGGGTCTCTTATGCATCAAAGGGGCCACGTGTCTGGGCCCAACAATACAAATAGGTGGACCCCACACATGGGCCACAAATACATCATGATGGGCCGTATCAAATAGACCAAGTCAAATCAAATGGGCCATATCAAATGGACCAAGTCAAATGGGGCTCAATAATGGGCTTTATTTTCATTAAGTGGGCCCATCGTAACATTTATTTTCCATCCAATCTGTTCATAAGGTCACATGGACCTAACTTAAGAGAAAAAGTAAATTTCCTACTAAACCAAAGCTTCTGTGACCCCAAAATCGAGTTTCAATGGTAGACGTTCAATCCCCACCGATTCTTTTATAGTGTGTCCAACTGATTGACGGCGTGGATGTACAACATATTCATCAAAGGTGGACCAATGGACATCACATAAAATGGATACAATAAGGTGGGATTAATTGATCTGAACAGATGGACGACTTAGAGAAATACAGGCATCACAGTGGACCCTTGAGATTGATGGCATGGAATGAAGCACATGCATCAAGGTGGGGTCCACGTTCCCTTATTGGACGGACGGCGTGAATAGAACACCACATCACGGTGGGGTCCATGTCCAACATATGGATGATAGGGACATAACATATGCCTCATATGGGTCCTACACATGTAGCCCACACACGTAACAGTGTGCCTTCATGGCACCGTCCGGATGAACGGGTGCTTTGTAAAATACATGCGTTAAAGGTGGGTCCTACATGGGGCCCACTAGATTTAATATAATATAATATATACTATATTATATTAAATATAAAATATAATATGTAATATGATACTACGTATTATATATAATATAATGCCTATACAAACCAGCGCCGTCCAGGCCGTCCCTGGATGCAATACATACTCTAGGTGAGCTCCGTTCACATGGACAGACGTCACAGGGTGGCTAGTCCATCATCCAAATGATGAATGGCGTAGATTGAACAGATACATCATGATGGTCCCTGCACGACAACACAACGAATGGACAGCTGAGATATACATCACCGACATCGATGGTGGTTAAAGAACTTACTGATGTTCAAGTGCAGCAGCAGATATGGACAGCCAGCAGCAAATACATACCTTAGGATGGGCCCCACCTGCTGCCAAGTGTATGGACAGTTGGGATATAACGCATACCTAAATGATTAGACCCACAAACTTGCTGCACGCCTAAGCGGCAACTACATGCAGCATGGGACCCACCGTCCCTGATTTGGGTGGTCTGGATGAAATCAAGGTGGGTCCCACCACCTGCCGAAACAGATGAACGACTTGGATCACAGCTCAAGGTAGGGATCCACCGTCCAGTAGGATAAAACCCATGCATCAGGTGGATTTCCACCAGGTGGACGGTGAATGAAGCACTTACATTAAAGGGGCCCCACCGTCCAGATGAATGGACGGTGGACAGTACATCCACATCAGTGGGTCCCACCTTCATTGATGGACGGTTTAGGTGGAACTAACCACATGTAGCCCTGCAGAATTTGCTGACGTCAGACCTCAGCGAGGTGGGCTCCATGTTCTGATTGAAATGCAGCAACAACTGCTGCGTCAGGCACTCTAGCCGATTCACGCCCACCGTCCATGGGTTGGTGTCACATCCTGAAAATCAGGGGTCGAGTAAAAACTCCACTCTCGAGTTTCAGAACATCACTTATGCAACATAAATGTGTATAATTGAATGTTGTCTATGTTAATGTATTAAACATGAGTGGGATTACGCCAGAACAGCATATCATACTCCAAAGACAGTTAAATTAGCAAGCGAAAAACTGTAATACATACATATAATATATAATTGATGGGAAGTCTCCAGAGCGTGAACATGTTACCAGGTTAAACATATACATGTATACCTCAAAATAGAAAGAAAGAATATACATGAGTTCTCTGAAAATATAAAATGACAAGTGTCATGGCATCTAATGAATCTCCCTGTAATCCCGTCGTTCAGAACACGCATAAAGGAGGGATCCTCCTCATCATCATCAAGTCCAGCTCCACCTCGCAAGCCGCGCCATCATCTGCAATCACAATAGGGACTGGTGGGTGTCCAGAAACACCGTCCCGTAACGTGGGAGTGAGTGATCAACTCAGTGGATTAATAGAGCAGAGATTAGCATGTTATCAAATCAATCACGCGATAATAGTAAAGCAATAAATCAAACATTTCTAAATACTGTTGTTAATGCAATATGACATGACATGATGGATGCCCTCACCGACGATCTCCCTCATACGGCACCATCTTACGCCCGTGGCATGCTTTCTTCCCACAGTGCTCCACATCTTCCAGGCATATGCAATGTGATGATGATATGATTACCGAGTTATTATTAGTCCTTTTCATATAGCAGGATTGGGAAACTAGGGTACCTTGCTTATATCAATCCCAACACAGATCCTGTCTAGGGTCGTCACTCCTAGCAATCTCATACGATGTTATATTTGTAGGTCGCTGCAAGGGCTGTCAAGGCTGTTGCTCGCACTCGTTGCACCCCTCCCCCATCACCTTATCAATACAGGCCTAATTATCCTTAAGACTGCATTAGGACTCGTCGCCCCCATGCGGTGTCAGGATAAACTCAAGGTTACTACAAAGGGCTCGTCACCTGATCAGTGTAGGCTGACAGCAAGAATATAGTGTCTCATACCACCATAATCTGCTCAGAGTAGGGTGCTCACTGGTCACTACGGGGAGGTTTGTGGTCCTAGCGTTGGCCGACAGCTCGACCACGGTGTCTCATACCACCATGCCCGGCTCATGAGTCTTTATGGATTAAGGTACCATGGTTAACAGGGTTTTCAATGGTAAGTTCAGTACCCTAGGTTCAAGCAGTTATGACTTATACATGGTGAACATATAATGGCCAGTCGGGTTACTGGACGGGCTCGACTAGCACGAGCGCATCTCAAGCTGAACGACATGAAGCGCATGAAACAGTTCGTGTGGCCTAACCACTACCGCCAACCTAAAACACGACTCGCGTTCATCGATGCGTCCTTCGTGGCAAATAAAAACCAACCACGAATTCGATCCATTACCGACTGCCTGGACTAGGTCATAGCCCCAAACATTTGTAAATCCACTTCATCAATCATATAAGAGTAATGGAAATGCATTACAACGATGTGAGCATGTTAACACATATTATGACATATAACTTAAGTAAATCATCTAACACATGCATCTCATACATATAATGAAATCATACATATAGCCAACATGAAGGAAATCATTTACATCAGCATATTATTTGAGAATTCAATCTCAAACTAATTCACAACACCATTTAATTCAATACATACTAATACAAACATTTATACAAACACTTAGTCTACACACTTAAGTCTACATAGTGTATGTCGACTCAAAGTGCGCATTTGGACGAATCTCTTCGTCAAACTGATTATGCACGCATTCCTAATATCCTATTGCAACAAAAAGCCATGTCAATCATTTCAGCAAAATACGGATATTTACAGTATTTCCTACAAATGACTAAAATGTCCTAAATCTCATATTTTTCATATGTTTACGAAACGGGAAACGGACAGCATATTGTACATGTCAAACGGCGTTGCCGTCGATAATCTACTATTAAACGACATTAAAAGCTTTGAAATCAGTCAATTAAAGCGTCTAAAATCCTCACCTTTTGTCGTAGGAGTGTATCATTTCGAACGGAGCGTATACGCTTCGTCTACGGCGAACAGGCGACCTATTTCACAAGTTATATCAACTACTTTGCTATTTGAATTGACGAAACGCTAAATCAGCAAGTGGACAGGGTTTCCCTTACCTAGAAAAGAGTCAGAATCACCAACAAAGTGATTGGAATACGTCGCTTAAGCACGTGCAGCAGCAGCAGCAGGTGGTAGGAAAATCTCTCCCACCTTCTCTCACAAACTCTCACTTTCTCTCTCACTCTTGCTAGGCTTTCTAGCAAATTCGGATGGGAGAGAAATGAGAGGGTTTAAGGCCCTTATATAGCCCAAAACCTTCCCAAAATAGACTTGGGAACAAGGTTTACTTGGGTTATAACCAGATCGGGGCTGTTCTGGTCCAAAAGAGCATTTCTGGACATCCCCTGGCCAAACGCGGTCGGGCTTAAGCTCATGTATACTGGATCTAGCACACATCAAGTTTTTAAACCGGTAGAGTTCTCAGATCGCACGTGGAGGTCCAGTTTTAGTTCAGCGGTCATCGCACCAAGATCAGGTCTACAAGTCTCATGATATGAAAGAGAAATTTTTCCTGGTCTGAGGGTGTAATTTGGCTGAATTCTGACGGTCAGAACGTTTAATAATAACGCGCCAAGTCACGTGCCAGATTTGAATTAAAATTTCCAAATCTAACCCTTTTCTCACTCTCTTCACTCCACGCTCAATGAAATAGCCTCTAAACGTCGGTTGGCCTTGATTTTTGAAACGATTCTCAAGTCCAGCCAAGCGGTCATAACGGTCTAAGATGGTAGATATCGGACTTTCGACACGCGGTCTAGATCCAATACAAAGTTTCAAAGAGTTCCTGAGAGCAAACGGGTTTAGAGTTTGATCTAAGGTTTTAGGATATTATAGCATCATTGGTTCTACAAGTTTTGGGTCTTGTAGAACGTATTTAAAGAGATCAAGGAAAATTTCATAGCTACTCCAGCGTAGCGCTAGCTAACTTATGCTTAGTTTCTAAAGGAATTAATCCTAAGGGATTTCTTTGGCTATGGAATTGGGTTCTGAGCGGTTACCAAGGTGTTTTGGTTGACCCATTGCCTAAGGACGTCTAATCCCAGGTTGGAAAAAAATCTGGGGTGTTACAGTTGGACAGTGTGGATGATACACATCTTGTCAAGGTGGGCCCCACACGCTACCATGGTGGGGTCCAAACGTCCCACGTCCTAAAAAAAATGGACAAACGGTGTGGATCTTCACATCATCAAAGTGGGCCTCCTCGTCAGTAAAATGGACGGACAGGTAAGCTGCAACACGTGCGGTGGGTCCCACATAACTTGTTGTGCCACTACAAAGCTATATAGCTGGTGTGAGGGCACCAGCCAATCCGCCAGCATGATGGATCATGCGCTCCAAATAGGTGGACGGTGGGATGGATGGAGTGGATTTGGGCATACCTCACGGTGACCCCAGAGCCATAATTGCACGTAGAGCAGCTGCTCACAGCGGTTGCTAACCACCGTCCGTTCGATGGACTGCCAATAGATGGACGGCCTCGATGAAACACATACACCAAGGTTGTGGCCCACCGTTCATCTATCTGGGCGGTGGGAACTCACGCAAATGCATCACGGGTTGCTAATCTGGACCATTGCAAAGGGTGCGGTGGGATCTCACACCCAAATAGCTTGCTGACTTCAAATATAGCAGCTGTGGATGGACGATTTTGATGTACAGCAGCTACTATCTTCAAATCAGGGCACCAGCCGCTGGCCCACCGTCCATATGGACGGTCTGGACATCAGAGGTGGGTCCCACGCTGCATGGATGCATCTCACGTTCAGAGTGGGCGGCAGGAACACATACATTACGGTGGAATCCCACCATCTAGAAAACCTCTGGACGGTGAGGATGAAACATATAAGTCATGGTGGATCCCATCATACTTGATGGATGGTGGATGTACATACCTCGAGGTGGATCCCACACGTCCAGCAGATGGACGGTGGGATGAATCACATACATCAGGGTGATGCCACGTCAAGGGCCCACCCGTTTTGGGTTCAAGCTGATATTTATGTTTCATTTCACGCAGTCCAGCAGCTGGAAGATCCACTGCTGGATGATGGATTCCATACATCCGTCAAGGTGGGGTCCACATACATGTGGCCCAACAGTTACATCCATCTAGGTGGCCAAGAGAAAATAGAGAGAGAAAGAGATAAAGAGAGATCGGATGGTGGAGGGACCCTGCCACTATGGGTTCCTCATATGATCACAACTTATACATGAAATGGGTCCCCCTTATCCCAAAATCAAGGGTCAAGATCTACACAAAAGAAAATCACCCACAAAATAAAAGTAAAAGAGAGAGAAAGAGAGAAAGAAGCACCCACCTTTGATCACCTATTCCTTCTTCTGCCAACGCGATATAGAGCTCCAAAGCACGGACTTCAACAGTTGAGATTGGTTTTGGAGGGTGAGGATGGGAGATAGGAAGGTGGGCCACACATGGCTTCTCCATGGAAACCAAGGACGATTTCTCTTTTGGGTTGCTTGGGAGAATGAGAGAGAATGAGCGAGAGGGGTAAGAGAGAGAGAGACAGATGAGTGTGATGGGTGATGTGTACTTGTGTAAGAGAGTGTTGACTTTAGGGGAGGGGTGGTTGTACTTGGGGATGGGTGAGTGATGGAGTGTGATGTGTACCTTGATTGATGGGATTGATGAGATTGATGGATGGGACATTGGGTAAAGATTCTCTTGGGTTTAGCAACGCGCGGCGTTTTTCTCGAACTGAACGCGGGCCCACATCTTCTGGCCAGGGTATCGCCTCGGTGCACGAGACGGGGTGACGGCGCTGTCACACAGGTACGAGTCTCGGGTCGAGTCGACTCAGGTATACGGGACACGACTCAGGATCGCGCGACAATGCCGATAATAGATTGCGGGTCGTCGAAATTCAGCAGGGAGGGCCAAGGAAGCTTACGGAATGGTACAAATCAATTTAGTAAGTGGGTGGGTTGGGATTCAAATCAATTTCATGGGCTTTGGAAAATGGATCTTGTGTTGAAAAGTGTGAGATGTAGCATAGCAATACACAATCCCTTAAGCATTCCACTCACTTCATAGCAAAAGGGACTGCATCCATGTCATTTACCAGAGTTTGTCACAATACCTGGAATACAGTGTTACATGAATCATGACAGAAGATGCATGTGAGCTAATGCGACCAAGACTCCCAACATCTAAAACCTCCTACCAACTACTACACTACTAAGCTCATCAACACAAAACACAAGGATCCTAACATAGCAACAACCAAGCCACAGGGCGGTGGCATCCCTCGGCCTTCCTGACCGGGCAGGGCGACTAGGCCCGGCTTCATCAACGGGGGCTCCTCTTCTTGCCCATAAGAGAGAAAATTGTGGAAATGGAGAAGAAGGCTAAACTAACCTCTACAAAGGCCATGGAAAATGGAGGAAAGGGGGAGATATGGCCGACCTAGTGGGCTAACACGAATCTAGGTCCTATAGAGGAGTGAATCAGGCCCCCATAAGCTAGGATTTTAAAGGAAAAAAAGTGAAATAGGTTGGGATGGAGGCTCACATAAATTTTAGCCTCCAATAGAGGATGGGAGAGCTCCAAACGACGAGAATGGAGAGAGAGAGGAGTTAGTATGGCTGTGAGTGATGGAGTGGCATCGGTTGAGCAAGAGAATGGGAATGAGAGTGGTTTGGAAACGGGATTGGAGAGGGAGGCAGCAAAAACGTGAAGAAGGGAAAGCTTGGGAGGGCTTTTTGTGAAGGGAAATACATTTTGGGAGGGTTTTAAGGGACGGCCCGTACCTAGGGGGGTCACCCTAACCCCCAAACACCTCCGTCCCGAAGGCCCGACCAAATGGGGCCCATTGTAAGGCGAGGCGTCGCCGAACTGACGAGGTCCTCGCAGACCAACTTCAAATCCAGCGAGGCCCGGCCATCTGGGCGTGGTCCCCCTGTCCTGTGGTCCCCAAAAATGTATAGGTCCCACCTCAGATCATCCTAGATCAGCGTGGATAGGCCCATGACTCCATTTGAGGTATTTTGGGGCTAATTTGTAAATAGAAATGATTTTATATGACTTGTAACATATTATTTTGGGGTAGGAGAGGCTAATCCATCCAACTAACTCATTCATTCCATGAGATTCCCTAATTGGAATGGCCAAAGGTCCAATTTTTACATATATTTACTATTTATAGTAAATTTTTGTTTAAGTGTGATTCACTATCATTCACACATTAGGATTTATGTCTAGTATGAAAGGACGTAGAAAAAAGTTAAAGAATGGGGTGGTGAAAGGAGAGATTTTGAAGGAATTAGATAAAAAGGGGTTTTAGGCCTTGAGATTGAGCGTAAGGTGTTGTGGATGCCCCACAACCCAAGGACACCCATTTTTGAGTTTGGAATTCTTCAGATAATGTCTCAAACCCGTCGACTAATGACCTATAGGCGACTTAGGTTGCTTCACGCGACCGAAGACATGTTATAGCCTAAATTATTGTATAGTCACACCTGTCGGTGAAACTTGGGATTCTAATGTGATTTCTAAGTTTTCATCACCCCCTTCCTAAGTCAGAGTGCGTCAGTATGTATTGTGTTACCATAACCTTGGTCCGGTTTAATCCAAATCATGCTTTGATACCATCTGTAACGTCCCAAAAATTGGGGGTCGGGTAGAAACCCAACTCCCGAGTTCCAGAACATCACTTATGCAACATTTTCAATGATGGATGAATGTCGGCGGTAATAGTACATAAAACATGAGGTGGATTAAGCCAAAACAACATATCATACTCCAGAGACAGTTAAATTAGTAAGCAGAAGAATGTGATAGATATATAAAATATATAAATGATTGTAAGTCTCCAGAGTGTGAACATGTTACCAAGTTAACTAAATACATGTATACTCTAAAATAGAAAGAAAAGAATATACATGAGTGCTCCAAAAATATAAAATGAAAAGTGTCATGGCGTCTAATCAACCTTCCTGTAATCCCGTTGATCAAAACATGGAGAAGAAGTCCTCTTCATCATCATATAAGTCCGTCTACACTTCACAAGCATCGCCATCATCTGAAACTAAAATAGGGACTGATGGGTGTCTGAAACATCATCCCGTAACGTGGGAATGAGTAACTAACTCAGTAGAATCATAGAGCAAAGGTTAGCATGTTATCAAATCAATCAAGTGATAATGGTAAAGCAAGCAAAACAAACATTCCTACACACTGTGATTAATGCAAGCATGAAATGACATGATGGTTGCCCTCACTGACATACTCCCTCATGCGGCACCATCTCACGTCCGCGGCATGCTTTCTTTCTTCAGTGCTCCACATCTTCCAGGCACATGCAGTGCGATATGAATATGATTACCGAGTTGTTATTAGTCCTTTTCATACAGCAGGAATGGGAAACTACGGTACCTCCCTTATATCATTCCCAACAAGGATCCTGTCTAGGGTCGTCACTCCAAGTAATCTCATACGATGATATATTTCTAGGTCGCTACAAGGGCTGTCAGGGCTGTTGCACGCACTCGTTGCTCCGCTCCCCCATCACCTTATCAATACAGGCCTAGTTGTACTCTTATTACTATGGAAGGGTCGTCGTCTCACGTAGACTCAGAGTACGCTCGAGGTCACTACAAAGGGCTTTCAGGGCTGTTGCTCGCACTCGTTGCACCGCTCCCCCATCACATTATCAATGTAGGCCGACAGCTTGAATATAGTGTCTCATACCACCATAATCGGCTCACGAGTCTAAGGTGCTCACTGGTCACTACGGGGAGGTTTGTGGCCCCAGCGTAGGCCGACAGCTCGACCACGGTGTCCCATACCACCATGCCTGGCTCATGAGTCTTAGGGGATCAAGGTACCACGGTTATCAGGGTTATCACTGGTAAGTTCAGTACCCTAGGTTCTACTAGTTATGACGAATACAAGGTGAACATACAATGGTTAATCGAGTTACTTGATGAGTCCGACTAGCACGAGCGCATGCTGAATCGACCGACATTTAGTGCACAAGCTCTTCGTGTGGCCTAACCACTGCCGACGACTCTCGTACGACTCGGGTTCATCATACACATCATTCGTGGCGAATAGAAGCCAACCACGAATACAAATCTGTTACCGACTGCCTGGACTAGAGTATAGCCCCAAGCACATGAAATGTGAATCAATACTCATATGAGATAGACAGAATTTAATAACAAGTGATTCAAGCATGTTAGCAACATGTTATAAGATACAACATATGCAATTTAACCATACACAAGAATTTCGTATATATAAGGTAATTAATTCAAATAAATAAACATGGAGAAAATCATATACATCACCAAAAGAGTTAAGAATCCTATCTCAACGCTTATCTACACCCTCATTTACTCAATACTTACTTATACAAACACTTAGACTACACAACTCCAACGTACTTGACGTATGTTGATTTCCACATATAATATGGCAGATCCTTATATCAAGGAGGTGTCTAATACACAACAATCATGTTCTTACATTCAAAACATATGGCAAGCATAAATCATATTGATTTAGGCATTTCCACAAACACTTAGTCTACACACATTAGTCTACATAGCATATGTCGGCCAATATGTGCATTAGGGAGAATCTCTTTGCCAAACAGATCATACATCCATGACTAGTATAAATACACGGCAAATACCCATGGCAATCATATCGGTAAAATACTTACGTATACAGTATTTCTTATAAATACCTAAAATACCCTAAATCTCATATTCTTTGTACTTATTCAGAATGAAAAACGGACAGCATGTTGTACATGTTAAATAGCATTCATATCAACAATCTACCATTAAACGGTATTGAAAGTTTTGAAAACAGGTATTCTAAGCATCTAAGATCCGCACCTTAAATCAGAAATGGTATTCGTTAAGATTCAGACGATGTGTCTTCGTCAACGACAGATACGCTACCTATGGCAAGAAACAGGTTAGCTAGAACTCTTCTACAGCTAGTCTAAGCTTCAAATCAAGTTAGGGTTAGGGTTTTCTTACCTAGAACGATACCAGAATCGTCGGAATAACGATGCAGGTAGGTGGCTTCGGCACGTAGAGCAGCAGGGAAGAATCCCAGGAGAAATCACCAGCTTCTCCCTCACTTTCTCTCTCTTTTCTCTCTCTCCTCCCTAGGGTTTCTAGCAAATTCGTATGGGTTAGAAAGCTAAGGGTTTAAGGCCCTTTTATAAGCCCATAACCAAAATAGACCTTAAGTCAAGGTATACTTGGGTTATAGCCAAATCGGGTCTTTTCTGATCCAAAGGAGCATTTCGGGAGGTCCCCTAGCCGAATGCGGTCGGACTTAAGCTCATGTACATTGGATCCTGCTCACCCTAAGTTTTCAGTCCGGTAGTGTTCCCAGATCGCACGTGGCAGATCAGTTTCAGTTCAGCGGTCACGGAGATTCGATCGAGGATTTCAAGTACACTGACCTGAGCGAGAAATGTTCCCTGAGCCGAGGGTGTATTTGGGTCAGATTCCAACGGTCTGAATGCTTATACTTAACCCGCAAGCGAAACGTGCCAGATTTATTTAAATGACATTTAATTTTTTAATGAATTTCACTCTTTCTCACACTCCTTGCTCCAGGCTCAATGAAATAGCCTCCGAACATCAGTTGGGCTTGATTTTTAAAATGATTGTCAAGTCTAACAAGGCAGTCGTAATTGTCTAAGATTATCGCTATCGGACTTTCGACGCGCGGTCTAGATCCAATACAAAGTTTCAAAGGGTTCCTGAGGACAAACGGGTTCAGAGTTTGATCCTAGATTTTAGGGTAACGTAGCGGTAACAATTCTAGAGGTTGTAGGTCTTACAGATCGTATTTAAAGTGGTTGGTGCTAATTTTGCAGGAAGTTTAGTGTAGCGCTGGCTAATTCACGTTAAATTTCTAAAGATTTTCATTCTAAATAATATCTCTGGGTTTGGAATTGGGTTCTGAGAGGTTACCAAGGTGTTATGGTCGACCGATTGCCTAAGGACGTCTAATTCCATGTTGGAAAAAATTTGGGGTGTTACAGAGGATCCCTTCGATATATCTAAAATCACATGTTTTCCTTTAGCAGTATATTGGACAAAACTAACTAGATGTCAATTTTATTGAGTCGACTCGATGAAATCTAAATTCAAAAGTTAATGATATCAATCAGTCCAGAGTTCTTTATAATTGTTGGACATCTGAAGTCCTCAATTCGATAATATCGAGTGATTTTTTGAGGACTTCGATAACAGGGTTCGATCTCATCAAACCTATATTTGGTAAATCGACAAAGGCAGAAAACTTAAGGATTTTCTTGATTTTGTAAATTAGTTTTCTTACCAAAAACCCTAAGATGTTCTGTTCAATTTTAAGGTTTTTATATACATGGTGTTTTAAGACATGGGATGTGAGGCTAGGATTTACCTTTGATGAGTTCAGGTACACATCCAATTAAGGCAGACGCTTGAATAATCTTCCTATGGGGCTCCTTTATCTTGCTAACTCAATGCTCACGCTAATTGACAAACTAAGGCACTTTCAAGAAACACTCTCCCATAGGGCTAGTATAATGAAAACCTATCTCTTAGGGCCATTTTCACCAATTCTAACACCATATAAGGCCCTTTCTTGGGCACCCCCTCCTCCCATACAAATTTCATGACTAGAGCAAGAGAAAAAGGGAGAAAGAAAGAAGAGAAAGAGAAGGAAGGAGAAGAGAGAGAGAGAGAGAAAGAGAGAGAGAGAGAGAGAGAGAGAGCTTGGGGTGTGAATGTTGATGCACCTCCACCCTTTCATCCCCTCTCTAGTCATCTCGCCGTAACCAGAGCCGTCATCGAAGCTTTCCCGGTAACGATTGAATGTAAATATTGAATCTCATTTGTAATTTAGGATTCAATAGTTATTTATCCCTAATCTCATAAGCTTGTATGCTTGTTTAGGCATTTTAACAATCTTTCCCTAACACCCTAACCCTACGAGCACCATGAATTGGGCGAATCATCACAAGTGAGGACCATTATTTCTAGCTTACTTTTTTATCGACCCTTGAGGGTCAGTTAATGATGTCTTGTGGTGAACAGTTTGTAAATAGCTAGCATGTTTATATTTTGAGTTTGATTGCAATATGTGTCATTGATTGTTTATGGATGCTTACATGTTTAATAAAATGCTCAGGTGATTATATGTGTTATTCTAATGATGCTCACATGTTTGGTTAAATGCTTAATTGGATGTGTTGATTTGTTGATGTTTACATATTTGATTAAATACTCTAGTGAATGTATTATTCCATAAAGGCTCACATGTTTGATAAAATTCCTAGGTGATTAGATGAGCGTTCTATATATGCTCTCATGTTTGATAAAATTACTATGTGGTTGTGTTGTTGAATTTATGTTGACGGTATGACAAATTGTTAAGTTTGCAATGATGCTTAGGTTGCTTACAATGTTGGGTCAGTCAGTAAATTGCTCAAACCAAGGGGTGGCCCTAATTAGGCAGGCCACCCTAAGCTTGTTTAATCGACCTGGGTGAACACGGACGATCGACAGTAGCTGGACTATATGGGATGCTTGAACCCAATGTCGGTTGCATCAGGGTTCTCCAAGGTCAATCAAATTAGTCCACTAGTCGACTGATCAGGCATGTTCACAATGTATGACATGACTAAATTGAATATAGGATACCACATTCCCAATGGATAGTCCATTCATAACCATTAGTGCGATACTATCCCACTGAGACTCATGAGTCGGGCATGGTGGTATGGGACACCGTGTTCGAGTTGTCAACCTACGCTGAGGCGACGAACTGTTGAAGGTCAAATATTAAATATTGTCCCCCATTTACATCTTGGTTTTATAAACATGATACTGCTTAATGTCCTATTTTACTCATGTTTGTGTTGCAAGGTGAATTTGAGAGCTTGGATTGCAAAATGTGCTAAAAGCATGGATTTGACGCTCAAAAATCACTAAGGTAAAGAATGGCTCTTACCTTGAGAGCTTAGATTGGAAAATGTGCTAAAAGCATGGATTTGACGCTCAAAAATCACCAAGGTAAAGAATGGCTCTTAGGAGGCAATGATTAAAGATTTCAAGGTCTCAAGATTCAAGAAAACCAAGTGGAGAAGGAAAGAAGTCGAAAGAACAAGCGCAGAATTCACATTGACTATGTCATCAATCACCGTTCGATGACATCGAAGCTACCATTCGATGACATCGAACACATGTCAATGACATCAAATTTATGAATGAAAATCGAGTTGGTCGGTGGACAAATTCAAGGTGTTTTTCGATGACTCGAGGAATTTTTCGATGACTCAAAGCTTTGCTCAATGGCATCGAAGCCAGTTTGATGACATCAAATTTTCTGTGGATTTTCAGTAAAACTCGCTGGACAGATTGGGTACAATGTTCGATTACTCGAAGTACTTCTCGATGATATTGAAGACATGTTCGATGACATCGAAGGACTCTTCAATGACATGGAATTTATTAAAGAAATTGAATTAACTCTTTGGACTGTTTTGGATGCATTATCGATTCCTCAAACAATGTTCGATGACATCGAAGACACCTTTAATGACATCGAAGACAGGTTCGATGACATAAAAAGTTACACAGTCTAGAGGAACTTATGCAATGTAAAAAAATCAAGGGTTTAAGGCACCTTCAATGACATCGAAGGTAGTTCGATGTCATCGAACGACTTATGCAGAGTTGTACAGAATTATGTAGAGTGCATAAATTTGAGGCAGTTTTCGAATTTTTTCAAGTCGGTGCGAAAGGTGGTTTTGCACAACTATAAATAGGAGTCCCTATGGCATCCCTAGGAATCTATCTAGGGTTTAGAGGAGCGAAGCACAAGGGCGAAGAGTAGTCGCTAAGTGTTTTTCTTCTTTCTTCCTTAGTTTTTCATACTTTCTTCTAGGATTTTAGATCCAATCATGTCTATGGTTGGCTAAACCTCTTAGGTAGGGCTAAGAGGTGAAGCTTGTAGCGTGATGGGATGTTTCTATTACTTTGATTCATGTTTATGTTAAACTCTCTTTGATTCTAGTTTTATATTTAAGGAATACTTTTAGTTTTTAATGGTTTGTTGTGACTCAAATTACAATAGATCTATAATAGCTTTGAGTATTTTCTTTTTATTCTTTGAGATTGTGAAATTAAAAAATCCTGTTGTTCTCCATTGTCCCTTTGGCATGGTTGAATGATGGAATCCTTTCTAATCTTCATAATTCTCTTATGATTGATTGCGGGAATTGGTATAACCTATTATTTTCCATTGTCTTCAAGGCATGGCTAAGTCATGGAATCACTTCTAGTTTTCATAACTCTCATCCATTGAGAATTAGGTCAATGGAAGTTCATATTTGATCTTAATTGTTATATCTTCTAACTGGACAAGATAGGACTCTGATTGTAGTTGTGTCCTTGAACTAAGCATAATATCACCCTAATTGTTCTAAGTGGATCCTTGAAAACCCTAGTTCCCACCTTTGAATTCTTAAGTTTTTAATTAGAAACTTTACAATTACTCCTATTAATTCCATATTTAGATTTACATCTTCTTCTTGTTCTACTTCTAGTTGCTTTTAGAATATACACGAGATTAGTCTTTGTAGATTCAACCTCGATCTCACCGAGATTATTATGAGCCTCCCCATAGTGACCAATGAGCACTGATAGAGGTGATAAAACATTGTTCGAATGGCCCCCATCAATTTACCTTACTGATGGTTCCATGCCAGAGTACCGTTCGAACGACCCGAGAGTGAATGGAATTGGATGATGAGCCCTGTTCTTTGTGTTTTGGTTTCATCTGACAAGCCTGCACCTCAGAATTAAGTGATCATATGCGGTATTGGGTGACGACTCAGACCGAGTTGATTCTCATACCTCTAGGTATCATGTTATACCTTTAAAATTATTGATTGGTGAGATAAACGGGTGATACCTAAAGTTGGATCAAGAGACACTAGTAAAGAGTCGCTATGTCCGGCAACGAGCCACATGATCCAGATAAGGACTGGCGATATGACATCAGTATCATAGCTTTGTCAATATGCTGGATGAATGGATCTTAATAATTACTCGGCTAACATACCCATTAATTGTATTACATTAGATAGGATGTGGCGACTTGACGTTGGTGTCGCGTGATAAGGGAGTGTTAGCATTTGCAAAATAGGCATTGAAGTCGTGTGTGAGGGAGTGTTATTTGAAAAGAGCACGCATCATATCATATCTTCATATGCACATTTAAAAAGAGTATTTAAGAATTGTTTAATTTCTTATTTATTATTAATTGCGCTGATTGTATCGATAGCATGTATAACTTAGAACTAATCAAACCACTAAGTTAGCTACTCATTCCCACCTGGGACGGTGTTTTAAAACACCAACCAGGTATATCATTGATATAGGTACTAGTATGACCTCAGATAGGTAGGCTTATATCGGGTGCTAACGCCATTATGTTTTGGAGACTTGGACGTAAACTGAAAGCTTTAACACTTTAATTATCTTGGGTATGTATATATAACCCCCATTTTGGGCAATCACCACTATTTGGATTGTATTTTTACTCTTAGCCCTATATTTATTAACTATTGTTATCTCTACCTCACTTTTGATCCGCTAATTTAAATTGTGCTACTCTGATTATCTGTGTGTGAAATGAATTCAAATCTAAATGAGGACACATTTGCGTTTTCATTTGGTTAACACCTGAGAACTCGGGATTGGAGTTTATGTACTCGGGTGCTAATTTTTGAGGCATTATAGGATAATTCTTATCCCATGCAATCCAAAATTCGTTGAACAAAATCCACTGAACTTGGGCAAATCAAAGCCTATCTCAAGCTAGCTAAAGTTCTAACTTCTTTGCATATAAATTGAGTCTTTCTCTCATTCCGAATTATATAAATTAATTATCAGAATTCTTTTACAAGAGAGAGAAGCTTAAGTTATTGGCAAGCTATTGGTTAGTATTTATAATTTATTTAAATAGCTTTTTCAATTCCCTTTATTCTCAGACCTTTTAAGTTTAATCTAAGAGAGCATATTATACTCCTCTTTGATATTTAAGAGAACTGAATTAAGTAGCATTCAGGATTAACGAAATTAAAATTTATAGAACCCTAGACACTTTCTATCTGACTAAACATGACACCATCTACATTCAAGAAAGAGGTCCTTCTGTTACAAGCTTCTTATACGTCTTCTACGGTTAAAGATAAGTATACCTTCTAAAACTCTGTTTAGGTTTTTTCGAGATCTCCAATGAAAATCTCAATTGAGGTTTTGTCTGAGATAGCCTGTGAAAATCTCAATTTAGGTTTTTATTGTGATAGCTTGTGAAAATCACAAGGAATTGTTTCAAGTTATTAAGGTGACCCTAAGAAAACCCTTTTATAGTGAAAGCCAAAATTACGAAGGAAGTAATTTTTGGTGTGGAGTAGGTGTAGCTGTTTTTAAAACACCAAACCAATATAATTCTTTATGTCATATGGTGAATACCTTATTTTTATTTTTGGTGGATTGGGTGCATTTAATTATTTCAGTTGTGTGGTAAATGTTGTAATTCTTTAATTTACTCTTGCTAGTTTGAAGCTTTGATTTTGAAAACATTCGTGAAATAAGGTTATCCTGCCTAAAATTTTATGTAAAGGTTGTCCGGCAAATTATTTTGAATCAAGGTTTCAATGCTCAAGCAATTGAGATCTTTGTATTATTTACATATTCAGCACTTGTTTTTATTATTTAGCATTGTCCTAGTCACCCCCTATAGAACATCGCAAGCTCTCCTTTTCAAGTTTTTTTTTTTTTTAGAGAGGCGAAAAATGAGAGAGATTCGGATGGGGGTCTCGAGTAGTTCTCATGTGAGGCTTTCCCTCTCTCTAAGTTACTCGCGTTGAAGGACTCTCTCACGACTTGTGCAACTTGTGCTCTAATCTTTCCCTTTCATTGGATCCAATGGCTAACAACCATTATTGCACAGAAGCTCATGTGAATCGATGCGCTACTGAACATTCCTCTCTCTCTCTCTCTCTGTCTATATATATATATATATATATATATATATATACACACACACACACACACACACACACACATATATATAATATTAGCCTGATCCAAAACTTTAATGGCTCCATTAATGTTTCAATGGTGGGTGTTTAATCCCTAGTATTTCTTTTCATGTGGCCCATTTGAGCTTTAAATCTTCTTCTTTTTTTTTGCTCGAATACACAAGCTGAATTTCTCAGAAACATCAGTGGCCTTATGTAGGTTTCAACTGGTCTATTTCGGAGGCAATCTACATCCATTGGAAGAATGTGGGTTGCCTAACCCTTCAACTCAGAGGTAGTTAAATGTTGGTTTCCTACCAAAGCCTTTGGAAGAAAGTTCTTACGATGAGTCCCATCATGATTTTTGTGAGAAATCCATTCCATCCATCAATTTTTTCCATATTATTATAGAACATGGACCAAAAAATGAGGTAAATCCAAAACTGAATTTGGCAGCTGCACAACAGGAAACAAAAGGTAGGGAAATGCCTACCATAACCTATCTAGAGTGTTTGCTCTCGACTTATTTTTTGGTCACGCGTGGTGTGTATTAGCTTGACAAAACTGATTGTATGGGTCAATTCAAATTGAACAACTTTGACCCCGGGTGTCAGGATAGGCAAATACGTCGAATACAATCATATATGAATGATACCTAATAAGATCATTGCTTATTCAACCACTCACACAAGATTGTTACAAGAAGATCATGTGACTGTCGAAGGTTGGTGTCACGCCCCAAACTCGGAAACTGGGCTCACAAAATTCCCGATTGTCAAATTCGGTGCCGATAGCCTCCGTAGTACCTTATTCTCGCTCCTGACACCCATATACTAGGTTCCGATCCTAGGATCGTATAAGAAGTATTTTTCAACATGAATTTGATTCGCAATATGCATAACCATAAGCATAACCCACAAACAACAACCAACAGCATCATCACAAATCCTCTAAGATCAAAAACTTTGAGTACAATGCATAAGGGAAATACAATATTGATAATCAAAAGCTCCAAAGTCGGTTGTACGCCCCAAGCTCAATGCTGTTGTGGCATCCTAGCATCACCTACATGCATCAATCATGCACAAGCTTATAGAAAGCTTAAAGGGTGGTGAAAGTGTGTGTGCATGGTAGAAATGCAAGTATGCAATATCAAAGTAATATAAAAATGATGGTAAGTCCATGAATGCCATCAGCCGTACTAAGGCTATGCGATGCAAGTCATGAATGATGTGGTCAGACTAAGGTCATGCGATGCGAATGTAACTCAAGCATACCAATCCTCATCTGAGTCCACATATCAACATAGCTCATCACTAAAGTATCAAATATTATTACAGTTTTCACTCTGGATAATCACTAGGGTATAGTACACTCCAAATGACACTGCACCTTTCCCAGACGCGCAGTCCAAGTGAGCATAAGAAACTTCATTATCCACTTGGCCAATAGTCTACCAATACCTATCCGGCACGTCAATAGTGGACCCATTTACGATCTGGTCATACTCAGCCTAGAAATGCCCCCTACCCTTGGGCGGGTAAGGCCACACCCCCTTCCAACCGATCACGACACAGTGAGAGACACAACCTCCTAGTATTCGGCCCTCATACGCTCATTTATCCACTTGGTCTTGACGTTGGAGTCATCCTCTGGTACTATCGGGTTTAGGGATTTTTACCTAGGGACATCTATGGCGCCTCAATGCTAGTAACAGTATTTCCTATATCCAATTCGGCTATCCATGATGTGCCTGTGGAGGCCACAGCCCTGATGTCGCTAGGGCTACCATATCACACAATGTAAGATGCATGAATCATACAATCCAGTCTTGTATCAATCCTCAGCATACCGTGTGCTCATAAGAGATAACACTGCCTATTAGGGAGTTCCATAAATAACTTGTCAGAAGGCATATGTAATGGTCAGCCTCATTTCATCACAAGCATGCAGATGATGCGTATGGGCTTGTATTATGATATTATGATGTCATATACTCATAATCGGTATTGATAATCGGAATCGATAATTGGCCTATATGCAAGACAGGGACCATAGATGAACAGCCAATCTAAACTATGATATAAAGATCGGCCCTCGGCAGTGGATATATCAATTCCGATAGCACAGAGTCTATAACGAGGATGGACCATGCAACATCAATGGGGCCCAATAATTTAGGTTATCCCACTAAGAGAATGATGAGAATGGGCCTAACAAGGCCTAAAGGAAAGTCACAATGTGGACATTTAACCCACATTGTTCCCGAGGGGTGGGCCACATAAAGTCAAGCGCATGGTAGGCTCATGGCCTCACGCAAGGGCCTCATACACAACATAATAGGCCTCACATAAAGGGTCTAATGTACACTACGATGGGCCTTACTCATGGGCCACATATGCATCACATTGGGCCTCACTCATGGGCCTCATATACATCACATTGGGTCGTAATACATGGGCTCATATACATCAAATGGTCCGCAATACATGGGCCTCATATACATCAAATAGGCCGCAATACATGAGCCTTATATACATCAAATAGGACGCAATACATGGGCCTCATATACATCAAATGGGTCGCAATACATGGGCTTCATGTACATCAAATGGGCCACGCCCCATGGGACTCAAATACATCACAATAGGTCGCATCGCATGGGCCGCACCAATGGGCCTCTTATACATCAAGTGGGCCGCATCGTATGGGCCTCATACACATCAAGTGGGCGGCACCATCTACACCATACATTTATTTTAAAGATCATTTTAAAGCATTACCTAAAAAATGGATCACATTGGAGGATCATCTGGACCATACCACAAATAACAGTGGAGATAATGATTTTCGCCATTAAACAATTCACTGGGTCGGGACCCGCCATCACGTTTCTTTCATTCTAATATGTTCATACGGTCATAAGGACCTGAATTTAATGGAAAATTAAATTTCATATTGATCCAAAACCTCTAGGATACTAAAAGGATTTTAATGGTAGCCGTTCAATCCTCCACTGTTTTCTGCAGTGTGGTCCACCCGATATATGGATCTTCCTCATTTTTAGTCTCAAGCCTTAAGATAAGCTCACCACTTGGATGGACAGTTTGGATGTAACACACACACCAAGGTGGCTCGTCGTCCAAGCAATTGATGGTGGATACAACACTTAAATCATGCAGGGACCCCAGAACTTGCTTGCGTCATCACAGCAGCTACACGCTGTTGGGGCCCATAGAACTAATGTCAACACATCAGCTACATAGGTGGTATGGGTACTCCAACAATCTCGTCCAGCAGGTGGGTCCCACATGGGGCACACCACATACATACATACACACACATATATATAATATAGTGTTATAATATTCATTAATATATTACTATTATTTTTTTAAAAGGGTTGAGCGTGCAGACCCTAGATGATGGACAAACGATGTCGATTTAAAACACATACCTTATAATTAGGGCCCATAAGGCTGCAAACATGATTGCAGCAGCAGCTGCATGTTGCGTGGGACCCACAACAGATGGACGGTCTGGATTTCATGCACATGGAAGGCATGAGGGCCCTAATGCCACTGACTAGCATGGGTAAAGCACAAACATCAAATGGCCCCTCCACCGTCCAAGGTCTGGACGGTGGAGATGTAAGGATCATACATTAGGGTAGGCCCCATGCCCTGCATATGCAGCACGTGTAGGGTGGCCCTATGGATGAACGGTGTAGGCATAACACCTGCCTCATGATCAGGCCTGCCTACTGACATCATAGCAATAATTATACAGCCAATGGGACCCACACAGCTTGCTGACGCAAATATAGTAGCTATATAATTGGTGTGAGGTACTCTAGCTAATCCACTTCCATTTCGGGTGGGTCCCACGTGTTGGAAACAACACGTCACTGAGGTGGGCCCCACGTTTGCATGAAGCTGATATTTATGTTTTTACTTCATCCAGGCTGGCCTAAAAATGGGCAACAAGGTGGGCTTCATAATCTGAATTGTCTAGATTTTTTATCACATTAGGTGGGCCACACACATATATCACCATTTAAAAAAAAAAAGAGAGAGAGAAAGAAAGAGAGAGAAAGGGAGAGAGTGAGAGGGAGACGGTGTGATGGGGAGGGACCCCGCCACTATGGGCCCTCCTTATGCTTAATACAATACATATATCAAGTGGGTCCCACCACAAGTGGGCCCACAAATGGAAATCAACGGTGAAAATCCTAAGATCACCCACCAATTGGCCTTCTTCTTGGTCCCTTGGCTTCCTTAGTTCCTATGCTCAACCTTTGATGGTGGATGATGAAGTTTGGATGGTGGAAATGAGACTTTTTGGGGTAAGGAAGTGGGTCAAACACTAGGTTCTCTCCTTAAAATTTTTCTCTCATGGAGGCTTGAAATGGTGGAGAGAATGAGAGAGTAGAGGGTGTTGTAGGCGAGATGGAATGAGATGAATGGGTGTATAAGGAAGGGATGGGTGGTGTAAGAGAGGGACATGAGAGTTGACTTTGGGGATGGGAGAGATATGGGTGCCATGCCTTGTTGGTAAGATAGGGATGGGTTGTTGATTGATTGATGTGATGGGTTGTAGAGATTTTCTCACGATTTGCAACGCACGGGATTTTTCTCAAAATAAACGCAGGCCCATAACTCCAAGCCTGAGTATCGCATCGGCGCATGAGATGTGGCATTGGAACCGCGGCGACTGCACTGTTACTAGGATACAAGTTTCGAGTCGAGCCGACTTTGATATTCAGGATGCGACTTAGGGTCACACGCAAATACTATCTACGTATCGCAGGTCGCCCAAATTCAATTGGGAGGACCCCGTGATCCTAAGGAATGGTATGGACTATTATACAGGCCTTATAGCTCTCTTCTCCTATTAAAAATTTCATCCTCAAAATTTACACTATCATCGTAATTAGACATAATTCATAAGGAAGAGGAAACATAGCATCATTATGTAAAATTGGAGACAGCATACAAGATACAATATATAATCAATCATCAAAGAGATAGGGATAGTGCTCTCAAATCTTGTCCTCTCTCTCTCAAGATGCCTCATCAACAGAATGGTGACCCCATTGAACCTTCACCAAGGGAATGACCTTAGTCCGGAGGATCTGCTCCTTCCGATCAAGGATATGAACTGGTTTCTCAATGTAAGACGCGTCCTCACAAACCTCCAGCGGCTGCCAATTAATCACTGGAATGGTGTCTGACCCACACTTCCTCAATATAGAGACATGAAAAATGTTATGGATGTCAGACAACTGAGATGGCAAGGTAAGCCGATAGGCCATTGCACCAACGCATCCAGTGATCTCGAAAGGTCCTATGAATCTCGTGGCAAACTTTCCCTTCGCTCTAAATCGAACTATGCCCTTCATGGGCGAGACCTGGAGATACAATCTATCCCCAACAGCGAACTCTAAGGGATGACGCCAGCGATCAGTAAAACTCTTTTGCCGACTCTAAGCTGTGTGCATCCTCTGGCTAATGATATTGATGAAATCTGATGTCTGTCGCACAAGCTTAAGACCATGAAGACGCTGCTTTCTAACCATGGTCCAACAACTCAGAGATCTGCATGGTCTGCTATATAGTACCTCAAAAGGAGTCATGCCAATGGTCACCTGATATTTGTTATTATATGCAAACTCAGCCAATCACAAAAGCTCATCCCATCTACCACTGAAGTTAATCACGTAGGCCCGAAGCATATCCTCGAGGATCTGGTTGACCCACTCGGTCTGGGCATCGGTTTGCAAATGATACGTGGTGCTGAGTTGTAAAACAGACCCCATCGCTCTCTAAAAGCTCCCCCAAAACTGAGACATGATCCTCAGGTCTCGGTTAGAAACGATCGAGAGTGGAATGTCGTGCAGTCTCACAATCTCCTCGATGAATAACCTGGCAAGCCGGTCTAAAGACCAAGTCGCACGAATCGTTAGAAAATGCTCCAACTTCATCAGACGATCCATGACAACCCAAATGGCATCATGACCCCGCTGAGTCCACGGTAAACCCATAATGAAATCTGTCGACAAGTTCTCCCACTTCCACGTCGAGACGCTCAACGGTTGCAATGGAACAGGGGGTCCTGGTGATCGGCCTTAACACGCTGGCATGTGTCACACTCGGTCACAAAACTAGCAATCTGGCACTTCATCCCTACCCAAAAATATTTTTGCCTAATATCACGGTACATCATCGTTGAGCCAGGGTGGATAGAAAACCGTGATCGATGTACCTTGATCATAAGATCTCTTTGCAACTCTAGAATATCTAGGACACATAATCGGCCTCTAAAGTGAAGTCCACCATCAGAACCAATCTGTCAATCTAACTGACTCTCAGATGCTGCCTCTGCTTGGTAACCCAATAACGACTCATCTGTCTGCTGAGCCTCGATCACCTTTGCAATAAGAGAGGGTTAAATCGACAGGCTCGATAGCTGGACGATTGAAGACTACAGACGAAACTTGAAGTCATACTCTACTATATCCTCGAGCATCCTCCACTCCTGAATCATCATGTGTGCCACAGGTCTCGTGGCTGACGGCCGAGGGCATTTGCCTTGCCTGAGTAGTACTAGAGATTAAAATCATAATTCTTCAGGAGCTCCATCCAACGCCTTTGCCTTATGTTCAGCTCAGACTGAGGGAATATGTACTTCAAACTCTTGTGGTCAGAGAAGTGCTCAAACCTAACCCCATAGAGATAGTGCTTCCACACCTTCAGTGCGAAGACCACTACTACCAGCTTTAAATCATGCATAGGGTAGTTCAACTCATGGACCTTGAGCTGGCGAGACACATAAGTTATTAGCCCCTCGTGCTGCATAAGGACAACACCCAAACCAATATGCGAGGCATTGGTAAATACAAGAAATCCATCACTCCCAGAGGGAAGAATGAGGACAGGAGCAGACGTGAGGCCATCCTTCAGCTCCATAAATTCTCACTCATATGCGTCGTTCCAAATAAACTACGCCCTTCCGAGTCAACCTAGTCAACGGGGATATAATATGGGAGAAGCCCTCAAATAAATCGTCGATAATATCCCTCTAAGCTAAGAAAACTGCGGATCTTGGATGCATTCGTAGGTTGGCTCCACTAACCCACTACATCAACCTTCGAGTCCACTACGACACACTCCCTCATCACCACGTAACCGAGAAACTTCACCTCCTCCTGCTAAAACTCGCAGTTCTCCAGCTTCACATATAGCTGGTGGGCATGGAGGGTCTACAACGCAATCTCCAAATACTGCACCTGCTCCTCACGGGTCCTCGAATATATCAAAATGTCGTCGATGAATACCATAAAAAACTAATCGAGATAAGGACGGAAGACCTCATTCATCAACTACATGAATACTACGGACGCATTAGTCAGTCTGAAGGACATGACCTGGAACTCAAAATGACCATAGCATATCCTAAATGCTGTCTTCAGGATGTCCTCCTCTCAGACTCGAATATGATGATAAGTAGAATGCAAATCAATCTTCGAAAAGAACTATGCACCCTGCTGCTGATCAAATAAATGTCGATCCTCGGGAGCGGATGCTTGTTCTTGATCGTAACCCAGTTGAGCTCGCGGTAATCCACGCAGAGCCTCAACGAGCCATCCTTCTTCCTGACGAAGAGTACCGACGCTCTCCATGATGAATTGCTCAAACGGATGAAGCTTAACTCTCGTAACTTATCCAACTACAGCCACAGCTCCTGCAACTCCATTGGTGTCATACAATGCAGGGCCTTTGAGATAGGCGCGGTACTGGGCACAAGATCAATCTAAAACTCAATATGCCAGCACAGCGGCAACCCTGAAATCTCTTAGAACACATCGGGGAAATCGTAAACAACTGGAAACTGATCAACGCTCACTGTCATAGGCCCTTCTATTGCACATGACATCAAACAAGATAACGGCTCTCCTCTGGGCTCGGCAATGAACTAGAACTACGGCAAGCCTGGTATATAGAACTTGAATGTCCTTGCAGAGCAGTCCAAGACGGCTTGATACTCGGTAAGCCAATCCATGCCTAAGATGACATCAAGCTTGAACATTGGCAGCATGAACAGATCAGTAGGCAAAAAGATATCACCAACTTGAATGAGGTAAGACGAGAAAAATCAGCTCAACACTGTAGTCTTCTCTGAGGGCGTCGATACGATCAACCCCTCGTGAGCAGACTCTGTTGGCAATCCAGTCGAACGACAGAATCCCTTAGACATAAAAGAATGTGAAGCACCGGAATCAAACAGAATTCAGGAGATGCATGCAGAGACTGGAAGTATACCCTCAATGACTCCTCCAGAAGACTGTAGGTCTTATCGAGCCACATAGAATTTAGCCTGAGCTGACTGGGGAGGTGCCTATCCCCTTAGAGGGTGCTACTGCTACTATTGAGGTAGCCTATACTACTGTTTCTACTACTGTTGTGGCCTCGGCGGCTGAGGTGGCTGCGGTGGAAGCTACTGTGGCCCTCTCAACTACTACTGTTGAGGGTAGGGGCACTCATGCATGGGGTGCCCTATCCCACAACATCTAAAACAAGTTCATGCAAATGGCCACTGGGGTAGCGATAAAGGTGCAGCTGGTGCTACTGGTGCTCTGACGGATGGGTGGCTCTTGTGCCTCTATGGCCATCGATGTTGCTAGGAGCTACTGGAGGGGGCCTACCTCTTCCGGTCTCTCCTCTGATCTTGATCTCTTTGCATGCCGGCCCACTCAGTCTCATAAATCTGAACCCTCCGTACTACTGCCTAAAAATTCAGGAGCTCATGCACAATAACACGGCCTCGAAGACCGTAACGTAAGTCGTTCTCGAAACGGCGGGCCTTCCACTCCTCATCATCAACCAAATACGGCTTGAACCTCGATAGCACCACGAAATAAATAGCATACTACACCACAGTCATGTCTCCCTGTACCAAGGTCTCGAACTCTAACGCTCGCTATCGACGAATGTGGTCAGGGAAGTACTGCTGGTCGAATCGGTCTATGAAATCCTCTCATGTCCAGATGAAGTCAGCTCCTATAACACGAGTAATGGAGGTCCACCAGTGCTCGGCCTTACCCTGGAGAAGAAATACGGCTAACTGGACCCGCTGGTGGGTCGTCCATGCCATCGTATCAAAAATCTCCTCCACCTCAGAGCGCATCTCTCAACCACTGCCGGATCTAGCTCGCCATGGAAACGTGGGGGATCGAGCTATTGGAAATCTCGAAGAAGGGCTCTCATGCGCTTCTGCTCTGCCGAGGCTGGTGAAACAATAAGGTGCCTACCCCGCCCCTGAAGGGCGGCCATTACAGCTTACAACATCTGCTATAACTGGGAGGCACTCACAGGTATGATCGGATCCACACCAGTCTCGGGTGGAGGAACGACATCCTCAGGCTGGGGACTAGGGATCTCTAGTGGTGGATTAGGAGTTGTAGGTGATAGAGCGGGAGTCGCAGGTAGTGGAGCCAGTGTCACTTAGGTCACTTTCCTGTGTGGCATGTCCTATAGGGAAGAACAAGACGCCTATCAACCTTGAGAACTCTCGAAGGCACACACATTAGAGAACTAAATCAAAAGGTTACGCACTCGGGACCTAATTATCCTGAACTTATAGTAGATATGCGATGTTATCTTGAGTTATTCCCAAGTTATGCTCTGAAACCAACTTCTGTCATGTTTCAAACTCGAAAACCGATCTTACAAAATTCTTGATCACTGAATCTGGCGCCAACACCCTCCGTAGTACCCCATTCTCAGCTCCCAGCGCCCATACACTAGGTTCCGATCCTGAGATCATAAAAAGAGAATTTTTCAACATGAATTTAATTCGCAATAAGCATAACCATAAACATAACCTACAAACAACAACCAACAACATTATCACAAATCCACTGAGAACAAAAACTTTGAGTACAATGCGTAAGGGAAATACAATAACGATAATCAAAAGCTCCAAAAGTCGGTTGTACGCTCCAAGCTTAATGCTACTGCGGCGTCCTAACGTTGCCTACATGCATCAATCGTGCATAAGCTTATAGAAAACTTAAAGGGTGGTGAAAGTGTCTGTGCATGGTAGAAATGTAAGTATGCAATATCAGAGTAATGTGAAAATGCTAATAAGTCCATGAATGCCATTAGTCGTACCAAGGCTATGCGATGCAAGCCATGAATAATGTCGGTCATACCAAGGTCATGTGATGCGAGATGTAACTCAAACATACCAATCCTCATCTGAGTCCACATATCAATGTAGCTCATTACTAGAGCATTAAATATTAGTACAGTTTCCACTTTGGATAATCATCGGGGTTTAGTACACTCCAAATGACATTGCCCCTTTCCCAAGCGCACAGTCCAGGTGAGCGTAAGAAACCTTAGTATCCGCCTAGCCAATAGCCTGCTAATACCTATTTGACATGTTGATAGTAGACCAATTTATGAGCTGGTCATACTCAGCCTAGCAATGCCCCTACCCTTGGGCGGGTAAGGCCACACCCTCTTCCAACGAACCACAACACAGTGGGAGACGTGGCCTCTTGGTATTCAGTCCTCGTGTGCTCATGTATCTACTCAGTCTCGACGTCGGAGTTATCCTCTGGTATCATCGGGTTTAGGAATTTTCACTCAAGGACATCTATGGCGCCCCAGTGCTAGTAACAATATTTTTAGTATCCAATCCAGCTCTCACGATGTGCCTGTGGAGGCTATGGCCTTGATGTCGCTAGGATGTACCATATTGCACAATGCAAGATACATGAGTCATACAATCTAGTCATGCAACAATCTTGTACGTACCATGTGCTCATGAGGGACAACACCGCCTATAAGGGGGTCCCATAAACAACTTGCCAGGAGACATACGCAATGGTCAACCTCTTCTCATCACAAGCATGCAGATGATGCGTATGGGTATGTATCATGATGCTATGTTGTCATATACTCATAATCGGTATTGATAATCGACATTGATAATTGGCCTATATGTAAGGCGAGGTCCATAAATGAACAACCAATCTAAACCATAATATAAAGATCGGCCCTCGGTCATAGATATATCAATTTCGATAATGCGTAGTCTAAGGCGATGATGAACCATGCAACATCAATGGGGCCCAATAATTTGGGTTGTCCCACTAAGAGAATAATAAGAATGGGCCTAATAAGGCCTAAAGGAAGGTCACAATGTGGACATTTAACCACCATTGTTCCCAAGGGGTGGCCCATATAGAGCCAAGAGCAAGGTAGGCCCATGGCCTCATACACAACATAATGGGCCTCACATAAAGGGTCTAATGTACAATATGATGAGCCTTACTCAGCGGCCATATATGCATCACATTGGGCCTCACTCATGGGCCTCATATACATCACATCTGGCCACAATACATGGGCCTCACTCATGGGCCTCATATACATCACATCGGGCTACAATACATGGGCCTCATATACATCAAATGGGTCAAGTCCCATGGGCCTCAAATACATCACAATAGACTGCATCGCATGGGTCGTACCAATGGGCCTCTTATACATCAAGTGGGCTGCATCACATGGGCCCCATATACATCAAGTGGGTTGCATCACATGGGCCGCACCATCTACACCATACATTTATTTTAAAGATCATTTTAGAGCGTTACCCAAAAAAATGGATCACATCAGAGGATCATTTGGACCATACCACAAATAACAGTGGAGATAATGATTTTTACCATTAAATAATTCACTGGGCTGGGGCCCTCCATCATGTTTATTTCCATCTAATCTGTTCATACGGTCACAAGGACCTGAATTAAGTGGAAAAAAAAATTTCATACTGATCCAAAACCTCTGGGATACTAAAAGGATTTTAATGGTAGCCGTTCAATCCTCCACTATTTTCTACAGTGTGGTCCACCTGATATACGAATCTGCCTCATTTTTAGACTCAAGCCTTATGACGAGCTCACCATTTGGATGGGCGGTTTGGATGTAACACACACACACACACCATGGTGGCCCATCGTCCAAGCAATGGACGGTGGATACAACACTTACATCATGCAGGGGGCCCAGAACTTACTAGCATCATCACAGCAGCCACATGCTTCTCGGGCCCACAGCACTGATGTCAACACATTAGCTATGTAGCTGGTGTGGGTACTCCAGCAATCCCGTCCGGCAGGTGGGTGTATATATATATATATATAATATTTATTATTATATTACTATTTTTTTTGTTTGAAAAGGGTCTAACGTCCAGACCTTGGACATTGGATGGACGGTGTGGATTTAAAACACATACCTTATGATTAGGCCCCATAGGGCTGCTGACGTGATTTCTACAGCAGCTGCATGCTGCGTGGGACCCACAATAGATGGATGGTTTGGATTTCATGCACATGGCAGGCATGTGGGCCTCACTGCCGCTGACCAGCATGGGTAAAGCACAAACATCAAATGGCCCCTCCACCGCCTAAGGTCTAGACGTTGGAGATGTAAGGATCATACATCAGGGTTGGCCCCATGCCCTACACGTGTAGCATATGTAGGGCGGCCCTATGGATGAACAGTGTAGGCATAACACCTGCCTCATGATCAGGCCCACCTGCTGACATCATAGCAACAGTTATACAGCCAGTGGGACCCACACAGCTTGCTGATGCAACTACAGCAGCTATATAATTGGTGTGAGGTAGTCCAGCTAATCCACTTCCATTTCGGTGGGTCCCACGTGCTGGAGGTAACACGTCATCGAGGTGGGCCCCACATTTGTATTAAGCTGAAATTTATGTTTTTACTTCATCCAGGCTGGCCCAAAAATGGGCAGCAAGGTGGGCTTCATAATCTGAATGGTCTAGATTTTTTATCACATCAGGTGGGCCACACACATATATCACCATAAAAAAGAGAGAGAGAGAAAGAAAGAGAGAGAAATGGAGAGAGAGAGAGAGAGAGAGAGGGAGACAGTGTGAAGGGGAGGGACCCTGCCACTATGGGTCCTCCCTATGCTTAATACAATGCATACATCAAGTGGGTCCCACCACAAGTGTGCCCACAAATGGAAATCAATGGTGGAAATCCTAAGATCACCCACCTATTAACATTCTTCTTAGTCCCTTGGCTTCCTTAGCTCCTATGCTCAACCTTTGATGGTGGATAATGAAGTTTGGATGGTGGAGATGATAGTTTTGGGGGTAAGAAAGTGGGCCACACCGTAGGTTTTCTCTCCTTAGAATTTTTCTCTCATGGAGGCTTGAAATGGTAGAGAGAATGAGAGATGAGAGGGTGTCGTAAGCAAGATGGAATGGGATAGATGAGTGTGTAAGGAAGGGATGGGTGGTGTAAGAAAGGGGACATGAGAGTTGACTTTAGGGATGGGAGAGAGATTGGTGCTCTGCCTTATTGGTAAGAGAGGGATGGGTTGTGTACTTGACTTGTGATTAATTGATTGATGTGATTGGTTGTAGAGATTCTATCAGAATTCGCAACACGCGGGGTTTTTCTCGAAATAAACACGGGCCCACAACTCCTAGCCTGAGTATTTGTAACACCCCGAAAATCGGGGGTCGAGTAGAAACCCAACTCCCGAGTTCCACAACGTCACTTATGCAACATGAGTAATGATAAATGCATGTTGTCTGTAGAATGGCATTAAACAAGATTGAGACTAATCCAAAACAGCATATCATACTCCAGAGATAGTTAAATTAGTAAGCGGAAGACTGTGATAAATACATAAAATATATATAATTGATTATAAGTCTCCAGAGTGTGAACATGTTACCAGGTTAATTAAGTACATGTATACTCCAAAAATGAAAAGAAAGGATATACATGAGTGCTCCAAGAATATAAAATGACAAGTGTCAAGGCATCTAATCAACCTCCCTGTAATTCCGTCGATCAGAACACGCATAAAGGAGGGATCCTCCTCATCATCATACAAGTCCGACTCCGCCTCACAGGCCGCGTCATCATCTGCAATTACAAAAGGGTCTGGTGGGTGTTCGGAACACCATCCCGTAACGTGAGAGTGAGTAGCTAACTCAGTGGAATAATAGAGCAAAGATTAGCAGGTTCTCAAATAAATCACACGATAATAATAAAGCAATCAATCAAACATTCCTACATACTGTTGTTAATGCATGCATGAAATGACATGATGGATGCTCTCACCGACATACTCCCTCATGCGGCACCATCTACGTCCGCGGCATGCTTTCTTCCCGCAGTGCTCCACATCTTCCAGGCACATGCATTGCGATATGGATAATGATTACCAAGTTGTTATTAGTCCTTTTCATACAGCAGGATTGAGAAACTAAGGTACCTTCCTTATATCAATCCCAACACAAATCCTGTCTAGGGTCGTCACTCCTAGAAATCTCATACGATGTTATATTTCTAGGTCGCTGCAAGGGCTGTCAGGGCTGTTGCACGCACTCGTTGCTCCTCTCCCCTATCACCTTATCAATACAGGCCTAGTTATATCCTTAAGACTACATTAGGACTTGTCGCCCCCATGCGGTGTCAGGATAAACTTAAGGTCACTACAAAGGGCTCGTCACCTGATCAGTGTAAGCCGACAGCAAGAATATAGTGTCTCATTCCACCATAATCTGCTCAGAGTAGGGTACTCACTGGTCACTACGGGGAGGTTTGTGGCCCCAGCGTAGGCCGACATCATGACTACGGTGTCCCATACCATCATGCCCGGCTCATGAGTCTTTATAGATCAAGGTACTATGGTTAACAGGGTTTCCAATGGTAAGTTCAGTACCCTAGGTTCAAGAAGTTATTACTCATACATGGTGAACATAGAATGGTCAGTCGGGTTACTTGACGGGCTCGACTAGTATGAGTGCATCTCAAGCTGAGCGACATGAAGTGCATGAAACACTTCATGTGGCCTAACCACTGTCGCCAACCCAAGACACGACTCGTGTTCATCGACGCGTCCTTCTTGGCAAATAGAAGCCAACAACGAATTCAATCCATTACCGACTGCCTGGACTAACGTATAGCCCCAAGTATTTATAAACAACATCAATGATCATGTGAGTGTGACATAATTGAAATACAAACAACCAAAGCATATTCACAACATGTGATAGCATATAACGTAAGCAAATCATCCAACACCTGCATTTCATATATATAGTGAAATCAATACATATAGCCAACATGTAGGAAATCATATACAACATCATATGGATTGAGAATTCATTCTCAAAACTAATCTACAATACCATTTACTCAATACATACTAATACAAACATTTATACAAACACTTAGTCTACACACCTTAGTCTACATAGCGTATGTCGACCCAAAGTGCGCAATAGGGCGAATCTCTTCGCCAAATAGATCATGCACGCATACTTAATATCATAACACGATGAATTTACATGTCAAGCATTTCAGCAAAATACGGACGTATGCGGTATTTCCTACAAATACCTAAAATACCCTAAATCTCATATTTACCGTACGTTTAAGAAACGAAAAACGGACAGCATGTTGTACATGTTAAACGGCGTTGTCGTCAATAATCTACTATTAAACGACTTTGAAAGCTTTGAAATCAGTCAATCAAAGCATCTAAAATCCTCACCTTTCGCCTTAGACGTGTATTGTTTCGAATGGAATGTATACGCTTCGTCAACAGCATAGCGGCGACCTAATGCACAAGATGTATAAGCTACTTTGCTATTTGAATCGACGGAATCCCTAAACAGCAAGTGGTTAGGGTTTTTCTTACCTAGAAGTGCGTTGGAATCACCGATAGGGTGATGCAGGTAGGTGGATATGGCACGAGGAGCAGCAGGGAAGACTCCCAGGAGAGAGCTCCAAATCTTCCTCCCTTTCTCTCTCTTTTCTCTCTTCTCTCCCCAAATTCGTATGGAATGAAAGAGCAAGGGTTTAAGCCCTTTTTATAAGCCCAAACATGACCAAAATAGACTTGGGGCCAAGGTATACTTATTTTGTAACCAAAGAGGGCTTGTTCTGATCCAACGGAGCATTTCTGGAGGTCATGGGACTAAATGCGGTCGGACTTAAGCTCCCTGACATTGGATCTAGGTCAGGCAGAGTTTTCAGTCCGAGCAATTATCCAGATCGACCGTGGCGGACCAGTTTCAGTTCAACGGTTATGGGAACTCGATTGGAGCTACAAGTACTATGACATGTAAGGAAAATTTTTCCTGATCCGATGGTGAAATTTGATTGAATTCTGACGGTCAGAAAGCTTAGAAAAAGCGCACAAGCGAACGTGCCAGATTTCATAAATTATATTTATTTCTCACACTCCTCACTCTGGACTCAAGGAAATCGTCGTGGGACATCATCTGGACTTGATTTTCGAGGTAATTGTCAAGTCCAACTAGGCGGTCATATTCGTCTAAGTCTGGGGTAATCGGACTTCCGACGTGCGGTCCAAAGCTGATACAAAGTTTCAAGGTGCTCCCGAGGGCAATCGGGAATAGAGTTTGATCCTAGGTTTTACGGTAATGTAGCGTCACCTATCCTATACGTTTTGACTCTAGCAGATCGTATTGAAAGTGATTGGTGAGAATTTCATAGGCCATCTAGTGCAGCGCTAGTCGATTCTTATTGGATTTCTAAAGGAAGTGGCCTTTATTGGTTTTTGTTTGAGATGAGATTTGGAGGGTGGAGCGAGGGTGTTTGGAAACGGAAGAAGGAAGAGTTTGGAGGGGTGTTTTTTTACCAAAAATCAGGCGTTTTAGTGAGAAAGGAGAGCTTAGAGGGTCACTCTGTGAAGGAAGTACCTGATCGGGGAGGTTTTAACGGACGACCCACATACCTAGGGGCTACCCTAACCCCCAAACACCTCCAGCCCGAAGCCCGGACCCAACTGAAGATTTTGACCGGCGATGCATCGCGGAATTGGCGATGCCATCGCCGATGAAAATCATCTCTGGCGAGGCCGGCCATATGAGCTGGGTTCCTCCTGCCACCTAGGTCCCAAAAATATGTGGGGCCCACGTTGGATCATTGTGGATTAGCGTGAGTGGGCCCACGACTCCATTCGATGCATTTCGGGGCCAGTTTGCAAACCGAAATGAATTTCTGTGTCGTATAGTATATGATTTTGGGGTAGGAGACGCTAATCTATCCAACAACCTATCTATCTTGTTAGATTTCAAAAGGTTAAGGGTCGAAACTCATTTTACTCATTTATTTACTATTCACGATAATTTTTAGCTTCGGTATTATTCTTCATCATTAATACTCTAGGGTTGGTGTTCTTTACTATTTAAACTTGAGGAGTTGTGTTTAATATGAAAGTACTTGAAGAAATTTGAAGAATGAGGTGGTGAAAGGTGAGTTTTGAAGGAAATGGGTTGAAAAGCGATTTCTTTGGCTTCAGGATTGAGCTCTGAAAGTGTTATGGTTGACCCATTGCCTAAGGACATCTAACTCCAGGTTGGCAAAAATTTGGGGTATTAAAGTATTACATTAGCGTGCGAGATACGGCGTTGAAACCATGGTGATGGCGCGGTTGCTAGGATATAGGTTTCGAATCGTGCTGACTCTGATATATGGGATGCGACTTAGGGTCGCCTGCAAATGCTATTTACACGTGGCGAGTTGTCGGAATTCGACTGAAATGACTGCAGGATCCTAAGAAATGGTACGGATTATAATACGGGCCTTATAGGTGGGGTTCTTCCTCCAAAGATGGGTTGCAATTTACCCTCCATACGAAAGGACTTTTGGTATGTCAGGCAATCAAAAAGTCACACAAAAAGGGAATACTCACAATCGACTACATGATGATACTACAATGAGTCTTTCTAAATGAAGAATTGTTTCTATTAAAATAGAACTAGTCCAACATAAGAGTATAGACTTGGATTATAGCCAAAGATTACTGTTATTCCTACGATAGATCTAAAGTTATGCTAATGAAAGATAAATTAACTTGGTTTGTTTAGTTGGTATGAGATGATTTGTTATGTTGATTTCCTCTTCTATTTATAAGCCTTTTTACTCGCAGATACTATGCATCTATTTCTATTTTTTATTTCAACCATTATGGCAGCTGAATTGTTACCATGTTGGTCTTTCAGATCATTCTCCCTCTTTATATTTTTATATTTGTTCCTCTTTTGTTGACTGCTTTCTGTTTATTGAACTTCTCAGTCATGTCATATGTACTATCCAGCTCTGCCTATGCTTTCATAAAAAGTATTCCAAATATTTTGAAAGATCTTTCTGTATGTTAAATCTTATTTGTGTAATAGCACGTGTCATTCACTATTTAGATATTCCAAAAATGGTCAAAAGTAGAGTACAAGAGAGTCCACCTTAATGTTTATATATTATCCACATTCACATAATTCATAAGGTCACTCGTATTGGAATGAATTAAATACATAAAAAAGATAAACCTAATTCAGAACTTTTGTGGCCTTATTAATATTTCAATGATCAACGTTTTATTCTTACTAACCCACTTGACTTGAGTGTTGGACCAGCTTCATTTTCCGTCTTGTCCCCTAAAATGATCTGGAAAGCGCATGAACCCAATGGATTTCTCTCAAACTTCAGGCCTAGTAAGAAATTGGCTGGCCCACGGTTTCTTAGGGCCCATCTAGCTGGGTGGATTGGAATGGATTGAATGGTATTAGGGTGGATGGCATGGATTTATAGGTAATGATGGTGTTGTCAACTGATTGTCTTGAGATCCATGGGATTGCTATATCCTTGGATTGTCCAGTCAGTTTGGCATGCCCTGCCAATCCCAGGATTAAACCTTCTCATCCCTTCCAATCCCTCCGACCAAACCCATCCCAGACAAATTTGACCGGATTAGAGTAGATTGGATGGGATTTAAAGGTAATAATGATGTTGTCAGTGGATTGTCTTAAGACCCATGGGATTGGGATCAGACCACCTACTCTGTTTGGCGTGCCTGGCCAATCCCAGGATTTAACTTCCAACCCCTTCCAATACCATCCAATCCCTTCCAATCCGACCAGCCGAACGAGCCCTTTAGCTTTAAATAAGATCGGATACCATAAGCTTTAAATAAGATCGGAGACCAAAAATAAGGCAGGTACAAAACTTAAGCCTACCAAGCCACGTAAAACAGCGAGGATTGAGCCCACACCATTGGAGACTTTGTGGAGGCTACTGAAGTTTTGGATATATTACTGACTACAGGTTATCTCAGTGGTAATAACCTTACGAACGGTTTGGATGACATATAAACATCATGACAGGCTCTAGGAACGGTGGACATTTCCATCTCACTATTTCTGGTTTGGATGACATATAAACATCATGACAGGCTCTAGGAACGGTGGACATTTCCATCTCACTATTTCTTTTCATGTAGCCCACCTGATTTTTCGAACTGCCTGACTTTTTGAAATCCTGTGATAATGTGAGCTCGAAGAAACTGATGGACCGAGTGGATTTCTCACGGGTATCTCTACGGGCCCACATAGCTTCCACCCACAGGAACCTCCTGTGGGTGGCGGCAGAGGTAATTCTCGTCATCCGGAAGAGTCTTTTGTCGCACTTGCATGATTTCAACTTCTGATAAGCATCCAACTTATATATCATGCATCTACTAACAAGACTTTCCATTTCAAAAAGCCGTTGGACGGATGAGGACATTCCACAAGGGAGACCATGACTTGTGACCCCGCACCAAATATTTTCCAGATTGCAAGATCCTCGCCGCTCGTCTTTGGCTATTCTCAGTTGAATATGCGTTATTATTTATTTATCTTCTTAACTGTCCATTTTCAACCCATAGATTGGGTGGTAACGATTTTCTTATCAAGTAGGTTTTTGGATCATTGTCCATCTACAGTGGGATCTGACAGACCAACGGCCTGGATCATTCAACCCTGGGACTGGACTGCATGGACTAAAGACACCAGTATACTGTATATGTATCCAAGGATCAAGGATCGTATGGTTACTGCTGGAAGAAGACAAAAACGTCTTAATCACATTTGCAAATATTCAACTTCTGATAAGCGTGCAGCAAGGCATTGTATTTCGAAATTCTCGCACAAAAATACCTACCAAAAACAACTCAGTACGCCACGTGTTGCCATTACAAAGAGATTATGCAGGAATCTCAGCCTACCCTTTTTTTAAAGTGGGGCCCATGATTTACTGATCCAAAGCAGTGACATGATGGACTTACTGTAGATGGTCCATACACGAAATTACCCAGATTGGAAGATCCTGGCCATTCAATATCTGTGTTTATTTCCCGTGCCCTCTCTTTGTTAGATGAAAGTGTTCCATCTCGGAGTCTGGCTCGTTATATCAAAAGTTGCGACCTCTGGACACACTGAAAACGGAACTCAATCTAAAAGTATGCTCAGGTGAACCACAGCACAAGAGGCAAGTCAAGAAGGGAGAGGATTAGGTGAGAACCCCGCATCCACTTAGGTGGGTCAGACCCCTGACTGTGGGGCTCAGGGTGACGCATGTGCCTTAAATTCACACCGTCCTACCATTTTGACAGCCTATTTTTGGGCATGATCCCAAAAATAAAGCTTCTCTTAGTGATTAAAAACTTCATAAATTCATAAATTCTACTGGAATATTTAATTTCCATCCAACCTGTTGATTATGTCACAAACATATAGGTGAAGAGACCACACAAACAAATATTATCCTGATCGAAAGCTTTTGTGGTCCACAAGAAGTTTTTAAGGGTCCACCACTACTGTTTCCTATATTATGGTCCATTTGAAATTTAGATGAGCTTCTTTTCTTACATAGTTGTGTACAGAAAATCCAAGCCATCCAGACTCTTCTCTTTTTTAACACATGCATAGTGACTTTTTTTTTTAAAAAAAAAAAAAAATTATTATTTTTACACATGCACAATATATACACTTACACATGCCGTAGTGAGATTTCACCACTTATGGATTTCGAACCCAAACCCAAGACCTCGAGTTGAAACTCCTCGTAGTCTACCACTCGCACAAGGATCGAAACCCTTCACATACCATGGATGAATTGTTAGTAAAAAATCAGGGTATTATGCAACTCAGGTGAGCCCCAGTGAGAATCAATGGAGAGATCCCCTGTCACCTTGTTCTCTGTGCTGTGTCTAGCAAAGTTTTGGATTGATGTGGTTTTCGAGCCTCAGAGGTAACCTACCGGGATGCATCTGATGGACGGGTTGGATGTAATACATACAACACGTGGGCTGCCCATCTGCCTAATGGTACTATATAAGCCCATGGTGGCACTTGTACGACCAGAGTTCACCTCAGTTGTTTATTCGATAAAGACCACACACCACAAGGCTTCGTTTACTGGACCAACGACCTTGTACTTTCGTTTTTATTGCCGACAGTCCGCCAAAACCACTATGGTGATACGACAAAGTTTTTTATTATAAAAGAAATAATAAAAATTAAACTAAAAAGTGATTATTTAATTCTATAAAAAAATTAAGTTTGTTTAGTGAACGCACATGTTAATATGAAACAATTTTGAAATCTAATTAAAAAATGTATTATTTTAAAATTGAAATTAAATATACAAAGTATTGTCCATTAACCGTTCATAAATCTGACAATTAACATATAAGTTTACTATTTTCTTTGATTTATGATCCATCTAAAGTAGGGTTTATTATATGGACTATTTATTTTGGTTATATATTTTTCATGTGTTTAGTTTATGATACATCTAAAGGGAGGTTGGCTGACAATTTGAGTAATTTAATTTTGATTTATATAATTGTCATGTGTGGTCATGAGGGTGGTAATGGGTTGTTCGTGACCCGAAAAACCTTACTCAACTTTAGGCCATGCTTGGACCACTTAACTTGGTCCGTGTGTTAAGGGCCTGAGAGATGGTTTGTTCATTTTTCAAACTCAACTTGAGCTGTCTAACTCAACATGAATTAACCTCACATAATCTTTGAGTGAGCAATATATGTATCTTGGAGGTAGACTTCCTTTTATAGTATATTATATTATTTATTTATTTATTGATACATGTGTAACTCAGTTGATCAGCAAATTGATTAAGAGCATTAAGGTGGGATATAAGGAATTTATCAGTTTATAGGATGAGCCACTTCAGGCTGATGTCCTAATTTTTTTCTCTTTCCTTTTTGGGCTCAAGCAAAGGCCTTAAATGGCCTTAAAGGCCGAGCAAGGCGACCTGACCCATTGGCACTCTTTGTTTTGTACTACGAGAGCGACCAAAGTGATTAAAAGAAAAGAAAAAAAAAGTAAATCATTATTATGATTTTTTATTTTTTATTTTTGGTCAAAACATGATCTAAGGACAGAAGCCTTCCACTTTATTGCTTAACCAAACATGATTTATAATAATTAATCATTTATTTAAAAAAAATACACTTGACCTATTATTCATGCATCCATATGCCCCTAAAATTTCCCATCTACCCCCGTTCATAAGATAAGATACATCATGATGTTAATATTTTTATCTATTCCGATTATACATATAGTACTAATAGGGTTGTGTTCACTTTGCTTAATCACAACTCAAGTTCCACCATGTGCCGCCATCCACGGGCCCACATGATAAAATGGCTGAATGATTGAACCGTCAATATTATAATTATTACATGAATAAAGCAATTTTCCAGTAGTCACCTTTCATTAATGATCCTAACCTTTGATTTTAAGGCTTGAATATAAGCCAATGGAAATTTCCTTTCCATAGTTAAAAATTCAGCGACAGAGTGATGTCGCAATCGTCCATTCAATCTTAGTTTCTTACGGTGGCTTGCAACATAGATTACACAGTATGGATAGTTTAGATCATTGGACTAGGCTATATGTGGGGCCCAACTGGCAGAAACATATGCTGTATCGGAAGTGGCAGCAAAACCCAAGTCTTTCCCAGCCATATCCTCAACACTGTTTGTAGAATAAGCTTATTCCTACAAGCGCTTTGTGTGGGAGTCACTGGCATCAAAACTGTCTAGAAGGTTCATCCAACAATGAGATTGGGATAAATAAAAAATCAGGCCAATCCGACCATAATGTGGGCCACCATATGAATTAGAGAAGTTTGGATGCTTGTCCATTGTTTCATATGATGTAAGACGATTATGATTATATGAGCCTGATTGTTTTAATAACTTATCATAATATGCTCAATTGATGATCAGATTGGATTGCCTGCAAACAACACCGTGGGCCATACCAAAGAAGAAAAAATTACAACCGTCGGAAATCTCTATTTAAAATGTGGACCAGACGATAGTTGGATCGGCAGATTTTTTAGCCATCCCAATTTCATGGTGGCGAAAAAACTTATGGATGGATTGGATGCCAATATAACATTGCGGTAGGCCCCACACAAGGGTTGTGAAATAAGCTTACTCCACAAACGTGGCAGAGTATCCGTCCTCCCAAGAGCACTCAGTAAGAGGAGAAAGACTTATATCATATGGAGACTAGCGGATCATAAGTAGGTGCTTCGAAACTACTAAGAATTTGCGTATTTGTAATACCAATAATTAAAATCAAATTTTCTAAATTTTGGTCCTCATATTACTTATCATCACCAAAAAGTAACACTTATTTGACATGTGAATATTTAATTGGTGGACAATCATAGGACGGCTAAAAATGAAAAATATTTAATCATCGTATTTCAACAAGCTAGTGTACGTAAATCAGACGTTAGAATTGCCCATCGAGTCTATTTGGAATTTTGACTAAAAAAAGTGCATGTTTGTCAAGAGTCCACGAGTCATTAAACTCTGTGGGCCACTGTGATTTATGTGTTTTGTTTACACTGTTTATTTTTTTTGTTAACTCATTTTAGAACATAAGCCTAAAAATTAAACAGATATAGAACTACAGCAGAACATACATTAGGAAAAAGAATATTTTGTTATTAAAAAGTGCCCGTGGCTGCAAAATTTTCAAATGAAGCACGTCTTCGTATTGTCCCTTCACCTAGGTAGATGTCACCTCCTAAATAGGTTGGATGACAAATAAACAACAGCTGTGAGTATCATTGTCCATACTATTTCAAGTGATCTGATCCACAGGCGTTTTGAATTTGCCTTATTTCTTTAGCCTATGTCTTAAAATGAACTACTCAAACTGAATACTCAGCATGGATAAAACACGTACGTTGGAGTCTCACGTCATACCAACTTGGCCGCGGGTGCTGCAGTCAACCTGCAGTTAATCTGCTTTCTGACCTTAATATCCAAAAAATATAAAAAAAATTAAAAAATTAAAGATTGTATGGTGTCCCTGCCACTATCGATGGAGTTAGTGAAGCACTGACCTGACACGATGAGATTGCGTCCGTAAAGGGGTGGGCTACTCCCCCTGCCACTAGCCAATGGCTAGTGCTCAGTCCCCGTCCTGCCTCAGCTGTGACGCATTAAATGCCTATTACGTCCAGCCGAAGGACGTAGATTGCATCCTGCCCCGCGTCTGCAGCTGGGAACGGGCAGGCGCTTTGAGTGGCCACCGTAATGCATGTGGCTTATCCTTACCGTACGTTCATTTTTTCTTATTATTTTAGGATTAAGCCTAAAATTTGAGGGAGATCCGGGTATATGTGGACTACACAAGAGGGATTAAACTCTTACCCTTGAAAACTTCATGGGCCTACAAAAGTTTTGGATGGAGTTGATATTTGTGTTTTCTTTTTGCCCAGGTCTGTGTAACTTTATAAATAGGTTGGATGGTAAATAAACATTACAGTGGGCCTTAGAAAAGTTTCTACGGAGTTCACGATTCTAAGTATATGATTATAATGTAATAATAATTATGATGAGATTGATGTCAAATTCAACGGGATTTACTATATGTATAGTTTTAAAATAAATTAGAATCAAAATTAAAATAAAATACGGAGTAAGATAAATTAATTGTAAATAATTTATCAAAGATAAAGAGTACTCTTGCCTGGGTGGTAGACTCTTAAGAGTTTCAACTCCCAGTTAAGGGTTCGAGTACCCATAGGTGGTGAAATTCCATCAGTGTGGGTGTGTGGGGTGTGTGCGTGTGAGTAAATTTTTGTTTTTTTTAAAAAAAAACTAGAGCGACAATGATCCACCTATAGCTATCTCAATGCTACGTTACTTGATTCAATAATAATACAATTGAAATCAAAGTCCTATCCTATCCAGTCAAAGGATAGAGTAGTTAAAATATATTGAAAATTTGAACTTTCATGATATTAGTTCTCTTATATATCACCAATGTAATAATCGTTGGGAATTCAAAGCTTCTACCATGTGTTGAAAGTCAAACATTGCATATTTAACTGTTTAATTATATTAGTTTTCCTAACATTTAATTGATAATTCAATTTAATTATATACATTTTTGTCATATGAGGTGATTTGGAAGCTTATGATGAATATGCGCTTAAAAGGATGAATTTAGAGCTCAAAAGAAGATAATAAAAAATTAAAAATTTAGAAGTTATTAATAAATAATTCACATGTCAAAAATCCAAGGAAACCAAGTGAAGAATGAAGAAAATCAAAAGTTTGAAGTGAAGAAAAAAAATTAAAAAAATTGGACAGAAAAACAATATTATGAAACTCCAACTCTCAAAGAAAAAGTCTTGAAATAATTTTCAAAATAGACTTCGATGACCAACAATTTAGGAATTTCAGGCTAAACTTGCTGGACAGTTCTGGATGATTTTCGATGACATTGAAGCAAATTCTATGACATCGAAGGTCTTCAATGATGTTGAAGTTTGCGATCGAAGATGTGCAGAGTGCATAAATTTGAAGTGGCTTACAAACTTTTCTGAGACGGTGTGAAACTTTGAGTTGCAAAACTATTTAAATTAGTTCTTAGGCTATTCCAAATCATATTCTAGGGTTTGAAAAGGGAAAGAAGGTGTACGTGGAGGGTCGACAATATTTTTTCACTTCAATTTCTTCACGAGTTCTAATAGATCTTTTTATTTTTATTTTTCTTATAGGATGTTAGTTTTCTTAGGTTAATCTCTTAGCTAAGGTTAAGAAATGAAACCTATAATTTATTTTTATATTTAGTTTGCTTCGATTCAATTATATGTTGAACTTCCATTAAGTTTTAAATAAAGATATATTTTCAATTTTTTATGATTTATTGTAATTAAAATTACAATAGATGTTGTGAAAGCTTTTGATATGATCTTATTGTCTTTGAATTTTTATGATGTAGAAAAGTCGTTGTTCACTATCGTCTATGGGTATGGTAGATGATTGAATTCCCTACGATCATTACAATTATACGGATATTTGAGAACTAAACTAATAAAAAGTTTAGAATTTCATTATGTTTTAAATATTCCATCATCCAATTGGATAGGATAGGACTTCAATTCTAATCGAGTTCTCATTGAATCAAGTAAATTGAATATTGAGATTGTTATAGGTGGATTCGTAGATCTTTAATCTTTTTATCTTTATTTATTTCAAAACCTTTTTCTTCATCATTGCATTAAAAACTCAGATAACTAACTTAGATATAGATTAGTTTTAAACTGTGTTCCCCATTCCCTGTAAATTCGACCTCGTTCTCATCGAGTTATTACTACATCGCGACCTTACACTTGGGGTTGTGAACACCATGCCCTGGAGACGATGGTAGATCAAGAAATTTTATAGATCACGTAATTACAAAATAGGTAAGAAAATATCAAAAGCTTCATAAGCATATGCTATAATTAAAGTCGATAATATATCATAGTAAATTAAAAATATTCCTTCATTCAAACTAAAAATCAATGAAAGTTTAACATAAATTTGAATCAAAGTAAAACAAGCATTAAAATAAACTACAAGCTTCACCTTTTAACTCTAGCTAAGAGATTAGTTAACCATATGAAAGTGCCCTGATTTTGTCAATTAGAGTGAGGGTTTAGTCGATGAGTCAAGTGAGCCCCATATGAAGATCGTTCAAGCCATTGCCTCAACTAGATGTATGTTTTGAGCTCGTCACGGGTAAATTAAACATCACATCCCATGTCCTAAAACACCTAAGTAAATAAATCATTAAAAGCCTTAAAACAACATAAGAGTTAAAAGTCTGAAAACTTTTTTTAAATAGAAAATTTTTCTAAGTTTTCTTCCTTATTTGATGACATTGAGTTTACGTCGATAACATCAAACACTCATATTCGATGACATCGAAATGAGATCTTTTATGTCTAGCAACCTCATAATATTTGGACAGAATATTCGATGAATCGACATACCTTCGATAACATCGAACATCAGTATTCAATGTCATTGAAGGCGAGTCGATGACATCGAAAAACTTAGAGCATTGTCCCGAAAATCTTCTTAAAAAATATTCTGACTTTGCTCTAGGAATCGAACGAGCTTTGATGTCATCAAAATTCAAATTTTGATGACATCGAGCAAGTTTCGATAACATCGAATCTAGATACATCTGTGTCCAGCAAGCTTGAAAGGAAAATCAAATGGAAATGTTTGAGGAATCGAGATATACTCGATATCATCAAAATTCAAACTTCGATGATATCGAGGGATCCTTGATGACATCGAAAAAGGACAAAGAAGTGTCCAGTGAGCTTTCAAGGAATATTTTCTAAAAAGATTGATTAATCGAACTGGGATTTGATGACATCGACATTTGAAATTTGATGAGATTGAATTAGGTTCGATGACATCGTAGACAACCATTAAAATGTCCAGCAAACTCTTATGTGTATAACATCGAGGAATCAAACTATTATTCGATGACATTGAAGTTTAAATATCGATGACATTGAATCAGGTTCGATAACATCGATCTTCAATCAAAAAAGTTTCCGGAATATTTTTCATTTAAGTTTGTATCATCGACCTGATATCCGATGGCATCGAAAGTATACATTCGATGACAACAAATCAGGTTCGATATCATTGAACTCAGTCAAACTCTGACAGTTTTATTTTCGTTGGAGATTTTTGCCATTATAAGGAGAGTTTGCTTTTAGTTGCTGTAGTGAAAAAAAATAGAGGGAGAGAGTTTTGAGAGAGTAATTGCATATCATCATGCTAAGCCTTTTTCTCATGGTAGTTCATCCTTCAATCCACCCTCATCATTGGTATTCAATAGAGTGGATTGGTGAATGAACTTCCTTATTCAAGGATCATGCAGCTACCATCTTAATGGCAAATCATTGAGTTGGGATCCCTTGAATGCTTAATAGCTTGGAATTACTTGGTCCCTTAAATAAGTGGTATTCATTAGAGGAGATTCCAACATAACCTTGACCCAACCTATAGTCTTACATTGGAGCATCATCAGTGTTGTGGATCAAGGGAGATGAAGAATCTCCGTCATCAAAGGAAAGCGTCTTCATCAATGTACAGAACGAGGCTCATCTACTTATCTATAAGTCATAAGAGGCCAGAGACCTTGTTGATCATTCCTTATGTAGGATTAGGCCACAGGTGCATCTCACCCCTTACAAGCCCTCATAGGAGGCCTCCGACGTGAGAGTACGTTTAGATTCTTAGTGTAGGACCTTTTGTAAGACCTGCATCCTATCACGTACCGTTTAATAGGCCTCCGCTGTCCTCCCGGTCGAATTTTGGCGACCTGCGATATGTTATTAGCATTAGCGCACAATCCGGAGTCGTGTCTTGCATTCCAGATTCGGATCTACCCGAGACTTGTACCTTTGTAGCCGCGTTGTCGCCACGGTTCCGATGCCGCTACTCGCTCGCCGAGGCGATACTCGTGTCAGGATATGTGAGCCCGTATTCAGTTTGAGAAAAATACCGCACGTTATAATTTTGAGAGAATCTCAACAAAACGTCACATCAATCAATCAAATCAAATCAAGTACAAGCAACCAACTCCAAGTACAACCACCTCTCTCACAAAGTCAATTCTCTCCTTACACAAGTACACCTTTCACCCATCACCCCCATCACACCCATCTCCCTCTCTCTTACATCCTATTCTCTCTCTTTCATCCTCCAAGTAAGAAACCGTTCATGGCTTCCATGGGGAAGCTAGATGTGGCCCAACTTCCTACCACCAAATCCAACCCTTGGATCATCATCTCAACCGTTGAAAATGTCCTCTTGGAGCTCTAGAGTGCATAGGCGGAAGAAAGAATGGGCGATCAAAGGTGGGTGCTTCTCTCTTTCTCTCTTCCTTTGTTTGGTGATGATGTTGATGAGGTGTGTGGCCCACCATGATGAGTTTGATCCACATCGTCCGATTGCGAGACCCACCATTGTTGCCCGTCCATTTGAACCGGCATGGATGAAGGAAAATACAAATATCATGTTGATCCAAAGCTTTGGTGGGCCATTGCATGGACCCACTTGATGTGCATGTGCTGGACAAACTGTGATGTGTGTTCCACATCCACACGTCCATTCATTTTGTATAGGCCACGACCCACCAGATCCTGACCATTTAAGCTCAGGCGTGTTGCTGCTGGACTGTATGAAAGGGAAAAACAAATATCAGCTTTCTATGAAGCTGACGGGCCACACCCATCTGATTGTGGTTGTTGTAAACATTCGGGTGGGACCCCACATGTTGCATGGGCTATACCCACTGTTCGTACATGGGACGTGGACCCACTGATGAACGAGTGGATCCACACCGTCCATTCAAGCTTCTAGGCCACAGGCTTGGAGATGTAATAAATCCAAATCTCAGGTGGAGTTCACGGTCCACACGTGGGACCACATGGTATAGGTGTTGTATCCACCGTCCACATGTGTGGACCCACCTGGCATTCATGTTTCATCCAGGCCATCCAACATGGCCCCACCTTGATATACGTGTTAGATCCGCATCATCCAAAGGTACTGGACGGTGGCAGCCACCTTGAATTATGTATCATATCACACCGTCCATTATTTGGATGGTGGAGATCCAACCATCCATCAGCAGCTATAGCTGCTGCAGACGTCAGTCCTGTGGCCCCATCTCTAAGTGCGTGGCATGATCCACCGCCTGTCTGTTTTGGCAGGGGTGGGGCCCACAATGTATGCATCCTATCTCCACATCATCCATATGGACGGCTTTGTGAACGGCCACCATGATATTTGTGTTTCACCGTCCATCCAGGACGTGGCCACCCCACATGCGTAGGTGGGACCCACCATGATATATTTATTTTATATCCACCGTCCACTTGCCCCAGGACGGTGGGACCCCTCTAAGTGCATGTGTTTTATGCATGCCACCTGTCCAGCGTCCAAAGTCTGGACGCTGGAGTTTTCCTTTAAAAATAAATAAAAATAAAAATAAAATAAAATAATAATAATATAATAATAATATTATTATACTATATATATATATATATATATATATATATATATATATATATATATATATATATATATGCATATGTGGTGGGCTCCACGTGGGACCCACCTGTGTATGGATTTCATCCACACCGTTCGTCCATCTGGATGGGACCCACTAGATGTGTGGATGGAATCCACGCAGTCCATCCATTTGCATGGAGCCCATCGTGATATGTGGGCTTAATTCATATCGTTTATCCCATTTGGTGAGCTCGTCCAAAGGCTTGAGAGAAATGAGGCGGCTCAAAAAAAATAAAAAATAATAAAAATAATAAATAAATAAATCAATGGTCCACACCACAGGAAGTGGAGGGCTGGCACCCACCATTGAAACCCCTTTGAGGCCCACTTTCTGTATGTGTAGGGCCCACCTTGTTGTATATACACGCCACCCATCCATTTTACTGAAACATGGGCTGACTTGTAAGGCCCACTATGATGTATAAATGGGTGTCCACCCATTTTCTGGGCCATGGGCTGCCCTATGAGGGCCTGCTATGATGTACGTGTTACACATGTCGGCCCACCATGATATGGATGTTTTATCCCTGCCACCCACCTATAAGGCCCACCTTGATGTATCTTGTACCCATCTATGCAGGCCCACCTGTTATGTATATGAGGCCCATATGTGTAGCCCATTGAGCGGTCCATTATGATATATGTTAGGCCCATTGAGCGGTCCATTATGATATATGTTAGGCCCATTGAGCGGTCCATTGTGATATATGTTAGGCCCATTGGTGCGGCACATTGTGATATATGTTAGACCCATTGGTGCGGCCATTGATGCGTTCTAATTGATGTATATTGAGGCCTATGGGACGTAGCCCATTGTGATGTATATTTAAGGCCCAGATATGAGGCCTATTATGATGTAATTGTGTCTCATATGATGAGGCCTGGTATGATGTATCTGAGACTCATTTGGTAAGGCCCAATGAGATATATTTTCGGCCTATAAGATGTGGCCCATTGTGATGTATATAAGCCAAGGTATGAGGCCTGTTGTAAGGTAGTTGTGGCCCATTTGGCGAGGCCCGATGTGGTATGTATGTGGCCCTTGTATGAGGCCTATTACGATGTACATTAGGCCTTTGTGTGAGGCCATGGGCCCACTATATGTTTAACTCTATGTAGGACACTCATTGGGATCAATGTTGGTTAAAGGTTCATATTGATGGGCAATGATGGTTAGATGTCCACATTGTGACCTTCCCTTAGGCCTTGTTAGGCCCATTCTCATCACTGCCTTAGTGGGTTAACCCAAATAAGTGGGCCCCATTCACCGTAGACGGATGGCTCCATGCTATCAGATTTGATATAACCACGGCCGAGTGCCAATCTTTATACTATGGTTGATTGGCTGATCATTTATAGACCCCTCTTTGTTTATCTATTGATTATCGGTGCTATTACAGCGACCGATTTGTCGATTCTGATTATCGATCGATTCCGATTGTCATAGACGATTGCCGATTCCAATTGACGTGACCGATTTGCCAATTCTGATTATTGACCGATTCCGATTGTCGTGGCTGATTACCGATTAGCGATCGAGGCAGTTTATCATGACCGATTACCAATTTCTGATTTACGTGACCAGATTACCTATTCCGATTATCGATCGATTCTGATTGTCATGGCTGATTGTCGATTAGCGATCGAGGCCGTTTATCATGACCAATTACCGATTTCTGATTTACGTGACCGAATTTCCTATTTCGATTATCGATCGATTCCGATTGTCATGACCGATTGCCGATTCTGATTACCGTGACTGATTTACCGATTATGATTATTGACCAATTTCGATTGTTGTGGCCGATTGCCGATTAGTGATCAAGGCCGTTTATCATGACCGATTGCCAATTTCCAATTTACGTGACTGAATTGCCTATTCTGATTATCGATCGATTCCAATTGTCGTGACCGACTTTCCAATTCCGATTGTCGTGGCCGATTGTTGATTCCGATTGACCTGGTCGATTCACTGATTTTGATTATCGAGGCCGATTCTGATTTTGATTTTCGAGGCTGATTCCGATTTGTTAAGGCCAATTGTATAGGCTGACTCCGATTGTCAAGGCGGAGTATCGAAGCCAATTCTGATTTTTGATTTCGATTGTCGAGGCAGATTTCAATTGTTAAGGCCAATTGTCGAGACCTATTTGATGTATATGTGACCCGTAGTTGAGGCCCATTGTGATGTGTAATCGGCCTGTGTGATGTATATGCGACCCATATTTGAGACCCATTGTAATGTGTATTCAACCCATGTTTAGGGCCTAATGTGATGAATATGAGGTCTATGTGATGAGGCCCATCGTGGTACAGTTGAGGGCTAAGTGATAGAGACCATTGTGATGTATGTTAGGCCCATGTGAAAGGCCCATCATGATGTGTATTAAGCTCTTGAGCGAGGCCCATGGTGTTACATATTTAGCCCTTGTATGAGGTCATGGGTCCACTATATGTTAGGATCTATGAGGGTCATTCCTTGGGGTAATGTTGGTTAAATGTTCACATTGTCGAGGCCGATTGTTGATGCTGCTTATTGATACCAATTATGAGTACGTGATAGCATAACATCACGATACATGCCCATACGCATCATCTGCATGTTTGTTATGAGATGTGGTTGACCATTACATATGTTATTGGGCATGTTGTTTTGAGACTCCCAAATAGGCGAAGATTGTCTCACATGAGTACACGGTATGCGTATGATTGATGCATGACTAGATTGTATGACTCATGCATCTTGCATTGTGTTGTGATTACTATACGCCCTAGCGACATCAGGGTCATAATCTCCATAGGTGTTTCGTGGATGGCAAGATGGGACACCGAAAATATATTTTACATGGGGTGCTATAGATATCCCTGGGTGAAAATCCCTAAACCCTCTTGGTTTCAGAGATTACTCCAACGTGTAGACTGAGTGGATGCATGAGCGCATGAGGGCGGTATACCATTAGACCGCGTCTCCCACTGTGTTGTGGTCGGTTAGAAGGGGGTGTGGCCTTACCTGCCCGAGAGGAGGGGGCAATGCTAGGCTGAGTCTGACCAGCTCGAGGAATGAGTCCGCTATCAACGAGTTGGGCCTGATATTGGCAGGTGGATAGTGATGTCTTTCACTCACCTTGTTGCGCGCGATGGGGCGACAATCTGGTTGAAGTGTAATAAACCCTGGTGATTTCCCAGCGAGGAACCTGTAACGCCCCGACTTTTCAGGACCCGAGTATATGACCCGTTTCCTAAAAACCTGAGTGTTAACCTTAAAGGATGGTCAAATTTGAGTATATATATTTTTTTCTTTATCAGAGTAAGCAGATGAGCGTAGTGTGGACAAATCGACATAAAGAAAAATTTTATTATCATTCAAATATACAAAAAATTACCCATAATGATTTATACAAACCAATGTTTTTGAATTTAACAAGTACAAGATTTACAAGAATATAATACATGAAGAATAACAAAAAGTATATAAATATAAGCCGCAAGATCACGCAGCTTCCTTGATAGGTACAATCACATGTCCTTGACCACTATAATGGTTCCTCATCAGTCTGAACCTGCATATCACTTAAGTCACCTGTGCTACCTGTACGGTTATATTTTTTATGGATGAGTGGCCAACTCAGTGTGAATTTTCCTCATATTTACACACCACCGCATTAGGTAAGCATAGTTATAAAATGACAAAGCAATCAAAACAATACATAATGCAGTCTTTTTAAATGCATGGATGCATGAATGCACATCGGCCTGGGGATGCACATCCAGACGGACTTGGGCTCGTCGCCCATGCAATCATCAACCTGGGAAAATCATCCATTCGGACAGGGGTCGATAGTCGGTGGTCTGTGAGCTAGCGAAATGATACCCCAAAAATCCTAAGGGAATGTTCTACAACACCCAGAATTAGCCACCTGTCATCGCCAACATGCTATGGATGCATGATTAATCAAACCGTTATTAGTCCAGTTACGATCAGCCAATTTAGGTAAGCTCAAGGTCACTACGGGGAGCTGAGAGCCCAGCGTAGGCCGACGGCTCGGGCATAGTATCCTATACCACCATCCTTGGCCCATGAGGCTACCATCTTAGGATGTTTAATGGAAATTCGTTGACTAGTGGCCATTCATATTACAATATATGGGGCTTACCACCACATGGTTGCACGGTGTAAAACATCGAACCCATATAGGAAAAATACCAGATCAAAGCCACATAGGGTGATATCAAATAAGCCACATAGGGCAATTATCAAAATAGGCCTCATAGGGCGAGTATTAAAACCATGCGATAAAAGACCATCCTTGAAAACTATTGGACACAACAACCCTGGATGGTAGGCCCACATCAATGATCCATTTAGAACACCACTCAATAACTACTAAGTCGAAGGTCCATTTTAATCACAACCAGTCGGGTTATATCCCAAGTATGAGTGTACATTTATAGGTGGGGGTTTCCTACTAATGTACCAGTTTAAAGTCCATAAGAAATACACAAATAATCCATAAGCATGAACAAATATACCGGATGAATCATTAAGCAGGCAATATAACAATTCAATTTCCAACAGTTAATGCATGTGATTATAAGAGAGAGAGATATCAATTATAACTTTTAATAAAAACTATAACTTAAGCTAATGAGAAGATGGAAAGCTCAAGGGGAAGAATAATCACCTGTAGGGTAGTGTCCACGTACTTGGTCCGAGTCTTCCTGTGGCTTATGGTTGCTCAAGGAATCTCCTAAGATTATAATTCATCTTTATCAGGTATTTCTATGGCTTTGTACATCTAACAAAAGTTCAAAAGGTTATAACAACCAGGCCTTTTAGGCTTGTGTTAGGCTCACCATGGATCTATTCAAGCAAGGTGGTCCATCATGACCCTACCTTATCCTTGCCAGGGGTTGGACAGTTCTTCACTCATGGACCCCATTTATATTAGGTGGGTCCTGTGGATGTGTTAGTGTGAATCGACACTGTCTAAATGTGGTTCGGGTAATTCAGTGCTTCCTCCAATACAGTTCAACATTATCCTGGTATTATCCAGCACAATCTAGACGGTACATACGTAAGTGGTAGGGCTCACTGTCATATGGATGGTGTAAATAAAACTCTTACATTAGGTTGGGGTATACTGTACAAACATTGCAGATAAAACACCTTTATCATGGTGAGACCTACAGCACCGATGGACGACCTGGGCCTCAGATGGTCGACCTGGGCCTCAGATGGTCGACCTAGATTAGAATAGCCTCATCAAGGTGGGGCCACATACGTGGCCCATCAACTGTGATATTGTGGGGTCCACCTGCTAACACGGTGTGCAGCCCGCCTTGCTTGTGCAGGGCCTAAAGCTCGGGCGATTTCATTGATTTTGGGTGAGGCCCACTTGCATTATGCAGGGCCCACCTGCATTTGGTGAAGCCCACGTGCATTTGCAACGTGCCCAGCTGACCCCCTGCAAATGACGTGAAACAATCTCTGTTGCAGGCAATTTTTGGAGGCCGTTTCCAGCTCGATTTTCGGCTCAACACATTACTCTGCCAGGCCATTTTCTTTAACCCATCTCAGTGCTCAACAAGGCACGTTGGCTGCCATTTCTTTCTGCCAAGAAAATGACCTGAAACGAGGCGTTTTTACTTGAGTTTTTGGACTGATATCAGTCCGATTCCGAGGACTCGCTGCAGCTTAAACAGAGCCGTTTGAGAGCTGGTTTTGGACGGGGTTTCAACCCCAAGCTGGGACATTTAGATGTCATGGTTCGGCCCCAAGTAGGGCCCGATCTCAGTCCACGTTTAGCCTCCAAGCAGAGCCTGAACTCAGGTCACATTCAGCTCCAAAACAGCGGCTGTATTCGGGCCCTGTTCATGCTCCACTATGGTCAGACTTTTGGCCCCAAATGTGGTTTATAACAGGCCCTATAGCTACATGAAATGAAGGAGAAAATTAGAGAAGAAGGAAGAAGGAAAAGCTGAAGTTTTCTGGCTGATTACCTGGCCGAGCTTAGCTCTACTTTCTCTCCTTTCTCTTTCTTTTCTTTTTCCTCACTTTTCTCTCTCTCTCACTCTCTATTCTTTCTATTTCTGGTGTGGAATTTCCCGAAGCAACTGGGTCTTATTTATAGGCAGCGAGAGGTGCCACCAACGGTTGAAAAGAACCCACCATGTGCAATGGTTAGGATCTAAGGATGGTCATGCATGGGGACCATTCATGTTTGGGGATGGACTGCTAACACCTTGGCCAACCCGAAAGTACATTCCCAGGGTCTGGTGGGGCCCATCTCGTGATCGTGGTTTGGTGGGTCATTTGGGAAGACGACCCACCCATCAATGGTGGATCTTACTTAGGGGTTCTCAGGGAGATCCAGACCGTTTGATTGGTCTGGATGGGTCCCATAAGTGGTGTGGGGCCCACTTTTCGGATCCCAGATGAGATATTGCTTCATCTCATGAGATCTCCTTGCTTTCTCTTCTCTTTCTCATGAAATGAGAGAGTTTATCATCTTAACTCGTACCTCCCTCTTAGGAGGGCTGGGATGGAGCCACGTGGCTCATCAGACGGTCACAAATGTGACAGCCTTTATTATCCAAAAGAAGAAAAATCTCCTTTTTCTTCCTTCTTAGTTGTCAACCATTTTTGGGTTGTGAGAGGACTCCTCTCAGCTGGCGAAGAGGAAGGATGAAAACCTCTGGGCCATGTGATGTTGCCTTGCCCAATAAGCTATCTGATGGTCTCTCCTATTGAATCTCAACCCTACATGAAGGAAATGGACGGTTGGGGCTGATCTTTGTTGTTTTAATGCATGAGTCAAAGAATCTATACGGTTTTGTTAAGTGGACCCACGTGAGTAAAATGGATGATTTGGATCGTCCGAAAAGTGGTCAGGGTGGTCCACTTTGGGGTTTGAAAACCTCCCAGTTTGAAATTTCAAATGACGGGAGGATTTTTTGAAAATTTCCTTCTTTTTGTGTTTTTCTCGGTCAAAGCTTTTTGACTGTGCAAGCTTGGTTTGGTGCACCTCACGTATGGTGGTGCATGTTGCACATACATTGCGTGTGGGGTCTACTTGTGATGTTAGCGATAAATCTACACCATTCGTTCGCCTAGGAATCCCTATATAGGTATCCTGGCCTAGTTTGGGGCACACGTGAGGCCTAGGTGGGCCATACGGGTTGATTCATACTTCCAATGGTGGTTTACCATTGATCTGAGGGCTGGATCACCCCAAGATTGAGTGTCAACGGGTAGAAAATCCTAATGGGCCATTTGTGAGGCTTCCACCATATATTATTGGCCAATTAATAAAAATCTATTAATACTGTACTTTACTTATAATTACGTTAATTAAGACAATTTACAATTATATAAATAAAATTTTATTATTAGCATACCATGCTATTGACCACACCTATACTAGCATATTATTTGTAATATACAATATCATACTATGCATATACCTGAATTTGAAATTGTACAACCTCATATTTAAATATGTATTGTTAAATAATTTATGACTTTATTAAAATATTTAATAATCTTTTGCATACATATTTGTACAAGATGCTTACTACTACATTAATATTTATATTTCAATTATGCCTTGTAAAATTTTCACTCTTTGTGTTTATTCAGTATAATATTATTTTTTGTGATTCTTCATCAAATATGTACATATTATCCTATTTCAATATAATTTTATGCATTTCTATATGATAAATAAATTATTAATTACACCTAAAAATTTTGATCTATTGAAGCAATTAAGATCCTAAAATCAACGTTCAGAAGCTATGATGGATTAATTTGGAATTAATCGGGTGGATGGCTTGTCGTACGAATGAATGTTGTTTTAGACGGTTGAGATTGACGATTTGAGGATCACTAGGCGCCGATGTTAAGGAAAGCTACGTGTGTTTATCACATGCATGTAAACTGATTCAGATTCTTATGGTAACACCCGAGTACTAGAAAGTACGAGGTGTTACAGAACCGTACTGATATGTGGATTTATTGAGTAGGAGTTACATACTCATTCATTCATTTCATTCACTATCCACTCGGGCTGGTGGTGCGCAACTAATTGTTGTGTACCTTTGCATGGCCAAGATTTGGTTGGGTGCACGACTAACTTAAGATCAGGAGTTTACCACATTGAGTCCTACTTTCCAAATTTAGGTATGGGACTGGTTTGGATAGAAGTCCCTTGTGGTGGACCCCGTAGCCTGCGATACTATGTACTATCATGTCGACTTCACACTCCAGCTTGGTCATTTCATTCACATCGCATATTGTATTACATCTGCACGCATATAACATTTTGGGTTACTATGTTTCTGCACTTATATGGCCTAGTCGGACTTACCAAGATTTACATATTACATTGTACCCTTGGCATCCGATATTTGGCTCTCTTTGACTCCTCATTTGCATAACTGTCCTATATTGCGTATTCTGATATTGTTTGACTCATGGACTTGTCTGTATTTCCGCTTATTCTATTATCGTATGATTTATTATCTTGTCAGTATTTTCTGTTTACTCCGATAATTCCTACTCTTATCAGTATTTCTGCTTATTCTGATATCGTTCGATTTATGGATTATCATTATTTCCGGTATTGTATGATTATGACATTGTATTGAATACTTGACACTTACCTTGTGCTCACACTTACACCACCCTCTAAGCTTTCTATAAGCTTATGCATTATAGATGCGTGCAGGTGAGGTTAGGTTGCATTGGAGTTAAGCATAGAGCATGCAGCGGTCTTCTGGTGCTTAATTTTCTATTTATGTATTTTCCTTTCAGCATTGTACTCAAATAATTATATTAGTGGATATGTGATGATGATGTTGCCTTTGTGAATTGGGTAAACTTGTGGTTATGCTTATTACGAGTTAAATGTAAAAAAAAAAACTCCTTGTAGGATCCCAGGATCGGAATATGGCGTATGTACATTAAGAGTCGAGAATGGGGTACTACAGAGGCTGTCAGCACCAGAATCGGTAATCGGGATTCCTGTGAATCTGATTTTTGGGTTTTGGGCATGACATGTTTACTCTTATGTAGGGCATAAACTTAGGTCCTTTGTATAGGTCCTAGACCTGTGTGGCCTAAACTAGGTTCCATGTGTGGATCCTTGACCTGTGTGGCCTAAACTAGGGTCCTTGTATGGATCCTTGACCTGTGTGGCCTAAACTAAGTTCCTTGTGTGGATCATTGGCTTGTGTGGCTTAAAACCTAGGTTTCTTGTGTGGATCCTTAGCCTGTGTGCCCTAAAACCTAGGTGCTTTGTGTAGGACCTCTTCTCGTGTAGGGCATAAATGTTTATCTTGTGTAGGCATGTTTAGGTACCTTGTGTACGTCCTAGAGTCAACCTTGTATAGGTTGTATAGGTTTGAGGTGAACCTGATTTGAAACCTCTGTTAGTGAAATCTGGTACACTCAAGGGTTGAGTGCATCCGCTAGGAGTGGAGTAGGCACATAGCCGAACCACTATAAATGACTATGTTTGGGAATGATATTTGCATATTCTCTTATTGTGTTTACTTTGAATGATCACATGAAAGCATGACAATATGCATAGTTGGAACTGATAAGACTCACATCCCACACACTTTCACATAGTTCATTCATCATAGACTAAGTGTCATATCTTGTTTAAATATTGAGTAGTCTTGTGATTAGATCCTCTACTTAGCATGGAAGCCTGTAGAGTTAAAATGAGTATATCTTGATAATTACATATTAGATCAAAATTAAGTTAATAGGATTTTAAATTATCATGAAAGTTTATAAAGTCCTATTCACCCCCTTCTAGGACACTCTGACCCATTCCTACTTCTACTATTGTGTTCTTTACCGCAATTTCACCATAAACATGATTAAACTAAAACTCTTAAAGAAAAATATGAAAATCTAACAAGAAAAGAAAGAAAGAAGAAGAAGAACTCTTAAAGCAATAACACTCCTTGTTCACAACTGCAAGTGTAGGGTTGCGATGTAGTAATAATCTTGGTAAGAGTAAGGTCAAATCCACAAGGACTAATCTTATATGTTTCTGAAAGTAACCAGAACTAAAACTAGAAGAAGATGTAAATGTAAATCTAAATAATTGAAAAGAGTAATCGTGAATGATGTAATTGAAACTTGTGAATTTAAAGGTGGGAACTAGGGTAAAAAGGATCTACTTGTAGCTATTGGGATGCTACTTCACTTGATTCAGGAGATCCAACTGGAATCAGAGTCATATCTTATCCAGTTGATGAAAGAGAGATTATCAAATCTATAAACTTCTCATTGATTTTAGCCTCAATAGAATAGAATTGTGAAGATTAGTAGGGATTCCATCACCCAACCATGCCTAGGAGACAATGAAAAACAACAGGATTTATGAATCCCACAAACTCAAATAAGAAAAGAAAATACTCAAACCTATCACAGATCTACTGTAATTTGAGCCACAACAAACCATTAAAAACTGAAAGTATTCCTTAAAATAAACTAGAAATCAATGAAGTTCAACATAAATTCATGAATCAAAGTAAAATAAACATCTCAATCATGTTTAAAACCCCCAGTGTAGGGTTGCGATGTAGTAATAATCTCAGTATGACCGTGGTTGAATCCATGGGGACTGAAACTTATACATTTCTGAAATTAACTAGAAGTAGAACTAGAAGAAGATGCGAAACTAATTATGAAGTATTTGATAGAGTAATTGTGAATTAATTAATTAAAACTAAGAATTTAAAGGTGGGAACTAGGGTGCCAAGGATCCACATGTAGTGATCAGGGAGCCCTCTTAATTGATTCAAATAACAGAATTCGAATTAGAGTCTTATCTTATCTAAATAGAAAATATATCGATAAAACTAAATCTGAACTTTCATGGATTTAATTCTCAATGAAGGAGAACTATGATAATTGGCAGGGATTCCATCACCAAACTATGCCCAGGTGACAATGGCAAACAACAGGATTTACTAATCCTATAATCTAAAAGCAAGAGAATAGTGAATATTAGGAAGGATTTCATCACCTTACCATGCGCAAGGGATGATGGCGAACAACAGGACTTACTAATTTCACAATCTCAAATCAGAAAAAGAATATACTTAAAGCTTTTCTAGATCTATTGTAATTTGAGTTACAATAAACCATTAAAAACTAAAAGTATTCCCTAAATATCAAATTAGAATCCATGGAGTTTAACATAAAATGAATCAAAGTAATAAAAACATCCCATCATGCTATAGGCCTCGCCTCTTAGCTCTACTTAAGAGGTTTAGCCAACCATAGACATGATTGGATCAAAGTCTCTTAAAAAAAACATGAAAACAACTAAGGGGAATAAAAACTTTTAGCGACGGCTTTTTCACCCTTTTGCTCTACTCCTTAAGCCCTAAAAGATGCTTAGGAATATCTTAGGGAGTCGTATTTATAGTTGTGAAACTCTAACTTTCGCACCTAGTTGAAAAAATTTAGAAACTGCCTCAAATTTATGCAGTTTGCTATAATAGACTTCACTTTACGCAAATTTTCAAAATATACTTCACTCTGCACAATTTCATAAAATGATCCAGAGTTTTAGAATATGCTTTTTCAAGACAATTTAAGGATTTCTTTTCAAAATATACTTCCTTAGTTTTCTTGGATGTTTGGTATGTAAATTCTTCCATCTTGGTCTCCTAAGATCCATCCCTTGCCTTGGTGATTCTTGAGCATCAAATCCATGCTTTTAACACCCTTTTCAATCCAAGCTCTTAAATTCACCTTGCAATACAAACATGAGTAAAATAGAACATTAAGCATTATCATGTTTATAAAACTACGATATATATGGAGAATAATATGCAATATTTGACCCTTAACACAATCCCCAACTAGCATTTTGCTAGTCTCGACGAAAGTATGCGAAAAATACTTCAAGAACCACAGGATAATTTCTATAAGCTCAAGTGGTTTAAAAAGTAATCCAGATAATATAATTCTAAAATACATCAATGTTGTGCATTACCTTCTCCTAAAGTCTAGCACTCGGTAAGTTTCATAATCAAGTTTAAAGCATTAATCTTCCAATTAGAACAATTCCAAACATTGAGTTTCATAGGTGAAAGTTCAATTCTTCAAATTGTGATAACATTGATAATTAAAAGAACATTCAAGACAACCAAAACATAAACCGAAACTTGCCTTACACTTCATCTTTTAATTCCTTTTTTTATTCCTCCAGTTTTTTATTTTCCATCGATGACTTTCACGTTATGTCAACCTTTTTAAAGATCTTTAAAAGGTGGCCTTTTCGAAGACAACCATTTTTTAGCTGGGTATTATTATTATTTTTTTAAACATGATGGACAAATTCTCCACGTGGGTTCCTTTCATGCTAAATAATCACCAAGTTAACAATTCAATGTTAACTGAAACTTTAATGTGACTGCTAGATGTGGCATGTGAAATCATGACTCGATCAATATTTTAAACTTCTACTTGTGGATTAATAACTTGAACTTAAATTTGAAATCTCCCAAGTGATAAACTTTAAGAGACATAAGGCATTAACATTACGTATCTTGTAATTCTAATTCTTGTATTAACTTTGAGATCACTTAAATTTGTAGAAATTTTATAAAATTTTTGCAAAATTTCACCACTTCGCCTAAAGACTAAGAAAACAATTGATTAGCCTGCCTAATCCACACCCCCAACCTAAAATTGACATTATCCTCAATGTAAAAAAGATAAGCATTCAATGCAAATGAGGCAACAAAAAGAAAAGGGAAGTGGTGGAAAGGTAGTACTTGAAGAAAGAATTCTGAGGTTTTTTTTCAAAATATCTCAATGTGAAGATGAGTTAGCATAAGAATTAAACCATCAGAAAGTAAACTTTCCTAAATATCAAAAAATAAACTATCCTAAACAGCGAAAAGCAAACTATCCTAAATGGTGAAAAGTAAACTATCATAATCGTAAATTCTTTGAAAGAAATAAACCTAACTAGGAAAACAGGTGAAAGCTACTTAGTTATGCCACAAGGTTCCTCTTTCGGTTAGTATCTTGATAAATTTTTTAGTAAGTTTCGTAACAAGATCATCCAAAAGTCTTTTTTATAATAGGCTTGGATACCCTAGAGCATAATTTTTCAGAGAAATTTGTAGACCTTGGCATAAAGTTTCCTTTTAATCTCTTGAGGTGTCCAAAGTGCATATGATTCACCTGAGACAGAGAAAGTTTCAGAGTTGGTGCAACATGGTGAATCAGGGACTACAAGTAGATAAAATTTAAAAAAATTCTCGGTAAGTGATGTAGTCTCAACATATTTTAAAGTTTCAGGCTTTGGTTCAACTTTTAGCTCCTCCTCTCTTAATGATAAACATTTAAGATTTGTTGAAGGCAGGACTTCAGAATAAGGATTTTCTTAGTCAGTAACAACCACCAAGGTATTGTTTTGTAAGGCATTAATTATTTCTTTTATCATGTGATTATTTGAATCTGTAAAATATGCCAACTGATCTTTTAAAGAGTTAAGATAGTCAGTTGAGAGAGGCTCATTTTTTACATTGATGTCTTTGGTGATATGCCCAATGATTCCTTGGTCTTCTCTCAGAATAGAGGGAAACATGATCTCCTGCTCCTCACCTTAGTGAGAGTCAATTGTCACCGAATACATCTCGCCCTACCCTGCATAAACAGATTGTGGATCAATAGACTCATTGATGTGAAGACTCTGTTCATTATTACTACTCAGTAGAGGCATCATATCGTTAAGTCTTGACGGCTCATAAGGTGACCTTAACTGAGTGGTTTTAAATTTCAGAGTCATCTCGGGAAACTTGTTCGTCTCCCTAATCATATTATAATCTAAATCAAGGGAGTGGTCTACACATGCCTCAAAAGAGTCACGTGGTTCACTTAGAAGGGACTCTTCTTCCATATATAAATCAAACGTGTCAGATGGGTAAAGTAGATCATTATGGTCATCAATGTCCTGTATCTCGTGATCACTTTCTTGAACCATAATTAAAATCGATTCCAGTGAATCTTGGGCTATAAACTCATGATTCTTATATCAATACTTATCATCCTCTAATTCAGTACAGTTTACAAGTGGAATGAGATCACTTTCCTCACACTGTTTTCCTAAGTTGAATTGAGGCTCAAATAAACTAGCTTCTTCCTCCTCATTGAAGTCAAGAGTGTCATATGACTGGAGCACATCAGTATCATTATATTTAAAAGACATCTATGTCTCTTGATCATTCATTTGGACAGTCATCAAGATCGACTCTTCGAAAAATTGAGCCGTATGCTCGTTAACACAATCCAACTTTTCATTCTCAATTTCAATACTCTCCATAAGAGAGTTAGGATCACTTTACTCACATTGTGTTTTTAGATTGAGTTGAGATTGTGATAACCTAGCCTTTTCAACCTTATCAAGGGGCAATTCAATCGCTTCTAATGATTTCATCAAGCTTGCGACAAGTTGGTTGAACTATTCTTGATAGTCTGTGAAATTTAAATGTGAATCCTCTTAGATCGTTTCTAGTTGGATTTCAAAGGTAGGGGATCCAAGAGAATAGTCACTATAATCAACTGTTGGTTCATCTCTCCAATGTTGATGTTTACACTGATCATAGTTGTACGGGCATAGGTGGGAGAGTCTGATGATTGTTTGTCATATTATCACTTATAATATAATCTTACATTGTTTTCTTCTTGTCTAATGGGTGATAATATTTCTCACTCTCATAATTATGATAATCCCAACAATCACGTACTGTTTTCTTATTCTGTGGGGTATAATTATTCTCATGCCTATGATCGCGTAAGGACTTCTTAGCCGGTGGAACATTGTATTCTGGTTGGTTCTCGATGATGGTTTCAAATTTTTTTCCAGAGATAGGCTGTTTCCTAACATAATCATCTGATAGCCCTTCACAATTTCTCATATTTTCTAAAACTAGCTCAGCATACTGACGTTCCCACTCTTGCATATACATGGTGAAACCATAATCCTAAACCTAATCCTATAATAGAGTAAAAGAAAAATCTTATAGCATTATGGAAAGTAAGTAGAGGATAAGTTAAGAGTTTACCGATTTGGAGAGTTCTATTTTAGGATCTTACAAAATAGAAAACAATGTTAGTTTCAAAAAATAAATAAGAAAAAATCCTAACCTAAAAACAAAATAAAAAGTTAGTCCTAAAAATAAATCAGCTTCTAAATAATAAAAAATAGTTTCTAAAAATAAATTAGGAAAGCTTCTAAATCTAGAAATAAAAAGAAAAGTTAGTTTCTAAAAACAAATTAGGAAGGTTTCTAAATCTGGAAATGAAAAGTTAGTTTCTAAAAACAAACTAGGAAAGTTTCTAAATCTGGAAATAGAAAACAAAATGAAAATTAGTTTCTAAAAATAAATTAGGAAACTTTCTAAATTTAGAATTAGAAAGTAAATTAGTTTTTAAAAACAAAAAAGGAAAGTTTCTAAACCTAGAAATAGAAAGCTAAGTTAGTTTCTAAAATAATTATTGAAAAAACCCTAACTTAAAAATATAAAGTAGAAAAATCCTAATCTTAACCTAATTCCAAAACTAATCAAATCCAAAAAATGCAACATCAATTCTCAGTAGCAGCACCAAAAACTTGTTCACAACACCAAATGTAGGGTCGCGATGTAGTAATAATCTTGTTAAGACTGAGGTCGAATCCATAGGGACTGAAACCTGTACGTTTTTGAAATTAACTAGAAGTAGAACTAGAAGAAGATGTGAAACTAATTCTGTACTGATTGAGAATGTAATTGTGAATAGAGTAATTAAAACTAAGAATTTAAAGGTAAGAATTAGGGTGTCAAGGATCCACTTGTAGTGATCAGGGAGCCCTCTTGCTTGATTCAAGTAACACAATTAGAATTGGAGACCTATCATATCCAATTGGAAAATATATCAATAAAACTAAATCTGAACTTCCATTGACCGAATTCTCAATAAATGAGAACTATGATAATTGGCAGGGATTCCATCACCAAACCATGCCTAGGAAACAATGGCAAACAATAGGATTTACCAATCCCATAATCTAAAAGTAAGGGAATAGTGAAGATTAGGAAGGATTCTATCACCCTACCATGCGTAAGGAAAATTGTGAACAATAGGACTTACTAATTTCACAATCTCAAATCAAGAAAAGAAGATACTCAAAGCTATTGCAGATCTACTGTAATTAGAGTTACAATAAACCATTAAAAATTGAAAGTATTCCTTTAATATCAAATTAGAATCCATAGAGTTTAGCATAAATATGAATCAAAGCAATAGAAACATCCCATCCTACTACAAGACTTGCCTCTTAGCTCTATTTCAGAGGTTTAGTTAACCTGTAATGTCTCGAAAAAATCCGTATAAAGGGCCGAGTACCACCTCAAGAAGAAATACCTAAGGATCGTATCCTATAGAAATTTAGGCAAAAATTAATTAAGTACTGAACTAAATTAATCGGTGGATTTAACTCGAACCACTATCTATATAAATGGCAAGACCCAAAACCATTAATATCATTGACTCAACACTATAAAAATCTAGGAGAAACCCCAAGAGCATGTCGCTCTTGGGAGCACATTTAAACTCTGTATCATACCTGGATTGCACATCGAAAGTCAGATGACCACGAAACTATAGGGTTATGACCGTCTTATTAGGCTTGACAACCACCGTGGGAATCGAACCCAAATAGTGTCCAAAAATGCATAGCTTGAGCCGTGAGTAAAGAGTGGGAGAAATGCGAATATTTTTAGAAAGAAAAGTTAAACTTAAGTGAATTGGGTCGTTCGCTTACGCGTGAAATTGAGGATTTTGGACCGTCAATTTCTGACCAAACTTCACCTAGGGAAAAAGAAAATTTCTCTACTCATATCCGTATACTTATGACACCGATTTAGTAAGCATGACCGTGGATCTGACATGGGTCTCCCATGGTCAATCGGCTTATCAAATCGCACTGAAATCTCATCCTGGCAAAGATCGATTGTTAGGAAATTTACCCTACGCCATAAGCGAGTAATGGACCCCCAGATGAGCCCCTTTTGTCCGAAACAGACGCCTTTTGAATACAAAATAGGTATACCATGGCCCTGGGGCCATTTGCATTAGTGTTGGGCCTATATATAGCCCTTAAACCCCACCATTTCTATTCCATACGAATTTCTCTAACCCTAGGAGAGAGAAGAGAGAAAAGAAGAGAAAAGAGTAAGGAGAGAAGAGAGAAATAGAGAGATCGTTGTTGGGATTCTTTCTCACAACTCTACGCCATGGATTCACCTCCCCACTTCGTTACACAATCGTTTCTGATTACGATTTGGGTAAGAAATCCTAACCCTAATCTTAATTTAGAAATCCAAATAGAGCAATCGATGAAATAGCTAACCTATTTCATTGTTTAGGTGTCCATCGTTCCATTTTCGAGGATGTAGGATTTGAACCGAGTCCGAGTATTCCAACGAAAGGTGCGGACTATAAACGTTTAGGTTATGATTTTCAATGCTTTCAATATCAGCAATGATTTATGTCTGACTTGATTGCTGCCATATTGTCTTAAATACGACGTTTTTGATATATTATACATGTGTGAACTATGTTGAATACAAAATGCATTCCATGTGTTTGTTAAAATATTTGATTGAATGTGGAATTATGTTTATGCTTGCTGTGACTTCTAATCTAAGATTCATGTTTATCATATGCTTGATGACGTCTTTTGTGTAAGGAATTGCTATAGTTCATGCTATAACTAATCTAGTCTATGTATTTAGTAATGTGTAATCTAAGTGTTTTATAAAATTTCTGAATGAGAAATTGTTGATGAGTAGTATCTAATAAGGGTATTAAGGTAGGATTCTCAATTACCTTATCCATATGTATAATTTCCTTCACGATATCTTAATTTTGTCTACATGATTTATGGATTAAATATAACTGGTTAGTAACATGTTCAATGTCATGCCCTAAACTCAAAAAATAGGCTCACAAAATTTCTGATCGCTGAATCCGGTGCTGACAATGTCCGTAGTACCCCATTCTCGGATCCCGACACTCATATGCCAGATTTCGATCTTGGGATCCTACAAGGAGGATTTTCAGTATAATTTTTTTTTTGTAATGGAGCATAACCACAAGCATAACCAAGTCACAAAATAACATCACCACATATCCACTATATCAAAAACTTTAAATACAATGCGGAAAGGGAAATGCAAGGTGATCAAAAAACTCTAAAATAATCCAATACGCGTTCCTGCCTCAGCGCTGCTACGATCTAACGACACCTGCATGCAATAGTCATGCATAAGCTTACAAAAGCTTAGAGGGTGGTGTAGGTGTGTGCGCAAGGCAAGTGCTAAGTACTCAATATCAGGGAAATGTGAAAATATGCTAGTAAGTCTATGAATACTATCAGTTATACCAAGGCTACGCGATGCTAGGCATGAATGCTATCGGCCATACCAAGGCCATGCGATGCGAGGCCTACGTTGCCAAATGTCATATGCGAGATGCAATACAAGCATGCCAGTCCTCATCAAGTATATATATAAGTACAGTTCCTCTTTGGGATATCACCGGGGTCTAGAACACTCTACACTGACTGTCGCCTCTCTAGCCACATAACCCATCGAGTGAAAGAGACCACATCATCCGCCTGACCAGTAGTCTTCCAATGCCTACCCAACTCATTGATAACAGACTCATTTATGAGCTGGTCAAACTCAGCCTAGTTTACAACCCTCTCACTCGGGTGGATAAGGCCACACCCCCTTCCAAACAACCATGACACAGTGGGAGATGCAACCTACTGGTATTCGACACTCCTGTGCTCGTGTATCCACTCGGTTTAGATGTTGGAGTATCTCTTGACACCAGAAAGGTTTTGGAACTTTCACCCAAGGACATCCTAAGTGTCCACAGTGTTAGAACCAAGTATTTCTAGTATCTGATACGACCATCCATGTTTTGCCTGTGGAGGCCACGGCCTTGAGTTGCTAGGGTGTACAATGATCACGTCACACATATGCGAGATGCATGAATCACACTGTTCAGTCATGCAACAATCCTGCTCATGCCACGCGCTTATGTGGGTAACTCCTATCAGCATCCCATAGATAATCTGCCCAATGGCATATGCTATGATTAGTCACTCCTCATATCAATCATACATATGATGCGAATGGGTATGAATCGTGGAATTATACTAAGTATGTTATAAAGTGATGAACTATCAATACGTATGGGCTTATCAATGGGCCCAAGGGAAAGTTACAATGTGAACATTTAACCAACATTATCCTTACAATGTGGACATCAAACCATCATTGCTCCCTAGGGCATAGCCCGCCATAAACATCATTACATAAACCATAGTAGAATCACACATTGTAATGGACTTGTGTACATCCCATTAGGCCTCAACCCATGGGCCTCATATACATCAAATGGGCTGCATCATATGGGCCTCATATATATCAAGGTGGGCCTCAACGGACGGCCTTATACACATCAAGGTGCGCCTCAACAATGGGCCTTGTACACACCAAGGGGACCTCAACAACGGGACTCATATATCACATCGGGCCTTATCAAATGGGCCGAATCAGATGGGCCAAGTCGAATAGGACGAGTTGAATAGGCCAATTGAAATGGGCCGAACCCAACTCGTCTATTTTTAGAAATCCATATATATATATATATATGTATATATATATATATGTATATATATATATATATATGTGTATATATATATATATATATATACATATATATATATATATATACATATATATATATATATACATATATATATATATATATATATATATATATATATATATATATGAATCATATTAAAAGATCAACTAGACTATTCCATATCTAACTATAGTGATAATGATTTTTGCGGTTAAATTCCAGTGGGCTCCATCATAGGGTTTATTTCCCATCTAGCCTATTCATAAGGTCACAAAGACCTGAATTTAGAGGAAAAACAAATATCATATTGGTTTAAGCTTTGAAGTCCAAGGGTTTAATGGTGGACGTTCAAACCCACTGTTTCCTATAATGTGGTCCACCTGATCCTAGATCTGTCTCATTTTTCTTCTAACACAAGCCTAAGTCGAGCTTGCAAAAAGGGTTGGACAGTTTGGATGCAACACATGCATCATGGTGGGTCCCATAGGGATGGACAACATAGATAAAACACATCCCTCATGGTGGGGGGCACACTGATAAAGGTGTGGAATACATATATCAGTGGGTCCCACGTGGGGCCCACCATAATGTTTATTTTCCACCCAATCTATTGATAAGGTCACACAGACCCGGATGAAGAGGAAAATCAAATTTCATAAAGATTCAAAACTTCTATGAAATCCAAAAGGATTTCAATGGCAAACGTTCAATCATCACTATTTCCTATAGTGTGGACCACCTGAGTTCCATATACGGCTGATTTTTAGGGTGGCCCACTGCCCTGAGGGCCCCCATCAAATGCAGGGTGTTAACGCCCAACACACATCACGGTGGGGCCCATAGTTGGGACCCAACAGTCCTTGCCTCTTTGAGGAACGCAACAGCAGGACGCTGCTGCAGCGTCCTCTGGACGAGCAGCAGCACCTACTGCAAATAATATGTATATTTTTTATTTTAGGTTTTTTTAAGATTTTTCCTAGGTGGGGGCCCACACCAGAAGAATTCACCCCACCCATTAGATTCTACATCTCATGACAGATCAAGCAAGCCCAATATTTAGCATGTTCTAGTGTATAGTAATATCAGAGTGGATTTTAATAGTAAAACCACTGTTTTCTAAGATATGGCCCGCCAGATAATCAGATTAGCTTCATTCTTCTGCTTAATGCCTAAAATGACCTGGGGGATGGGATGGATGGCTTAGATTAGATCGATACATCAAGGTGGGGCCTGCATGAGCGGCCCACCCAAAAAGCTTGTTGTTAGTACACCCCACTGTCTGTTCATGCTCACTGAACAGGTGGACGCTGGACGGACAACATGAATACATTAATCAAGGTGGGTCCTACATGAACGTGGCCTACGTGATTTGTATCAACCCGATATTTGTGTTTTCCCATCACCCCAAGGTAAGGCCCACATGGCTTGGACAGTGTGGATCCAACACATCCATCAAATGGGTCCCACAAAGTTGGACGACTTGGATAAATTGTATGCATCATGGGGTCATGAACAAGGGAAAAGGAGAGATCGAATGATGGAGGGACCCCAGCACTATGGGCCCTCCCTTCCATGATTTACAACATACATCAAGTGGGTCCCATTACATGTAGACCCGATTAAAAATCAATGGTGGAGATTCTTTCTCCACCAAAATGCAACGTCTAGATGACCCAATTTATGCAAGAAATGTAAACATCATGATGGGGTCCATGGAGAATAGCCCCATCATGGAATGATCATGAGAAATAAGGTGGGCCATCGGCCACATCTAGGGTCCAAAGTGAGATCCACATCATCAATCAGTAGTCCTCACTTGGCACATCATAAAAACATAAAATCTAGGCCTATGGAAACACCCACCATTGAATCTTCTTGGTTAGATGGAACGACAATCTTCTTGTGTCTCACTTTGATGGAAGATACTAAGAAATGAAGGGCTATGATGATGGATCTTGGGATGGGAAGTGGGCTACACATAACACCTTTCTCTCTTGAAATTTCTTGGACATCCGCCACTTTGTTGCTTGAAATTTGTGAAGAGTAAGAGAGAGAGAAAGGATGGTTGTAAGAGAGGTGATGGGTGTGAGTGATGGATGTGAGTTGATAGGTGTGAAAGTGCACCTATTATGTGCCCTGGTTTGTCAATTACGTTGTAAGTCGAGTCAGTCGGACGACAACATTTAACAAAAAGATCAAGTCAAGCGTCTGCCTCATCTGGATGTGTGGAAGCTCGCCAAAAGATAAATCATAGCCTCACATCCCTTGTCTCAAAACACCAGGTGATTAAACCCTTAAAAAGAACTAGAACATCTTAGGGTTTATGTGTAAGAAAACTTTTTATCAAAAAGAAAATCTTTTAAGTTTTTCTTACACTGTCGATTATATCGATTCCCCTTTCGATATGATCGACCAGCTCTGTCGATGTCTTCGACATATCAATCGATACAATCGAGTGAGGACAAAAAGCGTCCAGCAATCAAACAATCTTCTAGACGATTTATCGATATATCGACCTTCGGGTCGATATCATCGATATTCAAAAATTGATCATATCTGAAGTGGATTGATCATATCGACAGACTGCTTTTCGGCGCCCCTATTTTTCTAAAGAAAACTAACATATGCTTCCATATATCGATAACTGTCCGATTCAATCTGAACTCAAATATCAATCATATCGGGAGTCAGTCGATCATATCGACTGTGGGGCGCATCTTCTCACCAGCATGAATTTCAGGTTGCTTTTAATGTTGATCGGGGTGCTTGTCGATAAATCGATATTCATATATCGATCATATTGAGACCAAGTCGATTGGATCGAGTCAGGACATAATTTGTCCAGCAAGCTTACATGTAAATCTATACGATTTATCGATCCCATCGACAAGGTCTCCGATATGATCGATGTACAAATTTCGATGACATCGACTGTTTCCCCGATCATATCTGTGATCCTGAAATTCTTCAAGGCTTCTCTCTTATTTTTTACTTGTCGATAGATTGAACCATCACTCGATGGAATCGGAGTTTGAAATCCGATATCATCGATGTGTGTCTCGATCCCATCGACCAGTTGGCAGAAGGTTTCCAAAAGTGAAATGAAAATTGAGTTCTTATCATCGAAAGGTCGGCCGATACAATTGAGAGTATACGCTCGATCATATCGACGACTGCTCGATGATATCGAACTCTGTCATAAATATGTTCGTTTATATCCGTTGGAACCTTTTGCCTATAAATAGAGAGAATTGTCTTCATTGCTGGTAGAGAAAGTAGAGAGTGCTTTTGAGAGTTTTAACCTTCCTATCATTTACCTTAAGCCCTTTCTCTCAGGAAGTTCATCCTCCAATCCACCCTCATCATTGATATCTCATAGAGTGGATTGGGGAATGAACTTCCGCATTCAAGGATCCTTCAGCTACTACCTTAATGACATATCATTAAGCTGGGATGCCTTGAATGCATAGATGATGGGAACCTCTCTATCTTCCTTATAGAAAATTCTTCAGAGAGTGGTATGCCATCATAGCCTTGACCCAACCTAAGCCTAGCATATATACATCTTTATGTTGCGGATCAAGGGAGCTGAAGATTCTTCATCAACAAGAAGGAGATCTTCATCATTGCGCTGAAAGGGACTCATCAACCTATCTGTAAGTACTAAGAGTCTAGAGGACACTTAACAATCATTCCTTTTTAGGATTAGGTTTTAAGTGTTGCTCACCATTTGAAGTCCTTGAAGGAGGCCTACGACGGGAGTGTACGTGTGGGGTGCGTTGTGTGGACCCTTGCTGTGTGGAGAGCATAAACATCTGGTTAGGAGTACGCCAGCAAAACTCTAGGGTTTGAGGTGAATCGAGTAGAAATCTCAGGGTGCGTTGTGTGGACCCTTGTCCTGTGTGGGCATAAACATCTGGTTAGGAGTACGCCAGCAAAACTCCAGGGTTTGAGGTGAACCGAGTAGAAACCTCTGTAAAGGTTGAAGGTGAACCTGATTTAAAACCTTAGGTTTGAAGTGAACCATGGGAAACCTCTTTAGTGAAATTCGGTCACTCAAGGGTTGAGTGTGGAAGCCAGGAGTGGAGTAGACAAGTTGTCGAACCACTATAAAATGACTGTGTTTAAGTTTGATATTATCTTTCATTTATGTGATTGCCTAACATGTCTTTCTATATGATCACATCCTATGCACACACAGTCATATCCATCACAATCTCATATATACATTGTTTGTCTTTTAAATAGTTTGTGATTGGATCCTTTATTAGGCTTGGAAGCTAGTAGAGTTAAGGTTGAGTAATCTTAATCAATACTCTGCGATAGGATTAGTGTAATAAGGATTTTTAATAATTTATAAAAACTTTAAAAAATCCTATTCATCCCCCTCTAGGATATACTAACCTATTCCTACTTCAACTAAAGCGGTCTTCACCGTAATTTCAAGGTGTACTTGACATGTATGAGTGTGTAAGAGAGAGTTGACTTTGGGGTTACTCTTGTACTTGACATGAGGTGATTGATTGATTGATTGAGTGATTAATTGATGGGACATGTTGTAGAGATTCTCTTCGGATTGCAAACGCATGGTGTTTTCTTTGAACTGAACACGGGCCCACATCTCCTTGCCAGGGTATCGAATTAGTATGCAAGACGTGGCGTTGGAACCGAAGAGACGGTGTGGTGCAATGGTATAAGTCTCAGATTATGCTGACTCAAATCTATGGAATTCGACTTAGGGTTGCACGCAAACGTTGATTATAGGTTGCGGGTTACTGGAATTTATCCGAAAAGATCGCGGGAGTTGATGGAGTAGTACGGACTAGGATACGGGCCTTACAGCTCTCCCCACTTAATAAAAATTTTATCATCAAAATTTATACTACCATCACAGCTAATCATAATTCATAAGGAAATAGGAAACATAACATCATATATAATTAAAATACAATACAACATACAATTAAACATAAAAAAGATGGGGCTAACGCTCTTGAATCTCAGCCTTGCGCTCCCAAGACGCCTCATCCACACTATGATGGCCCCACTACACCTTCACCAAGGGAATGACCTTGGTCCTTCCGATTGATGATACGAACTGGCTGCTCAATGTAAGAAGCATCCTCACGAACCTCTAACGGCTATCACTCAATAACAGGAACGATGTCTGACCCATACTTCCTCAACATAGAGACGTGAAAAACGTTGTGGACACCAAAAAACTGAGATGATAGGCAACTCGATAGGCCACGGTGCCAACGCGCCCAATGATCTCGAAAGTTCCTATGAATTTTGGGGCAAGCTTGCCCTTTGCTCTGAATCAAATGATGCCCTTCATGGCGAGACCTTGAGATACACTGTCCCCAATATAGAACTCCAAGGGACGACGCTGACGATCAGTAAAACTCTTCTGTTGGCTCTGAGCTGTATGCATCCGCTGCTTGATGATATCAATAACTTCTAATGTCTGCTGCACAAGCTCGGGACCTAGGAGACGCCGTTCTCCAACCTCTGTCCAACAACTCAGAAATCTACATGGTCTGCCATATAATGCCTCAAAAGGAGTCGTTCCAATGGTTACCTAATAGTTGTTGTTGTACATGAACTCAGCCAATTGCGGGTGCTTATCCCAGCTACTCGAGAAATCAATTGCGCAGGCCTGAAGCATATCCTCAAGGATCTGGTTGACCCTCTTGGTCTGGTCATCAGTTTGCAGATGGTATGCGGTGCTGAGATGCAAATCAGTCCCCATTGCTCTCTAAAAACTCCTCCAAAACTGAGACATGAACTTCGGTTCTTGGTCTAAAATGATAGAGACAGGAACACTATGCAGTCTCACGATCTCACGATCTCATCAACAAACAGCTTGGCGAGCCGGTCTGCATGCCAGGTCTCATGAATAGTAAGAAAATGTGCTGACTTAGTTAGACAGTCCACGACAGCCCAGATGGCGTCATGATTGAGCTGTGTCCTCGGCAAACTCATGACAAAATCGGTAGATGTGTGCTCCCACTTCTACATCGAGACGCTCAACGACTGTAATAGACCAAGGGGTCTCTGATGATCAGCCTTGACACGCTGGCATGTCTCACACTCAGCCATAAAACTGAGTATCTAGTGCTTCATCCCTGTCTAAAAATACTGATGCCTCATATTGCGATGCATCTTTATCGAGCCAGGGTGGATAGAGAACTGCAATCGATGTGCCTCGGTCATAAGATCTCAGTGAAACTCAAGAATATTCGGGACATATAATCTGCCTTTGAAGTGAAGTCCACCATTAGAACCAATCTGTCAATCTGACTGACTCTCAGATATTGCCTCAACCTGATAACTATGCACTAACTCATATGCCTGCTGATCCTCGATCACCCTTACAATAAGAGGGGTTGAATCGACAAGCTCGATAACTGCACAATAGAAGACTGCAAGCTGATCTTGAAGTGAAATGCTAACACATCCTCAAACATCTTCCACCCCCGAATCATTATGTAACACCCCGAATTTTTGCCAACCTGGAATTAGACATCCTTAGGCAATGGGTTGACCATAACACCTTGGTAACCTCTCAGAACCCAATTCTAAAGTCAGAGATATCATTTAGAACGAAATTCTTTAGAAATTTAACGTGAATTAGCCAGCGCTACACTGGACTTCCTGTAAAATTAGCACCAACCACTTTAAATACGATCTGTAAGACCCAAAACCTCTAGAATTGTTACCGCTACGTTACCCTAAAATCTAGGATCAAATTCTAAACCCGTTTGCCCTCAGGAACCCTTTAAAACTTTGTATTGGATCTAGACCGTGCGTCGAAAGTTCGATAGCGATAATCTTAGACAATTACGACCACCTTGTTGGACTTGACAATCGTTTCGAAAATCAAGCCCAACTGATGTTCTGAGGCTATTTCATTGAGCCTGGAGCAAGGAGTGTGAGAAAGAGTGAAATTCATTAAAAATTAAATGTCATTTAAATAAATCTGGCACATTTCTCTTGCGAGTTAAGTATAAGCATTCAGACCGTTGGAATCTGACCCAAATACACCCTCGGATCAGGGAACATTTCTCACTCGGGTCGGTGTACTTGAAATCCTTGATCGAATCTCCGTGACCGCTGAACTGAAACTGGTCCGCCACATGCAATCTAGGAACACTGTCGGACTGAAACCTTAATGTGATCAGGATCCAACATCCATGAGCTTAAGTCCGACCGCATTCGGCCAAGGGCCCTCCCGAAATGCTCTTTTAGATCGAAAAAGACCCGATTTGGCTATAACCCAAGTATACCTTTGTCCCAAGTCTAAATAGGTGACTTTTTAGCCTATATAAGGGCCTTAAACCCTCTCATATCTCTCCCATCTAAATTTGTAAGAAATCCTAGAAAGAGAGAGATTGTGAGTGAGTTGTGGGAGAGAATTCCTGCCTAACTGCTTGGACGGATAAAGCCTAACTCATGCAACTCATCTAACTGCTTCTGCAGTTCCTGTAACTCCAACGGTGCCATACTATACGAGGCCTTTAAAATAGGCACGGTACCGGGCATGAGATCATTCTGGAAGTCGGTGTACTGTCGAGGTGGTAACTCCAGAATCTCTTGGAAAAGATCATGTAAAGTACAAACGACCAAAAGCTGGTCAATACTCAAAGCAACTGACTCCTCAATGGCACACGACAACAGGTAGGAAAGCTGCTCTCCTCTGTACTCGGTAACAAACTAGAACTCTGACCCGCCGGGTATACAGAATGTAACTGTCCTCGCAGAGCAGTCTAATATGACGTGGTACTCAGTGAGCCAATCTATGCCTAAGATGACATCAAACTTGAACATCGGCAATACGAACAAATCAACAGGTAAAAAGATATCCCTAATCAGAACGGGGCAAGATGAGCAAAATCAGTCTAACACTGTAGTCTTCCCCAAGGTTGTCGACACCGATAAACCCTTGTGGGCAAACTCCATCGGCAAACCGGTTGATCGGTAGAAATCATCGGCCACAAAGGATGTGATGAAAAGGAATTAAACCATACACATGAAATGCATGTAAAAATAAGGAGAGTACCCTCGACGACCCCTCTTGATGACTGAGGGTTTTGCTGGGCGGCATAAAATCTGCCTTAGGCCTACTGGGGAAGTGCAGGTCCCCTTTGAGGTCTCTACTGTTGCTGCTGTTGTGGTGGCCTGATCTGCTGCCTCTCTTTCTATGGGGGAGGTCCTAGAGGCTGGTGCTACAGTCGCTGCTGCTGTTGTGGGGGCTATTCTGGAGGTTGATACGGTGCCCTCAGCTGCTGCTACTACTGTGAATGGGGACACTCATGCCTACGATGTCCTGTCCTACCGCACCTAAATAAAGTACCTGAAAAAGGTCCCAAAGGTGGTGCTGAGGGAGCCACTAGTGCTCGAAATGCTAGGTGGGTCATGCATCACTGCTGTGGATGATGCTGCTACTGCTGGGAGCTACCAGAGGGTGCATTCCTCTTCGATCTCCTCTCTAGTCATGGGCCCTCTACAAACCAACCCAATATACCTTGTAGATTAAGGCCCTCTCCACAATCTGCTCAAATGTCGGAAGCATGTGTCTGACCACACGACTCCTGAGGGCAAGATGCAAGCTGTTCTCAAAACGGCGGGCCTTCCACCACTCATCATCAACAAGATACGTCACGAATCTCGATAGCACGATGAAATGTGCCTTATGTTGGGACATAGTTATGTCTCCCTGGACCAGAGTCTCAAACTCTAATGTGCGCTGCTGCCGTACATACTCGAGAAAGAACTTCCGGTCAAACCGGTCTACAAAGTCCTCTGAGGTCCACATGAAATCACCTGCTACCGCTCTGAGAACAGATGCCCACCAATGTTGAGCCTCACCCTGGAGAATAAATACAGCTAACGACACCCACTGTTGGGTCATACATCTCATGGTGTGGAATATCTTCTCCACCTCGGAGCACCATATCTCTATTGCAGTAGGGTCTGGATAGTCCTAGAAACGTGTGGGATCGTGCTGTCAGAAGTTCTTGAGAAGGGCACTCGCATGCTCCTGCTCAGCCTCGACTGGCATAATAGTGGGACACCTGCTCTATCCCTGAAGAATAACGGTCATCGCCTGCAGCATCTGCTGAAACTGGGTGGCACTCATAGGTACGGTCAGATCTGTACCAGTCTCTGGTAGAGGAGTGACATCCTCATGCTGGGGAGTAAGAATATCCGGTAGTGGAGCGGGAATCATAGGTGGTAGAGTGAGAGTCACAGGTGGTGGAGCCGGAGTCGCTCGGGTCACTCTTCTAGGCGGCATATCCTATAGGAAGGAACAATGACTTATCAGCCTTGAGAATTCTCAAAGGCATAAATGTTAAGGGTTTATGTTCGAAAATCGCTAAGTTATTCAGACTCTAAACCTATTCATTCTAAGTTCATAGTAGATATGTGATGTGATCCTCAGGTATTCCCAAGTTATGCTCTAGTACCAACTTCTGTCACTCCCCAAACTCGAAAATAGGCTCACAAAATTCTCGATCACAGAATCCAGTGCCGACAACCTCCTTAGTTCCCCATTATCAGATCCTGGTACTCATATGCCAGATTTCGATCCTTGGATCCTACAAGGAGGATTTTCAGTATGATTTTTTTTTTTATATAATGAAGCATAACCACAAGCATAACCAAGTCACAAAACAACATCACCACATATCCGCTATATCAAAAACTTTAAGTACAATGCGGAAAGGGAAATACAAGGTGATCAAAAAGCTCCAAAATAATCTGATATGTGCTTCTACCTTAGCACTGTTGCGATCCAACGACACCTGCACTCAATGGTCATGCATAAGCTTATGAAAGCTTAGAGGGTGGTGTGTGTGCACAAGACAAGTGCCAAGTATGCAGTATCAGAGAAATGTAAAAATATGCTGGTAAGTCCATGAATACTACCAGCCGTACCAAGGCTATGCGATGTAACGCATGAATGCTATCGGCCATACCAAGGTCATGCGACGTGAGGCCTATATAGCCAAATGTCATATGCGAGATGCAATACAAGTATGTCAATCCTCATCAAGTATATATATCAGTACAGTTCCTCATTGGGATATCACTGGGGTCTAGTACACTCCACACTGATTACCGCCTCCCTAGCCACATAACCCAGTAATTAAAAGAGACCATACCATCCGCCTAACCAGTAGTCTGCCAGTACCTACTTGGCTCATCGATAGCGGACTTATTTGTGAGCTGATTAAACTTAGCCTATCTTACAACCCCCTCACTCGGGCAGATAAGGCCACACCTCCTTCCAACTGACCATGACACAGTGGGAGACGCGACTTACTGATATTTGACATTCTTGCGCTTGTGTATCCACTCGATCTAGACGTTGGAGCATCTCCTAGTTTCAAAAAGGTTCTGAGACTTTCACCCAAGGACATCTTAAGTGACCACAGTGCTAGCACCAAGTATTTTTGGTATCTGATACAGCCATCCATGATGTGCTTGTGGAGGCCACAGTCCTCATGTCGCTAGGGCATACAATAATCATGTCACACATATGTGAGATGCATGAATCTCATCGTCTAGTCATGCAACAATCCTGCGCATACCACGCGCTCATGTGAGTAACTCCTATCAGTGAGTTCCATAGATAATCTACCCAATGGCATATACAATGATCAGTTACTCCTCATATCAAGCATATATATGATGCGAATGGGAATGAATCATGGAATTATACTAAGCATATTATAAAGTGATGAACTATCAACAAGTATGAGCCTATCAATGGGCCCAAGGGAAAGTTACAATGCAGACATTTAACCAACATTATCCTTACGATGTGGACATTGAACCATCATTGCTCCCCAGGGCATAGCCCGCCATAAACATCATTACATAAACCATGGTAGAATCACACATTGTAATGGACATGTGTACATCCCATTGGGCCTCAACCCATGGGCCTCATATACATCAAATGGGATGCATTATATGGGCCTCATATATATCAAAATGGGCCTCAACAGACAGCCTTAGACATATCAAGGTGGGCCTCAATAACGAGCCTCATATATCACATCGAGCCTTATCAAATGGGCAAAATCAGATGGGCCAAGTCCAATGGGCCGAGTTGAATGGGCCAATTCAAATGGGTCGAACCCAACTCGTGTATTTTTAGAAATCCATATATATATATATATATATATATATATATATATATATATATATATATATATATATATATATATATATATATATATATATATATATATATATATATATATATATATATATATATGAATCATATTAAAAGATCAACTGGACCATACCATATCTAACCGTAGTGATAATGATTTCTACGGTTAAAATCCAGTGGGCCCCACATAGGTTTTATTTCCCATCTAGCCTATTCATAAGGTCACAAAGACTTGAATTTAGAGGAAAAAAAAATATCATATTGGTCTAAGCTTTGAAGTCCAGGGGTTTAATGGTGGACGTTTAAACCCACTGTTTCCTATAATGTGGTCCACCTGATCCTTGATCTGTCTAATTTTTCTTCTAACACAAGCCTAAACCGAGCTAACAAAAAGGGTTGGATGGTTTGGATGCAACACATGCATCATGGTGGGGGCCACACTTATGAAAGGTGTGGAACACATACATCAGTGGGTCCCACGTGGGGCCCACCATAATGTTTATTTTCCACCCAATCTATTAATAAGGTCACACAGACCCGAATGAAGAGGAAAAATAAATTTCAAGATCCAAAACTTCTATGAAATATGAAAGGATTTCAATGGTAAACATTCAATAATAACTGTCTCCTAGAGTGTGGACCACCTGAGTTCCACATAAGGCTGATTTTTAGGATGGCCCACTGCCTTAAGGGCCCCCATTAAATGCACAGTGTTTACGCCCAACACATATCATGGTGGGGCTCACGGCCGGGACCCAACAGTCCCTACCACTTTGCGGAACACAGCAGTAGGATGCTGCTGCAGCGTCTTCTGGACAAGCAACAACACTTGCTACATATAATTTTTTTTTATTGATTTTGTGTTTTTTTGACATTTTTCTAAGGTACGACCTACACCAAAAGAATCTACCCCACCCATTAAATTCTACAGCTCATAACAGATCAAACAAGCCCAATATTCAGCATGTTCTGGTGTATAGAAATATCAAGGTGGATTTTAATAATAAAACCACTATTTTCTAAGATATGGCCCGCCAGATAATCGGATTAGCATCATTCTTTGGCTCAACACCTAAAATGAGTTGGGAGATGGAATAGATGGCTTGGATTAGATCCATACATCAAGGTGGGGCCTGCATGAGTGGCCCACCCAAAATGCTTGTTGTCAGTACACCCCACTGTCTATTCACGCTCATTGAACACGTCCAGCGTCCCTGGACGCTAGAGGAATGGCGTGAATACATTAATCAAGGTGGGTCCTACATGAATGTGGCCCTTGTGATTTGGATCAACCCAATATTTGTGTTTTCCCATCACCCCAAGGTACGGCCCACATGGCCTGGATGGTGTAGATCCAAGATGTCCATCAAGTGGGTCCCACAAAGGTGCATGACTTGGATAAATTGCATACATCATGGGGCCATGAATAAGGGAAAAAGAGAGAGAGAGAGAGAGAGAGAGAAAGAGAGAGATCGAATGATGGAGGGACTCCGATAATATGGGCCCTCCCTTCCGTGATTTACAACATACATCAAGTGGGTCCCATTACTTGTGGACCCACCGATCAAAAATCAATGGTGGAGATCCTCTATCAAAATGAAAGGTGTAGATGACCCTATTTATGCAAGAAAAGTAAATATCATGATGGGATCCATGGAGAATGGCCTCATCATGGAATGATCATGAGAATCAAGGTGGGCCATCAGTGACATATAGGGTCCAAAGTGAGATCCACACCATCAATCGGTAGGCCTCACTTGGCCCATTATAAAAACATGAAATCTACGCCTATGGAAACACCCACTGTTCAATCTCCTTGGTCCGATGGAACGCCAATCTTCTTGTGTCTCACTTTGATGGAAGATGATGAGAAATGATGGGCTAGGATGATGGATCTTGGGATGGGAAGTAGGCCACACACAACACCAACTAGACTCTAGTTTAGATACATTTAATGACGAAGCCTATGTAGTGGAGCTAGATTTCATAGACGAGGAGGAGTTCTCCTATTTTCAGCTATCAGGCGGGTCTATGTATACCTTGTATTGATTCGATGAGATATAGGGACATATTGATTAGTTGGATACTTGCATTTTGATATTTTACCAATTTCGAAACAATACCTGTACTTATTCAGCCTGGCTACATAATCATACTCTAGAGGTTGTAAAACATTTACCATTCAGATATATGTGTTTCAGTCTTCCACTTGCTAAATTTAATTATATCTAGAGTATGATATGATGTTTAAGTATAATCCCACTCATATTGAATACATTGATATGAACAACATTTAAACATCATTATTCATGTTGCATAAGTGATGCGTTGGATCTTGGGAGTAGAGCTTTGCTCGACCCTCGAAATCTGGCATGTTACAAGTTGGTATCAGAGAATGATTTGGATTAAACTGGACCGGGGTTATGGTAACATGACATACTTTGACGTACTTTGACTTAGGAAGGGGGCTATAAAAATCATAGGATTCTTAAAAAATTTTGCCAACAGGCAAGATTGACTGCAGTAGTGTAGCCCGTGCACGTTTTGGATCATGTGAAGTGATCTCAGCAATTTTTAGGCCGTTAATCAATGGGTTTGAACTATAAGTTGACAAAGTTCAAACCTAGAACAGATCTAAAAGGCGCGAATACGTTCGTGTACAGCTAGGAGAATGGACCCTACGGGCCTAAGGGCCCAAACCGTGAAAACCAGTGGGGCATAGGGGGTCCCACCACACCCACAGCACCTCGGGAGGGGGTGGCCACCGCCCTAGGGCAGAGCCACCGTCGCTGACCCCAAAGGGGTGCAGCGGTGCAACGCCCACCTTTCTAGTGGGGCATGGTGGCACCGCCCTGGTGGCAGTGCACCGCCAGCCATCCGATCAAGTGGGCCACCCAATAAACCCCCCCTCTTTGCCTTTTTGCTCATTTCACCCCTTTTTTAACCCTCAAACACCTTTAAACCCTCCAAGACCCCATTTCTCTCTCAAATCTCTCCTTTCATACGTCTAAACCCCTCGTTTCTTCTACATCTTCCACCCCTCCATTATTTCTCCAAAAACCATCTCTTGTAACTCTCCATTTTCCTTATTCACATCCACTTGAGCACAAAGGCCCTCTTTTGTGTCTCATAACCTTTATAACCCATAAACCCATCTCATCCTTCAAGCTTTTCAACTGAATGGCTCTTTTTGAGCTAGTCACCACTATCTTCTCTATCTCCATACTCTTTTCCCTCATGGGAAAGGAGAGAGTAGCCCCGGATGAGGTCGGGCCAAGCCGTCTAAGCCGCTCAAGGAAGAAGGCGAGCACTGAGCTTAGTACAAGTGTCGAGTAAGAACGAAGATCGAAACAGGATCTCAATCCTCAAATCCTACTCGAAAGATCTCTACTAGAGGGCACCAGACTTAGTAAGTTTCGTAACCGCAAAGTTATCTTTGAAGCTCACGTTGATGAGAAACTATTTGGATTATATCTCATGATCGATCTCCTTCTGGAGAATGGGTGGGGTCCCATATTCGAGGGAAACACTCATGGGAGTGAAGGCACCATATGAGCCTTTTATGCCCACATACGGAACCTGATCCTGGGGCCTCTTTAGTTTACTATTCCTTTAGGGAGGCAGGAAGCCATAATCAATGTGGATGTGATGGCCCGTATTATGGGGATAGAATGTGGAGTTGTAGATGAAAGTGAGACGTACCTCGCTAGAGAGCGGGAAAGGAATTGCCGCACACATTTCCTATGCGGCCAACTTGAGTGGTGGAGGTGAGGAAATAGCCTCGCTTTGACTAAGATGACGGATGACTTTCACCTACTCCATCACATATGCAGGTATAACGTGTATCCTAGGTGAAGTAACTACATAGAATGCATAAGGTTTATAGTAGACTTTCTGTATCGAGCTGGATAGGGAGATAAGCTGTGCATGCCTACTCTCGCCTTGGCTCAAATAATTAGCACTACACTATTTACTAGGGAAGACTCCTCACTACCCTTCGGCCGACTCATTTGTAAGATTGCCCGAAACTTCATCTTCAGACTCCATATGGAAGACCACGCCCCAATACATTTCATCAGTGAGAGTACACTCAATAATATGGGGATTGGCCCTAGGCAACACCAAGCCCAACGACAAGCCTGACTTGATGAGTAAGGAGATGAAATAGAAGAAGAGACAGAAGAAGAAGAAGAAGAAGGCAGTGAAGAAGAGGAAAGAGGTCAAGAAGGGGAAGACAATGAGGAAGAGGAGTAAGAAGAAGAAAGGGAGGCCCAAGACTCAGATGGGGGACCTCCTACTGCTACACGTGAGGACTGCCATGATCGGGCCACCTTAGAAGCCTACATGACTAAGATCGAAGAGAACCAAGCCCAATTAAAATAGAAGCTCGAGGAGAACCAAGCCTACCTGAAAAGGAAGTTCAAGAAGATGCCGTGCACCCTAAAGGCCCTCCTGTGTTGTGTGAAGGATAAGGGGGCACCACCACCTTCGCTAAAGTCAGAGGACTACCCATGAGTTGTCGTTATTTTCTTATTTTCTATGTTCTTGCTTTTCTTTGTAATAGCCCTGGACGATTTAGTTAGATGTTAGAATAGTTAATGTTAAAGCTTTTACTAAATTAGCTCACATGCATCTTTTGTCATAATTCATGTAATACTACATCTCATGTATTGTGACAAGTTTTGGCTAAATGAAATGCATAAAGCTTCTTTTGATTTAGAATGTGTAAAATGTTTGGAAAAGTGGGTAATATTATCCTAATCTTACACATGTTACACCTTATATTGTATATAGGGAATGCTCCTAAAAGCACTCGAAATATAGCATGTATCGCACTTGGAGGATCGATTGACAGGGCAGCTCCCCTAAGCGATAGCCATACGGACCCTAGCTTGGGCCTGAATTTTGAGACAATGTCAGATTCACAACCGGCCACTGACACTACAAATGGGCCAACACCTAGTGCTCCACCGGTTCTGGGATAGAACCGTGCGTCTACATCGACACCACACATGCCTCAAGTGGCCTCTCCCCCTTATAGGTTAGAGCAGATGATGCTCTTGATGCAGCAACAACAACAAGTTTTGGCCACTATTGAGGGGTCATTGCACAAAACATGAACTTGTCCCGCTTATGCCACCTGTGCAGCCTGCTGGAGCTATGAACACTAGTGGCTTGTTTGAGCACTTTCAGAATTTTCACCCTCCTACTTTTGCTGGTACTAACTGACCCGAGGAGGCGGAGTATTGGTTGGATCGTATATCTAAGATGTTGAAGCTGCTGCATTGTACTGAGGCAGAGAAAGTGGAGCTGGTTACTTATATGTTTGAGAAGGAGGCTAGTCTGTGGTGGGACAGCATCCTACGGACCGTCCCTGCGGGATATGGTTGGACATGGGACACATTTAAAACTCGTTTCAATGGAAAGTACTTCCCCCTCACTTACTGTAATAAAAAGGAGGGTGAATTTATTCACCTCCGACAAGGGAGGATAACAGTGGTTGAATATGAGAACCACTTTATAGAGCTGGCCAGGTATGCTCCATTTATCCTAGCAGATGAGCTGATGAGAATGCGACGATTTTCAAAGGGTTTGTGGCCTGATATGTGCACTAAGATGTGTTGCGCTATCATTCTTAATTATGCTAAGCTAGTGAACATGTCCCTGCGATCTGAGCAGGATGGAGACAAAGTGTCTCAGATATGTTTACCAATGGGCCTAAGGCCTCAGCCTGAATTTCCGAACCAACCATTTCTCGGCAAAAGGCCGCGAGTGAATTCACCACCCAGGCTAATGGCTCCACCGACCCAACAGAGGCGATCAGATCTTTGGTGCACCTACTATAAGAAGATGGGCCATAACAAGCCTTTTTACTTTACTAAGATGAGGGACAATGGTTTTACACCACCTCAGAAGATCAACCTCCAACCACCACAGATTATATCAGCTCCACCTTTATAATCAGCACCACCAGTATAACCATTTTTCCAACCACCCATACCTTAAAATAGGCCACCTCAATGACCTATGGCAGCGCAACTCAACCATTCTCAACAAGCGCAGGTACATGCACTTGCAGCTGAAGCATCTGAGTCAGCAACTGCAGTGCCTTTAGCCTTTGAAGTCACTACCTATATCCAAGGTACACCAGTTTTTCTGTTGGTGGACACCGGGTCCACTATTTCCATAATAAAATACTCTACAGTCAAGAGATTAGGGTTGAACACTACTCCTACGGTTGGGGTGAGAGTGATTGTAGAAGCAGGAACTTTTACTGATGTCACGAAGCTTTGTAAGGAGTGTCGGATAGATTTAGGGAGTAGAGTGGTGTGCATTGACCTGATTTTCACCACGATATATGATTATGATATCATCCTCTGCATGGATTGGCTCACTAAAATAAAGGCAAAGATCGATTGTGAAACCAGATTAGTGATAGCACATGGGCTCGAGAGCACAACCTTCACTTTCCCAGTTCAGGTCAGTTGCCCCTTCCATGTCCGTTGTTACACTTCCTTATTGAAAAATGTTAGGGTCCGACACTTGGGAACACCCCAGTAGTCCAAGAATTTACAGACTTGTTCAAAAAGATCCTTGGGCTACCTCCTCAGCGCGAGATTGATTTTACCATCGACTTAGGGCCGGGTGCGACACTTATCTCTTTACCGATGTATCGCATACCTCTATGTGAAATGGAGTTGAGGAGACAGATTGGCAATCTGTTGAATTCAGGTTTTATATGACCGAGCGTATCTCCTTGGGGAGCACCTGTGTTATTTGTAAAGAAGAAAGATGGATCGCTACAATTGTGTATTGATTATTGCAAACTGAATCATATCATCATCAAGAACAAGAATCCTCTGCCCAGGATAGATGACCTGTTTCACCAGTTGAAAGGGGCACAATATTTCTCAAAAATTGACCTACAGGCTGCGTATCATCAATTGCGCCTTAGAAATGAAGACGTGCAGAAAACAACTTTCAGAATTAATTTTGGGCACTACGAGTTCCTCATGATGTCATTTGGGCTTACAAATGCACCAGGCGTGTTCATGGACCTCATGAACTGGGAGTTTTGGTCGTATCTATACCGATTCGTCATCGTGTTTGTAGATGACATTTTGATATACTTCGCAAGTCAGAAGGATCACGAAGAACATCAGCGAGCAGTCTTCGATACTCTCAGGAAGAATCAGTTGTTTGCACAATACCAGAAATGCGACTTCTGAAAAGAAGAAGTCAAGTTTCTAGGACACGTGGTGTCCAAGGAAGGAATTGTCATGGACCTTGCCAAGGTGGCCACAGTACAGGACTGGGAGTAGCCCAGCTCCATTACCGAAGTGAGGAGTTTCCTCAGACTTGCTCGCTACTATTGCCAATTCATTAAAGATTTTTCCAAGATAGCTAGACTGTTATCTCAACTCACTCAAAAGGATCTTAAGTTTGCCTAGAACGAGAAAGCAGAAGCAGCCTTTTAGGAATTAAAGGATAAGTTAACATCCGCACACATGCTAGTATTGCCAGAGCAAGGGATCAGCTATACTATATACACTGACTCATCTTGTGTTCGTTTGGGTTGTGTACTTAAGCAAAAGGATAGAGTGATTGATTATGAATCGCGACAGTTGTGGAAACACGAAGAAAACTACCCCATACACGACTTGGAATTGGTAGTAGTCATCTTCGCATTAAAGCTCTGGAAACATTACCTCTACAGAGAGGAGTTCGAGCTCTTTTATGACCACAAGAGCCTTAAGTACATCTTTACGCAGAGAGACTTAAATATGAGGCAATGACGTTAGATAGAAACCTTGAAAGACTTCAAGTTTGAGGTCTCCTACCATCTTGACAAAGCCAACCTTATGGCCAATGCGTTGAGACGCAAGAAAACAATAGAATTTGTGGCTCCACTAATGATAGAAGAGTGAAATATGGTAGAGTATGTGCAAGACTTCGAACAGAAGCTTACAGTAGAGGAGCCATTCGAGAGTGTCACACATTCCACGTGTAGCCACTTATCGATGATCAAATCATTGCAGCTAAGAAAGAAGATGAACTGTTGGTGAAGATAAGAGAGCGTGCAAGCGACAACGAAGAGTTTGAATGGAGGATTAACTTGGATGGAGATTTGAGATATCGTGGCCGCCTATGCGTCCTGAACCTCCATGACTTGAAGAGAGAAGTCTGGAAGCTGCACAAAATTTGAAGTTAGCGATGCATCTGGCTAATACAAAGATGTATCGAGACATGAAGTGTTTGTAATGGTGGGACAACATGAAGACCTAGATAGCAGACTTCGTGTCTCGTTGTCTCATGTGCCAGTAAGTCAAGGCCAAACATCGCCGACCCCCTGATTTACTTCAACCCATGCCCATAACTGAATGGAAATGCGATTTCATATATATGGATTTCATTTTCAGGTTTTCGAAGATGAGAAAGGGGCATGACTCCATTTGGGTGATTGTGGAATGATTGACGAAATCGGCTCATTTCCGCCCGATTAGAGTTTCAAACTCAGTAAATGATTTAGCCAAGCTGTACATTAAGGAGATTATACAGCTACATGGAGTTCCTATGGAAATTGTGTCGGATTGGGACATGTGATTCACGTCTATTTTCTGGACTCGAATCTAAGAAGCAATGAGAGTACAACTGAAGTTCAGTACCGCGTTCCACACACAGACTGATAGGCAAACAGAATGGGTAAATCAGATATTAGAAGATATGTTGCAAGTGTGTGCTTGATTTCAAGGATAGTTGGGATGACTGTCTCCCCTATGCCGAGTTTGCTTGTAACAACAGCTTTCAAACAAGCATTGGTATGGCTCCTTATGAAAGCCCTGTATGGATGCCCATGTCGAGCACCACATTGTTGGATAGAAGTTGGCGAGAAGAGCTTGGTTAGCCCAGATTTAGTACAGGCAACTTCAGAGAAGATCGACATTATCAGGCGTCGACTTCTGCAACCCAGAGTAAACAGAAGAGTTACGTCGATATGATATGGAGATAGGTGAAATTTGATGTTGGGGATCATCTATTCCTTAAGGTTTCCCCAATGAACGGAGTCCTTCAATTTGGCAAGAAAGGGAGACTCAAGCCAAGATTCATTGGCCCATTCCAGATTCTAGACCGAGTGGGTGTGTTGGCATACCGTCTCGCTTTGCCCACACCACTCACCAGCGTTCACAACATATTTCACATGTCCATGTTGAAGAAGTACATTCCTAACCCTACCCATATTATCAAATGGGAACAAGTACAGCTAAGTGAAGATGTTACTTATGTGCTGCGACCAACACGTGTTCTAAATAGGAGGGAACAAGTGCTACGCAACAAGGTTATCCCACTTGTGAAAGTATTGTGAACGCACCATACTAAGGAAGAGGCTACTTGGAAAACAGAAGCCGAAGTCTATAAGAATTACCCTCAAATCCTCGAGGAGTATGAAAAGGAACTAATTTCAGGGATGAAATTTTTCTTTAAGGGGGCTAGATTGTAACGTCTCGAAAAAATTCGTACAAAGGCCCGAATACCACCTCAGGCAGAAATACCTAAGGATCGTATCCTGTAGAAATTTAAGTGAAAATTAATTTTGTATTGAACTAGATTAATCGGTGAATTTAGCTCGAACCACTATCTATACAAATGACAATACCTAAAACCATTAATATCACTGACTTAACACTATATAAAAACTTAAAAGAAACCCCAAGAGCCTGTCGCTCTCGGGAGCACATTGAACTCCGTATCGGACCTAGACCGCATGCCGAAAGTACGATGACTGCGAAACTATAGGCTTATGACCATCTTATTGGGCTTGACAACCAATGCGGGAATCAAACCAAATAGTATGAAGAAATGCACAACTTGAGTGCTGAGTAAAGAGTGGGAGAAACGCGAATATCTTTAGAAAGCGAAGTTAAACTTAAGTGAATTGGGCCGATCGCTTACGTGCGAAATTGAGGATTTCAGACCATCATTTTCTGACCAAACTTCACATAGGGAAAAAGGAAATTTCTCTGCTCATATCCGTATACTTATAGCCCCGATCGCGTATGTATGACTGTTGATCTGACACAGGTTTTCCACGATCAATCTGCTTATCAGATCGCACCGAAATCATATCTTGGCATAGAGTCATTGTCAGGGAACTTACCATATATCGTAAGTGAGTAGTGGAACCCTAGATGAGCCCCATTTGCCTGAAACAGACGCCGTTTGGATACAAACTAGGTATACTATGGCCCTGGGGCCATTTGCATTAGTTCTGGGCCTATATATAACCCTTAAACCATCCCATTTCTATTTCATACGAATTTTTCTAACCTTAGAAGAGAGAAGAGAGAACAGAATAAAAAAGAGTAAGGAGAGAAGATAGAAATAGAGAGATCGTTGCTAGGATTCTTTCTCACGACTCCACGCCACAGATTCACCTCCTCACTTTATTACACAATCATTTTCGGGTACGATTTAGGTAAGAAATCCTAACCCTAATCTTGATTTAGAAATTCAAATAGAGCAATCGATGAAATAGCTAACCTATTTCATTGTTTAGGTGCTCATCGTTCCATTTTCGGGGACGTAGGATTCAAATCGAGTTTGAAACGAGTATTCTGACGGAAGGTGCAAGCTATAAACTTTTAGGTTATGGTTTTCAATACTTTCAATGTCAGTAATGATTTAGATCTGACTTGATTGCTGCCATATTATCTTAGATACAACGTTTTCAATATATTATACATGTGTGAACTATGTTGAATACAAGATGCATTCCATGTGTTGGTTGATTTTTTTTTTATATTAAAAGTGGAATTGTGTTTGTGCTTGTCGTGACTTATAATCTAAGATTTATGTTTATCATATGCTTGATGACCTCTTTTATGTAAGGAATTTCTATAGTTCATGTCGTAACAAATCTAGTTTATGTATTTAGTAATGTGTAGTATAAGTGTTTGATAAAATGTTTGAATGAGAAATTGTTGATGAGTTGTATCTAATAAAGGTATTAAGGTAGGATTCTCAATTACCTTATCCATATGTATAGTTTCCTTCACGATATCTTATTTTTGTCTACATGATTTATGGATCAAATGTAAATGGTTAGTAACATGTTTAACGTGTTTAATAAAATGCTCAAATGAGAAATTAATTTGGATTGTTTGTTAAATGCTGATATGATCATCATATGTATCTACTTATTGCATCTGAGTAAGATTGGGGCTATAGTGTGGCCCAGGAAATCGGTAATAGTCCATGTATAGGTGGCCGAATTAGTCTCACCACAATTGCGTAACTCGACGAATCTGGGTCATACGACGATTGTCGACAGTGGTTAGGCCACAAAGGGTGCTCATGCTCTCCATGTCAATTAAGTCAACGTGTGTTCGTACCAATTGAACTTGTTAAACAAACTGATTGGCCTATTCGGTGTTTATCATGTATGGACATCACTGCTTGAATCTAAGGTACCACTTACCAATGTAAAATTCTGTTTCAACCATGATACCATGATCCGCTAAGACTCATGAGCTGGGCATGGTGGTATGACACCGTGGTCGAGCTGTCGGCCTATGATGGGGTGACGAGCCTCCTCATGTGACCAATGAGCAACCCAAACTCGTGAGTCGGGCATGGTGGTATGGGACACCGTGTTCGAGCTGTCGGCCTACGCTAAGGTGACGAGCCTTCTCGTAGTGACCACGGGTATAAACTTTTGAATTTGCCTATCGACTGCTATTTCATTAGGGGTGATTCCCTACAACTTGCTTATCGTATGTGGTTAACTAGGATTGATGACCCTAGATGAATCATTCGTTTGGGGTAATGATATAAAGGGAGGTACCTTAGCTTCCTGAACCTGTTATATGAATAAGCTTAATTAAGAACTTGGCTAACATGACCATGCACCACATCGCATGTGCTTTGGCGAGGAAGTTGCACTTTAGGGAGGTTGTCATGCGCGAACTTGGTTGTCGGAGTCGCTTGTGAGGGAGCTTTATACGAGGGCTTGCGTCATTATTGCACTCCATTATTGCATTAATAAGAGTAGTTAGGAAGTGATTGTTGTATTGATTTATCATTACTGCTTGATTGACTTAATAGTATGTTAACTTTTGCCTTAAAGTACCACTGAGTTGATCACTCACTCTCACCCTGAGATGGTGTTTTAAAACACCAACCAGACTCTGGTTTAGATGCAGGTAATGACAAAGCCTATGAAGCAGAGTCAAATTTCATAGACGAGGAGGAGGAATTCTCCTCTTTTCAGCTATCAGGCGGGTCTATGTAGACCTCGTGCTGATTTGACAGGATACATGAACACATGGATTAGTTGGACACTTGCATTTTGATATTTTGCCAATTTTGAAACAATACATGTACTTATTCAGCCCAGCTACATAATCATATCCTGAAGGTTGTAAAACATTTACTGTTCAAATATATGTGTTTCAATCTTCCACTTGTTAAATTTAATTATATCTGGAGTATGATATGTTGTTTTAGAATAATCCTACTCATGTTTAATACATTGATATGGACAACATTTAAACATCATTATTCATGTTGCATAAGTGATGTGTTGGATCTCAAGAGTAGAGCTTTGTTCGACCCTCGAAATTCAGGGCGTTACACAACCATAGACATGATTTGCCCAAAGTCTCTTAAGAAAAATATAAAAATAATTGAGGAGGAAGAAGAAAAACTCTTAGCGATGACTTCTCCACCCTTTTGCTCCACTCCTTAAACCCTAAAAGATGTCTAGGAACATCTTAGGGAGTCCTATTTATTGTTGTGAAACTCTTAACTTTCGCACCTAATTGAAAAACTCTAGAAAATACCTAAAATTTACACAGTTTTTTGAAATAGACTTCACTTTGCATAATTTTTCAAAATAGACTTCACTCTACATAATTTCACAAAATGACCCAGAGGTTTAGAATTTTCTTTTTCAGGACGATTTTAATATTCATTTTCTTAACTTCAAATCTTTAATTCTCTTCATTCCTCACTTAGTTTTCTTCGATCTTTGACATATGAATTCTTCAATCTTGGTCTACTAAGATCCATCCCTTGCCTTGGAGATTCTTGAGCATCAAATCCATGCATTTAGCACCCTTTTCAATTCAAGCTCTTAAATTCTTCTTACAACACAAGCATGAGTAAAATAGAACATTAAGCATTATCATGTTCAGAAAACCATGATATAAATGGGGGATAATATGCAACATTTGAACCTCAACACCTTCATGTTTGGATTTAAGTGGCGTTGTGGTTGTTGGGAGGTTTTCGCATCATCTTAAAGATGAATGTGGTGAGTAAAGGGTTAATTCCCTTGAAGTCCGCAATCGTCTATCCAAGGGTTCACTTATGTTCTTTAAGAGTAGAGGTGGGCATACTATCTTATCCTTCATTAATGTGGGAAGAAATCACCACTGGGTATATCTTGTTTTGACCTAAATAGGCATAATTAATATCAGCGGGCAAGGATTTTAGGTCAAGTTTTGGTGCCTTAAAACTAGACGTAAAGACATTATATTGGTTTGAGGCAAAGTCTTAAATTGTGGCCTCCAGTGGTTAATTTCAAGTACTAGTATTGCATCAAGCAAGGTATTCATCTTCCTAATAATATTTTCATTAAAAGCAAGGGAGTGGACCAAGTGCATATCCAAAGTGTTAGAGTATAGAGTCAAAAGTGCTCTATCTTGCATGAATGAGTCAATCAACTTAACATCATGGGTATCATCAACATCCTCAGGTTGTTTGCACATATTGAAAAAAATAATATTCAACTCTAATGTCATGTTCCCAAAAGATATTTTCATAACTCCATTCATACAATAGATAATTGCATTTGATATGGCTAGGAATGGTCTAACAAGAATGATGGGAATTGTTGAGGGTCAAATATTGCATATTATTTCCCATTTATATATTGGTTGTATGAATATGATACTACTTAATTTCTTATTTTACTCATATTTGTATTGCAAGGTGAATTTAAGAGCTTGGATTGAAAAAGATGCTAAAAGCATAAATTTGATGCTCAAAGATCACTAAGGCAAAGAATGGATCTTAAGAGACAAAGATTGAAGATTTAAAGGTCCCAAGATTCAAGAAAACTAAGTGGAGAAAGAAAGAAGTCGAAAGAACAAGTATAGTATTCACATTGATGTGTTATCAATCACCATTCAATGACATCGAAGCCATCATTCGATGACATCGAACATGGGTCAATTACATCAAAATTATGAAAGAAAATCAAGTTGGTTGCTCGAAAAATTAAAGACGTTTTTCGATGGCTCAAAGACATTTTTCGATGACTCAATGACTTGTTCGATGACTCGAAGCCTTTGTTCGATGACATTGAATTTTTTGTGGATTTTCGACAAAACTCGCTGGACTATTTTAAACACATTATCGATTCCTCGAACAATGCTCGATGACATCAAATACACCTTAGATGACATCGAAGGTAAGTTTGATAACATAGAAAATTATGTAGTCCGAATGAAGTCATATAGCATAGAAAAAGCACGTATAAAAGTCACCTTAGAGAACATTGAAGGTAATTCGATGTCATTGAACCACTTATGCAGAGTTGTGCAGAATTATGCAGAGTGCATAAATTTGAGACAGTTTTTAGATTTTTCCAAGGAGGTACGAAAGGAGGTGTTGCAAAACTATAAATAGGAGTTCCCAAGGCATCCTTGGGCATCTACCTAGGGTTTGAAGGAGAAAATCACAAGGGTGGAGAGCCATCGCCAAGCATTTTTCTTCTTTCTTCCTTAGTTTTTCATATTTTCTTCTAGGGTTTTAGATCTAATCATGTTTATAGTTAGCTAAACTCTTAGCTAAGGTTAAGAGTGAAGCTTATAGCGTGAGGGGATGTTTTTATTGCTTTGATTCATGTTTATGTTGAAATTACTTTTATTCTAGTTTGATATTTAAATAACACTTTCAATTTTTAATGATTTATTGTCACTTAAATTGCAGTATATCTGCAATTGCTTTGAGTATCTTCTTTTCCTGTTTTGAGATTATGGGATTGGTAAATCATGTTATTTGCCATTGTCTCATGGGCATAGTTTGGTGATGGAATCCCTTTCAATTATCATAATTCTCGTCTTTTAAGAATTAGGTCAAAGGAAATTCAGATTTAATCTTGATTGTTATATCTTCCAATTGGATAGGATAGGATTCCAATTCCAATTGTGTTACTTGAATCAAGTAAGGAATCACCTTGATTACTACAAGTGGATCCTTAAAAACTCTAGTTCCCAACTTTAAATTTTCAAGTTTTAATTACTTTAATCATAATTACTTTCTCAATTACTTTGGAATTAGATTCACATCTTCTTATAGTTCTAGTTCTACTTAATTTCAGAAATGTACAAGTTCAATTCCCGTGGATTCAACCTAAGTCTTATAGAGATTATTATTACATTGTGACCCTACACTTGGGGTTGTTAATAAGTTTTTAACACCGTTGTCGAGGACCAACGGTTGCATTTTTCTGAGATTAACTAGTTTTGAAATTAGTTTAAGATTAGGGTTTTTCTACTTTTTATTTTTAAGTTAGGTTTTTTTTCTGAATTATTTTAGAAACTAACTAAGCTTTCTATTTTTAGATTTAGAAACTTTCCTTTGTCATTTTTAGAAACTAATTTACTTTCTAATTATAGGATAAATACTTTCCTAATTTGTTTTTAGAAACTAGCTTTCTATTTTTTATAGAAACTTTCCTTTCTTATTTTTAGAAACTAATTTCCTTTCCTAATCTATTGTAAAAACTAATCTACTTTCAATTTTTAGAAACTTTCCTTTTCATTTTTAGAAACTAGGTTGCTTTCTTATTTTCTTTTAGAAACTAATTTGTTTTCCTTTTTTCTTTTGCAGGATCCCAATATAGAAACTTCTAATTCGATAACTTCTTTCTAATTATTTCTCTTTCTATTTTTACATTTCTATTTCCCTCTTTCCTTTTAGGGTTAGGTTAGATTATGAAATTGAGGGCTGAGAGTGTTTCTTGCCCAAGTGGGTCCGTGATAACACTCGACGTCTTATGAGTGAAGGAGGATTGGTTGAGGGGTTATCTATCCATCACAGGATTAGACATCACTTGAGATTTATAGAGTTAACTGAAGTTATTGTTGCCAATCAACTGGCCAATCAACCTTGAAATCCACCTCAACCTAGGTTTGAGCAAATCCAGGATGGGAATGAGGTGCATCAAGCACCCCCGCCTCATAATTTACAAGATTATTTACAACCAGCGGGGGTGAGCACGCCCTCATGCATGGGTTTTTTAGAAAATATAGGAAAGATGAGTATCAAGCCAGGGGTGATCCAACTCCTTCCAAAATTTCATGGACTTGAATATGAAAAATCCATATTTATACATGAAAGAGTTTGATGAGATCATAGTCACCTTAAACTTTTCGAATGTTGTCTGAGGACATGGTTAGGCTGAAACTTTTTCCCTTCTCTTTGAAAGAGAAAGCTAAGACATGGTTGTATTCACAACGTCCACGATCTATTGGCAGATGGAACGACATGACAAGGGAGTTTGTTAAGAAAATTTTTCCACACCATAAAATGATCTCCCTTATAAAGTCAATCATGAACTTCGCCTAAAGGGAAGATGAAACATTCTTCCAATGTTGAGAGCGGTTCAAGGATCTTATCAGTTCATGCCCCCAACATGATTTTGAAATGTGACATAGTACACACTTTTTTTTATAATGGACTGACATCCTCCGTATGCTAATTGGTCGAGATAATATGCATTGGAGAATTTATGAACAAAAATGTCGATGATGTGTAGGATTATTTGGACAGACTTACTGAAAACGCACAATCATGGGACATCTCCCCAAAATCGAGCACCATCTCTAGGCCCACTCAATCAAAGGAGAGGGATGGTATATACCTTCTGAAAGAGGATGATGATATCAATGCTAAATAGCTAATCTCATAAGGAAATTCGAAGCCATGGAACTAAAGAAGGATAAGACAAGGAAACTGTTTGTGGTATTTGTGCTTGCAGCATTCACATAACTGAAAATTTTCCAACAATACCTTCTTTTCAAGAGGTACTAAATGAGCAATCTAATGCCGTGAATAATTACCAAAGGCCTTTCAATGGACCCATCTCCAATACATACAATCTTACTTAGAGAAATCATCCAAAATTTAGTTGGAGGAATGGACATATTGCTACTCCTCAAGAATTCCCTAATCAAATTCCAAATTAAGGGAAACTTCAAGAGGAACCGCTTTAAAATTCTACACAAACTCAGGAGCTTACAAAGCATTACGAGAACTTACAAAATTTATGCTTCCTACTCAGCCTTTCCCCAATCTTAAACTGCAATATGAAATAAGTGATCCAAGCTCTTCAAATCAAATGGAGCAAGCTAAGTGTATCACCACCCTTAGGAGCGGGAAAACAATTGACAAATCTATTCTGGCTAGGGCCAAAAAGTCTGAGGACTCGAAAATAGATGAAACTGATAAGCCTAGCACTAGAATTAGAACTGGAACTTCAAGGCAAGTTGATTGCACCATTCCCCCAATGGTTGATTACACTAAAATTGCTCTTAACTCTCAGGACATTCTAAAGGTGCTAAAACAAGTGAAGGTTAACATTCCTCTAATGGATGCCATTAAGCAAATACCTTTATATGCCAAATTTATAAGAGACTTATATACGACCAAAAGATGACAAATATTCAAAAGAAAGTCTTTTTAATAGAAAAAGTGAGTGTCATCCTAAAGCAAGATATGCCAAAAAAGTACAAAGATCCTAGTAGCCTAACCATCACTTGTGTAATTGGGAATTACTGGATTGAGCATGCACTTCTTGACTTATGAGAGAGCGTAAATCTGATCCCATACTCGATTTACAAACAAGTAGGTCTAGGTGAATTAAAACCCACCCGAACTACATTACAACTTGTCGATCACTCAATTTGTGTACCAAGAGGGGTAATAGAGGATGTGTTGGTCCAAGTTTATAAATTCTACTACCTAGTAGATTTTATTGTCTTAGATTCTCAACCCATCGTGGATATGAGCACTCAAATTCCCATCATTCTTAATCACCCATTCCTTGCCACATCAAATGTAATCAATAATTGTAGGAATGGAGTCATGAATTTTTTTATTAGGAATATGACATTGGATCTTAATATCTTTTTCAATATGAGAAAATAGGTAGAGGATGATGACGATGCCCACGAAATTAACTTGATTGATGCTTTCATGAAGGACAAAACTCTGATGAACTTATACTTTGATCCCCTAGAGACGTGCATGGACCACTCCTATGATTTAGAAGGTGATAGGATTAGGGAGATGGGTACCATGCTTAATATTATGCTGGTACTTGAAGTTAACCGGTGGAGGCCACAATTTTAAAATTTTCCCTAAACTGATGTAATGCCTCTACCATTTAACCTCAAGGGACCAAAGCTTGACCTAAAACATTTTTCTTTTAATTTGAAATATGTTTATTTAGGTTAACATGAGATATACCCGTTGGTGATTTCTTTCCACCTTGAGCAAGAATAGAAGAGTATGCTCTTGGGACAGTTTTAGGTCAAAGAAAAGAGAAGAAGCCCTATGTTATATACAACACAAGTAGAACTCTAAATCTTGCCCAAGTGAATTACTTAATTAAGGAGAAAGAACTCTTAGCCATAGTATTCACTTTGGACAAATTTAGATCCTACTTGATTAGATCCAATATCATCATCTACATAGATCATGTGGCACTCACGTATCTTCTCTCTAAGAATGATGCTAAGCCCCGTTTGATAAGATGGATCCTCCTACTCCAAAAATTTAATTTATAAATAAAAGATAAAAAGGGAATAGAGAATGTAATGACTAACCATCTTTCCTGCCTTGATCTCTGACAAACAATTGTTTAAAGTCTCCCACTCACCTTGGTTTGTGGATATTGCTAATTATCATGCTATAGGTTTCATGCTAACATATTAGATTGTGCAAGATAAGAAAAAATTCTTTACTGAGGAACGCAACTTCTTTTGGGATGATCCATATTTGTTTTAATATTGTCTAGATCAAATCTTAAGTAGATGTGTGCTAGACAATAAACACCAAAGTTTCATCTCCTTCTGTCATTCTTAGGCCTGTGATGGTCACTTTTCTTCTAAAAAGATCACGGCCTAAAAAGATCACGGCCAAAATTCTGCAGTGCGGCTTTTACTGGCCCATTATGTTCAAGGACACTTATGAATTTTGCAAAGCTTGTGAGCGTTGTCAGAAATTGGGAGCATTGTCCCATCAAAATATGATGCATTTGAATCCCGTTTTAATCATTGAAGCATTTGATTACTGGGGCATCAATTTCACGGGACCATTCTCCCAATCTTTTAAAAAATTATATATTTTACTAGCGGTAGACTATGTCACTAAATGGGTCAAAGCGATCCTGTGCCAGAACAATGATTATCAAATAGTCATTAAATTCTTAAAAGAGAACATCCTTTCCCGGTTCGGAATGCCTCGAGCCATCATTAGTGATGGTAGTTCACACTTTTGTAATAGGTCATTTGCGAACTTAATGAAGAAATATGACGTCTCCCACAAAGTAAACAACACTCCATACCACCCATAAACAAGTGGGCAAGATGAGATTTCTAATAGAAAAATTAAACATATTTTGGAAAAAACAGTTAACCCTGACCATAAGGATTGATCAATCCGATTGACCGATGCCTTATGGGATACCGTACTACATTTAAAACCCCTATTAGAATCTCCCTTTAGACTTGTCTATTGGAAGGCTTGCCACTTGCCTGCGGAGTTGGAACATAGGGCCTATTGGGCTATTAAAAATCTAAACTTTAATTTTGACAATGGTAGCTCGCTATGCAAACTTCGGTTGAATGAACTTGAAGAGATCCGGAATAATGCATACAAGAACTCAAGAATTTACAAGGACAGGATCAAGGTGTTTCATGATCAACACATTCTTTAAAAATCATTCAACCAGGTTAAAAGGTTCTTTTGTACAATTCTCGGTTATAACTTTTTTTGGGTAAGCTTCGATCTCATTAGACCAGCTCTTTTACAATTACTAATTTTATCCTCATGGGGCCGTCAAGAATCAGAATCCTAACAATGATAATATTTTTAAAGTGAATAGACATCGATTAAATCCATTCATTGAGTGTAACACCCCAGATTTTTGCCAACCTGGAGTTAGACGTCCTTAGGTAATGGGTCAACCATATCACTCTTAAAGCTCAATTCCAAAGCCAAAGAAATGATTTAGAATTAAATTCCTTAGAAATTTAACGTGAATTAAGTAGTGCTACACTATATTACTTGTGAAAGTAGCACCAACCACTTTAAATATGATCTGTAAGACCCAAAACCTATAGAATTGTTAACGCTATATTACCCTAAAATCTAGAATCCAACTCTAAATCCAGTTGCTCTCAGGAGCACTTTGAAACTCCTTATCAGACCTGGACCATACGTCGAAAGTCCGATAGCGATAAACTTAGAATATATTAACCACGTAGTTGGACTTGACAAGCACCGTGAAAATTACGTCCAAACGATGCTCTGAAACGATTTTCTTGAGTCCGGAGTGAAGAGTGTGAGAAAATGAAGATTTTTAAGAAATTAAATATAATTTTAAGAAATCTGATACGTGTCGCTTGCGCGTTATTTCTAAACGTTCTAACCGTTGGATTTTGACTCAAATTTACCCTCGGATCAGGATAGGTGGCCCTTACATGTCATAGTACTTGTGGTTCTGATCGACTTTCGGTGACCGCTGAACTGAAACTGGTCCGCCACGGTCGATCTAAAAACTCTATCGGACTGAAAACTTAACTTGATTAAGATCCAATATTTGTGAGCTTAAGTCCGACCGCATTCAGCAAAGGGAGCTCCAGAAGTGCTCCGTTGGATCGGAACAACCTTCCTTTGGACATAAACTAAGTATACCATGGCCTGGGGTCTATTTCAGTGAATTTTGAGCCTATATAAGGACCTTAAACCCTCTTTCATTCCTCCCATACGAATTTGAGAAAACCCTAGGAGAGAGGAGAGAGTAAAGAGAGAGAAAGTGTGGGAGAAGTGGGAAGATCTCCCTAATACTCTATCCTACTGCTGCACGTGCTTAACCATCACAATCTAATCACTATTTCAGTGATTCTGACTTCGTTCCTACGTAAGGAAACCTAACCCTAATATGTTTTAGAGTTTTGATAGTTGCAAGTAGCAAAATAGCTGACTTACCTAGTGTTATAGGTCGTCATATCAACGTTGACGAAGACTTAGAGATTCCATCGACTTCTTTACGCTTCTACGGCATAAGGTGCGGACTTTAAATGTTTAGGTTATCATTTTTCAAAGCTTTCAATGTTGGATAATAATAGATTCCTGACGTGGATGTTATTTCACATGTAGAACATATTATCCATTTTTCGTTTCGGTTAAATACGAAGAATATGAAATTTTGTGTATTCTCTGTATTCGTAGAAAATACCATATACGTACAAAATATAAGTGTGTTTTCCATGATTAACTGCCATCTATGTATGCTAGATGTATGTGTAACAACTCTTGGGCTAAAGGTTTAGCCCAAATACATGATATACCAACATACGATATATATTTAGTATGTGTAGCCTAAGTGTTTGTGAAAATGACTGAATGAGTATAAACTTTGTATTCGTGCTCGCCATGACAAACTGTCGTGGATATATGATTGTTGTATGGGCGACAACCCTTTGACGAAAGGATTTGCCCTAATATGTATGCAAATTAACACATAATATATATGATGTAATGTGTAGGCTAAGTGTTTGTAAAAGTGTCTGAATGAGTTAGTAGTTAGGAAGATGTACCTGTATGCGGGTTGAGATATGATTCTCAACCACATTAATGATGTGTATGATTTTCTTCATGTATGACTTATTTTGATGTCTGCTTGATTATGAATTGAATGTGTGTGAATTCATGTTTACAATGCACTTTAGAACATGTTCATATGATTGAATGATTTGTAATCTTGATCCATTACTGCTTTGATTATCTCATAGGACATCATGTTGTAGTTAAATGTGTTTGGGGATATTGAATAGTCCAGGCAATCGGTAATACGCCTTGAGTTCGTGGCTGGGTTGTATTCGCCACGTAGGACGTGTTTGATGAACCCGAGCCGTGCGTTGCTTGTCGACAGTGGTTAGGCCACACGAGGTGCTTATGCACTTCATGTCGATCAACTCAACGGGTGCTTGTACTAGTCGAACTCGTCAAGTAACCCGATTAGCCCAATGTATGTTAACCATGTATGGATGCTACTGCTTGAATTTAAAGTACTAAACTTATCAGTGAAAATCTCGTTAACCAAGGTACCTCGATCCGCTAAGACTCATGAGCCGGGCATGGTGGTATGGGATACCATGGTCGAGCTGTCGGCCTACGCTGGGGCCACGAGCCTCCCCGTAGTGACCAGTGAGTAACCCAGACTCATGTGTCGAATATGGTGGTATGGGACACTGTATTCGAGCTGTCGGCCTCCACTGATAAGGTGATGGGGGAGTGGTGTAACGATTGCGTGTAACAGCCCTAACAGCCCTTTGTAGTGACCTTGAGCGTACTCTGAGTCTACATGGAGGTGAAGACCCTTCCGTAGCAATAGGAGTACAAACTAGGCCTGTATTGATAAGGTGATGGGGGAGTGGTGTAACGATTTCGTGTAATAGCCCTGACAGCCCTTGTAGTGACCAAGAACTGTACTTCGTATGAGATATGCTAGGACTAATGACCCTAGACTGGATCATTGTTGGGAAATGATACAAGGGAGGTACTTTAACTTCCCAATCTTGCTATATGAAAAGGACTAGTAACAACTCGGTAATCATGTTCATATCGTACTACATGTGCCCGGAAGATGTGGAGCACTGAGGGATGAAAGCATGCCACGAACGTGAGATGGTGTCGCGTGAGGGAGTATGTAGGCAAGGGCATGCATCATTATTACATCTCATCCTTGCATTAACAAGAGTAGCTAAGAATGTTTGATTGTACTGCTTTATCATTATCGCTTGACTGATTTGATAACATGTTTATCTTTACTCTATTGTTCCACTGAGTTAGCTACTCACTCCCATGTTTCAGGACGGTGTTATACAAACCAACCAGACCCTGTCTTAGTTTCAGGTGAGGGCGATGCTAGTGAAGTAGAGCCAGATTTCGCTTTTGATGATGAGTTCTCCTACATGTAACTCCCTGGCAGGTCTATTTGACCTGGAGTTGCACCGACGAGGCTTCAGTATTTGGGATAGAAGACATTATATTTTTTCTCATTTTGTGTATTTTGTAATCAAACTTCTAAGTGTTAACCTAGTGACATTCATACTCTGAGGGCTTACTATCACTCTGATCTAGTTTATATACTTATCACAGTCTTCCACTTGCATAATTTAACCGCCTTTGGAGTATGAAATGCTATTTTTGGTATAATATCAATCATGTTTAATGCCCTTCTATAGACAACATTCATTCATCATTATCTATGTTGCATAAGTAATGTTTTGGAACTCGGGAGTTGGGCTTCTACTTGACCCTCTATTTTCACGATGTTACAGATGGTATCAGAGCATGTTTGGATTAAACCGGACCTGGGTTATGGTAACACGACACACTCTGACGCACTCTGGATTAGGAAGGGAGGCGATAAAACCTAGAACCATATTAGAATCCCAAGTTTCGCTGACAGGTGAGACTATACTGTAATTTAGTCCATAATGTATCCTTGATCGCTTGAAGTGATCTAAGTCGCCTTTAGGCCATCAGTCGACGGGTTTAAGTCATTCCCTGAAGAATTCCAAACCTAGAAATGAATGTCCTTATGTTGTGGGTCAACCACAACACCTTACACTCAATCTCAAATCCTAAAACCCCTTTTTTATCTAATTCCTTCAAAATCTCACCCTCCACCACTTTATTCTTCATTTATTTTTAAGAACATTCATAATACACACCAATCCTAGGGTATAAATGAGGAAGAATGATACTGAAACTAAAACTCACCATAAATAGTAAATAAATGGACAAAATAGGTTTTGACCCTTAACCTTTTGGAATCTAACAAAATAAATGGGTTAGTTGGATAGATTAGTATCTCCTACCCCAAAATCATATGCTACACATTGTATAAAATCATTTTGGTTTGTAAATTGGTCTCGAAAACACCTCAAATATAATCGGGGGCCTACCCACGCCAATCTAGAGGTTCCCAGGGTGGGCCCCACACCTTTTTGGGACCCAGGGGGCAGGAGGGCCTCACCCAAATGGTGAGCCCTCACCAAACACTCCAGGGAGTGGGTGAGGCCTCGCTAATCACCTGGCCAGGCCGGGCGGGCCGCTTGGGTCGATCGAGTTTGGAGGTTGTAGGACCCCTCTGATATAGGGTCCGTCCCTTAAAACCTCCCCAAACACCTACTCCCTTCATAAAACACCATCCCAAGATTTCCTTTTCTCCAAAAATTTTAGATTTTTCCCAAAAATCGCCCCTCCAATGCTCCTTCTTCTCATTTTCATGCACTACACCCACCACCTATCAAACCCCACCTCCATTGCTGCCTACCCTCTCCATTTCCCTTCATTTGGGCCTTTACACCCCCCATTTAAGTCTAAAAATCATGCAAACCCCATATCCCACCTCCTCCTTCCTAGAATAGTGATATTCCTTTATCATTTCATGCATTCATCTATCCTCTACATGCATACCCGTTCCCACCATCATGATGGGTCATTTAGGGCCCGTTGGACCTACTGCATTAGGGGAGATTATGGTGGATGGAATTGTAAAAGTAATGAAAAATGCATGTGGAAGGTATTGTCCCTAGACTGGGTGTATCCCGTGGTTTCCAATACCATGCGTGGAATGTATGCAATTAAAAGTAAATCCCGAGTTTTCCTTTCATATTACCCTTGAAAATTCATCATCATGGGATTTGAAAATCTCATCTCACTCTTTCCAAGATAAGGCTCATTTTCCAAAGTCTATGCAATTGATTTTAATCCCATCCCACCCACCTTCCAAATATGTCATTCCCAATCCCAAGTTGGGATTAACAATGCTATCCATTTAATACAACTTAACACCACTGGACAAACAGACCCTTAGAGTTTAGACCTAAAGTTGGTACTCTTAGATTTCAAAGGATCTGATAGTGTAGGAAATTCAATAAATTAATAACGTGAATAACGTGAACCCTAGAACTTTCTTAGCTAGTATGAGCATGTGTGTAGTGCTTGAGCGTAGTCAAATTCAAGTTCAGGCAACTCAAATTCCACTCAGGCAACTTTGACCCTAAGCGATAAACAATTCCTTGTATTAGAAATGATGTGAAATCATCTAGCGTATAAACATAGACTTTAGACTACAACTAGTGGATTACTGCTACTCATAAGTTAAGACTAGGCTACTGGTGATACTAAGGAATGTAGACGATTGATTATGCAAGATAATTGAAAAATAGACTTAGTTAGTTGGCTTGATTAGGTTGGAGTGAAACCTCCTTCGTTGAATCCCCTTACTACTTATCGGCTTCTTTAGTAACTCTTAGGAAGCTTGTTTGACGTAGAAACTCTTTACGCTTAGAGAAAATTGATATATCCCTCAGATTGAACCGTAAGTTAAATCAATACACCCCTTAGAATTGCCTTCTCAAGGACTTATTACAGTCGAGAACACAGGGTGGAGGAACTATATATAAGCGAAGTATTCGCGGTTTGAATCGAATTCTCAATCCTGGTAGTTGTCCTTGAACTCAAGGCTCTGATCAAGCAGAAAGTTGGGACTAACTAGGATTAAGAATTGATGCGACAAATTTTCTATCATATATTAGGCAGAAGGTCTATGTATCCGGCCCAGACCCACTACATAACTTTTCTTCCGTGTTGGCCCAACCACTTACAACCTCAAGTTTCTTACTTCGTCTTTGAGAAGTGTTGAAAATATAGAACCAATAAAGAATTTTCCTTTTAGGCCCAAGAAATTTCTTAGATAAGCAACAGACAGTTATGAATTAGATCCTGAATCACAGACCATTCTGGCATACCTATTGTGCATATGCACTTAGAAAGATAGTTTTCTTCTTAACCTATCCTGTCCAGATTCCTTGGGTACTAAACTAGACATGATTAAAGAAGATAAGTTGGGACCGTGGTAAAAGTCCTTCTTTGGTAGGATTAGGTAGCTTGCCATAAACTCACACCCGTCGCTGGAATTAACCACAACACTCATCATTTTTAGCTCCTTTCTATCACCATAGGTACCAATGCCCTAGTACGCATCATTGACGAAAGGAAGACTAATGTGTCGAGAGATCATTCCCCATTTCATGTCAAGAATAGATCCTACATTACCCTTGTTCTGACATACGGATCGGGGACATAGAGTCTTGAGCCTGGAGAGTAGAATTATTTTAAGCGGGGTAGAACGTTATGGTCCCACTCTAGTTAGTTTGGTTTATACATCCACTTGATCAGAGTGGCGCAGTGAAAGCGTGGTGGACCCCTACCACACTGGCCCAGGATCGAAGGAAGTTGATCTAGGTTGTGCGTAAGGATAGGTCCTGAATCTTCCTTAGAATGTCAACAATGAAGTACTGGAATAACAGTAATTAGAGTTTAAGTGTTAAACCAATTCGTAACAATAGGTATGAGTTGAAGTACAATAGCCGAGGTCAGTGTATCAATAAATCTGCTCGTTACGTACGAACCTAATAGAAGTCTTGGCACATGATGCGATTAGAAACCTTTTAGGGCGATCTAGTAAGATATTTGAAAGCCCCTACCTCGGACAAAGGTTAAAATGAGGACTCTCTTAGACTAAGACCCAAAGGATAACCTTATACATAGGAAATTTGAACAATTTTGTGATGGGCATTCCCTAAGCTTTTAGAGTGATCGGACTACGGAGTTACTGAAATATACAATTGTGAAGCATTCGCGGCTTGACCCAATTCTCAATCCTGGTAGACTACAATGGACTCACTTCTTTAACCGAGCAGAAGATCAGGATCTACCAGGACTAGGAAGGGATACGATGAGACTTCTACCCTAGTCAGGTAGATGATCAATGTATCGGGATCAAGCCCACTACAACCATCTCTCCGTACTACTCAATCACTGAAAACATATATCTTACTCTAAGTAAATGGAAACCATTGTCAAGACTCCAAATAGATAAAGAAATCAATTATAGCCAACCATCAGGGTATAAGCAAGAGATAAAGAGTAAATATTTATGAGGATAGAAAAAATGCGCCAGACTAGTATAGATGTATATACCCCACCACGCATATAAACTTGAAGTCAGTAAAGCTTAGGTGAAAGGAATAATAGAATCTATACTCATTATCCTTAACCAATTTTGGGGATGAAATCATTTTTTTAGGGGGGTAGATTGTAACACCCCGGATTTTTTTCAACCTGGAGTTAGACGTCCTTAGGCAATGGGTCAACCATATCACTCTTAAAGCTTAATTCCAAAGCCAAAGAAATCATTTAGAACTAAATTCCTTAGAAATTTAACGTGAATTAACTAGCGCTACACTAGATTACCTGTGAAAGTAGCACCAACCACTTTAAATATGATTTGTAAGACCCAAAACCTATAGAATTGTTAACGCTATGTTACCCTAAAATCTAGAATCCAACTCTAAACCCAGTTGCTCTCGGGAGCACTTTGAAACTCCGTAACAGACCTGGACCGCACGTCGAAAGTCTGATAGCGATAACTTAGAATATATTGACCGTGTAGTTAGACTTGACAAGCACCGCAAAAATCACGTCCAAATGATGCTCTGAAACGATTTCCTTGAATCCGGAGTGAAGAGTGTGAGAAAATGAAGATTTTTAAGAAATTAAATATAATTTTAAGAAATCTGAGACGTGTCGCTTGCGCGTTATTTCTAAGCGTTTTGACCATTGGATTTTGACCCAAATTTATCCTCGGATCAGGATAGGTGGCCCTTACATGTCATAGTACTTATGGCTCCGATCGACTTTCGGTGACCGCTGAACTGAAACTGGTCCGCCACGGTCGATCTGAAAACCCTATCGGACTGAAAACTTAACTTGATCAAGATCCAATATTTGTGAGCTTAAGTCCGACCGCATTCAGCAAAGGGAGCTCCAAAAGTGCTCCGTTGGATCGGAACAACCTTCCTTTGGACATAAACTAAGTATACCATGGCCTAGGGTCTATTTCAGTGAATTTTGAGCCTATATAAGGACCTTAAACCCTCTCTCATTCCTCCCATATGAATTTCAGAAAACCCTAGGAGAGAGGAGAGAGTAAAGAGAGAGAAAGTGTTGGAGAAGTGGGAAGATCTCCCTGATACTCTATCCTACTGCTGCACTTGCTTAACCATCATGATCTAATCGTTATTCCGGTGATTCTGACTTCGTTCCTAGGTAAGGAAACCTAACCCTAATCTATTTTAGGATTTCGATAGTTACAAGTAGCAAAATAGATGACTTATCTAGTGTTATAGGTCGTCATATCAATGTTGACGAAGACTTAGAGATTTCATCGACTTCTTTACGCTTCTACGGCATAAGGTGCGGACTTTAAACGTTTAGGTTGTCATTTTTCAAAGCTTTTAATGTCGGATAATGATAGATTCCTGACGTGGATGCTATTTCACATGTAGAACTGTTATCCGTTTTCCGTTTCGGTTAAATATGAAGAATATGGAATTTTGTGTATTCTCTGTATTCGTAGAAAATACCGTATACGTACAAAATATGAAAGTATGTTTTTCATGATTAACTACCATCTATGTATGCTAGATGTATGTGTAACAACTCCTGGGCTAAAGGTTTAGCCCAAATACATGATATACCAACATACGATATGTATTTAGTATGTGTAGCCTAAGTGTTTGTGAAAATGACTGAATGAGTATAGACTTTGTATTTATGATCGCCATGACAAATTGTCATGGATATATGATTGTTGTATGAGCGACAACCCTTTGATGAAAGAATTTGCCCTAATATGTATGCAAATTAACACATAATATGTATGATGTAATGTGTAGGCTAAGTGTTTGTAAAAGTGTCTAAATGAGTTAGTAGTTAGCAAGATGTACCTGTATGCGGGTTGAGATATGATTCTCAACCACATCAATGATGTGTATGATTTCCTCCATGTATGACTTATTTTGATGTCTGCTTGATTATGAATTAAATGTGTGTGAATTCATATTTATAATGCACTTCAGAACAGGTTCATATGATTGAATGATTTGTGATCTTGATCCATTACTGCTTTGACTATCTCATAGGACATCATGTTGTAATTGAATGTGTTTGGGGCTATTGAATAGTCCAAGCAATCGATAATACGCCTTGAGTTCGTGGCTGAGTTGTATTCACCACGTAGGACATGTTTGACGAACCTGAGCCATGCGTTGCTTGTCGACAGTGGTTAGGCTACACGAGGTGCTTATGCACTTCATGTCGATCAACTCAATGGGCACTCGTACTAATCAAACTCGTCAAGTAACCCGATTAGCCCGATGTATGTTAACCATGTATGGATGCTACTGCTTGAATTTAAAGTACCAAACTTATCAGTGAAAATATCGTTAACCAAGGTACCTCGATCTGCTAAGACTCATGAGCCGAGCATGGTGGTATGGGACACCGTGGTTGAGCTGTCGGCCTACGCTGGGGCCATGAGCCTCCCCGTATTGACCAGTGAGCAACCCAGACTCGTGAGTCGAATATGGTGGTATGAGACACTGTATTTGAACTGTCGGCCTACACTGATAAGGTGATGGGGGAGTGGTGTAACGATTGCGTGTAACAGCCCTAACAGCTCTTTGTAGTGACCTCGAACGTAATCTGAGTCTACATGGAGGCGACGACCCTTCCGTAGCAACAGGAGTACAAACTAGGCCTGTATTGATAAGGTGATGGGGGAGTGGTGTAACGATTGCGTGTAACAACCTTGACAGCCCTTGCAGTGACCAAGAACCGCACTTTGTATGAGATATGCTAAGACTAACGACCCTAGACTAGATTATTGTTGGGAAATGATACAAGGGAGGTACTTTAGCTTCCCAATCCTGTTGTATGAAAAGGACTAATAACAACTCGGTAATCATGTTCATATCGCACTGCATGTGCCTGGAAGATGTGGAGCACTGAGGGATGAAAGCATGCCACAAACGTGAGATGGTGTCACGTGAGGGAGTATGTAGGAAAGGACATGCATCATTATTGCATCTTATCCTTGCATTAACAAGAGTAGCTATGATTGTTTAATTGTATTGCTTTATCATTACTGCTTTACTGATTTGATAACATGTTAATCTTTACTCTATTGTTCCACTGAGTTAACTACTCACTCCCACATTTCGGGACAGTGTTATACACACCAACCAGACCCTGTCTTAGTTTCAGGTGAGGGCGATGCTGGTGAAGCGGAGCTAGACTTCACTTTTGATGATGAGTTCTCCTACATGTAACTCCCTGGCGGGTCTATTTGACCTGGAGTTGCACCGACCGGGCTTCAGTATTTGGGATAGAAGACATTATATTTTTTCTCATTTTGTGCATTTTGTAATCAAACTTGTAAGTATTAACCTAGTGACATTCATACTCTGAGGGCTTACTATCACTCTTATCTAGTTTATATACTTATCACAGTCTTTCGCTTGCATAATTTAACCGCCTTTGGAGTATGATATGCTGTTTTTTGTATAATCTCAATCATGTTTAATGCCCTTCTATAGATAACATTCATTCATCATTATCTATGTTGCATAAGTAATGTTTTGGAACTCGGGAGTTGGGTTTCTACTCGACCTCCGATTTTCAGGATGTTACATTGAGAAATTTAATTCTGACATATGCTTATCTTTAATTAATCATGTCTACTAGGATTGACCTCCTAGTCTGACAAAGGTATCACTAGGTTTATTGCTTTCATACATATGTTTAAGATAGTTTTCTTACCGCTATTCAGGATAGTTTACTTTTTGTTGGTTTAATTCTTTTGCTAACCCATCTTCACATTGAGATAATTAAAAAAGCTTCAAAATTCATTCTTCAAGTTACCTTTCTAGCACTTCCTTTATATTTTCATAGTCACTTTTGCATTCTATGCTTATTTCTTTTATATTGAGGACAATGTAGACTTTTCGGTTAGGGATGGGGGATTAGATAAACTAATCAGTATTTTCTCAGTTTTGAGTAGAATTTAAAATCTGTTTGGGAAGCGAAGAATTGTATACTTAAGAATACTTTCGGTATGAGAAGATAGAGATTGAATTTTGGATTGTTGGAGTTTGATCAACTAAGTAATCTATCACCTAAGTGCTTGCGCTCAATTGATTAAGAAGAAGTTTGAATATCATGTTAATCTAAATCACAAGACACATTCAATTTATCTTCTATAAGATGTACTAGAATTTTTTATTGTTAGTATGTGAATCATTGATAGATGGTGAGAATCAAGTCTGGGGAATGTTATCGACCTTAAAAGAAGAAAAGAACCAGTTAAAAAATAGGAGATTGAGAAAAAGTTCATGTATTATAAAAAAAGAAAAAAAATAAAAAGAATGTAAAAACAAAGAATTATTGTCGATATAAAATAAAAAACTGAAAAAAGAAAGATAAGGGATAAGTTCGAAATCAGTACTTTTGAGTTTTAAATTGATCTTGAAGTGATGAGCATAGCTAACATGATGAATCGATAGTATTCGTACAAGAAATAAGTTGACTTTCACTAAGCACATTGAAAAACTTGATATGTAAATTATGTTTTGATTTAATGGACAAAGAAATTATTTAATTGGTTGCTTATGTGATTGGGTTCTAGTTTTCAAAATCTCACTTTTGTATCTTATTTCTACCCATTCATACTTGAGTGCACAAAAGATTATTTTCTGAAAAAGGTTTTGGACATTGAGCATTAAGGTTTATTTCATGCATACTTTACTTGGGACTAGAAAAATGCTAGTTGGGGATTGTGTTGAGGATCAAACATTGCATATTATCCCCCATTTCTATCTTGGTTTTATAAATATGATACTGCTTAATGTCCTATTTTACTCATGTTTGTGTTGCAAGGTGAATTTAAAAGCTTGGATTGGAAAAGATGCGAAAAGCATGAATTTGACGCTCAAAGATCACCAAGGTAAAGAATGGATCTTAGGAGATAAAAATTGAAGATTTAAAGGTCCCAAGATTCAAGAAAACCAAGTGGAGAAGGAAAGAAGTCGAAAGAAAAAGTGCATTATTCACATTGACTGTGTCATCAATCATTGTTCGATAACATCAAAGCTACCATTCAATGACATCAAACACGGGTTGATGACATCGAAATTATGAAAGAAAATTGAGTCAGTTATTGGACAAATTGAAGACATTTTTCAATGACTCGAAGCCTTATTCAATGACATCAAACTTTTTGTGGATTTTTGGCAAAACTCGCTAGCCTGTTTTCGACACATTATCGATTCCTTGAACAACGTTCCATGACATCGAAAACACCTTCGATAACATCGAAGGTAGGTTCGATAATATAGAAGATTACGCAGTCTGGTTGAAGTTACATAACGCAGAAAAAGAACGTATAAAAGTCACCTTAGATGACATCGAAGGCAGTTCGATGTCATCGAACCACTTATGCAAAGTTGCACAGAATTATGCGGAGTGCGTAAATTTGAGACAATTTTTAGATTTTTCCCAGGAGGTGCAAAAGGAGGTATTACACAATTATAAATAAGAGTTCCTAGGGCATCCCTATGCATTTACGTAGGGTTTAGAGGAGCAAAGCACAAGGGTGGAGAGCCGTCGCCAAGCATTTTTCTTCTTTCTTTCTTAGTTTTTCATGTTTTCATCTAAGGTTTTAGATTTAATCATATTTATGGTTGGCTAAACCTCTTAGCTAGGGCTAAGAGGTGAAGCTTGTAGCAAGATGGGATGTTTTTATTACTTTGATTCATGTTTTTGTTGAACTTACTTTAATTATAGTTTGATATTTAAGGAATACTTTTAGTTTTTAATGATTTATTGTGACTCAAATTACAGTAGATCTACAATAGCTTTGAGTATCTTCTTTTCCCATTTTGAGATTATGTGATTGGTAAATCCTGTTGTTTGCCATTATCACATTGACATGGTTTGGTAATAGAATCCCTGCCAATTATCATAATTCTCCTCTTTTGAGAATTGGGTTAAAGGAAGTTCAGATTTGATCTTAATTGTTATATCTTGCAATTGGATAGGATAATACTCTAATTCCAATTGTGTTACTTGGATCAAGGAATCACCATAATTGCTACAAGTGGATCCTTGAAAACCCTAGTTCTCAACTTTAAATTTACAAGCTTTAATTACTTTAATCACAATTACTATCTCAATTACTTCAGAATTAGATTCACATCTTCTTCTAGTTCTAGTTCTACTCAATTTCAGAAACGTACAAGTTCAGTCCATGTGGATTCGACCTCAGTCTTACTGAGATTATTACTACATCATGACCCTACACTTGGGGTTGTGAACAGAAATCTAAGTGTTTACATCTACTACGATCTGAGTGTCCAAAATAATTAAATCTACCGAATAGTAGAATTTATCGACTTGGACTTGTACATCCTCAATTATCCCTGTCAGTACATGAACTGAATGATCAACAAGTTGTACTGTGGTCCTGGTGGGTTTTAATTTACCAAGTCCAAGCTATTTGTAAACTGAGTAAGGGATCAGATTTACACTTACCCCTAAGTCAAGAAGTGCATGCTTAATCCAGTGATTTCCAATTATATAAGTGATAGTTGGGCTACCAAGATTCTTGTAGTTTTATGGTACATCTTATTTAAGTATGGCACTCACTTTTTCTGTTTTAAAGATCTTCTTTTGTATGTTTTTTTTGTCTTTCGGTTGTGTATAGATCTTTTAGGAACTTGGCATAAGAGGGAATTTGTTTAATGACATCCAACAAAGGGATATTGACTTTCACCTGTTTAAGCACCTCTAAAATGTCCTGAGTATTGGCCAAAGGCTTAGGTGAAATCAACCATTATGGGAACAATGCAACTAGCTCGTAATTGTGTATCCGATTCTTTCTCGTGTGGGACGTTGCTAAATCCATCATTCTTCTTAGATTCTTCCGATTCCTTAGGTTTTTCAACCCTTATCGTGATAATTTTGTCTCTTTTTTATTCCACTTCTAAGGGTGGCAATGGATTTATCTTGTTCAACATGTTGGTCCCAAAGAGCTCGGGTCGCTTATTTCACATTGCGGTTTCAGATTAAGGAGAGGTTGGGTTGGAACGGTCTCTTTCTACCTAATCGATAGGTGTGACTCAATCCTTTAAATGGACCTGAAATGCTTGTAAAGTGATTTGATTGAAGAGATTTTGGTTTTGAATATGTTTGAGAACCTGATCCTCTTGGGGTCTTTGCTAAATTGGAATTTGTGGAAAGACCCCTTGAGAATTTCTATTTGTACTAGCCGTTTGACCATTCCTCCAACTGAAGTTGGGATGATTTCTCTAATTAGGATTATAAGTATTTGAGATGGAGGTGATGAACGACCTTTGATATTTGTTTACAGCATTCAATTCCCCATGTAACAACTCTTGAAATACAGGAATGTTAGGACATTCCTGTGTCAAATGCATGTTACTGGCACAAATACCATATATAACTTCAACTATTTACTTGGGTTTGACCATCTCTACTTTCTTGAGTTTCATTGCCTCAATCTTTCATATGAGATTAACCACCATTGCACTCATGTCGTCTTCTTACCGTAAGATGTACATTCCTCCCTTTTCTCTTAATTGATTGGGCCTTGAAGTTGTGGCTTTTGAGGAGGTGTCCTATGATTGTGCGTTTTCAGCAAGTGAATCGAAATAGTCCCACGCATCATCGACTTCTTTGTTCATAAATTCTCCATTGCACATCATCTCTACTAATTGGAGCATGGGCGAAGTCAGTCTGTCATGGAAAAAACTTAATGACCAGCCAAATTCTGTATCCATGACAAGGGTAAGAGTTTAAAAGATCTTTAAATCTCTACTTTCTTAAGTTTCATTGCCTCAATCTTTCATATGAGATTAACCACCATTGCACTCATGTCGTCTTCTTACCGTAAGATGTACATTCCTCCCTTTTCTCTTGATTGATTGGGCCTTGAAGTTGTGGCTTTTGAGGAGGTGTCCTATGATTGTGCGTTTTCAGCAAGTGAATCGAAATAGTCCCATGCATCATCGGCTTCTTTGTTCATAAATTCTCCATTGCACATCATCTCTACTAATTGGAGCATGGGCGAAGTCAATCTGTCATGGAAAAAACTTAATGACCAGCCAAATTCTGTATCCATGACAAGGGCAAGAGTTTAAAAGATCTTTAAATCTCTCCCAACTTTGGAAGAAGGTCTCTTCCTCTTTTGGGGAGAAATTCATTATTGATCTCCCCACGGTGTCGGCCTTGTGAACTGGGAAGAAATTTTTAAGTAACTCTTGGGTCATCTCAACCTATGTCCATATCGATCTAGCCCATAAGGAATGAAGCCATGACTCAACCTTTTCCTTCAAAGAGAAAGGAAATAATTTAAGTATTACAATATCATCAGTCATGATTGGAAAGTGCAACGTTGTTACGATCTCATCAAATTCTTTAAGATGTAGATAAAAACTTTCAGAAACAAGTCCATGAAACTTCAGAATGAGTTGGATCACTCCTGGTTTGAAGTCCACATTTCCTACATTGTGTAGGAACACAATGTAAGAAGGTGTACTTGTCCTTGTTGGTTGGAGATAATCTCTCAACGTTATTGGTCAAGGGGCATTGTGCACCTCATTCTGATCTTGATGTTCGGCCATGATTTCTATTGGTTCAGGAGATCTTAGATGATGTCTAATCTGGTGATGGATAGACAATCCTTTGACCAATCCTCCTTCACTTAAGTAACATTGAGTGTTGTCACAAACACATTTGAGCATGAAACACTCTCAGCCCTCAACTTCTAAAAGTAAGACTAATAAAAAAGAGAAACTACAAAAATAAGAAAAATTAGAAAGAGAGAAGGTTAGAAAGAAGTTACCAGATTGGAGTTGCTATGTTAGATTTCTACAAAACAAAAAATAAAATTACTTCTAAAATATATTTAGAAATATAAACTAAGAAGAACAGAGCAGAAAGTAATCCTAATCCTAAATAATTCCAATACTAATTAATTCAAGAAAAGAAAGCAACCGAAGTCTCTGGAAATGGCCCCAAAAACTTGTTCACAACCCTAAAAGCTAGACTATGTTGTAGTCATAATCTCAGTGAGACCGAGGTCGAATCCACAAGGACTTACTATATGTGTACTTTCTGAATAATTTATCAAAGATAAAGGGAAAATTATGAAAGTTCCCTTGTTTGTCAATTGACCTGACAATTTAGTTTTAAAGTCAAGTGAGCCCCACATTGAAGACATGAGAAAAGGTTCAAGTCATTTCCAAAGGTAAATTAAGCCTCACAACCCATGACCAAAACATCCCAGGTAATAAACCCTTTAAATGGCCCAATCTTACTCAAAACCAACTAAGAAAACACTTTGGCAAGTTTGGAAGAAAAGTTGCAAGTTAATCTATAAAAGATCATAAAAAAAATCTACAACTGTTGATGACATCGAACATACTTCGATGACATCGAAAATGTGCCCTCATATATCTGGCAACCAAACTCATATACCTAGAGATATTCTCGATGACATTGAACTTACAAGTTCAATGACATCAAACCTATTTCGATGACATCGAAAAATAGGCACTTAAAGTTCCAGCAAGCTCAAAAGAAAAATTTGGAAAAATGCTCAATGACTTGAACTGTGTTTGATGACATCAAATTTCAAAATTCAATGACATCAAACTAGACTTCGATGACATCAAAAAATAGACCAAGATGTCTAAAGATTTTTTTAAAGAAAATCAGTTAAAACTTTGATGACATCGAGTTACATTTGATGACATCGAAATTCAAACTTTGATGACATCTAAGAATGTTTAATGACATCTAAAAAGTGAACCAAATTGTCCAACAAGCTCCAAGCATTTTTCAGAGAAAATTCCTATGACATTGAGCTAGCATTTGATGACATCGAAGGTCAGGCCACTCGATGACATCGAGTAGAACTATCTAACATTCATATGAAAATCTTAATGAGGGGATTCGATAACATTGAAGACCTTCGATGACGTTGAATCCTGACAGATTTTTGCTCATTTCTTTGTCTTTAGGATTTTTGCATATAAATTTGGGGGCTTATTTCGTTAGTTCAGTTGTAAGAAAAAGAGGGAGATTAGACTGAGTTATTACTAGAAGAAAACTGCCTACCCTCTTACATCTCTTTTCCTCATGGGAGTTCATTGTTCAATCATATCTTAAATGCTATCATTGAAAATCAATAAATTGGATTGAAAAATGAACTCCAGCATTCAAGGATCTTCCAACAACTCATTTATTGGTAAATCTTTGAGCTGGAATCCATTAAATACCTAACCTTGGAGAATCTCATCTAGACTTAAAGACCCACATTTAATAGATAAGATTCACCAAATACCTTGACGAAACACCCAACGACTTTCATTGTAGCATCTACTACAATCGTCTGTTGCGGTTTAAGGGAGATGAAGATTCTTCTTCACAAGGAATGTCATCATTAATATGTGCTAAAAGGGGGCTCACTCACTTACAAGTAAGTATCTAGAGTCCATTGTGTCTGAAACCTCTTACTTATGTAGGAGTTGGTTTCAGATTTTATATTGTCAAACTCGCTAAGACCTTTCATAAGCCTCCGGCAGGAGAATACGTGTTGTGTCCTTATGTAGGTCCTATTGCCTTATGTAGGCATAATGTAGTGTCCTTGTGTAGGACCTATTGCCTTGTCTAGGCACCTAAGGTTTCCTTGTGTAGTCTCCTTAGTTTAACCTTGTGTAGGTTATAAAGGTTTATGGTTAACCTGATTTAAAACCATTCCATAGTGAAATCTGGTATACTCTAGGAGAGAGTGCGTTTGTAGAGAGTAGAGTAGGCACATAGATAAACCACTATATATCGCTGTGTTTGAATGAATAGTTGTGGATGTGTTTTTATTATTTGATGATTATATTTAGATTGTACACATTACATGTTTGATAAAATGTAGATAAGATGCATTTCAATATGTCAGTTTTTGTTTATAATTTAATCATGCCTATTGATGTTTAAAGAACTTAATATTTACAGTAAGTATGATTAATAATTTTAAAAAGTCCTATTCACCCCCTCTAGGACACTTGGACATAATTTCATACTTCAATTAGTGATTTAGCTGCAATTTCAAACTAAAGCGCCAATGATCCACTTATAGCCATTTTAATGCTACCTTACTTAATTCAATAATAATACAATTGGAATCGAAGTCCTATCACATCTAGTCGAATGATAGAGTAGTTAAAATATAATGGAATTCTTAACTTTCATGATATTAGTTCTCTCATATAGCACCAATGTAATGATTGTAGGGAATTCAAAGCTTCCACCATGCCCTAGAGATGAGGTAGGTCATGAAATTTTACAAATTACAAGTTATAAAATAGGTAAGAAAATATCAATAGCTTCCCAAGCATCCATAGTAATTGGAGTCGACAATAGATCATAGTAAACTAAAAATAAATGAAAGTTCAACTAAAACTTGAATCAACGTAAAATAAGCATTAAAATAAAATAGAAGCTTCACCTCTTAGCTTTAGCTAAGAGATTAGTTAACCATAGACATGATTAAACTAAAACACTTAAAGAAAAAACATGAAAAACTAACTAGAAAAGAAATAAAGAAGAATAAGAACTCTTAAAGTAGAACCACTCCTTGCTCATACTCTTCCTATCCTAATTCATGCTTAAAAGAACTCAGAAATCTAGTTTATATATTCTTTGCTCGGAATGACTTCAAAATCAACTTCAATTTACGCAGGTTACGTAGTTTCAATGGGACTTCGATGGAATAAAAATTTGATTGAAGTGTTTGATTTGAATTTTGACATTGAACTGCTTTTTGATGGGATCGAGAATTTCACCAAATTGTCTAGTAACCAAACTTAATTTTTCTCTGATTTTCTAATGTGATCAAGGCTCCTTCGACGGCATCAAACACTTACTTCAATTGCATCCAATTTGTGTTCAATGTCATTGAATTCTCAAGTTCAACAGTTCCAGAATTCTGCACTTTGCAATCTCAATTTTCTTCCTTCTTCACTTAGTTTCCTTAGATCATGGACTCTTGAAATCTTCAATCTTGACCTCTAAAGATCCATTACTTGTCTTGGTAATTTTTTTGCATCAAATCCATGCTTTTAACATCATTTTCATCTTAAGATCTCAAAATCACCTTTCAATAGAAAACATGTAGAAATAGATCGATTAAGCAGCATCATGTTTATAAGACCATGGAATAAATAAGGGAAATATGAAATATTTCACACTCAACAAGCGATGAGAGTCATTATCACCTTGACTTCATGTGGTGTATTCCACTTGAGCGTTGGATCTGCCTCATTTTAGGGATTATATCTTAAAATGATATGAAAAAAAATGTATGGATGGTATGGATAAGACCTATACATTACGATGGCTACTCAAAGCTTCTGCCCATTCCCAATACGGGTGGGGGTAAGACGCAATACGCATCCCAGTGGGAATTAGATTGCTTCTTAATCCCACCTGTCTCTAGCCACGAATGGGAATATTTGTGTAGGGGGCCACCGTGATGTATCTGTTTATCCACGTCATCCACTCCTTTTCTCAGATCATTTTAAGGTAGGAAAACAAGAATGGGGCAGATTTAACGGTCAAGTGGACTACACATTAATTCTATGTGGTCCACTCGACGATTAGATTTGCCCCATTCTTAATCTCATACCATAAAATGATCTAAAAAAAGAGATCGACAGCTTGTTTATGGCTAGAGATGGGAGTAGGATGCAATTTGCTTACAAGTTTATCAATGTTAAATGATGAAAGAGAGTGTTATATATGATTATAGTCACCACTAGCTAATAATTTCAATTCAACAATCAACTAGACCCTACATAAACATTTGGATAGACAATCTGAAAATTCATTTCCCTAAAATGATTCTTTGATTCGTGACTAAAGATTCCGGTTAAGGAACATTTTTTTGTACAAATGTACTGTCTCTACTTCACAAGATCTCACGAATTGATGAGAATTAAGACTAGTTCTTATGCACTAATGAAATAAAGCGTGTGCGATGTAGTGATAAATGCAATGCATGCGACAAGCTACAATATTAGTTGGATAAATCCTCCTTGACTCTTCCACTTGCCAAAGTGATTAACCAATCAGTCCAAGTTTCTATTGAGCAAGATTCTACTATGTTAGCAAGCAGCAAAGAATACGTTTGAAGTGATCGGGTGTTGAGTGCTCTATATGTAAAGCCATGTATATAAAATTATGTATATATGATGTGGTGTGTGTAATGTGATGTTGAATGCAATGCCTACAATGGGGTATTGCCTTGACTAGACAAATCTTCCTTGACTATTCTCATCTTCAAAGCATAAACTAATTGATCAGAGTTTTGATGAGTAGGGTTCGATTATATCGACAAGCTGAAGAGAATACATTTTAAATGATTAGGTGCATGATGATATGCAATGTAATGCCAATATATGAAATGACAAGGCGATGAGAAGGGAATGTGTATTGCACGATGCTAATGTCGAAATATTCAAAGTTGATTTACAGGGCAGAATTGACGGGAATGTTACAAGGATTGGGTTGAATGGCTAGGATTAGGGTCTTGATGGCTTAGGGGACCTGGGATTTGGCTGGACTAGGCTATCCTGGGTTGGACTCCTTCCTATCACTCTCACTTCTCCTTAGTGGAGGGATGAACGGATGTCTCCTGGATGTTCAAGATCCCCTGTAATGCCCTTAAGAATTTAGGATGCTTTTAGACTATCGAAATGTGAAGGGGACGGGGCTATTTATAACCCCTACACATGTTTTTCTTATAATTCTTAAGGTATCCAGGGTCTAAAATGGCCTATATGGCTAAGATTTAAGATCTCCACGTGGCATGATTTATATGGGTAGATCGACTGGTAAAAGTGTGATTTTATGCTTAAGGGAGGGGTACAGAGGTCTTTACACCTCTCCACATGATAGTACCTTTCTCCTAGGAGACCTACGCATGCTTTGGAGACCCCTTACCAAGGCAAGGGGTCTGCCATGCGGCTGGTGCCACCCAAGCACGTGGTTTCCCCTATTTTGGCAAATGGTCTCCCACAAGTGTGTGGGAGCTCCAGTCTTCTATGCGTTAGCTGGCTGCCTCTCTAGATTTTCTTTATAGACTTTGTGCTAGGCCTTAGGTTTGATGGTGTTAGTTTTGAGCTCATTTTGCTAAGTGAGATGACTGGGTGAGCTAACTTGGTGAATTGACTTGGCGAGTTCCCTTCATGAGTTGAGTTATGGAGTTTCTAGTTTTAGTTCCCTAGGGTTTATGTTTCTTGAGTTAGAATTTTTATGGTTAAGCCATTGAGTGGGGTTTGACTGGGTAGACTGCATAGATTGGATTAGGGTTCCTAAGCCTTAAGCTCTTAGGTTAGGGTTTAGTGGCCTTGGTTCAATCCAATCAGCTTGTTGGGCTGGGGTGGGGTGTCAATAGATGCCCCGCTTTGGTAGAGGTTATGTGCAACTGAATGCCAAAGCGGACACCCCACTTTAACACCCCAAAACCCGACACCCAAGTACATAAACTCGGATCCCAAATTTGAGGGTGTTAACTAAATAATGTATGAATGCTTCATTACCAACTCTCTCAAGCCTCGACTTGCATGGCTTGAGTATACTACCCTTGCTACAGAAACCCGAGTGTTACAATTAGGGAAAATTCACATGTGGGTGTGTCTATAATGTTTACATATAGTCAGATTACATTCATTCACAATTAGTGATGAAAGTAGCATTCTCAGTAGCATCAACAATGAGTAAGGGAAACTATGTCAGAGAATAATAGGGTTAATATTAACTAGATACAATATAAAAATAGTATCCACCCAAATGGGGACTATACAAACCACAATATGAACAAATGTACAAGTTGCAAAACTAACAAAAGAAAGGGACTGAAAATATACTAGTTGAGCTTGTAAAGCTCAGCCATATTAAAATAGGGCTCCTCATCTTTAGGCTCCTCACCAAGCTCTATGAAAGCCCCCCCAGAACACTAACATCCAAAACTATGCTTAAGCCATCTTCTATATGTCAAATATAAAGACGTCAGAGGCCAACACTGAAAGGGCCTAGCTATATTCCCTAGAGGGGGGGTGAATAGGGCAATGCCAAATAAAATATATAACAGCGGAATAATAAAAGAAATAAAGCACAATGCAGAATTAAAAATTAATCTCAATAAACTAGATTTAAGAGAATGATACTATATCAGTTCTAAGGACAACCTTACACCAAAAACCAAAGGTTTAAGGTAGGACAACCTTATTTCTAGAACGTCCTTTGTATCACAAACCAATGACAAATAAAAACCAAGGAAACCAAAATAACTTGCAGAAATAAATCCTAAGTTATTACAACATTCCCACACTTGCTTGAAATAAAATGATTACAACATTCATCCACAACTACAATCCACAAAACTGAATGAATAAAGAAATGAAAGAATAAATCACATCCACAACACAACGATATATAGTGGTTCGCCTGTGTGTACACCAACTGTTATCCAACAGCCACATAGAATGCTACTCTACTCCTAATATCCTCACACAGGGGATATTAGCATGCACTTTCAAAATAGGTTTCACAGGTTTACCTAAAACCTTCACAATTGTATCTTTTTATCTCAAGCTTACACAATCCAAAAACCCACACAATTTGAGTTTTTCTGGCTCTCCTCAGATAACCAAAATAATGAGATTTTTCTGGCAAATCTTAAACAAAACCAAAGAATGTAAATTACACAAATGTAAAATACCTGAATCTCCTTTTGAAGTAGCCCGGTAGAACCAATCGGAGTAGAAGTTCGATTCAACGTTCAAAGTCCAATACTCACTTTAAGAATGGTTCTAAGTCTAATTGATTTTAAATCAAAAGGGCTAATTCTATTTTATTTTGAATCCAAGAAGAAGGAATATCAGAAATTCCCCTTTTTCAAATAAGATTGGAATGTAGATCAAAATCAAATAATAAGCAAGCTATCAAAAGGAATATTAAATGAGCACAAAGTAGCTTAAAAATAAACACAAACTTATCTCAGAGTATAGCCTAAAGATTGCTTGAATTGAGTTGAATTGAATTGAAAACTCTGAAGTTCGTGCTCTATTTATAGCCTGAAAAATCCCATTTACAACTGGTCTTAGGATGATAGGACTGGTCGTAGCTTCAAAGATTTTTAAAGAGTTTCGTGGGATAAGGATTAGTTGTTCCACAACTGGTCCTGGGTAGCATACGACTGGTCATGGGTCACCTACGACTGGTCGTAGGACCCCCAGATTAGTTGCTAGAGTTTTGAGTTAGAGGGCTAAGACCGGTCGAAGGACAAGTCGTACAGCTCACAGGACTGGTCGAAGGATGTCCAGGACTGGTCGTAGGACAACCAGAAAAATTTAAAAATCTTCAACAACCTAAAACTAGTCCTGAAAAACTTAAGACTGGTCGTAGCAGAGCTAGGACTAGTCTTAAAGTCCCTAGGACTGGTCTTAGAACAGCCCGAACAAGCATATTAAAATATACGAATTACGTATCCAGAATGACCTACAGTAAAGCCCATCCTAAGGTCAATCTAAGGTCAAACAAACTTTAAAAGTGAGATGGACATTGATAGTCTGTACACTCAGATGACCCTTAAGAAAAGCTTGAGAATTTACGAATCTTGTTGTAGGCCTTCTCGAGCTTGATCCTTTCTTGAGTTGACAAAGTATTCTTCTATACTTGTACTTGTTTGAATCTTGAACTTGTATACTTGGAGACTTCTATTCTTGAATTCTTCATCCATGACTTGAAACTTTCTTCATTTAAGTTCTTGTCTTGAAATACGATGTCTTGAAGCAATGAATAGTCATGAAACACAAGATATACAAGACATAGATATAGGTTTTGGTACCACAAAATTTGACAACCAAAGGGATATGAAATCATAGCACTTACAAACACTAACACAAAGATTTCATGCATGACATATTAGTTAAGCATACTTTCCATTAGAAGTAACAAATTTCATCATGTAAGCTATACATGTTATCCTGTTACAAATGGAACATGATAACACAACAAGCATTTCACAAGATAAGTCTTAATTAAATGTGTAATTTCTTATATGTTTAACACATAAAGGTTGTCAAATTTTGTGAGACAAAGTGATACTGGTCAGATTGTAAGTACAGTTAGATTGTAACTACTCTACATGTCTGAAGATCAACTTAAAATCAGCTTATCATCTCAAGAATACGTCTCTTGGTTTTAAGTTTAAATGATCTATATATTGGCTAACCAACAGGTGATATAAACCTAGAAAGACCTTAGGTTAAGTTCTTTCAAAACTTCATTCATTTTTTAGTTATCTATAGTATATTTGCTCTGGAGTTCAGCCAGCCTAACTTCTGGTTCAACCAGCCTAACTTCCTTGGCTAACATAACTTCAAGTTCAAGATAAAAATCAAACTCTATTGAAAATTGCCTAACTTTTGGTTCGGCTAGCCTAACTTGAAATTCAGCCAACTCAAGTGAAGTTTGGGACAAGTTCTAGCAATGTAAATTTTTGAATTTCGTAAGAATTCAGCAAGCTGAATTGGACATTCAACTAGCTGAATTTCACAGCAAGCCAGTCAAATTTTAGATAAATCTTATCCCACGTAATCTAATAGCCGTTGGAATAAATTTGATGGAATCCAGCCAGCCGAACCTATTCTTAGGCTAGCTGAATTTCCAAACCATTTGCCTATAATTAGATGCCTTCTCTCATTCTAAAAAATAACAAAAAATCACTCTAAATATTTTACAAGTGAAAGAGAAGCTCTGGTCCTCGGCAAGAATATTGTTCGATATTTATAAACTCTTTTTAACCTTATTCAATTCCCTTTCTCAAGATTATCTCAATTTCATTTTTAGAGAGTAGTCTATATTTCTATTGAGATTTAAGAGAATTGAATTAGTAGCATTAGGGTTTTCATTTTTTAAAATACTTTAAGACCTTATACTGTCTTTATTGAGTGAATACTGCCTCCTCTACATACAGGAAATAAGATCTCTTCTACAAGCTTCTGCTGCATCTTCGAATCTACGTTTAAAGATAAGTATTTGACTTTATTCCATTTTAGGTTATTCTGAATAGCATGTGAAAATCTCAATCGGTTGATTTGTGATAGCCCGTAAAAATCATAAAAAGGGTTTTATTGTGGTGAACCTGTGAAAATCATAAGGAATTGTATAAGGTTGTTAAGGTGAACCTATGAAAACTTCGAAATAGTGAAAGCTAAAATTACGAGGGCAGTAATTTTGAGAGTGGAGTCGGTGTGGTTTTTAAAGCACCTAACCACTATAACTCCTTGTGCCCCTGTTGTGAATTCTTTATTCTTTTTTATGGTGAATGTTATTTATATGTCAATCTTTGTGGTGAATGTTGTTTCTCTTCTAGTTTGAAAGATTAATTTTAAAGACATTCATGAAATAAGGTTGTCCTACCTAATATTTTAGGTGAAGATTATCCTACAAATTATTTAGAATCAAGGTTTCAATACATGGGTGATTGAGATTTTATATTCTTTATATATTCTACTTGTATTTTGATTATTTGGCATTGTCCTATTCACCCCCTCCCTCTAGGGCATTGATAGCTCATCTTTTCAAAATGCATGGATGCAAAAAATTCACTTAAACCTGGGGATGCACATCCAGTTGGCAATTGTTGGTAGAACCCACGATACAAGTGAACAGCTAGACATTGGCTCGAATAGAAAAATCAACAAGCGAGTTTCAATGTTGAATGACCAGATGAAGACCTGGATGAGCCACCCAGTAATTTTTAAATGGTGAATGGGCTGAGGATGACTCGAATGAGATAACCAATGAGTTCTAAATGGTGAATGGCTAGGTGATGACTCGAATGAGTCACCTAATGAGTTCTAAATGGTGAACAGTTCGGTGATGACTCGATTGACTCACCTAACAAGTTCTAAATGATGAATGGCTTGGCGACGACTCAAATGAGTAACCCAACAATTTTTAAATGGTGAATGACCTAACGATGACTCGAATGAGTCAAACAATGGGTTTTAATACAATAGTACATGATACTAAAATTATCTTTCCCTCATAAGTCTAATGTGGACATAGATGTAACAAAAGTTGGAATTAAAAACCTAGATTACATAACTTTTATAAATGAGTAAAAGTGATAATCCAAGCAACATAGCCAATTCATATAAGTGGCAGTTTAATTTGAACATACAATTTAGAAAATGAGCAATTTAAACCACATAACAATTTAGAGTCTTTCACAATTTCATAATTAAGAACCAATTGTCACATTTCCATGATTCTAAGCATATTGACAATGTAACACATATAACTCATGGGATTAGCATACCATAATTTATAATCAAGTCATTTATACCAAAATTTCACATTTTATATATGGGATGCAAGAGTTACATATGATTTCTACAATTTTAAAGCATCCATAAAATGTATATATGAAAGATAATACTGAATTAAAGATGTCGAGGAAAGCTTGAGGGGAGATTATCACCTTAGAAGTGGAAGTCCTTGATTTTAATGTGTCCTGGGCATATAAAATTTGATAAAAATCTCCAAACCCTAAGTTAATCACAAATTTATCATTAATAACTCAAATTTTATCATAATTAAACTTCCAATAAGGGTTTAAGAATTTACCTACCTCAACTTGAACGATGCCTAACTCGATTTAGTGAATGGGGCCTAAGCTCGGTGTAAAACTGAAGCCTTCATAGAGTCATCCTCCAATATGGCTACCACACAAGAATAAGCCATTTCTAATCGACTATCAAGACCCTAAAATCTGACATGCATAAAGCCTAATGTTAGAACTTCCGAGATTTGGAGGAATACGAAGGTTTTCTAACCTAACTTAGCTTTAAATGGCTTGGAAATTGGGGAAAAAAAAGAAGCATAAGCACGGCTAAAAGACCTATTACCTAGCAGATGAGGGTGAATATGACCCTAGATCGAATGTTTCTACCCTGGGGAAAGACTCTAGATAGCTCACATGACTCGATTGTGGAGAAGCGCAACCCAAATCGGCAGACCAACTTTTCTTGTCTCACTTTCTCTCTTGATTTCTCCTTCTTTCTTTCTCTCAAACCTTGGGTTTTAAATGCATTGCACAAATAGGGAAAGATGGGTATTTATACCCCTAAGGTATTCCCTAAAATGGCAGCTTGCTTGTGAGATTTTCACAACTTAATGAGGTTTGTTGGTAGGACTGACTGGGACCAAAAAAACATGTTTTCTTGTTGTTTTCTACCTACTTAGGTTAATCGAACCGCCAGGTGTGTTGGTTAAAGCTAAAGAGCCCTGATTTCTCATATACTCGAATCCTTTTTACTACTTTAGAGTCCTAGGGAATGATCATGAAAGTATATTGAATAACTCATTCCTCTTCAAAATTGAAATTTAACGAAAAGCTTACTATTTTTAATTATTTTAGGTTGGATACATCTCTTTCATTTTAGGATTTTAGTATGTGATGTCTTCTTGTGATTTGCCTCTTATCATGTCAAGAATCATTAGGAAATTTTAGAATATAACTTACTATTTTTAGTAGATTTTACTATTTTGGGTAAGTTTGGGTTCCTAGAAATAAGGTTTCACCTACGATCTATGACTTTCAAGTTTTAAACATGTGTGTACAAATACGAATACATGATTATTTGAAAATTTTCTAAGTAACACTCGAGGAGTTCTAATACCCAAGTATTTGAGGGCCAGAGTATTACATCCACCCTGCTAGCTAGTCATGGATGTAGTCTGGATTCATTGTCTGCCTTTGTGTTTGTGTTAGCTGATTGTTCAGAAATAGATAACTTGCACATATCACAAGAGTTTAGAAAAAATGTTGTGATTGTCCCTGTGCTTTTTACAGCATTATGGGCAACCGATCACAACCCTTTCACTCCCAATTGGTACTGGTATCGAAGTGTATCTGGAAAGTAGTGCCCATGCATTTTTTGGGGCCATATAGGGATCCAACTAGTGACTGGATCTAGAATGTTCATTGCTTCCCTAATCACCCTAGGATTACTTGTTTCAGTTGATAATCAAAGTGGTAAGTTTCCCTACACCTTTTACAGCCTTATGGGAACTTACTACGCCGACGTGGATTCGATTAGGTTTTACAAGCATGTAGGACTAGGTATGTGTAGGTGACATTTCTCATGTTATCTTATGGTTTCAACATTTAGATTACAATTTACCTTTTCCACCATTTGGAGTGGTTTCTTCTTACTAGGCTCGGCATATCGTCCATTCTTACATTAGCATTTAGTACGAAAATTTTAACACCAAAGTTCAGTTTGACCATATTTTTTGTGCATGTGGATCCGATGACCCCAGAAAAACTACGAGTCATCAGATCTTATTTGATTTTCTGTTGGCTCCCACCTAGAGGTATGGAAGACCCCTTAGTGCCTTAGAAACTTTTCGCTACCTTTGAAAATGTTTTTGATATTTGTGGAAATTTCCCCACCCTGAGGAGTGATACTCCATGGGGGTTTTGTTACAACATGATTTTATAAATAGTCATGCTTGATTAGTCATCATGACTAGGGGTGCCTATGGGATTCTTAGCGAGCTGGTTTTTATTGAAAACATGCAAGGGGTTAATCTGTCTTTTGGTGGCTGGATGGTTATCATTAATCTCGAATTTGATGGGGACTTTTGGTGGTTATGGCCAAAATCTCTGACCCACTAAGGATTATGTTGGAAATCCAACCCTGGTGATTAAAAATGTTTTTTTTAAAAAATAATTTTTATTGATATTGGTCTGATTAGCGGCCATGACCAAGATTTTGATTTATTAAAGGTGGTTCATCGGTTCCATCATCTCAGGGTGTGATCAGATCTGTGGGGGATTTTTTTGTAGCTAAAACTCCTTTAATGAGGATGAGCATTTTGTCAGCCAAGCTCAGAGTGGACTTTTGCCCGAAAATTCTCCAAAAATTTTTAAAAATATTTTGGTCCCTCAAGCCGCACATCAATGATCATGGTCGTAACCAATTTTAAAGAATTCTGGAAGAAGATCAGACATTTGAATCATGAAATGACAGTCATAATTACAATTTTGAATTTAGAAGATCTGGAGCCTTGGGTTACAAATCGCTGGTTGCAATTACAAACCATTTTTATTGAAGAATTTTTCAAAAAAATTAGAGAGAAATAAGGAAGAAGAAAAGAAATATGAGAAGCAAGGAAGAGACAAGGAGAGGAAGATGTCGGATTGGGCCGACTCACTGAGTTTTACCGAATCAGGAGGAGTGTTAAGAGTCTAGCAAGTTGCTTGACATTCCAGCGGGAAGAAAAAGAGAAAACAAGAAAGGGAAGTAGAAAAGAAAGAACAAGAAGAAGAAGAAAGAAAAGAAAAGAAAGAGAGATGAGGGTGAGTCGAGTTAGGGTCCCTTGTCGAGTTTTGGGCTCAACTCAGTGTGTGGTGGGTTAAGTTGGTCTAATCTTATCCAACCACTTTGCTGGATAGGGATCAGGTTAAAAGAAATGTAAGAGGAAGATGTAAGAGGTAAAGAGACATGGAGAGTAGTGGGGGTTCGTTGTTTACCTTTGAGTCGACTTAACCGAGTCGAACTATCTCAGGACTGAACTTTTCCTAATTAGGTCTATTGTTGTGTCCTTGGATGTGAGTTTTAGGAGGAAGAAGAAAGAAGAACAAGGAGAAAGAGGAAGAGGCCATGAGTCACTACCGAGTCGACTTAGTGGGCTTTGTCAAAATCCAGTGAAAGCTCCAACCTTAGTTGGTCTAATCAGGTCCAGCAACGCTGTGATTTCACTGGTGGCAATGGTAACCAATTAGAAAAGCTCTCCGACTCGTTCGCATGGAGTTTAACTGAGTTCAGTTGAGTCGAGTTTCTAAGTCGAGTAATGTGAGTTAACTCTTTCTTCCTAAATTAAACTCTTTTGATTTACCATTAATTGTTATTACCATAATTATTATGATTATTAAACATGATTAGCCATCAGTACACTATTTTTGCTAATATTAGTTATTATAAATAAAATTAAAATTATTAGATATTAGTATTTTATTCATCACTCTTAAATATTATCATTAATAGTAGATTATATTATTTATTACCATTGTGATGATTATTATTACCGTGGTAGATAACATTAATTATATCGTTAATGTTAATAATTATTTTGTAATTACCCATATTAATAACATTGTGCTTAATTACACATCTACTATAGTTCAACACCTAGAATCTAAGCCTAGAACTAAACTCTAGGATAAAACCCTAAATCTAATAAATCCAAACCCTAGGTTATAATCTTAACCATAGATCATCTATAGAGGCTGAATCTAACCATACAATTTTACAATTTATGGTAGGATTCGACTCTAAGGGAGTGTGCACTTCCTAGCAACACTAGTTAGTGATTCAACTCGTAAGGTGATGACTTCTTCCTCTTGGGCTTTCCTCTTTCATGTTAGCCTAAGTGATAGTTTTCATTTTAATTTTGACTAATAATTGATATCTCTATTTCATGATTACTTGTGCTAGTTGTTGGAATTGATCCTCAAATAATATGCTCAACATTTATCTTGTGTAAATACTTACATGTTGCACTTGAATATCTTCTCATACTTTTGGATTGTTTATGAAACTTGAACCGCTACATCATTTGTAAAAACTCAACCTATTTACGTATATCTAGATTTGGATGTAACTTGATTAATTGTGATTATGATGGACCCTCAATCTAGTGACCATTTTGTGTATTGTATTAAATGAAATTTTTTTGTGGACTTACTATCTTGTGGATCATTTGTGCTTATGTGGCTTTGATTAATATTTGCCCTATGTGGCTTAGATTGAATATTTGCCTTTTGTGGTTTGGTTGGATTATGTTCATATAAGCTCGCGATGGTTAGTCCCGGTTACTAAACTATGATGGGCCATTAGTTGAGGAGGTTACCATTACACATCCTAATGATAGAGTCTCATGAGCCGGAGATGGTATTATGGGACACTATGCCCAAGTTGTCAGCCTATATTGGGTGATGAGCCACCCATAGTGACCTTTGAGCTTTCTTAAATTGGTTGTTTGCAATTAAAATAATAACGGTTGGGTTAATCATGAATTCAAAGCATAGGTGCGATGATAAGTGAGAAATTCTAAATGTTATAGCATGTGCCTTTTGTCATGGTATCATTTTGCTAGCTCCTAGACCACCAACAATTGACCCCATTTTGGTGAGCTAGTCACTACGCACGTACTTGATGTATTTTTGCTAGTGACTGGCCACATGTATGGGTTTTTCTCAAAAGCCAACTGGATTAGCATCCTTACTTGATACACATTCATGAATCTATGCATTTAAATAAGATTGTCTTTAGAGTGATTTATAATATTTCTTATTTATACGACACTTAACTAATGTGGTGGTGTGTAATCTTGAGGAGACTTCACACTGAGCTAACCACTCATTCTTTGAATATATAGTTGTACTGATGTGTAAGTGATTTAAAAGACACTTATGTTCAGACTGATGAGGGGTGGGATACAGATATCAGGGATGCTTAGCCTTATCTGCACTAAGAGAAGCTACGCGATCTTGCAGCTCAAGTCTAGCAGCATTTTATTCTATTTTATGTGCAGGAGATTTAAAAGACACTTATGTTCATTCATGTAATTGTTTGCATTGAGACATTGGTTTATATAAGCCTTATGGGCAGCCGCTCGTATATTATGAATATCGAAACCTTCTACACTTCTTTCTTTACTTCCTCTTCTCTCTCTCTCTCTCTGTAACACCCCGAAAATCAGGGGTCGGGTAGAAACCTAACTCCCGAGTTCCAGAACGTCACTTATTCAACATAGATAATGATAAATGCATGTTGTCTGTAGAATGACATTAAATAAGATTGAGACTAAGCCAAAATAACATTTCATACTCCAGACACAGTTAAATTAGCAAGCGGACGACTGTGATAAATACATAAAATATATAATTGATTGTAAGTCTCCAGAGTGTGAACATGTTACTAGGTTAATTAAATACATGTATACTCCAAAAGTGGAAAGAAAAGAATATACATGAGTGCTTCAAAATATGAAATGACAAGTGTCAAGGCATCTAATCAACCTCCATGTAATCCTGTCGATCAGATCACGCATAAAGGAGGGATCCTCCTCATCATCATCAAGTCTGGCTCCGCTTCACAAGCAGCGCCATCATCTGCAACTAAAATAAGGACTGGTGGGTGTCAAGAAACACCATCCCGTAACGTGAGAGTGAGTGATCAACTCAATGGAATAATAAAGCAAAGATTAGCATGTTCTCAAATCAATCATGCGATAATAGTAAAGCAATCAATCACACATTCCTAGATACTGTTGTTAATGCAATATGACATGACATGATGGATGCCCTCACCGACATTCTCCCTCATGCAGCACCATCTGTGTCCGCGGCATGCTTGCGTACCGCTCAGTGCTCCACATCTTCTAGGCACATGCAATGTGATGTGGATATGATTACCAAGTTCTTATTATTCCTTTTCATACAACAGTATTGAGAATCTAAGGTACTTCCCTTATATCAATCCCAACACAGATCCTGTCTAGGGTTGTCACTCCTAGAAATCACATACGATGTTATATTTTGTAGGTCGCTGCAAGGGCTGTCAGGGTTGTTGCTCGCACTCATTGCACCGCTCCCCCATCACCTTATCAATACAGGCCTAGTGTACTCTCATCGCTACGGAAGGGTCGTCGTCTCCCGTAGACTCAGAATGCGCTCGAGGTCACTACAAAGGGCTGCCAGGGCTGTTGCTCGCACTCATTGCACCACTCCCCCATCACCTTATTAGTGAAGGCCGACAGCAAGAATATAGTGTCCCATACCACCATAATCTGCACACGAGTCTGGGTGCTCACTGGTCACTACGGGGAGATTTGTGACCCTAGCATAGGCCGACAGCTCGACCACGGTGTCCCATACCACCATGCCTGGCTCAGGAGTCTTTATGGATCAAGGTACCATGGTTAACAGGATTTCTAACGGTAAGTTCAGTACCCTAAATTCAAGCAGTTATGACTCATACAGGGTGAACATACAATGGCCAGTCGGGTTACTTGACGGGCTCGACTAGTACGAGCGCATCTCAAGCTGGACGACATGAAGTGCATAAAACACTTCGTGTGGCCTAACCACTGCCACCAACTCAAAACACGACTCGCGTACATCGACGTGTCCTCTGTGGTAAATAGAATCCCACCACTAATTTAATCCTTTACCGACTCCTGGGCTAAAGCATAGCCCCAGACATGTGCAATCCATACCAATGATCATATGAGAGTAATAGAATTGAAGTTCAACAATACAAGTATGTTAACACGTGTTATAACATACAAAGTAAGCAAATCACCTAACACATGTACTCCATACATAAAAGGAAATCAATTCATATAGTAAACACGTAGGAAATCGTGTACAACATCATATGGATTAAGAATTCATTCTTAAAACTAATTTACAACACCATTTACTCAATAAATACTAATACAAACATTTATACAATACTTAGCCTACACACTTTAGTCTACATAGTGTATGTCAACTCAAAGTGCGCATTTGGGAAAATCTCTTCACCAAACCAATTATGCACACATTCCTAATATCCTAATGCGACAAATTGCCATGGTAACCATTTCAGCAAAATATGCATGTATACAGTATTTCCTACAAATGACTAAAATGCCCTAAATCTCATATTTTTCGTACATTTACGAAACAGAAAACGGACAGCATGTTGTACATGTTAAACGGCGTTGCCGTCGATAATCTACTATTAAACGACATTGAAAGCATAGAAATTAGCTAATCAAAGCATCTAAAATCTGCACCTTTTTACCCTAGATGTGTATCGTTCCGAACGGAGCGTATACGCTTCATCTACGGCGAACAGGCGACCTATTACACAAGATGTATAAGCTACTTCGCTATTGGAATTGATGGAACCTTAAATCAGCAAGTGTTGAGGGTTTTTCTTACCTAGAAATACGTTGGAATCACCGGCAAAGTGATTGGGATACGTTGCTTAACAACATGCAACAGCTATTGCAAGTGGCAGGAAGATCACTCCCACACTCTCTCACAAACTCTCACTTTTTCTCTCTCTCTAGCTAGGGTTTCTAGTAAATTTGGATGGGTGAGATATGTGAGGGTTTAAATCCCTTTTATAGCCTAAAACCTTCCCAAATTAAGCTTGAGAACAAGGTCTACTTGAGGTATAACCAAATCGGGGCTGTTCTGGTCCAAAGAAGCACTTTGGGAGGTCCCCTGGCCGAACGTGATCGAACTTAAACTCATGGTCGCCGGATGTTTCTCACACCCAATTTTCAATCAGGTAGAGTTCATAGATCGCACGTGGCGGTCCAGTTTCAATTCAGCGGTCATCGCACCTAAATCAGGTCTACAAGTCTCATGATATGAAAGAGAAATTTTTTCTGATCCGAGGGTGTAATTTGGCTGAATTTTGACGGTCAGAACGCTTAATAATAACGTGCCAAGTCACGTGCCATATTTAGATTTAAATTTTCAAATCCAACCCTTTTCTCACTCTCTTCACCCCAGGCTCAATGAAATAGCCTCTGAACGTTGGTTGAGCTTGATCTTCGAAACGATTGTCAAGTCCAGCTAAGCGGTCATAACGGTCTAAGATTGTAGGTATCGGACTTTCGACGCGCAGTCTAGATCCAATACAAAGTTTCAAAGGGTTCCTGGGAACAAACTGGTTTAGAGTTTGATCCTGGATTTTAGGGTAATATAATGTCAATGATTCTAGAGGTTTTGAGTCTTATAGTTTATATTTAAAGTGATCCAAGTTAATTTTACTGAGTATTCAGTTTGGTACTTAACCAAATTCTACCCTAATAGGGCAGAATACGGTCCTAGGGCCATTCTTTGCCCCATTTTGGGCACTTTTAGTTATTATATTATTTTTATTATTTTTTTAGGATTTCATCATCAAGTTTACCCTGACTCCACCAAATTTCATAAGATTTCGAGTTGTAGAAAAATTCTAAAAATTCTAAAAGCAGCAGCTATCCAACAAGTGATTATCGGATAGTTGCTCACAATGACCTACTTTAAACTATATTAAATATTTTATTATATTTTTCACATATTTTATATAAATCTAGACTCATTTATCTTCAATCTGGTTTTTGAATTACCTAAATCGGAGTTATAACGAAGGAGATATGATTTTTCAAAGTTGAAAGAAATGTACAGGAAAAAGTGCAGAAACTCGCCTGCCAGACCGTTGTACGGACGGGTTCGGCAATGCATCGCCAAACCAGCAATCCCATCGCCGCTCGCTGACCTGTTTGGGGTGATTTCGCCATCTGATATTGAAATGGGTGTATTTTAGAACCTGGGATGAGTTGTTTGACATCCAATATATGATTTTGGGGTAGGAGAAGTTGATCTATCCAAATAGCCTACTTATTTCGTGAGATTACAAAAGGTTAATGGTTAAAAACCATTTTTATTTATTTATTTACTGTTCATAGTACTTTTTAGTTTAAGTATTGATTAACATCACCTAAATTTTAAGATTTGTCTCTAATATGAAAGCTCCTAGAAAATTTTGAAGGATAAAGTAGTGAAAGGTGAGATTTTCGAAGGAAATAGGGATTTGAGACTTTTGGATTAAGTTTTGAGAAGTTAATCAGGTGTTAGGATTGACCCATTGCCTAAAGACATCTAATCCTAGGTTGACAAAAAATTTGGAGTGTTACAATCTACCCCCCTTAAAACACAATTTCGTCCCCGAAATTGGCTAAGGGTAATGAGTACCTAAAGAGACCTTCGTATTGACATTCTAAGGAAGGTTCAAATCTTAGTCGATGACCTAACCTTACGTATAACCTAAATCAATTATTTCGATTCTGGGCCAGTGGGGAAGGGGTTAACCATGCTTCCGCTGCACTACTCTGATCTAACGGTTGCATTGACTGATCCTATCAAGATTGGGCTCAATACGTTCTACCCCCCTTAAAACTTGGTTCTACTTTAGGTTCAAGATTCTATGTCCCGATCCGTATATCGGAATGAGGTGCAACTTAGGACCTATCCTTGACATAAAATGGGAAACAACCTCTCACTACATTGGTCTTCCTTCGATAATGATGTGTTCTATGGCATTGGTACCTATGGTTGTAGAAAGGAGCTGAAATGATGGGTGTTGTGGTTGATTTCAAGGACGGATGTGAGTTCGTGGTAAGAGGTCTAATCTCTATTGGCTGTATGTCCTCAACATTTCCCAAAGGCAAAGCAATAACTTTTGGTTGTAAGTGGTCGGCCCAACATGAAGAGAAGTTGTATAGTGGGTCTGAGCCGGATACGTTGAACCTTCTGTCTAATTAAGACAGAAAATTCGTTGTATTAGTTCTTAATCCGAGTCGATGCCGATCTTCTGCTTGATCAGAGCATTGGATTTATTGGTAACCACTAGGATTAAGAATTCGATTCAAACCGCGAATACTTCGCTTACATATACAGTTCCTTTACTCCGCATTTTCGAATGCAATAAGCCCTTGGGGAAGGCAAATTAAGGGGGCGTGCTAGTTTATTCTAAGTTTAATCTGAGGGATTTATAAGCTTTCCCTAAGAGTGAATGGTTCTAAGTGGAAACAACTTTCCTAAGAGTTATACCAGAAGTCTATAAGTATCAAGGGGATCTATCGAAGGAATGAGGTTCTACTCCAACCAAATCTAACCTACTATTCCTTAACATATACAGGATTTACACTACTTAATATAATTAGCAGACTAGTCTGTAACTCATTGGCTATAAACCAGAGTCTAGGCTCATACGCTAGATGGTTTCATACCATTTCTAATACAGGAAATTGTTCTATCGCTTAGGGTCAAGATTGTCTAAATGGGATTGCATTTCCTATATCGTCAAACCTTTCAAATCTAGGAGCACTAACTCTAGGTCCAAAATGCCAAGGGCCTATATGGCCAGTAGCATTAAGTTGTATGAAATGAAACTACTTTCCTAATCCTACGTCGAGATTGGGAGTGGCATGCTTGGTAGGAGGGTGGGGTGAGATAAAAACTGATTTTGTAGGCTTAATCCCAGGATTTACAACATGGCAGTAGAAACCATAGGATACACCCAATCTAGGGACAATACCTTATAGCGAACGAAACAGCATGCACTCCATCTAACAAAATTTGTCATAATACATGGAATAAAGTTCCACATGAATTATGACAGGAACGCATTCGGCTATATTAAGTCCAAACCACTACACACAAATACACTTTCTACCAATGACTTCACTAGACCCAACAACAACAAAACACAGAAATCCTTCAAACGGTAATCAAACAAGCGAAGAACGTAGAGAAATGGGATGGGTAAGCAGGTTGCCACGAATCTGAGGATCAAATAAAAGGGACATGAGAGAGAGGACGGTGGAAAGGGAGAAAAAGGCTAAAATAGCCTTAACAAAAGCCATGGAAAGTGGAGGAAATGTGGAGAAATGGTTGCCCTGATGGGCTGAAACGAATCTAGGCCCTGTACAGGGATGAATCAAGCTCCCAAGGGCTGGATTTTCAAAGAGAAAAGAGAACAAAAAGTGGGAATGGAGCTCCACACGATTTCAGCCATAAATGGAGGTTGTAAGAGCTTCAATGGATGAGATTGAAGAGAGAGGGTGCTATGCACAACCACAAATGGGTGGGTAGGCATCGTTTTTAGCAAAAGAAGGGATTGGAAGGGGTTTGGGGATGAGTTTTGAGAGGGGGTAGCAAGAAAATGCAAAAGGGAGGGCGTGGGGGCATTTTTTGTGAAGAGAGTATGGTTTCCATGGATTTTTAAGAGACAGACTGCATATGGGAGGGGTGCTCTACCCCTAAAAGGGCGTCGGCCCAACTTTCAGTGTAAACGGGGCCCACTGTACGGCGATGCATCGCCGGATCGGCGATGCCATCGCCGGCCATCTTCACATCTTGCCAGTCTGGCCACATGGGTCATGTTTCCCCTACCCTAGGAACTCCAGATATATATGGGCCCCACCCCAGTTCATTGTGGTTTGGCCTAGAGAGGGCCAAAACTCTATTTGGGGCATTCTGGGGCCAGTCTGTAAATCAGAATGAACTTATATATCATGTAACATATGATTTTTGGGTAGGAGAATCTAATCCATCCAACTAACCCATAATTTATAAAAGATTTCAAAATTTGAATGGCCAAAAGTCCAATTTTCACCTATATTTACTATTTATAGTAAATTTTCGGCTAAGTATGATTTTATGTCATTTACACATTAGGATTTATGCCTAATGTGAAAATACTGAGAAAAAAATGAAGAATGGGGTGGTGAGAGGAAGGATTCTGAAGGAATTGGGTGAAACGGGATTTTTAAGCCCTTAGATCGAGTGTAAGGGTTATGGTTGCCCCACAACCCAAGGATTTACATTTCTGGGTTTAGAATTCTTCTGAGAACATCTCAACCCCACCTACTAACAACCTGGAGGCCACTTAGGTCACCTTACACGACCAAAGATATGTGACGGACTCGATCAAACGAACGATTTGAGTAGACGTAGTCCATTGGCGAAACTGTGATCCTATAGTGTTTCTATGTCCTTTTCGCACCCACCTAAGTCAAAGGAGCGATAGCGTACGTCGCGTGTCCATAACCCAGGCCTGGTATAATCTAAATCATGCTTTGATACTAACAGTAACACCCTGACTCCACCAAATTTCATAAGATTTCGAGTTGTAGAAAAATTCTAAAAATTTCAGAAGCAATAGCTGTCCAACAAGTGATTATCGGATAGTTTCTCACAATGACCTACTTTAAATCATATTAAATATTTTATTATATTTTTCACATATTTTTATATAAAACTAGACTCATTTAGCTTCAATTTAGTTTTTGAATCACCTAAATCGGAGTTATAACGAAGGAGATATAATTTTTCAAAGTTGGAAGAAATGCGCAGGAAAAAGTGCAGAAATCGGCCTGCCAGACCGTTATACGGACGGGTTCGGCAATGCATCGCCAAACCTGCGATCCCATCGCCGCTTGCTGACCTGTTTGGGGTGATTTCACCATCTGATATTTGAAATAGGTGTATTTTAGAACCTGGGATGAGTTGTTTGGCATGCAATATATGATTTTGGGGTAGGAGAAGCTGATCTATCTAAATATCCTACTTATTTCATGAGATTACAAAAGGTTAATGGTTAAAAACCCTTTTTATTTATTTATTTACTATTCATAGTACTTTTTAGTTTAAGTATTGATTAACATCACCTAAACTTTAAGATTTGTGTCTAATATGAAAGCTCCTAGAAATTTTTAAAGGATAAAGTAGTGAAAGGTGAGATTTTCGAAGGAAATAGGGATTTGAGACTTTTGGATTAAGTTTTGAAAAGTTAATCAGGTGTTAGGATTGACCCATTGCCTAAGGACGTCTAATCCCAGGTTAGCAAAAAATTCGGGGTGTTATACTCTCTCTCTCTCTCTCTCTCTCTCTCTCTCTCTCTCTCTCTCTCTCTCCCCCTCTACCGTGAGTGTTCAAAGACATCTGGATCCAACTAGACCCAACTCAAAACCAGAATGACTCAGTCAGAGACTCGACGACTTGACTCTGTGCAAAGATCACACATAGCTTCCTTTGACTTTGGCTTCCAAATTCTATTCATTAATGGATATTAGTTAATCTATAGTAATGGATTGATGTTCAAATGGGCTTCCTAGTGGATGGATCAGATCTTAGATCAATAACTCCACCTAACGGTGTGGTTGACGTTTCTCGATGAGGAAGATGATGGACGATAATGGCAGAATTTCTCTTGTTGCTTCTTTCTTCAATCCAACCATGTTGGACAGTTCATATGGATGCAATGGAACTTGTGGACGTATTGAATCAAAGGTTTGGAGAGCTTTGGGTGGTGGGTTTGGAGATGGGAGATGATGACCGATTTTTTTCTCGAGCTACTATACGAAATGGAGAACTTAAACTTGGCAAATACCTCCTTTTATGGCTTTCCCAAACATTTTTAGACTATTAGATTGAAAGAAGATGTTGTGGATGGATACATATGTCAAGCTTTTAGAAATGGAAAATAATAAGAAGGTTTTTATGTCCATCTCCAACAGGAAATGTTGAGGGCCAAATATTGCATATTATCCCCCATTTATTTCTTGCTTTTACAAACATAATATGGCTTAATGGTATATTTTACATGTGTTTATGCTGTAAGGTGAATTTAAGAGCTTCGATTGAAAAGAATGTTAAAAGCATAGATTTAATGATTAAGAATCATCAAACAAAGAATGGATATTTGGAGAAAAAGATGGAAGATTTCAAGACCCCATGGTTCAAGAAAATCAAGTGGAAAAGGAAGGAAGTGCAAAAAGTAGAGTAGAAATTTGAGCTTAGATGTCATCGAAGGCAGTTCGATGACATCGAAGCCAGTCTGTCGATGACATCGAAGGTTGTTCGATGACTTCGAAGAATTAAAGGAAAAAAAAGTTTGGTCACTTGACAAATTGGATACATTACTCGATGACATCGAAGGTTGTTCAATGACATCGAACCGGTTACAGTTTTACGATTTTGTGGAACTTTGCCTATAAATAGGGGTTCCTAGGCACTTTTTGGTATATTTAGGGTTTGGAGTAGAGCAAAAGGGTGGAGCCTCTTCCCAAGAGTTTTTCTTCTCTTCTCCTTAGTTTTTAATGCTTTCTTCTATGGTTTTTAATTCAATCATGTCTATGGTTAGGTAGATCCCTTAGCTAGGGCGAAGGGGTGAAGCTTGTAGCATGGTTGAGATATTTTTCTTGTTTGATTCTTGTTATTGTTGAACTCGTTTAATTCTAATTTAATGTTTAAGGAATACTTTTAGTGTTTAATGGTTTGTTGTGACTGAAATTACAATGGATCTGCAATAGCTTGAAGTATTTTCTTTTCTATTTGGAGTTTGTGGAAATAAGAAATCCTGTTGTTCTCTATCGTCCCTTAGGCATGGCTGAATGATGGAATCTCTTCTATTCTTCACATATCTCCCATGATAGTTATAGGATCGGTATATCTTATTGTCTACCATTGTTTCCTAGGCATGGTCAGGTGATTGAATCACTTCCAATCTTCACAACGTTCATCCATTGAGAATTAGGTCAATGGAGATTCAGACCTGCTCTTATTAAATATCTTCCAATTAGATAAGATAGGACTTTAATTCCAATTGAGTGCCTTGACTCGAATAAGGAAGCATCCTAATAGCTGCAAGTGGATCCCTAGAATCCCTAGTTCCCACTTTTAAATCACTTGAGTTCTTAATAAACACTTCAAAATTACTCTATCTACTTTCCTAATTTAGGTTAGATATTCTCCTAGTTTTGATTCTAATTACTTTCAGAATAGACACACAAGATTAGTCCCAGTGGATTCGACATCGGTCTCATTGAGATTATTACTACATCGCGACCCTACACTTGGGGGTTGTGAACAAGTTTTTAGCACCGTTGCCAGGGATTAACAGCTATGTTTTTCTGAGATTTACTAGTTTTGGAATTAGGTTCAGATTAGACTTTTTTGAATTATTTTAGAAACTTTTTTTTTAAAAAAAAATTTTAGAAACTAATTTACTTTCCTAAATTGTTTTTAGAAACTTTCTGATTCTAGGATTTCTTCTACTTTTAAAAATTAACTTACTTTCTAATTCTAGGTTTAGAAACTTTCTAATTTTAGAATTTATGTTTTTAGAAGTTGACCTGTTTTGTTTTGTTTTGTAAGATCTTAATTTAGGAACTTCTAATTTAGTAACTTCTTTCTAATTCCCTCTCTCTTTCTATTTCTAGATTTACCTTCTCTCTTTTAGGTTTAGGTTAGAATCTGAAATTAAGGGATAAAAGTGTTTCATGCCCAAGTGGGTCCGTGACAACACTCAACTTCTTTTAAGTGAAGGAGGATTGGTTGAGGGGTTATCTATCCATCACAGGATTAGACACCGCTCGAGATCCTCAAAGTTAATTGAAGTGATGGTTGCAAATCAATTGGGAAGATAACCTCAACCTAGAGTTGAGGAAGTCCAGGATGAGAATGAGGTGTATCAAGCACCCCCGCCTTATACTTTCAAGATTATTTACAATTAGTAAGGGTGAGCATGCCCTCATGCATGGTTTTTTTTAAAAAAATATGGGACGCATGGATATTAAGTCAGGGGTGATTAAACTCCTAAAATTTCATGGATTTGAATATAAAAGTCCATATTTGCACTTAAAAGAGTTTGATGAGATGATAGCCACTTTATATTTTTCTAACGTGTCTGAGGACATGGTTAAACAAAATTTTTTTTCCCTTTTCTTTGAAAGAGAAAGCTAAGATGTGGTTGCATTCACTATGTCCCAGATCTATTGACACATGGAATGACATGATAAGGGAGTTCATAAAGAAATTTTTTCATATCATAAAATGAACACCCTTAAAAAGTCAATCATGAACTTCGTCCAGAAGGAAGATGAAACATTCTTTTAATGTTGGGAAAGGTTCAAGGATCTTATCAGTTCATGCCTACAACATGGTTTTGAAACGTTGCACATTATACATTTTTTCTAATGATCTGACATCTTCCATGCGCTAATTGGTCGAGACAATGTGAAATGGAGAATTCATGAATAAAAATGTCGATGATGTGTGGGACTACTTAGACAGACTTGCTAAAAATGTACAATCATGGGACACCCAAAATCAAGCACCACTTCTAGGCCCACTCAATCAATGGATAGGGGCGGATTATACCTTCTGAAAGAGGATGATGATATCAATGCTAAAGTGTCTAATCACATAAGGAAATTTAATGCCATGGAACTAAAGAAGGATAATATTATTGAAACTATTTGCAGTATTTGTGCTTGCAACGTTCACGTAACTAAAAATTATCCAACAATACCTGCATTTCAAGAGGTGTTGAATGAGTAATCTAATGCCGTGAAAAATTATCAAAGACCTTTCAATGGACCTACCTCCAATCATACAATCCTAATTGAAGAAATCATACAAACTTCAGTTAGAGGAATGGATAAACTGCTACACCTCAAGGTTTCTTTAATCAATTTCCAAATCAAGTGAAACCCCAAGAAGAACTGGTTCAAAATTCCACATAAACTCAAAATCTTATTCAAGTAATACGAGAAATTACAAACTGTATGTAAAAGATGAATTCACATATTATGGTTATAGAGAGGGGTATGCTTCCTGTTCAACCTCTCCCCAATCCCAAACTGTAATACAAAATAAGTGATCCAATCTCTTCAAATCAAAGTGAGCAAGATAAGTCTATCACCGCTCTTAGGAGTGGGAAGATAATTAACAAATCCATTCTAGAAAGGGTAGAAAAGTCTAAAGACTTGGAAGAGGACAATGATGATAGACCTAGCACTGCTCCATAAGAATTAAAACTAGAACTTCAAGGCAAGCTGATTGCACCATTCCCCTAACGGTTGGTTGCACCAAAACCTCTTTGTAACTCTCACGATGTTTTAGAGGTGTTAAAACAAGTGAAGGTCAATATTCCTGTACTTGATGCTATAAAACAAATACCTTCATATGCTAAATTTCTAAAAGACTTGTGTACGACTAAAAGATGACAAAGTATCAAAAAGAAAACTTTTTTGACAAAAAAAGTGAGTGTCATCCTAAAGCAAGACGTGCCATAAAAGTACAAAAATCTATGTAGCCTGACCATCGCTTGCGTAATTAGGAACTAGTGGATTGAGCATGCACTTCTTGACTTAGGAGCGAGCATAAATCTGATCCCATACTCGATCTACGAGCAACTGGGTCTAAGTGAATTAAAACCCACCCAGACTACATTATAACTTGTTGATCACTCAGTTTGTGTACCGAGAGGGATAATTGATGATGTGTTGGTCCAGGTTGACAGATTCTACTACCTGGTAGATTTTATCGTCTTGGATACTCAACCCATCGTGGACATGAGCACTCAATTTCCTATCATTCTTGGTCGCCCATTCCTTGCCACATCAAATGTAATTATTAATTGTAGGAATGGAGCTATGATTTTGTCTTTTGGAAATATGACATTGGAGTTAAATATGTTTTTTCAATACGGGAAAACAGGTAAAGGATGATGATGATGCCCAAAATGTTAACTTAATTGATTCTTTCATCAAGGATAGAACTTTGATGACCTTATCCTCTAACCCTCTAGAGACGTGCTTGGCCCACTCCCATGATTTAGATGATGATATCATGAGGGATATAGGTGTCATGCTTGATACTGTGCCAGTACTTGAATCAACCAGTGGAGGCCACAATTCAAGGAATTTCCCCGAACTGATGTAATGTCTCTACCATCTAGCCTCAAGGCACCGAAAGCTTGACTTAAAACCTTTGCTATATGATTTGAAATATGTCTATCTATGTAAAGATGAGACATACCCGGTGCTGAATTCATCCCACCTTGAGAAAGAACAGGAGAGTATGCTCATCTCTACTCTCATTGAGCATAAGGGATCCCTTGGATGGTCGATTGCGGATCTCAAGGGAATTGACCCTTCAATTTGTACTCACCTCATTTATCTAGAGGATAATGTGAAGACCTCTTAGTAATCACAATGTAGAATAAATGTAAACATGAAGGAAGTGGTTAAGGCTGAAGTTCTTAAACTATTGGATGTGGGTATCATCTACCCTATATCTGATAGTTAATGGGTGAGTCCACTCAGGTGGTTCCTAAGAAGTTTGGAATCACTATCGTAGCCAATGCCAACAATGAACTCATGCCAACCAAAGTTACGACTAGTTGGAGAATGTGCATTGACTATAGGAAATTGAATACCATCACAAGGAAGGACCACTTCCCTTGAAAAGGGATATTTGATTTACCCTTTCATAAGATTAAAATTAAAGCAAAGCCCTTGTTAATTTAATTAAAAATCATCTAGACTTGGAACCCTGTACACTTGTGAGACTAAACGTTGAACATCTACATCGTCATCAAGTTTGTTCTACCGGGTTGTTACAGAATCTTCATATAAATAAGTATTTTACTTTTTCTATAATTCAATTTATTTTTGGTTTGTGAGATTGTTCTAGAAAATCTCCTTGTGGTTTGTCTGAGGTGATCCAAAAAAGTCAGAGCGTGGGGTTTTTGAATTGTGTAAGCCCACTTGAAAGACACAATTACGAAGGTTTTAGGTGAACCTTGAAAAACCTATTTTTGATTAGTGAACGCTAATATCCCGAAAGAGTGGATATTAGGAGTGGAGTAGTTGTGTGGCTGTTGTTTAATAGTTGGTGTACACACAAGTGAACCACTATAATTCTATGTGCTTGGTGGATGTGTGGTTGATTTCTTTATCTTTTATGGTTTAAGATTGTGGGATGTATTTATGGATGTGAATGTTATAATCTTTACATTTCAACATTGTGTGGTGAATGTTGTAATAGATTAGTTTCTATTTCTTTCATATCATCTTCAGTTTGAGTTTTTGATACTCACCCACATTCTAGTAAGGTTGTCCTACCATAAATCATTACTTTTTGGTGTTAGGTTGTCCTTAGAACCAAGTTTGTATTAACCTCTCAATACTTAATTTTTGAGGTTATTATTTCCTTTGGTTATTTACATTTTATTTGGCTATCTGTTGTCCTTTTTCCACTTAGTAATTTTTATTTGGCATAGTCCTATTCACCCTCCCTCTAGGATATATTGCTTGACCTTTTCAAGTGGTATTAGAGCCTAATAGCTTGTTTATTTGGATTTAATTCCTGAGCTAACCGATCTGAGCTTTTAAGATGTCAAAGTTTGATAGCCTTTCTATCACTAGGCCTCCACCTTTTGATGGCTCTAATTATGCTCATTGGAAAGCCAGAATAAGAATATTCTTGAGGTCTATTAATGAGAATGTGTGGCAAGCCACAACAACTAAATAGACTCCACCTGCTATTGAAGTTCTAGGCCTTGATGGAACTAAAACTCTAAAAGTTGCTCCTTATAACACTTGGACCACTCTTCAGAGAACTGAGAGTAATGCTAATGTCAAGACTTTACTTGCAATCACTTGCGCACTATCATCAGATGAATTCAAATGAATTATATCTTATGATACTATGAAACAAGCCTGGGATATCTCAGAAATGACACATGAGGGTACGACTACTATCAAGAAATCTAAACTACAAATCCTCACCACTAGGTTTGAGGAAATACGTATGGAAGAAAGTGAAACATTCATGAACTTCTATACTAAGTTGAATGACATAGTCAACTCTATGTGGGTTCTTGGAGATAGCATCCCAGAAAGTAAAGTTTGTGCAAAGATACTACACTCACTACTTGAAAGGTTCAATTTAAAAGTCATGGCCATTCAAGAACTTCGAGATATAGATCATATGCAGGTTGAAGAACTTGTTGGTTCTTTACAAACCTGTGAGTTAAACTTTAAAGCCCTGAAAGGTAAATCTATTGCCCTTAAGTCTTCTAAAAGTATTTCTCATGAAAATAACAATTTTGATTTAGAAACTTCTGAAGATGATATGGACCTTCTAGCTAAAAAGTTTTACAAGATTTTTAAAAGTAAAAAGAGGGTTGATGTTCAAAAACCTGTTGAAAAGAAAAATCAAGATCTAAAAATTAGAAATATTTAAAAGACAACTAATGCTACAACTGCCATGAATATGGGCATCTAGCAAACGTCATAAATAGAACAAACCTAAAAGAAAGGTATGTTGGCTACATGGGATGAATCTTTCTTCTCTAAAGCTTCTTTTGATTCAGAAGATTTTGAAACCTAGTCGGGTAATGATGTTAAAGCCCTAATGACTCTAGTTAAGTTCACTTTCTCAGATAATGATACAACCAATGATGAAAATCTAGGAAGTAATCATAAGAATGAAGATCTTTAAGATGCTTAAGATGCCCTATACAGGGAAAGTTATAAAATATCTATTAAATTAAAACTACGGAAAGAAAAGTTTTTAAAATTTAAAGAGAATTTTGAAAATCTAGTTTTGGAAAATTCACATCTTTTAGAATGCTTTGAAAAAGCTCAGTGTGACTTAGATTTCAAAACATCCCAAGTTGAAAATTTAAAATCTAAAAATGAAAATATAAAATTAGAGGTCTCTTCACTTTTGAGTTTGAAGGACACATGGAGGTATGCCCAAGGTGACCCTAAATTAGAAAAACTTCTATCTTGATCCAGAAAATGTGGTGATTAATCTGGATTGGGCTATGATAAAAATACTCCCCTAAAATATAAGAATGCTCCTCCTAAATTTGTTAAAGGAGAGTCATCTAACTCAAAAGGAAAAATTCAGAATCAAAATATTTCTAAAATGACTAAAACTTTTCAATCCTTAATCCTAAAAAGAACCATATCAACTATAAAAATCAGAATAATAATCATTTAGCTGAGAAAATTGTAGACTTGCTTAAGGAGCTCTTAAAATCTTACCCAGTGGGTAGGATGTATAACAATTATAAATAGAAAAAGACCAACTATATTCCTAAACCCAAAACTGTAATGAAATGGGTCCCTAAGGTTACTTGTTTGGTTGCCCACACCACATTTAAAGCCACGAGCCATTCAAAGTGGTACCTGGATAGTGGTTGCTCCAGACATATGACAGGTGACAAAAGTCTGTTCACCAGTCTTAAAGACATGACTGATGGTTCAATCACATTCAGTGATGGTAACAACTACAAAATTTTTGGCCAAGGTACGGTTCAACTCCCTAACCTCCCTCTTTTTGAGAATATTTTATATGTAGAAGGTTTAAAATATAATTTACTAAGCATTTATCAAATTTGCGATAATAATCACTGTGTAAAATTTTCAAACCAGAAGTATGAAGTCTTAAATAAGAATGGTTCTGTAATATTAACTGGTCATAGAACTTCTGAGAACTGCTATATAGTTAGTGACTCAAGCTCATCTAAGCTATCGTGTTACATGGTCCATACTGATGAGACTGAACTATGGCATAAGCACCTATGACATGTACACTACCGTAACTTGTATAGATTTAGCAAAAGTGATTTCATAAGAGGTCTACCCAAAATGAAGAAAGTGGATAAAATATGTGGCGAGTGTCAAATTGGTAAATAAACCAGGAGTGTTCGTAAAAAGATAAACTCCTATGCCACATCTAAACCACTCGAATTACTCTACATGGATCTCATTAGACTAACTAGAATGGAGAGTCGAGGTAGCTAGAAGTATATTCTGGTCATTGTAGTTGACTTTACCAGGTATTCTTGGGTAGTTTTCTTAAGAGAGAAATATGAAATTCTCAAAGAAGTAAAAAGGATACTTAAATGTATCCAAAACGAAAAAGAGTTATAAGTCACTGAGATCCGTAATGATCATGGGTCTAAATTTAAAAATAATAATTTTGAAAAAATTTGTAGTGACCAAGGAATATCACATGAATAGTCTACGCCCAAAACACCACAACAAAATGGGATTGTGGAAAAGAAAAATATGGTGCTTCAAGAAATGGCTAATGTAATGTTAAATAGTATGAAGCTTCCTAAAAAAATTTGGACTGAAGCCGTAAATACTGCTTGTTATATAATTATCGTGATTACATTAGAAAATTAAATAATAAAACGACTTATGAGATGTGGCTTGAAAAAAAGCCTTCTGTCAAATACTTTCGAGTTTTTGGCAGTAAATGCTATATCTTACGTGATCGAGAACATCTGGGTAAATTTGACATCAAAAGTGATGAAGGGATATTTTTAGGGTATGCTCTGAATAGTTGAGCATATCAGGTACTTAACAAGAAGACCAGTGTAATATAAGAATCTATTAATGTGATCATTGATGATCATTTGAATACACATGTCTCAAGTTCAGAAGATGATGAAGTTCTTCAAATTGATAAACCAGCCTCTTCATCTAATCAAAATAACATTGAACTACGATCAAATAAAGATCATCCTACTGATCAAATCCTTGGAAATCCCCTCACTAGTGTACGCACTCGTAAACAATTAGAAGATATGTGTAACTACATGTGTTTTACATCTCAGATAGAACTGGCTAACGTAAAAGTAGCCCTTACTGATAAAAATTGGATTGTAGCTATGCAAGAAGAGCTCATTTAGTTTATAAGAAATGACGTTTGGTATTTAGTTCCAAGACCAACTGATAAATATATTATTGGAACAAAATAGATTTTTAAGAATAAGTCTGATGAGCTTGGTAACATAATTAGAAACAAGGCTAAGCTGGTTGTACAAGGGTATACTCAAATTGAAGGGATTGATTATGATGAAACCTTTGCCCCAGTAGCTCGTCTTGAATCAATCAGACTGTTTATATCCATTGCGTGTTTTAAAAAATTCAAAATATATTAAATGGATGTTAAGAGTGCATTTTTAAATAGTGATTTGCATGAAGAAGTATACATTAAACAACTAAAGGGTTTTGAAGACCCTAAGCATGCTAATCATGTTTATCGCTTAAAAAAGGCATTCTATGGTTTGAAATAGGCTCCTAGGGCATGGTACGAGAAATTAACTAAATCCTTGTTAAGTCATGAGTTTGTAATGGGGAGTGTAGATAAAATATTATTTGTTAAGAAACATAAAGATCATATTTTAATTGTGTAAATCTATGTTGATAACATCATTTATGGATCTACCTGTGCTAACATCTCTATTGAGTTTGCAGAACTTATGAAATCTAAATTCGAAATGAGCATGGTTGAAGAACTAAATTATTTCCTAGGGTTGCAAGTTAAATAGCTTCCTGATTGATTCTTCATCTCTTAAACCAAATATGCTCTAAATTTAGTTAAAAGGTTCAGATTTGAGAGTGGGAAGAATTTTGATACTCCAATGAGTACCACTCTCAAACTCTCTAAGGATTCAATAGGTAAGAGTGTGGATCCTAAGTTGTATTGTAGTATAATAGGAAGTTTACTTTATTTAACTGCGAGTTGACTTGATATTGCTTTTAGCATTGGCATTTATGCTAGATATCAATCAGACCCTAAAGAGTCCCACTCGATTGTTGTTAAGTGAATTTTGCGATATGTCTCTAGTTTACCTAATCTTGGTCTTTGGCATCCACATGATTCTAATGTGCAATTAGCCGGTTACATAGATGCTGATTGGACTGGTAACATTGATGATTGTAAATCGACCAATGGTGGTTGTTTTTATGTTGGGAACTGTCTAGTTTCCTGGTTAAGTAAGAAATAAATTTCTGTATCGCTCTCTACTGCTGAGGCTGAATATATTGCTGCAGGTAATGCAAGCACTCAGCTAGTATGGATAAAGAGAATGCTAAGAGATTACAGAATTATGCAAGAATCTATGATGTTATATGGTGATAACACAAGCATAATTAATATTTTCAAAAATCCTATTTAGCATTCACGAACCAAGCACATTGACATTAGATATCATTATATTCGTGAATTGGTGGAAGAAAAGACAATTTCATTAGAATATATTCAGACCGAGAATCAACTAGTCGATGTATACCCAAAACTGCTCGACAAAAATTGATTTACAAAATTAAAATTTGATCTTGGTATGTGCAATATGAATTGATGATTTATGCTTATTTGTATCATAATGTATGTATATATTATTTTACATTTTTTAAATTTAAATATATGTAAAATTGTACATTTTTTGTGTTACACGGTCAGTTGAGTACACACTCAACTAGTCATGAAATGCGTGAATTGGGTTTTTATTTGGGGAAAAGTGATTATTCTTCATTTCTTTCTTCTTCTCCATCAAGCCTAATCACGACTGGTTGAACCCATCTCCGATTACTCTCCGGTTAGTACTTCATTTTTTATTTCCTTGTGTATTTAAGTTCATTGATCATCTTTAATCTTGATTTTTCTTCTTATTTCAAGATTTATGGTAGTTTGAAAGTGTTTCTTCCTTAAAATTTAATTTTCTTGGAATCCTTTCATTCCTTTTTGCAAACCTTTATTTTTTTTATTTTCTTGTGGTAATGGAAGGAAGAAATAGGAAGAGAACCACTCATGGTCTCTCTTCTTCCCATTTCGCACCCATTACCGTGCGTCACCTTTGGCCTTCCAAAGAGGATCATGAGAGTATGCGGGATTTTGATCTTAAAAATGTTAATATTGAGCGTGTTATCCTTGTTGATAATATTGAGCGCTTTAACATTGTCCATCTCCTTCAAGTTGTAGGATGGAAAAACATACTATCTTGGGGCGGTACGACATATCGATCCATTGCGCAGGGCATGTACACTTGTATTACTGAATTCTCTCAAGATGATTTGACATTTACTGTGTCAACTAGAGAAGGTACAATTAGGGTAGACCGTCATTTAATTTTAGCAATCATGAATATACCTATTGTTGATGATGATGTACCCATATCTACTTTGTAAGATAGACCTTCTAAAAATGCCAAATAATTGATTATGAGAGTTCTTTGTAAAATGAATGCAGAATGGAACGGTGGTACTGCGCTCAGTTCTAAATATATGTTGCCCAGATATAGGGTCTTACATCATATTTTTATTTCAAATGTTTATCCTTGCTCAGGTAACAAGATTGAGCTGACCTCTTTTATGGCCCGCATTATGCATTCTGTTATAACTAGCATCCATATCTGTCTTCCTTGTCTTATCTGTCATCATATTATTTAGTTTCGTCTTCAGCCTGGTCATAGTGTTCCTTTCGCTTATCTTATGACTGCCTTAGCTGATCATGCTTTAATAGTTATGCCAATTGGGGAAGGTTCTATTAATCTCTGTCCATTTAACAACTCTAATATCAACAAAATGAACTTGAACTTGGCAACTAGTCGAGTTGATGGGAATGCTGGAGGAGATGAAGAAGCTGAAGAAGCAGACGCTTTACCTCAAGAAGACGTTAATATGGATGATTTATTTGATGAACTTGAATCAGATTCTGAGGCTGACCCTGATTATCAGCCTTCTGATATCACTGAGAGGTTGCATACTCTTGAGGAATAGGTGGCTCAGATTTGAGTAACCCAGGATTCTTAATTTGCTTATATGCATAAATATATGAGGCACATTAATAAGGGTTTACAATAAATTGATCCATCTATTCATGCTCCCTCTTTAGGATCTAACTAGTTTCATTTTATTTTGGATGGTATATATAATAACTTAATTCTACCATTCTCCCTTTGACTGCTTGGATTATGTTGTTTAAACTCTTATCTATGGTATCTGTAAGACCCGTATCCTAGCCCATAGCCTTACGTAGGCTTCCACGGTCTTCCTGATCGAATTTCGACGACCCCCGACCTGTAACCGACATTTGCGCGTGACCCTGAGTCACACGTTATTAACCCGAGTCAACTTAACCTGAGAATTGTACCCTAGCGACTGCGCCATTGCCGCAGTTCTAATGCCTCGTCTTGTTCACCGAGGCGATACCCAGGCCAGGAGATGTGGGTCCGCATTCGGTTCGAGAAAACACCGCACATTTACAATTCAAAGAGAATCTCTACAACATGTCCCATCAATCAAGTGTACATAAATCACCTCATGTCAAGTACAAGAGCAACCCCAAAGTCAACTCTTTCTCTCTCTTACACACCCATACATGTCAAGTACATACCCATCACCCATCACTCACTCCTCATCACTCCATCACTCACACCCATCTCTCTCTCTCTCCTTACATCACCTCTCTCCCAAGCAATAATGGTGGAAACATCCAAAGGGGTGTGGCCTACCTTCCTACCACCCAATCCCACCCTCCAACCCTCATCTCAATTGTTGATCACATTCTTTGGAGCTATAGAACGCGTTGATGGAAGAAGGAAGAAGAGATCTTGAGGTGGGTGATTTTATGATTTTTCAAGCACTGATTATTGTGTATTTGAGGGTCCACTTGTGGTGGGACCCATCTTGATGTATACATTATATTGGGAGGGCCCATAGTGGCGAGGCCTCTCCTCCTCACCATCTCTCTCTCTCTCTCTCTCTCTCTCTCTCTCTCTCTCTCTCTCTCTCTCTCTCTCTCTCTCTCTCCCCCCCCCCCCTTTTCTTGATTGTTTGATGGCCCACCTTAATGTATTATCCTCGCCGTCCATGCATGGATGTGAGGCCCACCTAGGTGACGTGTTGCCTCCAGCATGTGGGACCCACAAGACGTATCTACTGGAGACGTCAGCAAGTTCTGTGGATCTCATGCATGATTTGTGTTATATCAAACTGTCCATATGAGGAGTCTGCTGGACTGACATCCAGCAGCTATGGGACCCATGTGGTATGTGTTATCCCCACACCGTTCATCCATAGGACCCACTTATAGCCCTTGTGAGAACCACCACGGTGCAAGTGTTTTATCTAGGCCACCCGTTCAGGGCCTGGATGAATGAAAAATACATATATCTGCTTGGTTCAACGCAGATGGTGGGCCACACGTGTGGACCCACCTTGTGCCATATGTTATATCCTCATCATCCATTGTAGGATGGTAGGACCTTAGTGATGCGTGTGATAGTTCCACATAGTCTAACCTCCTGGATGGTGTGACCCACCTATATATATTAATATAATATTATGGGGGGCCCCATGTGAAACCCACTTGTCTAAAACCAGATGTGTTAGTGTGGCCCCACTTATTGTATATATTTCACCCATGCCATCCACCGTCCACATGGGGTGGTGGGCCTTGTACGTGTGGCATCCTCACCGTCCAGTGAGGATGGTGGGATCCACTGTGATGTATGTGTCTCATGTCCACGCAGTGGCTGTGGGACCTACCCTGATGTACGTATTTCATCCACCGTCCATGTGGGGATGGTGGGACCCAACTTCTGTTCGAGTGGGGTCCACCATGATGTATGTGATCCACACCGTCCACATGGGACATTGACCCCCTCCATGATGTATATGCTGCATATGCACACCGTCCATCTGAACGATGCTGTGTGGACTGACCATGATGTATGTATTTTATGTCCACCCTATTCATCTGGTGGGCCCATTTGGAGGTGTAGGCCCACCTTGATGTATGTATTTTTTATCCACACCATCCTTCTTGACGGCGTTGTGTGGGCCGATCATGATGTATTTAATTTACAGCCACACCATCGATTTGACGGTGGACCCCACCTATGATGTACGTGTCATCCTGTACAGGGATGTGGGGCTCATTTATAAATGTGTTTTATCTTGACCGTCCATCTATGTGGCCCATCTATTAGGTGTCGTGCCCACCCGCTGCTTGTGTAGAGCCCACCTTATAAATGTGTTGTACACACACCGTCCCTCCATGAGACCCCCTTGATGTGTGGGTTTTATCCATCCCGTCTGACCAAATGGGCTGGACGTGGGCCCAATATGATGTTCATGTTTAATCTAAGTCATCCACGTGGGACGTGGGGCCACTGTGATATATGTGTTATACATTCTCACCATCCAGGGCAGCGGCCCACCTTGACGAATGCGTTGTATATCCAGGTTGCCCATCCATTTTTCCTAGATTATGGGCTACTTCATGAGGCCACCACTTGATGTATTTAAGGCCTGTGGATGTAGCCCAATTTGATGTATTTGTGGCCCATTGATGAGGCCCATTGTGATGTATTTATGGCCTATTTAGTGAGGCCCATTTGATGTACTTGAGGCCCATAGAGAGAGACCTATTATGATGTAATTGCGGCCCAATTGATGAGGATCATGGTGGTGTATTTGAGGCCCGAATATCAAGCCCGATGTGATGTTTAGATGGCCCATGTGGTGAGGCCCAATGCGATGCATATGTGGCTCATGAGTGAGGCCCATTGTGATGTATATTAGGTCCTTGTGTGAGGTCATGGGCCCACTATACGTTTGGCCCTATGAAGGCCACTCCTTGGGAGCAATATTGGTTAAATGTCTACATTGATGGGCAATGATGGTTAAATGCCCTCATTGTGACTTTCCCCTAGGCCCTTTGTTAGGTCGATTTCACTTGTCGAGGCTGATTGTTGAGGCCGATTCTGATTTTGATTGTCAAGGCCGATTGTTGAGGCCGATTCCAATTGTCAAGGGTGATTCTGATTATCAAGGCCGATTCTGATCGTCGAGCTGATTGTTGAGGTCAATTTCGATTGTCAAGGCCAATTATTGATACCAATTATGAGTATATGATAGAATACCATCATGATACATGCCCATACGCATCATCTGCATGTTTGTTATGAGATGTGGTTGACCAATTCAAATGTCATTGGGTATGATGTTATGAGACTTCCTGATAGGCGGAGATTGTCTCACATGAGCACATAGTATGCGCATGATTAATCCATGACTGGATTGTATGACGCATTCATCTTAGATTGTGTGTTGCGATTATTGTATGCCCTAGCGACATCAGGACCGTAGCCTCCACAGGTATATCGTGGATGGTTAGATGGGACATCAAAAATCTGTTGCTAGCATTAGGCCGTCATAGATGACCCTGGGTGAAAATATCTAAACCCTCTTGGTACCAGAGGACGGCCCAACATTGAGATCAAGTGGATATATATGAGCGCATAAGGGTCGTATACCAGTAAGTCGCATCTCTCACTGTGTCGTGGTCGGTTGGGAGGGGGTGTGACTTTACCTACCTAAGTGAGGGGGCATTATCTAGGTTGATTTTGACCAGCTTGAGGAATGGGTCCACTATCAATGAGTCGGGTCTGATATTGGCAGGGGGATAGTGAGGTCTCTTCCACTTACCCAGTTGTGCACTTGGATAGGAGCGGCAAGCTGGCGTAGAGTGTAATAGACCCGGTGATGATCTCGAAGATGAATAATATTGATATGTGGACTTATTGAGTAGGAGTTGCATATTTATTCATTTGTTCATTCACTATCCACTTAGGCTGGTGGTGCGCAACTATTTATTACGTGTACCTGTGCAATGGTCTGGATTTCGGTTGGGACGCATGACTAACCTAAGATCAGGAGTCTACTACATTAAGTCTAGCTATCCAAATTTAGATATGGGACTGGTTTGGATAAAAGTATCTTGTAATGGACCTCGTAGACTGCGATACTACGTACTATCATCCCGACTTCACACTCTATCTTGGTTATTTCATTCACATTGCATTTTGCATTACATCCGCAGGCATATAGCATTTTGGGTTGCTATGTTTCTGCACTTATATGGCCTAGATGAACTTAGCAGGATTTACATATTGCATTGTACCCTCGGCATCTGATATTTGGCTCTCTTTGACTCCTCATTTGTATAGCTGATCTGTATTGCGTACTCTGATATTGTATGACTTGTGGACTTTCAGTATATTTTCGCTTTCTTTGATATCGTATCTTGTAAGTATTTTTGTTTATTTTATTGTTTGATTTATGGCATTGTATTGCATACTTAGAACTTACCTTATACACATACTTTCACCACCCTCTAAGCTTTCTATAAGCTTATACATGATAGATATGTGCAAGTAGCATCAAGTTGCAGCAGCATTGAGCTTGGAGCATGTAGCGGACCTCTAAAGCTTTGATTTTTGATATATGTATTTGTCTTTCAGCATTGTATTCAAATGATTATATTAGTGGATATGTGATGATGATATTGCCTTTGTGACTTGGGTAAACTTGTGATTATGCTTCTTACGAGATAAATGTACATTAAAAAATCCTCCTTGTAGGATCTCAGGATCGGAATTTGGTGTATAGGTGTTGGGAGCCGAGAATGGGATACTATGGATGCTGTCGGCACTGGATTTGATGATCGGGATTCATGTGAGTCTGATTTCGGGTTTAGAGCGTGATAGTATCAATTCAGATACTTTGTTTTATTTGATTCAAATGAGTAGTTATTAATTCTACTTTCTTATTATCTTCTTTTATCATTATTCGCTTCCCTTGTCATGTTGTGATAAAAAGGGGGAGAACACTGTTGAATGATAATGATATGAGGATATGATATGATGAATGTGGCTATAATATTTTTTTTGGTAAAGAGTAATGAATTAAGGGGAGAGTTGATTATTGTTGATTATTGTTGATTATTGTTCATGATATCTATTATGGATCATATCATAATATGTTTGTGCAATGTGTTGTTTGAATATCTATTGTATATTGTAATTTTAGTTTTGTCACAAATTTGACAAAGGAGGAGATTGAAAGTGCCATGTTAATAAACCCTAACTATTGTCAAATTTTGGTGTGTTAAACCAATTCAAGTTTGTATCTTGTTTTGTATCAAGCTTGTGCATCTATTCACATTAAATTTTCAACATTCGTTCTGTTTGTACTGAATTTATCTTGCCGATATCTACGACGAACTTACTGTGATCTTTAAACTGGAAGAAAGTGAAGACTTTCTTATATTGAGTGAAGACTTACTTTTGCGGTTCAAGATCTGGAACTAGAAAAGTTCAAGAACTCAAGACCTAGTTAAAGACTAGGTTCGTTATGTCGAGTTCAAGCTTCAAAGAGCGCAAGAATTAAAGTTACTGAAGTGATTGATAGTTTGATGGTTCATATGTTCTATCTCACGAGTAAGGTATAATTGACCTAGATTGACCTTAGATCATGATTAGATCATTTCATTCTTTTGGTCGATTATTCTGGTCATTTTATAAGTGTAAAATTCTATTCTTTTGACTAGCCCTAGCACTAGCTCGACCAGTCCTAGAATTTCTTAGACCAGTCCATGATTTATTATGAATTTTTAGAATTTTTCTGTTGTTCTAAGACTAGTCCTGGAAACTGCTCCACTAGTCATGTGAATAGTGCTCGACCAGTCGTGCAGTGCTCGACTCATTTTTCAGTGAGTAATCTGGACTCACACGACCAGTCGTATGGTGTCCACGACCAGTCGAGCGAGCCACTCGATCAGTTGTGAGACCCACAAGGTCAGTCATGTAACTAAAAAATCTTATCATGCCAAATTTTTTGAAAATCTATTTGGATAAGGCCAGTCATAGCTATTCAAAGGCCAGTCGTGCGAACCGATTTTTCACCTATAAATAGTGTTCGAATTTCAGAGTTTTCTATTCAATTCTTATTATTCTTAAGCAATCACTCTGAGATTATTTTGAGTACATTCTAAGTTATTTTGTGCATATTTAAGATTCTTTAAAGTAGCTTTTATATTTTAATTTTAATTCTCTATTCTATTCTTATATTAAAAGGGAATATTTGATTTACCCTTTCATGAGATCAAAAGCAAAGCAAAGCCCTTACTGATTTAATTAAAAATCATGTAGACTTAGAACCCTATGCACTTATGAGACTAAACATTGAACATCTACGTTGTCATCAAGTTGGTTCTACCAGGCTGCTACAGAATCTTCATACAGATAAGTATTTTACTTTTTCTGTAATTCAATTCCTTTTTGGTTAGTGAGATTGTTCCAAAAATTCTCTATTTGTGATTTGTCTGAGGTGATCAAGAAAACTTAGAGCATGAGGTTTTTGAATTGTGTAAGCCCACTTGAAAAACACAATTGTGAAGGTTTTAGGTGAACCTTAAAAACCCTATTTTTGATTAGTGAATGCTAATATCCTGAGGGAGTGGATATTAGGAGTGGAGTAGTTGTGTGGCTGTTATTTAACAGTTGGTGTACAAACAAGCGAACCACTATAATTCTCTATGTTTGGTGGATGTGTGGTTGATTTCTTTATCCTTTATGGTTTAAGATTGTGGGATGTATTTGTGGATGTGAATGTTGTAATCTTTACATTTAAGCATTGTGTTGTGAATGTTGTAATAGATTAGTTTCTCTTTCTTTCATATCCTCTTCAGTTTGAGTTTTTGATACTCACCCACGTTCTAGTAAGGTTGTCCTGCCATAAACCATTGCTTTTAGTGTTAAGTTGTCCTTAGAACCAAGTTTATATCAACCTTTCAATACTTAATTTTTGAGGTTGTTATTTCCTTTGATTATTTGCATTTTATTTGGCTATCTATTATCTTTATTCCACTTATTAATTTTTATTTAGCATAGTCCTATTCATCCCCCCCCCCTCTAGGACATATTGCTCGGCCTTTTCATACTTCAAGAATTTGATTTGAAAATAAAAGATAAAAAAAGAGTAGAGAACGTAGTGGCTGACCATCTTTCCCTCATTGATCTCTCTGATTCCCTTGAGAGAACACATATAAATGACATGTTCCCTAATGAGAAATTATTCAAAGTCTTCCATTCACCTTGGTTTGATGATATTGCTAATTATCTTGCCACAGGTTTCATGCCAACACATTGGATTACACAAGATAAGAAAAATTCTTCACCAAGGTTCAGAAGTTCTTCTAGGATGATCCATATTTGTTTAAATATTGTCTAGATCAAATCTTAAGGAGATGTGTGCCAGACAATGAACACCAAAGTGTTATCTCCTTCTTTCATTCACAGGCCTATGGTGGTCACTTTTCTACTAAAAAGACCACGACCAACATTTTGTAGTGTGGCTTTTACTGGCCCATTATGTTCAGGGACACTCATGATTTTTACAAAGCTTATGAGTGTTGTTAGAAATTGGGAGCACTATCCTGTTGAAATATGATGCCCTTGAACCCCATTCTTATCATTGAGGCATCGATTTCATGAGACCATTCCCCAAATCTTTTAGAAATTTATACATTTTACTCATCGTCGACTATGTCACTAAATGGGTCAAAGTGATTCCATGCCGGAACATTGATCATCAAATGGTCATTAAGATTTTAAAAGAGAAAATCCTTTCTCGGTTCAAAACGCCTCGAGCCATCATTAGTGATGGGGGCTCACATTTTTGTAAAAAGTCATTCACGAACTTAATGAAGAAATATGTACGCATCAAAGTGAGCACTCCATACCACCCACAAACAAGTGGGCAAGCTAAGATTTCTAATAGGTAAATTAAACACATCTTGAAAAAGACGGTTTACTCAGACCATAAGGATTGGTCAATCTGATTGACCGATCCTTTATGTGCTTACTGTACTGCATTTAAAACCCCTATTAGAATGTTTTCCTTTAGACTTGTCTATGAGAAGGCTTGCCACTTGTTTGTGGATTTGGAACATAGAGCCTACTGGGTGATCAAAAAATTAAATTTCAATCTAAACAACACTGGCTCGCTACGCAAACTTCAATTGAATGAACTTGAAGAACTCCAAAATGATGCGTACGAGAACTCGAGAATTTACAAGGATAGGATAAAAGTATTTAATGACCAACATATTCTTCAAAAATCATTTACACTAGGTCAGAAAGTCCGCTTATACAATTCTCCGTTAGATATCTTTTCGAAAAAACTCCGATCTCGTTCGACCGACCCTTTCACTACTATTAATGTATATCTTCATGGGGCTATCGAGATTCAGAATCCAACCAATGGTAGGGATTTTAAGGTAAATGGACATTGACTAAAGCCATTTGTTGAGAAATTTGATTCAGAGGACATGTTCATACCTCTGAATGATCCTGTTTATCAGGATTGATCTCCTAGTCTGACAGAGGTGTAGTTAGGTTTACTACTTTCTGCTATTCAGGACAGTTTATTTTCTGTAGTTTTAGGATAGTTTGCTTCCGCTATTTAAGATACTTTGCTTTTCAGTTGTTTACTTCTTCTGCTAACCCATTTTATGTTGATATTCGTAAAAATGCTTCCATTTTCCTTCTTTCAGGTACTATCTTTCCAACACCATCTCCTTTATTTTTGTTGCCTCTTTTGCATTTACATGATTATTTCTTCTACACTAAGAACAATGTCAAATTTTTGTGGGAGTGTGGGGGATTAGATGACCTAATCAATGTTTTCTTAGTTTCGAGCAAAAATTTTACAAATTTTTCAAGGTTTTGAGTTGAAATCTGTTTGGAAAATAAGAAATTATGTATTTAAGAATGTGTTGAGTATGATGAGACAAGAGAATGGATTTTAAATTGTGGGAGCTTAATCATCTAAGAAAAAGTTTGAATATTATCTTAATCTAAACCATAAGACACGTTCAATTTTCTTTCTTGGAATGTGCTTGAGTTTCTAATTGTTAGTATGTGGATCATTGTTAGATACTCAAAATTCAATCCGGTGAATCTTATCCACCTTAAAAGATGGAAGACCAGTTAAAAAATAGGAGATCGAGAAAGACGTCATAAAGAATGAAGAATGACAACATCTTTGAGGGGAATGAAAAATGCCTTTGAAAAGGATATAATGTCTGGAAAAAAAAAAAGAGAAATTAATAATGGTGACTGTCGATATAAAATCTAAAAGTAGAAAAAGAATGGAAAAGAGGATAGGTCTATAATCGATACTTGAGTTTTCAATTAATCTTATTATGATGAACATGGCTAACATTACGAAACAAAAGTTATTTTCTAAGAAGTAGATTGATTTTTCACCAGGAACATAGGAAAACTTGATATTTGAACTTTCATTCTGATTTAAGTGATAAAGAACCTATTTGATTGATTGCATAGTTGATTTGGCTCCAAGTTTTCAAGATCCCACTATCTCACTTAATTTTACTTATTCATACTTGATTGCACAAAAGATTGTTTCCTGAAAAAGGATTTCAAACTTGAGATTGGAAATTATTTATCGCATATTTTTCTCGGGACTAGCAAAATGTTGGTTGGAAGTTGTGTTAAGGGACAAATATTGGATATTATCTCCCATTTATTTCTTTTTTTTTTTACAAACATAATATGGCTTAATGGTATATTTTACATGTGTTTGTGTTCCAAGGTTAATTAAAGAGCTTGGATTGAAAAGAAAGCTAAAAGCATGGATTTAATGCTCAAGATTCATCAAGTAAAGAATGGATCTTTAGAGACCAGGATTGAAGATTTCAAGACTCCAAGATTCAAGAAAATCAAGTGGAAAAGGAAGCAAGTGCAGAAAGTAGTGCAAAAATTGGTGCAGAAAATCACAGGATTTGAGCTTAGATGTCATCGAAGGAAGTTCGATGACATCGAAGCCAGTCTGTCGATGACATCGAAGGTTGTTCGATGACATCAAAGAATTACAGGAAAAACAAGTTTAGTCACTAGACAAATTGGATACATTATTTGCTGACATTGAAGTATGTTCGATGACATCGAACCAGTTACGCGGAATGCACAAATTTGATTCGGTTTTGCGATTTTGGGAAACTTTGCCTATAAACAGGGGTTCCTAGGCACTTTTTGGGTTATCTTGTGTCACACCCCAAACTCGAAAACTAGGCTCACAGAATTCTGATCAACGAATTCGATGCTGACAGCCTCCGTAGTGCCCCTTTCTCGACTCCTGGCACCCATATGCTATATTCTAATCCTAGGATCCTACAAGGAGAATTTTCAATATGATTTTTTAAAAATATATAATGGAACATAACCATAAGCATAAACAAGTCACAAAACAACATCACCACATCGCAATAGACCTCATAAACATCACATTTAGCCCCACAAAAGGGCCTCACATACATCTCATTGGGCCTCACTCATGGTCCTTATATACATCACATTGGGCCTCAACCCATAGGCCTTAAATACATCACAATGGGCCTCATATACATCAAGTGAGTCAAATCACATGGGCCACACCAATGGGCCTCATATACATCAAGTGGTTCGCACCAATGGGCCTCATATACATCAAGTGGGCCACATTAATGGGTTGCGCCATCTACACCATTCATCTATTTTAAGAGGTTATTTTAGAGCATTACCCAAATGAATCATAATGGAAGATCATCTGGACCATACCACAAATAATACTGGAGATAATGTTTTCCGCCATTAGAATTCTCACGGCCCACCATAACATTTATTTCCCAATCTGTTCATGAGGCCATAAAGGCTTGAATTAAGAGGAAAACAAATTCCATATTAATCTAGAACTTCTGGAACCCTAAGTGGGTTTCAATGGTAGGTGTTTAACCCTCCACTGTCTTTTCACACTGTGGTCCATCTGATAGGCAGATATGTCTTATTTTTAATCTCAAGCCTTAAGACGAGCTCACTAGTTAGATGGATAGTTTGGATGTAACACATATATCAGCGGGAACCATAGATGTACGGTTGGGATATAACACATATCTCATGATAAGGGACCCATGGAACCTGCAGATGTCAATACGCCAGCTATCTCCCACCGTCCAGACAGTGGACAGTGTGGATGAAACACGTCCATTAAAGTGGGCCCAGTAGATGGATGGCGTAGACGTAAAATACATACATTATGGTGGGTCCCACATATGCATTACAGCAAGAATGAGATAGATTCAAATTTCAGGTTGTACCCACAAAACTTGTAGACGTCATACAATAGCTATATAGCTAATGTGAGGCTACTGGCCCACCGTCCAAATGGATGGTCTAGATTTCACACATGCCTCGATCAGACCTATAGACTTGTTGACATCAATACGACAACTATGATGATGGGCTGTCCATCAGATGAATGGCTAGGATATAACACATCCCTCATGATCAACCACAAAACTTGCTGATGTACGCACAATAGTTGTTGGGCTGCTGGCCCAGCAGCTGAACAGTTTGGATATACTCATACCTCATGATCAGACCACTGCTGGCCCACCAGTAGATAGATGGTCTCGATTTAAGACATATATATCAACGATTGGCCTCACATAAGATGGACAATGTGGTTGTAAAATAGATGAGTGATGTGGATGTAAAATAAGTAGATGGCATGGAATACACCACATAAATCATGTGGGCCCCACGAAACTTGCTAATGTCCATCAATCAAACAAATGGATGGTAGGGATATACAATACATGCATCCTTGTGGGGTCCACATCCTTGGACGGTGGAGTGGATATAACATATATATTAGGTGGGTCCCACACATGTGGCCCACTTGCATTAGGATGAAGCTGATATTCATGTTTTCCCTCCATCCAGGGTTCGCTCAAGGATAGCAGCAAGGTGCTGCTACTGGACGGCCAACAGGGTGGACTTTCTTGGTGGATGGTGTAGATAAAATTCATGCATCATGGTGGGCCGCAAATAGGAGAGAGAGAGAGAGAGAGAGAGAGAGAGAGAGAGAGAGAGAGAGAGAGAGAGAGATGACGGTGATAGGGGGATGTCCGCCACTATGAGCTCCCTTCTATGATACAATGCATACATCAAGATAGGTCCCACCACATGTGGGCTCTCAAATAAAAAAGAAATCAACAGTGAAAATCCTAAGATCAACCACTTAAGGTGCTCTTCTTTAGCTCCTTGGAATGCTAAGCTCCTAAGCTCATACTTTAAGGGTGTATGATGAAGTTTGAAGGGTTAGATTAAGAGGTTTTGGGGTAGAAAGTGGGCCACACACTTAGCTTATTTTCTCTCCTTAGGATTCTTCTCTCATAGTTACTTGGGAAATGGTAGAGAATGGAGTGAAGTAAGAGAGGAGTGGGGTTGTGTAAGAAGGATAGGATGAGAGGAATGGGTAGTGTAAGAGAGAGATAAGTGTGTGTGTAAGAATGAGTTGACTTATGGGGTTGAGGTGGCATGGGGTATGGGTTGCTTGTCTTTGTTGGTAAGAAAGGGATGGGAGAGGCATGGATTGTGTACTTGACTAGTACTTGATTGATTGATGTGATTAGTTGTAGAGATTCTCTCGTAATTCGTAATGGTATTTCTTCAAAATATACGCAGTCCCACATATCCTGGCCTAGGTATTGTATCGGTGCACAAGATGTGGCGTTGGAACCGCAATGACAGTGAGGTCATGATAGTATAAGTTTTGAGTCGAGCCGACTCAGATCTAAGGGATGCGACTTAAGGTCGCGTGTAAATACTGATTATTGGTCGCAGGTTGTTGAAATTTGACAGGGATGATCGTGGGAGTCTACAGAACGATACGGACTAGGATACGGGCCTTACAGCTCTCCCCTCCTAAAAAAATTTCATCCTCGAAATTTACACTATCATCGCAACTAAGTATAACTCATAAAGGAATAGGAAACATAACATCAAATATAATCAAAACACAATACAATATATAATCAAACATTGAAGAGATGATGATAACGCTCACGAATCTTAGCCTCATGCTCCCAAGATGCCTCATCCACACTATGATGATCCCACTGCACCTTCACCAAAGGAATGACCATCATCCGGAGGACCTACTCCTTTCGATCAAGGATAGGAACTGGCTCCTTAATGCAAAAATTATCCTTATGAACCACCAACGACTGCCAATCAATAACGGGAACGATGTTTGACCCACACTTCTGCAACATATATACATAAAAAATGTTATAAATTCCAGACAATTGAGATCGCAAGATAAGCCAAAAGGCCACAACTCCAATGCGCCCACTGATCTCGAAAGGTCCTATAAATCTCAGAGCAAGCTTGCCCTTCACTCAAAAATGAACCACACCCTTAATGGGTAAGAGCTTGAGATACACATGGTCCCCAACGGTAAACTCCAAGGGATGATGCTGACGATCAATAAAACTCTTCTGTCGGCTCTAAGTTGTGTGCATCCTTTGCCTGATGTCGATGACCTCTGATGTCTCCTGCACAAGCTCGGGACCTAGGAGATACTGCTCTCTAACCTCGATCCAACAACTCAGAGATTTGCACGGTCTGCCATATAATGCCTCAAAAGGAGCTATGCTAATGGTCGCCTAATAGTTGTTATTGTACACGAATTCAACCAAATGCAGGTGCTCATTCCATCTGCCCAAGAAGTCAATCACGTAAGCCCGAAGCGTATCATTAAGGATTTGGTTGACCCTCTCGGTCTGCCAATCGGTCTACAGATGATATGCAATGTTGAGCTGTGAGACAAACCCCATCACTGTCTGAAAGCTCCTCCAAAACTGAGACGTGAACCTCTGGTCTCGATTAGAAATGATCGAAACTGGAACATCGTGCAGTCTCATAATATCCTTGAATAACCTCGTAAGTTGGTCTAATGTCCAGGTTGCACAAATCACAAGAAATTGCGTTGACTTCATCATATGATCGATGACAACCCAGATGGTATCGTGATCGCGTTGAGTCCTCAGCTAACCTATGATAAAATTAGTGGATACATGCTCCCACTTCCACAACGGGACGCTCAATGGGTGCAAAGGACTAGGGGATCTCTGATGATCGACCTTAACACACTCGTACATGTCACACTTGGTCACAAAACTGGCTATCTAGCGCTTCATCTCCATCCAAAAATACTGATGCCTCATACCACAATACATCTTCATCGAGGCAGGGTGGATAGAAAACCCCGATCTATGTGCCTCGGTCATAAAATCTCTGTGCAACTCAGGAATATCCGGGACACATAATCGGCCTCTAAAGTGAAGTCCACTATCAGAACCAATCTGCCGATCTGATTGACTCTCAGATGCTTCCTTTACCTAATAACTCTGTAATAACTCATCTTCCTACAGAGCCTCGATCACCCTTGCGATAAGAGAGGGTTGAATCTACAGGCTCGATAACTGCACAATAGAAGACTGCAAACCAATCTCAAAGTCGAATGATGACATATCCTTAAGCATCTTCCAGTCATGAATCATCATGTGTGCCACCAAGCTTAGTGGCTGACTGCTGAGAGCATCCACCACCACATTTTCCTTATCTGGGTAGTATAGAAGATCAAAATCATAATCTTTCAGTAGCTCCATCTAATGCCTCTGTCTCTTGTTCAACTCGGACTAAGAGAATAGATACTTCAAGCTCTTATGTTCGGAAAAGAAATCGAACTTAACCCCATAGAGATAATGCCTCCTCACCTTCAGTGCGAAGAGAACTGCTGTTAACTCCAAATCATGCGTGAGGTAGTTCAACTCATAGACCTTGAGCTGGCGAGATGCTAAGCCACCGACTTCCTCTGCTGCATCAGGAAAACACCCAAACCAACTCGCAAGGCATCGGTAAATACAACAAATCCATCACTCCTAGAGGGAAGAGTAAGGACAGGAGCAGACGTGAGGCAGTCCTTCAACTCCATAAATACCTACTTACATGCATCACTCCAAATGAAATCAGTGCCCTTCTGGCTTAACTTGGTCAATTGGGCTGTAATACGGGTGAATCTCTCAATAAAACGTCGGTAGTATCCCACTAAACTAAGGAAACTGTGAATCGCGGACGCATTCCTGGGCTAGCCCCACTAACGCACGACATCAATCTTCGAGGGGTCCACTGTGATGCCCTTCCTCATCACCACGTGACAAAGGAACTTAACCTCCTCTTGCTAGAACTCACACTTCTCCAGGTTCTCATATAGTTGGTGTAAATGGAGGGTTTGTAAGGTAATCTTCAAGTGCTGCTCATGCTCCTCATGGGTCCTTGAATATATCAAGATGTCATTGATGAATCCCACAACAAACTGATCGAGATATGGATGGAAGACCTCGTTCATCAACTGCATGAATACAACAGACACATTGGTTAGTCTGAAGGACATGACCTGGAACTAAAAATGACCATAACATATCCTGAATGTTATCTTCGGGATATCCTCCTCATGTACTTGAATCTGATGATAACCAAATCAAAGATCAATCTTCAAAGCAACTGATTAAATAAATCATTGATTCTTGGGAGTGGATACTTGTTCCTGATTATGACCTTGTTGAGCTCACAATAGTCGACGCAAAGCCTCAACAAGCCATCCTTCTTCTTCATAAAGAGTACCGGCTCTCCCCACGGTGAACTGCTTGGATGAATAAAGCCTAACTCGTGCAACTCGTCCAATAGCCACACAACTACTCCACTCCTAATATCCACTCCCTCAGGATATTAGCGTTCACTAATCAAATAAGCTTTTTAAGGTTCACATAAAACCTTCACAATTATGTTTTAAGTGGGCTCACATAACCACAACCCCACACTCTGAGATTTTTTGGTTGATCTCAGAAAAAATAAATGAAATAAAATTATAGAAAAGAAAACACTTATCTATATGAAGATTCTGAAGTATCCCGGTAGAACCAACTTGATGACGATGTATATGTTCAACATTCAGTCTCACAAGTGTATAGCGTTTTAGGCCTAGATAATTTTTAATTTAAATCAACCTAGGCTAGCTCGATTTGATTTCGATCTCAAGAAAGGGTAAATCAAATGTCCCTTTTCAAAATTAGATTGGAATAGAGATTTAGAATCTAATTACAAGAGCTATTTATAAAGAATCTATAATGGGCACAAAATAGCAAAGAATGAATACAAAATTATCTTAGAGTGATTGCTTAAAAATAATTAGAATTGAATAAAAAGCTCTGAAATTTGAGTGCTATTTATAGGTAAAAAATCTATTCACTCGACTGGCCTTAGGTTCGCTTTGACTGGCCTTAAGTCCAACAGATTTTTAAAAATTCTGGCGTGATAAGATTTGTCAAGTGCTCGACTGACCTTGTGTGTCCCTCGACTGGTCGAGTGGCCTGCTCGACTAGCCGTCGACTACACACGACTAGTCGAGTGAGGCCAGAATGCTTGCTATAATTTGAGTCGAGCCCTATACGACTAGTCAAGCACTATTCACTCAACTGGTCGAGCAGTTTCCAGGACAGGTTGAGACCAACAGAAAAAATTCTGAAAAATTATAACAAATCCTGGACTGGTCGAGAAAATTTTAGGATTGGTCAAGCCAGTGCTAGGGCTAGTCGAATAAATAACCTATTAACCTATAAAATGATCGATACCAAGTACGAAATGAACGTAACATGCCCTAAGGTCAATCTAGGTCATTCATATTACTTGTGAGATAGAACGTGTGAACCATCAAACTATCAATCACATCGACAACTTTAATTTTTATAATATTTGAAGCTTCAACTCAACGTATCAAACTTAGTTTTCAATTAGGACTTGAGTTCTTAGATGTTTTCGGTTGCAGAACTTGAACCGTAATATTGCGATTGTGTTCTTGAAAGTTGAGTCTTCAACCAACACTTGAAACTCAAACACTCTCTTCCGCTTAAAGATCTTAGCAAGTTCGATGTAGATATCGGCAAGATTGATTCAGCACGATCATTGAAGATTCAAAGCAAATCAAAGCACTAGCTTGATACATAAAACACATAAGCATGGCACAAACTTGAATTGGTTTGGAACAGGAAAATTTGGTTAAACTTAGGGTTTACAACATCACAATTTCAATCTCCCCCTTTGTCAAATTTATAACAAAAAAATATGAATCATGCAATAGATATTCAATAAGTTCACATTCTCAATAAAGAATTATGCACCATTTATCAACAATTGATCAAAAACATATGATCAATAAAGAATCATGCACCATCTGTGTACACCATGCAACTCTCCCCCTTTATCCATTACTTCCTTTAAACCAGGAGAAGAAAATTCATATCAAATCAAGCTTATTCCTCACAATATTCTTCGCCTTTTTGTCACAACATGACAAAGGAAAGAAATAGATGATAAATGATAAATGTAGATTATAAGAGAGTAAATAAGATAGAAAATAACATGATAAAAAGATTAATATCAGATAACCATTAAGTATCGTGTCACAAGAGGTACATAGTTCAAGTACTAATCATCCAAAATCATAATCGGTAAAGAGAGTTAAAAGAAATATATACAGAACCAATGCAAGTAAAACAACTAGTCAGATTCTGATGAAGGAGCAGGAATAGATGGATCAATCTTATGTAAACCCCTATTGATGCACCTCATATATTTGCGCATATATTTGAAATGCAATTATTGGGTTACATGAATCTGAGCCACTTGTTTCTTAAGACAATGCAGTCTCTTATTAAAATTAGAAGGCTAATAATCAGAATCAGCCTCAGAATCTGAATTTAGTGCATTAAAAAAATCATCCATTTTTACATCTTGTGGCAAAGAATCATCTTCTTCAGCTTCTTCACCTCCTCCAGCATCCCCAATAACTTGACCGGGTTCTAGGTCTAGGTTCATCTTGTTGATATTTGAATTTTTAAAGGGACAGAGATTAATGGAGCCTTCTCCAACAGGCATAGCTACCAAAGCATGGGTAGCTAGGGCATTTATAAGATGGAAACGAAACTGAATGATAAGATGACAGATGAGAGAAGGAAGACATATATGGATACCAGACACAATAGAATGCATAATATGGGACATGAAAGAAGTCAACCCAGTCTTATTACCTGAGCGAGGATACACATTTGAAATGAAAATGCAATGAAGGACCCTGTATCTAGGTAACATAAATTTGGAACTGATCGCAATACCGTCGTTCCACTCCACATCCATGTTGTAAAGAACTCTTGTAATCAAATGATTTGCATTCTCAGAAGGTCTAGAGGTCAAAGTAGATATGGGAACTCCGTCGTCAATAAGAAGTATATTCATGATAGAAGAAATCAAATGACAGTCTACTTCGATCGGACCTTCTCTAGTTGACATAATAAACGTCCAATTCTCTTGAGAAAAATCAGTAATACAAGCATACATAGCCTGCGCAATGGACCAGTATGTCGAACCACCCCAAGATAATATGTTCTCCCATCCTACATCTTGAAGAAGCGGAACGATGTTGAAGCATTCAATCTGGTCAACATAACAACACGCTCAACAATAACATTCCTATGTCAGATATCCCGCACATACTCGGGGTCCTCTTTGAGTGACCAAAGCTGATGCAATGAAATGGGTGTGGAACGAGTTGAAGAGGGACCACGAACTGTTCTCTTCCTATTTCTCCCTTCCATAGAAATAACAACTCAAGGAAAATAAGGATTGCAAAAAGGAGAGAAAGGATTCCAAGGAATTCAGATTTTTAGGTAGAAACCCTTTCAAACCACCATAAAACTTGAAAAAAAATGTAAAATCAAGTTAAAGGAAAATCAATGAACTCACATCTACAAGGAAATTGAAAATGAAGCACAAACCGAAGAGGAATAAAAAATGGTTCGATCGGTCGTGGTAGGGCTTGTTAGAGAAGAAAAATAAAGTGAATAAAAAAGTATTTTTCCCAAATAAAAGGCAAAACCCAAATTCCACATCTGGTCATGTATATACTCAACAGGTCAAGTCATGATTGGTCCAGTGTGTACTCAACTAGTCGTGCACCACTAAAAATTTATAATTTTGCATGTATTTGAATTTTATTTTTTTTTAAAATAATAAATATATACATTATGATACAAATAGGCACAAATCATTAGTTCATATTGTACATAGCAAGATCAAATTTCAATTTTGCAAACCTGTTTTGTCGATCAATTTTGTGAATATATCTGCAAGTTGATTCTCGGTCTAAATATATTCTAATAAAATTATCTTGTCTTCCACCAATTCAAGAATATAATGATATCTAATTTCAATATGCTTGGTTCGTGAATGCTGAATTGGATTTTTAGAAATATTATTTGTGCTTGAATTGTCATAATATAAAATCATAGATTCTTGCATAAATCCGTAATCACTTAGCATTCTCTTCATCCACACAAGCTGAGTGCATGCATTTCCAGTAGCAATATATTCATCATCAGCTACGAAGAGTGATACGAAACTTTGTTTCTTACTTAGCCAAGAAACCAAATAGTTCTCAACATAGAAACAACCATCGCTAGTTGATTTACGATCATCAATGTTACCAGCACAATCAGCATCCGTGTAACCAGCTAATTACGCACTAGTATCATGTGGATACTAGAGACCAAGATTAGATGAACTAGCGACATATTGCAAAATGCACTTAACAATAATTAGGTGGGACTCTTTAGGGTCCGATTGATATCTAGCACAAATTCCTACACTAAAAGTAATATCAGGTTAGCTCGCAGTTAAATAAAGTAAACTACCTATCATACTGCGATACAACTTTAGATCCACACTCTTACCTGTTAAATCCTTTGAGAGTTTTAGAGTAGTACTCATTGGAGTATCAAAATTTTTCTTACTCTTAAATCTGAACTTTTTAACTAAGTTCAGAGCATATTTAGTTTGAAAGATAAAGAATCCATCAGGGAGTTGTTTGACTTGCAACCCTAAGAAATAGTTTAGTTCTCCAACCATGCTCATTTCAAATTTAGATTTCATAAGATCTGCAAACTCAACAGTCATGTTAGAACAGGTAAATCCATAGATAATACCATCAACATAGTTTGTACTATTAGTATATAATTATTATATTTCTTAACAAATAATATTTTATCTACACTCCCTATAACAAAGTAATGATTTAACAAGAATTTAGTTAATTTCTTGTACCATTCCTTAGGAGCCTGTTTCAAACCATAGAGTTCCTTTTTCAGGCGATAGACATGTTTAGCATGCTTAGGGTCTTCAAAATCCTTTGGTTGTTCAACGTACACTTCTTCATGTAAATCGTCGTTTAAGAACACACTCTTTACATCCATTTGATATATTTTTAATTTATAAAGCACGCAATGGATATAAATAGTCTGATTGATTTAAGACGAGCTAGAAAAGGTCTCATCATAATCAATGCCTTCAATTTAAGTGTACCCTTGTGCAACCAGCCTAACCTTGTTTCTATTAATATTACCAAGTTCATTAAACTTATTTTTAAAAATTTATTTTATTTCAATAAAATGTTTATCTTTTATTCTTAAAACTAAGTACCAAACATCATTTCTAACAAACTGATTGAGCTCTTCTTGCATTGCTACAATCCAATTTTCATTAGTAAGGGCTTCTTTTATGTTAAATGGTTCTATCTGAGATGTAAAGCACATGTAGTTGCACATATCTTCTAGTTGTTTATGAGTGCGCACACTAGTGAGAGGGTTTCCAAGGATTTGATCAGATGGATGGTCTTTAACTGTCCATAGTTCAGTGTCATTTTTTACTAGATGAAGATTCTTGTTTATTAAAAAAAGGACATCATCTTCTGAACTTGAGACAGGTGTATTTAAGTGATCATTATAACCACACTAATGGACTCTTGAATTACACCAGTCTTCTTGTTAAGAACCCGATATGCTCGACTATTTAGAGCATACCCTAAAAATATCCCTTCATCACTTTTGGTGTCAAATTTACCCAGATTTTCTTGGTCACGCAAGATGTAGAACTTGCTGCTGAAAAATTGAAAGTATTTGACAATAGACTTCTTATCAAACCACATTTCATAAGTCATTTTACTATTTGATTTTCTAGTATAAACGCGGTTAATTATATAACAAGTAGTATTTATGGCTTCATCCCAAAGATTTTTAGGAAGCTTTATATTATTTAGCAGTACATTTGTCATTTCTTGAAGCACTCTATTTTTCCTTTTCGCTACCCCATTTTGTTATAGTGTTTTAGGTGCAGGATATTCATGTGATATTCCCTGGTCATTATAAAATTTCTTAAAACTGTTATTTTTAAACTTAGAACCATGATCATTACGGATCTTAGTGACTTGTGATTCCTTTTTAGTTTAGATACGTTTAAGTACCCTTTTTACTTCGTCGAGAGTTTCTAATTTCTCTCTTAAGAATACTACCCAAGTATACTTGGTAAAGTCATCTACAATGACCAGAATATACTTCTTGCCACCTCGACTCTCCGTTCTAATTGGTCCAATGAGATCCATCTGGAGAAGTTCGAGTGGTTTTGTAATGCCCCAAAAATCGGGGGTTGAGCAAAGCTCAATTCTTGAGCTCCAACGCATCACCTATGCAACATTGATAATTGTGCTTAAATATTGTACATATTAGTGCATTAAACATGAGTGGGATTACACTAAAACATCATATCATACTCCATAGTTAGTGTAATTAAGCAAGTGGAAGATTGAGATAAATGTATAAAGTATATACGTGTTTTATAACCTCCAGAGTATGAATGTGATACCAGGCTGAATATATACATGATTTGTTTTAAAATATACAAAATGATAAAATGTGAATGTTCAACTACTCCAATATCCCTGTAATCCCGACGATGCGGCTCTAGGTTTACACAAACCCGCTTGAGAAATAAACGTAGGAGAACTCCTCATCAAAGAAGTCTGGCTCTGTCATGTAAGCCTCATCGCAGCATGCATCTAAATCACAGTCTGGTTGGTGTTTTAAAACACCATCCCAAAGTGGGAGTGAGTGATTAACTCAGTGGTACTATAAGGCAAAGGTTGGCATGTTATCAATTCAATCAAGCAGAAATGATAAAGCATTACAGCAATCACTTCCTAATTACTCTTGTTAATACAGGAATGATATGTAGTAATGATGCATGCCCTCACCGGCACTCCCTCAGCGACTACATCTAACGATCACACATGGAAAACTCCCTAAAAGTGACCTTCCTCACCAAAGTACATGCAATGCGGTGCATGGTCGTGTTAGCCAAATAATTTATTAGGCTTATTCATACAACAGATTTGGAAAGCTAAGGTACCTCCCTTTTTATTATTTACCTCAGCAAGGATCCATCTAGTGTTTTCAATCCTAGTTAATCACATACGATAGAAAAGTTATAGGGCATCACCCCTGATGAAAACAGTGGATAGGTAAGTTTATGAGTTTACACTTGAGGTCACTACAAAGAGGCTCGTCACCTCAGTGTAGGCCTAATTTATACTTGAGGTCACTAAAGGAGGCTCATCACCTGAATGTAGGCCGGCAGATCGAATACGGTGTCCCATACACTACCATATTTGGCTCACGAGTTTGGTTGCTCACTAGCCACTATGGGGAGGCTCATCACCCCAGCGTAGGCCGACAGCTTGACCACAGTGTCTCATACACCCCCATGCCCGGATCATGAGTCTTAGCAGATCTTGGTACCATGTTTAAAAGGGCTTTACACTGGTATGTGGTACCTTAGATTCAAGCAATAGTGTTCATACATGGTAAACACACAATAGGCCAATTGGGTTATTTGACAAGTGCGATTATCATGAGCGCACGTTGAATTGATCGATATAGAGTACTTAAGTACTCTGCGTGGACTAACCACTGTCGGTAATTACCGTACAACTCGGATTCATCAAACATATCTAATGTGGTGAAACTATGTCGGCCACTCAATAAGGAACCATTACCGATTGCTTGGACTATGTAGTAGTCCCAATCATACTCAAATGCAAGAGGTAATCATATATGTTCATCATAAAAGCATTTAGCGAATAATTCAAGCATAATTCCCATTTGAGTATTTTATCAAACACATTGGACAAGTTATTATACATCTACATTTCATCCATAAATCACATAGCAGTAATTTATATTATATGAAGGAAACTACAAATATGGATAAGGTAGTTGAGACTCCCATCTCAACAGCCTCGTTGAAAGCGATTTATCAAACAATTTCTCATTCAGACATTTTATCAAACACTTAGACTACATAATACTATATACATAAACTAAATTAGTTATAACATATATTATGGAAAATCCTTTCATAAAGGAGCTGTCATACATTCAGCAACATGTATTCTAGATTAATAGTCATGGAAAGCATACATCATAATTTCATCTTCATTCAAACATTTCAACAAACACATTAAATACATTTTATATTAACATAGTTCACATACATGTATAGTTTATCGAATACATCATAACTAAGATTATATGGCAGCAATAAAGTTAGACATAAATCATTGCCGACATTGAAAGCCTGAAAAACCACAACCTAAACATTTATAGTCTGCACCTTCCATTGGATTCCTCGTTTCAAACTCGGTTCAAATCCTACGTCCCTGTATACAGAACAACGGATACCTAAGCAATGAAATAGGTTAGTATAGATTCCTCTATTTAGATTCCTAAAACAAGATTAGGGTTAGGATTTCTTATCCAAATTGAAGTTCGAATTGCTTGTGTAGTTAGATGTAAAGATGATTCAACGCATGGAGTAACAGGAAAGAATTACCGCAGCAAACTCCAATGATCTCCCTTCACTTCCCACTCTTTTCTCTTCCTTTCTCTCTTCTCTCTCCTAAGGTTAGAGAAAATTTGTATAGGATAGGAATGGGATAATTTAAGGACCTTATATAGGCTCAGAAGTGATGTAAATGGTCCCAGGGCCATGGTATACTTAGGTTATAGCCAAAGGGTGCCTGTTTTTGACAAACAGGGCCTTTAGGAAGGTCCACTCTCACCTAAGTCATGGAGCAAGTTCCCTGACAATGTATCTATGCCAGGACTATGTTTATAGTGTGATCTGACAAACTGATCGGCCATGAAGGACCTGTATTAGATCAATGGTCGTCGTTACTCGATTAGGGCCACAAGTATACCAATAGATGTAGGGAAATTCCCTGATCCATGGGTGTAGTTAGGTCAGAAACTGACGATCTGAAGTCCTCAATTTCTCCCACAAGTGAGTGGTCCAATTCACTTAAGTTTGAGTTCATTTTTTAAAGATATTCGCATTTCTCACATACTTCGCTCCAGACTCAAGTTGTACGTTTTTAGATACTATTTGGGCTTGATTCCCATGATGGTTGTTATGCCAAAAAGACGGTCATAACCTTATAGGTTTACGGTAATCAGACTTTCAATGCATGGTCCAGGTTTGATACGGAGTTTCAATGTGCTCCCAAGAGCAACTGGGTTTTGGAATTTCTCCGAGGTTTTTAAGTAATATTGAGATAGCGATTTTAATGATTTTGAGTCTTGCAGTTCATATAGATAGTGGTTCAAGAAAGTCCACCGATTACTTTAGTTTAGTACTTAATTAATTTTCATTTAATTTCCATAGTATATGGTCTTTAGGGATTTCTGCTTGAGGCGGTACTTGGGTCTTTGTACAGATTTTTCCGAGATGTTACAGGTTTAGATGTGGCATTGAAGTTTACCTTTTTATGAGCACTCCTAGTTTATTTACTAATCTGACACTCGCCACATATTTTATCCACTTTCTTTATTTTGGATAGACCTCTTACCAATTCACTTTTGCTCAATCTATACAAGTTGCGGTAGTGTACATGTCTTAGGTGCTTATGCCATAATTCAGTCTCATCGATTTGCACCATGTAACATGATAGCTTAGATGAGCTTGAGTCACTAACTATGTAGCAGTTTTGCAATCAATTAATATTACAGAACCATTCTTATTTAAAATTTCACATCCTTGGTTGGTAAATTTTACACTGATTATTATCGCATATTTGAGAGATGCTTAATAGATTATGTTTTAAACCTTTTACATATAAAAAATTCTCTAATAAAGGGAGGTTAAAGAGTTGAACCATACCTTGGCCAACAATTCTGTAGTTGCTACCATCACCGAATGTGATTGAATCATCAGTCATGTCTTTAAGACTGGTGAACAGACATTTGTCACTTGTCATATGTCTGGAGCAACCACTATCTAGGTACCACTTTGAATGACTCGAAGCCTTGAAAGCAGTGTGGGCAACCAAACAAGCAACCTTATGGACCCATTTCATTACAGTTTTGGATTTACGAGCATAGTTGGTCTTCTTATGTTTACAGTTGTTATAAGTCCTACCCACTGAGTTAGATTTTAAGAGCTCCTTAAGAAAGTCTACAATTTTCTCAGCTAAAGGATAACAATTCTGATTTTTATAGTTGATATGGTTACTTTTATATTTTAAAGTCTGAAAAGTTTTAGTATTTTTAGAATTAATTTGATTCAGACTTTTTTCCTTTTGAGTTAGAAGACTTCCCTTTAACAAATTCAAGTGAAGTATTCTTATATTTGGGAGGAATACTTTTATCATAGCCCAATCCAGATCGATTGCCACATTTTCTGGATCCAGATAAAAATTTTTCTAATTTAGGATCACCTTGGGCATACCTCCATATGTCCTTCAAACTCAAAAGCGAAGAGTCTTCTAGTTTTAGCTTTTCATTTTTAGATTGTAAGTTTTTAACTTGGGACGTTTTGAAATCTAAGTCGCACTTAGTTTTTTCAAAGTAACCTGAAAAGTGTTATTTTTCTAAGACTAGATTATCAAAATTCTCTTTTAGTTTTGAAAACTTTTCTTTCTGAAGTTTTAACTTTACAACTATTTTACAACTTTCCCTATATAGGGCATTATAAGTATCTTAAAGGTCTTCTTCATTTTCATGGTCACTACCCTGATTTTCTTCACTAGTTGAATCATCATTATCTGAGAAAGTGAACTTGGCTAGAGTCATTAGGGCTTTAATATCATTAGCCGACTCAGTTTCAGAATTTTCTAACTCAGAAGAGACTTCAAAACAGGAAGATTCATCCCATGTAGCCAACATACCTTTCTTTTTAGACTTGTCCTTCTTAGGACATTTGTTTGTTAGATGCCCATATTCATGGTAGTTGTAGCATTAGCTGTCTTTTAGAGATTTCTAATTTTGAAACCTAGATCTTTTCTTTTCAATAAGTTTTTACAAATCAACTCTCTTTTTACTCTTGCAAATCTTATAAAACTTTTTGACTAAAAGAGCCATATCATCTTCAGAAGTTTCTAAATCAAAATTATTACTATTTTCTTGAAAAATAATTTTAGAAGACTTGAGGGCGATTGACTTACCTTTGGGGGCCTTAAAATTTAATTCATAGGTTTGAAGAGACCCAACTAACTCTTCTACCCTCATATTATTCGTATCACGAAGTTCCTAGATCGTGGTCACTTTTGAATTGAACCGATCAGGCAACGAGCGTAGTATCTTTGCACAGACTTTAGTTTTTGGGATCTTATCACTAAGACCCCACATAGAGTTAATAATGTCATTCAATCTTGTATAGAAGTCCATGAAAGTTTTACTTTCTTCCATACGTATTTCCTCAAATTTGGTTGTGAGGATTTTAACTTTATATTTCTTGACAATTGTTATAACCTCGTCTATCATTTCCAAAATATCCCAGGCTTGCTTTGCAGTATCACAAGAAATAATTCTCTTGAATTCATCCAAAGATAGTGTGCAACTAATAGCATTTAAAGTCTTTGCATTGGCACTACTCTCACTTTTCTTAAGAGTGGTCCAAGAAAAATAAGGTGAAACTTATATAGTTATAGATCCATCAGTACCAGTTACTTCAATGGTAGGAGAGGTCCAATTGGTTACTGTGGCTTGCCATACGGTCTTTTCCATGAACTTTAAAAAGATCCTTATTCTGGCTTTCCAATAGGCATAATTGGGGCCATCAAATGGTGGAGGCCTAGTGATTGGGAGGCTATCAAAATTTGACATTTAAAAAGCTCAAATCGATTAGCTCAGGAATTTAATCTAAATAATAAAAATAAAACGAGCTATTAGGCTTTGATACCACTTGAAAAGGCCGAGCTAAATGTCCTAGAGGAGGAGTGAATAGGACAATGCTAAATTTAAAAATATAGTGCAAAAATAAAGACTTAATAAGGAGTTGATAGAAAAATAGAAAGCAACCTCTAAAATCAACATTGAGTGGTTGATACAAACTTTGTTCTAAGGACAACCTGACACCAAAAACCTTCAGTTTATGGCAAAACAACCATACTAGAATTTGGGTGAGTATTATAAACTCAAACTCAAATGTAGGTGAAAGAAATAAGAACTAATCTATTACAACATTCACCACACAATGCTTGAAAAATAAAGATTAGAACATTCACATCCACAAATACATCCCATGATCTTAAACCATAAAATGATAAAGAAATAAATTAAACACCCACCACACATCGGAGAATTATAGTGGTTCGTGTGTGTACACCAACTGTTTAAAAATAACCACACAACTACTCCACTCCTAATATCCACTCCCTCAGGATATTAGCGTTCACTAATTAAATAGGGTTTTGCAAGGTTCACCTAAAACCTTCACAATTGTGTTTTAAGTGGGCTTATACAACCACAATGCCACACTCCAAGATTTTCTGGCTAATTGTAGAAAAACTAAATGAAATGAAATTACAGAAACAGAAACACTTATCTATATGAAGATTTTGAAGTAGCCTGGTAGAACCAACTTGATGACGATGTAGATGTTCAATGTTTAGTCCCACAAGTGTATAGGGATCTAGGTCTAGATGATTTTTAATTTAAATCAACCTGGGCTAACTTGATTTGATTTCGATATCAAGAAAGGGTAAATCAAATGTCCCTTTTCAAAATTAGATTAGAATAGAGATCTAAAATCAAATAACAAGAGCTATATATAAAGAATCTAAAATATGCACAAAATAGCTATAGAATGAACACAAAATTATCTCAAGTGATTGCTTTAAAATAATTAGAATTGAGTAGAAAACTCTGAAATTCGAGTACTAGGTGAAAAATCTATTCACTCGACTGGCCTTAGGTTCGCTTCAACTGGCCTTAAGTCCAATAGATTTTTAAAAATTTTGGCGCAATAAGAATTGGCAAGTGCTCGACTGGCCTTGTAGGTCCCATGACTGGTTGAGTGGCCTGCTCAACTAGTCGTGGACTACACACGACTAGTCGAGTGGGGCCAGAATGCTTGTTGTAATTTGATTCGAGCCCCGCATGACCAGTCAATCACTGTTCACTCAACTGGTCAAGCAATTTCCACGACTGGTATAGGACCAATAGAAAAAATTCTGAAAACTTGTAACAAATCTTGGACTGATCAAGAAAATTTTAGGACTAGTCAAGCCAGTTCTAGGGCTAGTTAAATAAACAACCTATTAACCTATAAAATGACTGATACCAAGTACAAAATGAACGTAACATGCCCTAAGGTCAATCTAAGTCATTCATACCTTACTTGTGAAATAGAACACGTGAACCATCAAACTATCGATCACATCGGCAACTTTAATTCTTGCGAAATTCGAAGCTTGAACTCAACGCATCGAACTTAATCTTCAATTAGGACTTAAGTTCTTTGACATTTCTGGTTACAGAACTTGAACCGTAATATTGTGATTGGGTTCTTAAAAGTTGAGTCATCAACCAACACTTGAAACTCATACACTTTCTTCAGCTTGAAGATCTTGGTAAGTTTTACGTAGATATCGGAAAGATTGATTCAACACGATCGTTGAATTTTTAAAGAAAATCAAAGCACAAGCTTCATACATAAAACACATAAGCATGACACAAACTTGAATTGGTTTGGCACACCAAAATTTGACTAAACTTAGGGTTTCCAACATAGCAATTTCACACTGTCATGTCCCCCTGGACCAAAGTCTCAAACTCTAATGCGTGCTGCTGTCGAATATGCTCGAGAAAGAACTTCAGGTTGAACCGGTCAAAAAAATTCTCCCATGTCCACTCAAAATTGGCCGCTACCACTCGAGCGACTAATGTCCACCAATGCTGAGCCTCACCCTGGAGAATAAATACAGCTAATGGGACTTTCTGGTGGATCGTACATCTTATAATGTCAAATATCTTCACCTCAGAGTGTCATGTCTCTACTGCAGTATGGTCTGGCTTGCCCCGGAAGCACAGGGGATCGTACTGTCGAAAGTCTCAAAGAAGGGCGCTCATGTGCTCTTGCTCTGCTTGGGCTGGAGTAACAACGGGTTGCCTACCCTGCCACTGAAGGATAGTAGGCATTGGCTACAACATCTGTTAAAGTTGATCTGCAGTCACGGGTGTTGTCAGGGCTGCGCTGGTCTCGGATGGGAGTCGCTCAGGTCGTTCTCCTAGGCGGCATGTCCTATAGGAAGGAATAAGGGCCTATCAGCTTTGAGAACCCTCGAAGGCACACACGTTAAAGGCCGATGTTAAAAAATTGCTAAGTTATTTAAACTCGAGATCTATTCATTTTAAGTTCATAGCAGATATTGATGTGATCCTCAGGTATTCCCAAGTTATGCTCTGATACCAACTTTTTCCATGCCCCAAACTCAAAAATCAGGCTCACAGAATTCCCGATTACTGAATCTGGTGCCAACAACCTCCATAGTGCCCCATTCTCGGCTCCTAGCACCCATTTGCCAAATTTCGATCCTAAGATCCTATAAGGAGGATTTTCAATATGATTTTTTTATAATGGAGCATAACCATGAGCATAACAAAGTCACAAAATAAAATCACCACATCGCAATGAACCTGATATACATCACATTTGGCCCCACACAAAGGTATCACATACGTCTCAATGGGCCTTACTCATGGTCCTTATATATATCACATTGGGCTTCAGCCCATGGGCCTCAAATACATCACAATGGGCCTCATATACATCAAGTGGGTCACATCACATGGACTGCACCAATGGGCCTTATACACATCAAGTGGGCCGCATTCATGGGCCGCACCAATGGGTCTAATATACATTAAGTGGGTCGCATCAATGGGCCGCACCAATGGGCCTCATATACATTAAGTGGGTTGCATTAAAGGGCTGCACCAATGCGCCTTATATACATCAAGTGGGCCACATCAATGGATCACGCCAACTACACCATTCATCTATTTTAAGAGGTTATTTTAGAGTATTACCCAAATGAATCATAACAGAAGATCATCTGAACCATACCACAAACAAAAATGAAGATAATGCTTTTCGCCGTTAGAATTCCTACAGCCCACCATAACGTTTATTTTCCAATCTGTTCATGAGGCCACAAAGATCTGAATTAAGAGGAAACTAAATTTCATATAAATCCAGAACTTCGGGAACCCCGAGCGGGTTTCAATGGTAGGCGTTCAACCCTCCACTAGTTTTTTTTAGTGTGGTCCATCTGATAGGTAGATGTGTCTTATTTTTAGTCTCAAGCCTTAAGACGAGCTCACTAGCTATATGGATGGTCTATATATAACACATACATCAATGGGAACCATAGATGTACAGTTGGGATATAACTCATATCTCGCGATAAGGGACCCACGAAAACTACAAATGTCAATATGACATCTATCTCCCACCGTTCAGATAGTGGACAGTGTGGATGAAACACATCCATTAAGGTGGGCCTGGAAGATGGATGGCATGGACATAAAATACATACATTACGGTGGGTCCCACGTACGCATTACAAAGAGAATGAGATAGATTTAAATTTCAGGTGGGACCCATAGAACTTGCAGACGTCATACAACAGCTATATATCTGATGTGAGGTTGATGGTCCACCGTCTAGATGGACGGTTTAGATTTCACACATGCCTCGATTAGACCCACAAACTTGCTGACATTAGTATGGCAGATGTGGTGTTAGGCCATCCATCAAATGAATGACTTGAATATAACACATCCCTCATGATCAACCACAAAACTTGCTGACATACGTACAGTAGCTGTTGGGCTGCTGGCCCAGTGACTAAACAGTTTAGATATAGTCATACCTCATGATCAGACCGTTGCTGGCCCACTAGCAGATAGACGGTCTGGATTTAAGACATATACATTAGCGGTGGGCCTCACATAAGATGGACAACATGAATATAAAACCGGTGGATGGCGTGGAATACACCACATAAATCATGTGGGCCCCGCAGAACATATTGACGTCCATCAGGGGCGTGGATATAACATATATATCAGGTGGGTTCCACACGTGCGGCCCACCTACATTAGGATGAAGCTGATATTCTTATTTTCCCTCCATTCAGGGTATGCTCAAGGATGGCAACAACGTGCGGCTGTTGGATGGCCAACAGGGTGGACTTGCTTGGTGGATGGCATAGATAAAATTCATGCATTATGGTGGGTTGCAAACAGGGGGAGAGAGAGAGGGGGGGGGGGACCACAGTGATGGAGGGATCTTTGCCACTATGAGCTCCCTTCTTTAATACAATGTATACATCAAGATGGGTCCCACCACATGCGGGCCCTCAAAAAAAAAAAAAAAATGAATGGTGACAATCCTAAGATCAGCCACCTAAGGTTCTCTTCTTTTGCTCCTTAGAATGTTAAGCTCCTAAGCTTACCCTTTAAGGGTGGATAATGAAGTTTAAAGGATTGGATTGGGAGCTTTTGGGGTAGGAAGTGGGCCACACACTTAGCTTATTTTCTCTCCTTGGGATTCTTCTCTCGTAAAGAATGGAGTGAAATGATAGAAGAGTAGGGTTATGTAAGAAGGATGGGACGAGAGGAATGGGTAGTGTAAGAGAGGGATGGTTGTGTGTAAGAGAGAGTTGACTTATGGGGGTGAGGTGGCATGGGGTATGGGTTACTTATCTTTGTTGGTAAGAAAGGGATGGGAGAGGCATGGGTTGTGTACTTGACTAGTACTTGATTGATTGATGTGATGGGTTGTAGAGATTCTCTCAGAATTCGCAATGTATGCCGTTTCTTCAAAATATACGCGGGCCCACAATTCCTAGTCTGGGTATAGCATCGGTGTGAAAGACGCGGCATTAGAACCATGGCAACGGTGCAATCGCGATGGTACAAGTTTCGAGTAGAGCCAACTCAGATATACGAGATGCGACTTAGGATCATGCGTAAACACTGATTATAAGTCATGGGTTGCTAGAATTCGACAGGGATGATAGCGGGAGTCTACAGAACAGTACAGATTAGGTTATGGGCCTTACAGCTCTCCTCTCCTAATAAAAATTTTGTCCTCAAAATTTACACTATCATCGCAACTAAGCATAACTCATAAGGGAATAGGAAACATAACATCATATATAATCAAAACAAAATAAAGATACAATCAAATAGCCTCGCACTCTCAAGATGCCTCATCCTCACTACGATGACCCCATTGCACCTTCACGAAGGGAATGAGCTTACTCCGGAAGACCTACTCCTTTCTATTAAGGATATGAACTGGCTGCTCAATGTAAAAAGCGTCCTCACGAACCTCTAACAGCTTTCAATCAATAACGGGAACAATGTTTGATCTACACTTCTGCAATATAGATACATGAAAAACGTTGTGGGTACCAGACAACTGAGATGGCAAGGCAAGCCGATAGGCCATGATGCTAACGCGTAACATTTCTTTGAAATATACACGGGCCCACAACTCCTGGCCTGGGTATCGTATCGGTGTGTAAGAAGCAGCGTTGGAACCGTAGCGACAGTGCAGTCACGATGGTACAAGTTTTGAGTCGAGTCAACTCAGATTTATGGAATGCAACTTAAGGTTGCACGCAAATGCTAATTATAGGTCACGGGTTACTGAAATTCGACAGGGATGATCGCAGGAGTCTATAGAATGGTACGGACTAGGATACGGGCCTTACATCTTGGGTTTGGAGGAGTAGAGCAAAAGGGTGGAGCTGCTTCCCATGAGTTTCTCTTTTCTTCTCTTCTCCTTATTTTTTAATGCTTTCTTCTAGGGTTTTTAATTCAATCATTCTATGGTTGGTTAGATCCCTTAGCTAGGCCTAAGGGGTGAAACTTGTAGCATGGTTTGGATGTTTTTCTTATTTGATTCTTATTACTGTTGAACTCCTTTGAGTCTAGTTTAATATTTATAGAATACTTTTAGTGTTTAATGGTTTGTTATGACTAAAATTACAATGGATCTACAATGGCTTAAAGTATTTTCTTTTTCTATTTGGAGCTTGTGGAAATAGGAAATCTTGATATTCTCCATCTTCCCTTACGCATGGTTGAGTGATGGAATCTCTTTTATTCTTCACAAATCTCCCATGATAGTTGTCGGATCGGTATATCCTGTTGTCTACCATTGTCTGTTGAGCATGGTCAAGTGATTGAATCACTTCCAATCTTCACAACGTTCATCCGTTGAGAATTAGGTCGATGGAGATTCAGACTTGATCTTATTGAATATCTTCCAATTGGATAAGATAGGACTCCGATTCCAATTGAGTGCCTTGAATCGAATAAGGAAGAATCCTAATAGCTGCAAGTGGATCCCTGAAATTCCTAAATTACTTGAGTTCTTAATAAATACTTCACAATTATTCTCTCTATTTTCCTGATTTAGGTTAGATCTTCTCCTAGTTTTAATTCTAATTACTTTCAGAATAGACATATAAGATTAGTCCCAGTGGATTCGACCTCGATCTCACCGAGATTTTTACTACATTGCGACCCTAAACTTGGGGTTGTGAATAGGAAACCTTAGTCCTTAAGAACCTACTTTGATTGGTTGAGATTCACTGTGAATGGATGGCTGAGATTGAGGGAGATGCGCTGTAACATCCCGAGTTTTAGCAGTCCAAGTACATACTCGTGCCTGAGAATTCTGGGTGTTAATAATGTAAAAATTAGATGCTTCAAAATCTCACCTTATTTTTTGTTATTTATATAAATCATATCCAGTAATATTTACAAAGGTAACCATTCACAAGAATAAAATCGACTATGTTTATTATTCCATTAGAGTAAAAACACGTATAAATAATTCTTTAATACCCTCTCAATGGGAGCTTATTACATTATCAAAGTTTGCAGTGAAAAATAAATAAAACAATTTGTGGTGTTATCCTTTTTCTTCTTTTTTTTTAAAGAATCTTTTATAAAATTATTATCGGCCGTATTATCAACTTGTAATTTTCCTACAATATCTGTATGGTTGGAGAGGGTCAATACCCTACTCATAGTGATGGTTATCCTTTATGATTAACAATAATTCAAGAGATTCATAAGAATAACGTGAGGGTTCTAAAACGTCTTGTACTCCACTATGAGTGGTATCAATATGCGCAACCAATCTACATAGATGCATGCCTAGCATAGTGTGTGTAGTTCATCATACATAGTGGTCTTCAAAATGTGAAATATAGTTCATAGAATACCTAGCTTGTCTCGCATCCCATACTACGGAGATTCGTCGGCATGTCTAACGTTAATGTAGATTTATGTGAACGTCTCAAGGCGACATAACTGAAAAGGGCGAGCTCTCAGTCCTAGAGGGGGGTGAATAGGACTATGCCAAATAAAAAAAATGTGAAATATAAATGCAGATAGCTAAAATAAATGATAACTTCAATTGTAATAGTATTAAAAGGTTGATACAAATGTTGTTCAAAGGACAACCTTAGACCAAAAATCAAAGTTTATGGTAGGAAAACCTGAATTCTTGAATTCAGTATGGAAACTTAAACTAAGACAAGAAGAATTTGAAACAAATCTAACTATTACAACATTCACCACAAGTATATGAAATAAATACAAGCATTCACCACACATAAATCATATATATCATCATCCACCAAACTCCAAGAATTATAGTGGTTCGATGTCTACACCAACTGTTCTAAAATAGCTATACCTACTCCACTGCTAATAAGCACTACCCACCTGATATTGGCTTTCACTATGAAAGAAGGTTTTCCAAGGTTCACCTTAAAACCTTTATAATTGTGTTTTCAATGAGCTACCACAATTAAAAACCCCACGCTAAGATTTTCTGGCTATCTCAATCAAAACCACAGTAGAGATTTTCTAGTAATCTTACAAACCAAAAGCTATAAATGAAATACTTATCTGAAGATTCTCTTTTGATGTAGCTTGGTAGAACCACTTCTTTGAAGATGAAGATGTTCAATGTTGGGCTACTTTGATTCAATTTCTTGGATCTCAAAAGGGGTAGATCAGAATTCCCTTTTATCAAATCAGATTGAAGTAGTAAGATATCAAGAAATTAGAAATTAAAAAGCTATAGAAAGAATCTTAAATTCTCGTACAATAGCTTGACAATCATAGGGACTTATCTCTTATAGTGGTGGCTTGAATTGGCTTGGAATGAATGAATAAAGCTAAGAAAAGTCCTCTATTTATAGGCTGAAAAAAGGTTCCCTCGACTGGTCTAAGGTTAACCTCGTTGCTCCTAGGAGCAAATACTTTTTAAAAATTCTGATGCGATCGGATAAAAATGACCCTTGGCTAGTCGAGTGGGGATCAAAATGGTTGCTGAAGTTTGAGTTGAGCCCGGCTTGACTAGTCGAGCCAATCTCCATGACCGGTCGATTAGGGTGCTTGATTGGTCAAGGACCTACTAGAAAATTCTGAAATTTGAATTTAAATTTGGACTAGTCGAGAAAATTCATAGACTAGTCAAGCTAGAACCTGGATTAGTCGAACATTGACTAAGACTAGTCGAAGCAAAGCCTATATTAAGCACAATGACCCAAATTAAATGTGCAATATGAATGACCTAAACCTAAGGTCTTTTTAGGGTCATTTATACTTGAAATGTTGAACAATGAACTTGTAGCTTTGGTAGATCTGGTAGATCTTCTTCTTGAAGAATTTGAAGCTTGAACGTGTATACTTAAAACTTAATCTTTTTCTTGACTATGAAGTGTACTTGAACTTGATCTTGCATTTGAAGTAGCACTTGAACTTGGTCTAGAATTTGAACATGTAATTGAGCTTGGTCTTGAACTTGAAGTTGATGTTGGACATGAAGTTGATGTGGATAGAATAGTCTTCATGGCTTGTAACACATCTTCGTATAAAGGTGAACTTTCCATCATGAACAAGTCCATCATTCTAAAGTAGTTTGTCACTACAAAATTTGACAATAAAGGGTGCTTGATATATAACATAGTACTTACAATCTACCCCTTGGTCAAATTTGTGACAAAACCAACTTAGAAGATTTCACAATAATACACAAGTCCATAAACATCACAACTCCACTTCATGATATGACACTCTTTCAGAAAACTCCACCTCAATCTACTCCCCCTCAATCTGAGCTTGGTGATTTGTAGAGTAATTGTATTAATAAATACATATTTCCAAAAAAAAAATAAAAACTCTACACCATACATCATATAATCTCATGAACACAACCACAAAACTACTAAATTCTCTCCCTTTTTTGTCACAACTTGACAAAGGAAGATAAATAATAGAGAGTAAACATAGCTGTGATTGATTATAATAATAATAAAGAGTAGTAGAAAAATAGTTAAAGTTAAGAGCATAATTAAACAAAGTATCAACAACAGAAAGTTATACATAATAAGTCCAAAAAGAAGTGAAAGTTAAAGTTTAACATTAATACATGCCCAAAATATCAAGAAAAACTAGTCCGATCAAGATGAAGAAGGAGTTGGAATGGATGGATCAATTTGATGTAGTCCCTTAGTTATGCATCGAGAATACTTAGACATATATTTCATTTGAATATCCTGGGATATTTTCAATGCATCCACCTTCTCCTCTGAAGTGTGAAGACACTCATCATACTCAGGTGGCAGATGATCAGTCAGCCTCAAAATCATCTGATTCTAACTCATCAAATATATCTTCCATCATGGTGTCGGTTGGTAGCACATCTTCTTCTTCAACTTCCTTTGCTTCCCCATCCCTTTGACTAGGATTGAGCTTCGGTTCATCTTGTTTATATTTGAATTATTGAATGGAAGAAGCGAAATAGGAGCCTCACCAGGCAGCATGACCACATTACAATGCAAAGCTAGGTTGGTCATCAAGTAAGCAAAAGGGATATAGTTGTGGCCCGGGTGAAGATGAAATTGAATAATAATGTAACATATTAAAGAAGGACGACAAATAGGAATACCTGACACAACAGAGTGAATAATACGAACCATAAATGATGTTAATTCAGATTTGTTGTTAGATTGGGGATGGACATTTAAAATAAAAATGTGTTATAAAACCCTGTATTTGGGCAACATTGGGTTAAACCGGAGTGCATTTCTCGGACTCCATTCCGAGTCCATGATACATAATTTGCTGGTTAGTGTATGTTTTTCAAACTTAGTCAACCTTTCAGCTAAGGTCGGTATTGGAATACCATCATCACTTACATTAACATCAAGTAAGCCCAAAATTAAGTAACAATCGACTTTAAATGATCCTTCTCTAAAGACAATTGTGAAGGTCAATTCATCAAGAGATACATCACTGATGCAAACGAACATCCCTTATGCAAAGGACCAGTATGTCAGTCTGCCCCAATTCAAGATGCTCTCCCAACCTATAGTGATAAGGTGGGGAAGAATCCAAAATTGAACAAGGTGATTTGAATTGACTTCACCACCCCCAAGTATATAGTCACGATGTAGTAATAATCTCGGTAAGACCGAGGTCGAATGCACAGGGACTGAACCTTGTACGTAATCTGAAAGTAACTAGAACTAGAACTAGAACAAAATGTAATCTAAACTAGGAAAATTAAGAGAGTAATTGCATATAGATTAATTAAAAACTAATAAATTTAAAGGTAGTAACTAGAGTGTCAAGGATCTGAAATAGCGGTGAAGACCGCTTTAGTTAAAGTAGGAATATGCCAATATGTCCTACAGGGGGGTGAATACAACTTTTTAAAGTTTTATAGTTTATTTTAAAAATCCTATTACATTAATTCTATCAATATGCATTCATCAGGATTACTCAAAAATAACTCTACTGGCTTCCAAGCCCGGTAGAGGATCCAATCACAAATTATTCAAGAAATAACAATATGTAACCTAGTTTATGATGGATATGACTGTGTATGTATGTAAGGTGTGATCTCAAATATATAGATATGAAAGTATTGAAGTAAACCACACACACAAAAGAATAGCAATCGTAAACACAGTCATTTTTATAGTAGTTCGACTACTTGTCAACTCTACTCCCGGTAACCGTACTCAACCATTGAGTGTACTGGATTTCACTAAGGAGGTTTCACAGCGGTTCACCTCAAACCTAAGGTTTTAAATTAGGTTCACCTTCAACCTTTACAACCTACATTGAGGCTGACTGTTTATGCTCTCACGAGTAAGGGTCAACCCATCGCACCCACTTTTAGGCACACTGGCCAAGGATCTTCCATAAGACCCTAACGGAGGTTTTATATGGTTTACCTCTAACTCGAGATTTCACATGGTTCACCTCAAACCTAAAGTTTTGACTGGTTCACCTTCAACCAGATGTTTATGCTCTCCACAGAGCAAGAGTCTACACAATGCACCCACCACGTATACTCCCGCTGGAGGCCTCCTTAAGGACTTGCAAGGGTGAGAAACACCTTAAACCCAATCCTACAAATGAATTATCAAAGGGTCCTCTGGACTCTAGATACTTACAGATAAGTGGATGAGTCTCATTTAGCATGTTGACGAAGATCTCTTTGTTGATGAAGAATATTCTACTCCCTTGATCTGTAACTCAAAAGATGTACCAATATATGGCGACGGGTTGGGTCAAGGTTATGATGGAATCATACTCTCTAAATGTTTTCCTATTAGGAAGATAGAGTGATCCCAATCATCTATGCATTCAAGGCATCCCAGCTTAATGATTTGCCATTAAGGTAGTAGGTGGAGGATCCTTACATGTGGAAGTTTATTCCCCAATCGACTCTATTGATTATCAATGATGAGGGTGGATTGGAGGATGAACTCCCTTGAGAGAAAAGGTTTTGGGTAAATGATCTAAGGTTAAACACTCAAAAGTACTTACTTCTTTCTCTATCAGCAACAAAAGCCAAGCTCTCTTTAAATAGGCAAAAGGTTCTAATGGATATAAAATGGTCACATTTATGACAGAGTTCGATATCATCGAGTAGGGTCAATATCATCAAGCATTTACTCTCGATTGTATCGATGGTCCACTCGATGACACAAACTCAATGTCATACGCTTTTGAAAACCTCTTGTTAGTTGGTCGAGGGAATCGAGACTTGTGTTTATCACGCCCCAAACCCGAAAATCAGATTCACCGGAATTCTGATTGCCGAATTCGGTGCCAACAGCCTCCGTAGTACCCCATTCTCGGTTCCTAGCATTCATATGCCAGATTCTGATCCTGGGATCCTACAAGGAGGATTTTTTTTATGTATATTTAACTCGCAATAAACATAATCACATGATTACCTAATTCACAAAGGCAACATTATCATCACATATCCACTAATATAATCAGTTGAGTACAAGACTGAAAGGAATTACATAAATAAAAATCAAGCTCCAGAAGACCGATGTACGCTCCATGCTCAACACTGTTGCAACCTAACATCATCTTCACGCATCTATCGTGCATAAGCTTATAGAAAGCTTAGAGGGTGGTGTAAGTGTGTGCACAAGGTAAGTGTCAAATATTCAATATAATGTCATAATCATACAATACCAGAAATACTGATAATCCATAAATAGTATAATGTCTGAATAAGCAGAAATACTGATAAGATCATGAATTATCAGAGTAAACAAAAATACTGACAAGATCAGGAATTATCAAAGTTAACAAAAATACTGACAAAGTCCTAAATCACACGATAACATAGTAAGCAGAAATACTAACCAGAGCATGAGTCATACAATATTAGAATACACAATAAAAATTAACTTTGCAAATGAGGAGTCATAGAGAGCCAAATATCGGATGCAAAGGATGCAATGCATATACATTCCTAATGAGTAACACAAATAGTGTCAGCCGTACCATATGCCGCGGATGTAATGCAACATGTAGTGCGAATGGAATGACCATGCTGGAGTGAGAAATCGGGATGATAGTACGCAGTATCGCAGGCTATGGGGTCCATCACAAGGGACTTCTATCCAAATCAGTCTCATACCCAAATTTGGATAGTCAGACTCGATGTGGTAAACTCCTGATCTCAAGTTAGTCGTGCGCCCCAACCGAAATTCTTATCATTGCGAAGGTACACGTAACAAATAGTTACGCACCACTAGGCCGAGTGGAAAGTGAATGAATGAATGAATAAGTATGCAACTCTTGCTCAATAAGTCCACATATCAGTACAGTTCCTCTTTTGGGATCATCACCGGGGTCTATTGCACTTTACGCCAGCTTGTCGCCCCTATCCAAGCGCACAACTGGATAAGTAGAAGAGACCTTACTATTCGCCTGCCAATATCGGGCCTGACTCGTCGATAGCAGACCCATTCCTCAAGCTGGTCAAACTCAACCTACATATTGTCCCCTCATTCAGGCGGGTAAGGTCACACCCCCTCCCAACCAACCACGACACAATGGGAGACATAGCCCACTGGTATACAGCTCTCATATGCTCATATACATCCACTCGGTCTCGACGTTGGGGCGTCTCCTGGCCACGGAGGTTTAAGAATTTTCACCCAGGGACATCTATGGCGCCCGTATGCTAGAACCAAACATTTTCGGTGTCCCATCTGGCCATCCATGATATGCCTGTGGAGGCTACGACCCTGATGTCGCTAGGGCGTACAGTAATCACAGCTCACAATACAAGATGCATGAGTCATACAATTCATTCATACATCAATCCTGCGCATGTCGTGTGCTCATGTGAGATAACCTCCACCTATTAGGGACTCTCATATCATCCTACCCAATGACATATGCAATGGTCAATCACGTCTCATAATAAACATGCAAGTGATGCGTATGGGCATGTATTATGATGCTATGCTGTCACATACTCATAGTCGGTATCAACCATCAGCCTCGGCAATGTGAACATTTAACCAACATTGCCCCAAGGAATGGCCCACATAGATCCAAACATATAATGGGCCCACGGCCTCACACAAGGGCCTAATATACAACACAATGGGCCTTACTCAAGGGTTACATGTACACAACAAGTGGGCCCTGCTCATGGGCCTAACATACATCATAATGGGCTCTTTCGCCTGACTCTCAAATACATTATAATGGGTCTCATCAACTAGGCCTCAATATACATCACATTGGGCCTTAGACACGGGCTGAATACACATCACATCGAGCCTCAAATACAGGTCTCATGTACATCACATTGGGCCTCGACAATCGGAATCGGCAATCGGCCACGACGAATCAAAGTCGATAATCAGCCCTGGTCAATAATCAGCATCGATCGATAATTGGCAATCAGTCATCAGAATTGGTACTCAGCCTCGATCAATAATCGGTAATCGGTTACGACAAATTAGAATCGGCCTCGATCGATAATTAACTTCGATCGATAATCGGTAATCGGCCACAAAAAATCTGAATCTGTAATTGGCCTCGATCAATAATCAACAATCGACCATGAAAAATCAAAATTGGTAATCTGCTGATCGATAATCAGCCTCGATCGATAATTGAAAATCAGCCATCAGAATCAGTACTTAGCCTCGATCGATAATCAGTAATCAGCCATCAAAATCAGTACTCGGCCTCGATCGATAATCGGCAATCAGCCACGAAAAATCAGAATCGGTAATGACCTCGATCGATAATCGACAATCGGTCACAAAAAATCAGAATCCGTAATCGGCCTGGGTCGATAATCGGCAATCGGTCACGACAAATCAAAATCGATAATCGGTCCTGATCAATAATTAGCCTCAATCGATAATCGGCAATCGGTCACGACAAATCAAAATCGGTAATCATCCCTGATCGATAATCAGCCTCGAACGATAATCGACAGTCGACCATCAGAATCGTTACTCGGCCTCAATCGATAATCGACAATCAGCCACGACAAATCAGAATCGGTAATCGACCTTGATCATCAGCACCGACAATCATCACAGAAACAAGGCGAGGTCCATAGATGAACAAACAATCAACCATAATATAAAGATCGGCCCTTGGCCGTGGATATTTCAAATTTTATAGCACGGATCCATCCATGTATGGTGAATAGGGCCCACTAATTAGGGTTAATCCACAAGTGATAATGAGAATGGAACTATCAAGGCTTAAGAGAAGGTCACAATGTGGGCATTCAACCATCATTGCCCATCAATGTGGTTATTTAACTAACATCACTCCCAAGTACTGGTCCACATTGGGCCGAACATATAATCCCAATGGGCTTATGGTCTCACACAAAGGCCTTATACACAATACAATAGGCTACATATAATCCCAATGGGCCTTATACAATCATAATGGGCCTTACACAAGGGTCTTATACATCACAATGGGCCGCATCACATGGGCCTAATATACATCACAATGGGCCGCATCACATGGGCCTATATACTTCAGATGGGCCATATCTCATGGGCCTTGAATACATCACAGTGGGCCACAACCCATGGGCCTTAAATACATCATATTGGGTCTCGTCCACGGGCCTCAAATACATCACATTGGGCCTCGCTCATGGGCCTCGAATACATCACATTGGGCCTCACCCATGAGCCTCGAATACATCACATTGGGCCTCGCCCACGGGCCTCATGGACGGGCTATAAATTTATCGAGGTGGGCCTCATGGATTGTCCATAAATACATCAAGGCAGGCCTTATGGACGACCACAAATATATCAAGGTGGGCCTCAGCATATGGGCCGCACCAAAAATCATTTCAATAGTTGTACGTATAACATGTGTATCACTACAAGCATGGCCCACGTATGATGATCAGCACTGTTCAAACATTGTCCTGGTAAACCAGAACTGTTCAAATATTATCCATGAAAATCGGCACCATCCAAAACATTAGACAACACCGTCAGCACTTGCTCAGCTGCTGGACGGCGTGTACGATACACGTACATCATGGTCAGGCCCACACAGATGGGCTATGTGGATCATCGCAGTGGGTTTCCATAGATGGATGAATGGTCTGGATGTAATGCGTACATCAAGGTCTGTCCCACATGGCAAAACAGATGGGTGGTTGGATGCACATACATTAATAAATGGTGGGCCCCACACGCTGACGTCCAATGGATGGATGATTTTAGATATAAAACATATACATTATGGTGCGCCCCACACCACATATATGAAGGCGGTTCCCACTGCACCGTCTAGAGATCTCTGGATGGCGAGGATTTGAAATAAATACATCAAGGTGGGTCCCACCCCCACAAGTGTCACACGTGTGAGGTGGGCCATAACTCCAAATGGATGGACGGTTTAAGTATAACATATACCTCGTGATGGGTCAGAGCTTGCTGACGAGGGGTCCACCATTCCAGCTTGTTGGACAGACAGCTGGGATGAATCCCACACGTCACATGGGCCCCACATGGTTAGGCACATCAAGGGTGGGTCCCATTGGTAAAACAGATGAACGGCATGGTGTGCAAACACGTGCATCATGGTGGTCTGGCACCATCCAGCCGAGCCAGCACCGTCCAGAGGTCTGGACGGCATGGATGAAACTAATGCATCACGGTGGGCTCCACTTGCACGTGCAAGGATGGGCCATGTCCTCCATATGGATGGACGGTTTGGATTTTACACATACATCAGATGGGGTCCACTCTCGTTAGATGGATGGACGGTTTGAATATCAGCAAGGTGGGCTCCCACGTGGTGTGGCCCCACCATGAAATAATATAATATATTTTATGTATATAAGATCATGTACATCTGGTGGGTCCCGTGTGGAGCCCACCATAGCATTTATATATATATATATATATATATATATATATATATATATATATATATATATATATATATATATATATATATATATATTTTATTATTATATATTATTATTATTGTTTTACAAACAGTCCAGCAGCAGCTGCTGCTGGACGTTCAACCTAATGGACGGTGATGGATAAATTCATCAAGGTGGCTCCCACCATCCATATGACTAGACGGCGTGGATATAAAATACATTAATCAAGGTGGGTCCCACCTGCCCACACGTGTGGGGTGGGCCCACACCTCAAACAAATGGTGGCGTGGATATAAACCACATGCGCCAACGGTGTGTACCACTGGATACAACACATACTATAGGTGGGTCCCATGCATGGACAGCTTGGATATGTGCATCATAGGTGGGGTCCACTGCCTCCACGTTTGAACAAATGAATGGTGTAGATAAAAACCATACAACATGGTGGCGGTCCCCACCGTCCAAACCCACTAGACGGTGTGGCTGTAAAACATATACATCTAGTGGGGTCCAGTAATGCCTCTATCATGGTGGGTCCAAAGGACTGCTGATGTCAGCAGAAACCACAGCTGCTGGGTGGGCTGGTGGTCCACTAACAGATGGACGGTATTGATAAAATACATACCTCTGGGATACGTGACCTGGACGTTTGGACGGTCTAGATGGGTATCAGATGGCCCACATCATCACGTAAGCACCACGAAACTTGGTGACATCATTACAGATAACCAGCCAGTAACTAATCCTCATCCATACGAGCTCTCATCCGTCCATCTGGTGGGTCCCACATGCTGCAATGTGGACCGAACTTCAAGGGAGTGGATGGACCGTGTGAGTATGATACGTGTAGGATGGAACCCTACAGTGGGCCCCACAGCGTTGGAGAACACTCTGGACAGCGTGCTGTCCAGCGGTGTACTCCACCTGAGATTTGAATCTGCCTCATTGGCTGTTAGCGTGGATACACTACATCAAGGTGGGTCCACGTGAGTATGGACCACCAGCTTGGAACATCAAGCTGATATTTGTGTTTCCAGTTCATCTAGGCCTGTCCAAATGTACAGGCAGTGAGGTAGGGCCCAACACACGGATGGTCTAGATCAGGTGGGCCACATTCTAACATCAAAAGAGAAAAGAGAGAGAGATCGGTGGAAATAGGAGGGACGCCACCACTATAGGTCCCTCTATAGAATGCATACATCATGATGGGTCCCACGACAAGTGGTCCCTAAAATAAAAACAAAATCCAATGGTTGATCACCCACCGATGGTGCTCCTTCTTGACTCCTTAGGATCTTTGTCTTCTTGGCTTCAACTTTAATGGTGGAAGATGGAAGATTTTTGGGTGGTAGGAAGTGGGCCACACCATAGCTTATTTCTCTCATTAGAAGCCATGGACGGTTGCTCCTCTCTTGGTGTTTGGGGAATGGATTAAAGAATGAGAGAGAGGGAGAGTGATGTAAGGAGAGGGATGGGTGTGATGGGTGAGAGTGTACTTGTGTAAGAGAAAGTACTTTATGTAAGAAAGAGTTAACTTTAAAGGAAAGGTGGTTGTACTTGGGGATGGGTGAGTGATGGAGGGTAATGTGTACTTGATTAATTTGACATATCTTGGAGATTCTCTCGGTATTTATAATGCATGGTGTTTTCTCGAACTGAACGCGAGCTCACATCTCCTGGCCTAGGTATCTCCTTGGTGCGTAATGTGCGGCGTCGGAACCGCGGCGACGGCACGGTCGTACTAGTACAAGTCATGGGTCGAGACGACTCTGATATACGGGACACATCTTAGGATCATGCACAAACACCGATAATAGATCGCGGGTTGCCAGAATTCGACTGGGAGGACCGCGAAGGCATACATAACAGTACAGGCTAGGATACAGGCCTTACATGTCGATGTCATCAGATTTTGAACTCCGATATTATCGATACGAGGATCGAGTCCTCGATATTTAAAAAATGAGAGAGACTTGATTTGAGTTTTTTCAGGTCATCAGATATGATCAAGGGATACTTGATATCATTGGAATTTGAATGTCGATGATATCGAAGGTCATGTCGATGCATCGATAAATCTAAGGATTTTATTAGTGAGCTTGCTGGATAGTTTATGTCCTTTCTCAATACAATCGATCTAGTCTCGATATCATCAATATTTGAATATCGATTCTATCGAGTGACCCCCGATCAGAATTGAAAACCCTGGAAAAAAATGCTACTGAAAACCTTCAAGCCCATGACCGATATCATCGAGATCCTTTCGATATCATCGAGATTTGAACTTCGATGGTATCGAGAAAAGCTTTGATATATTAGCACTTAAATGATTTTCTCAAGTAAAAATAGGGGCACCGAAAATCTGCCTGAAGATATAATCGAGCCACCTCTAATGGGCTCTAGATTTAAATATCGATGATATCGATAGGTAAATCGATGCATCGATAATTCCATCTCGATATACATGTGGTTGCTGGACACTTTTGGTCCTCATTCAATTTTATCGATTGTTCTTTCGAGGACATCGACAGCGCAAGTCGATCAGATTAACATGTGTATCGATACGATCGATAAAGCAAGAAAACTTAGAGATTTTCTGATTTTTGAAAATTTTTTCTCACTTAAAAATCCTACGATGTTCAAACTTGTTTTAAAGATTTTATTCACCTGGTGTTTTGGGACATGGGATGTGAGGCTTAGATTTACCTATAGTCACACATCCAGTTGAGGTAGATGCTTTGACTTGATCTTCTTATGAGGCTCTGCAGTCTGACTGACTCAACACTCACGCTAATTAACAAACCAGGGCACTTTCAATCTCCCCCTTTGTCAATTACGTGACAAAATATCTAAAACACCATAGGACAGTATCTAGACAAACACATCCTAAATTGTGTATACATGCATTTTACACAATTTTACAAATTCTAGTGAACCAGGTACACAACCCAATATCTGCTCCCCCTAACTATAAAATCTCCTTATCTTGGTGCAACTGCTCTCCCTAACACCTGCAACACCATTCAAGCATATATACAAATTTTTGTTCAGGGTGTTTAAAATTTTCTCTCCCTTTTTATTAGTCATTGACAAAGATATAGCGGTTGATATTGACTGAAGTTTAAAGACATGTGGGAGAACCAACAGATATAAATGTAAAAGGATTAGATCAATTTAAAGCATACATCATTTTCAAAAGATATGGATGCATATCAGATTAATTAACGTAGTAGATAACCAGTAAAAGGACATCACATGCATTCCATATCAAAAACAAGAGAAACCAAGGGATCATATATCAGATTGGCAGAAAAGATGAGAATTACATTCGGCCATATTCAATAAAATATCCAACACTCATATTGCCCCAGTCAACAGTAGAATTTTAGTCATCCAAACAAACTCACTAAACCCATCCATGGGCGCAAAAAAAAATCTCATCCAAAAAAAATTATGGGAAACCACAGTATGCCAGGTTAAGGAAATGTGAGGATATTTCAAAAAAATGATTACAATATCTGCACATTATTTTCTAACGCAGCCACCTTCTAAGGCATATTAGATCCACCAGTCATTAAAAATTCATGAATCTGTTGCACAGATGGTTGGAGAGCTTCTAGCTTGTCCTCTATCCCTGACAATCGTCGTTCACAGTTAATGAGCCGTTCATCAATTCCAGCTAGGCTGTTTAGCAGGTGACGTTCAAGTACATGACGCCGACGATTTGTGACTGATGTAGGACTACAGAGGGGTGTCCGATTAGATCCCTAAGGTGTTTCTTCATTTGGCTCCTGTCGGTTCACACGAACAGATGGAGGACTTTTTGTATGAGAAGAGATGGAGACATACACCTGTTGAACAACATCAGTGTCTAACCACACTTCAGGATATACTTTGTCTAATATTGCCGACAATCCTATGTAGTGTGCCAGTTTGCAGATGAGGGATGGAAATGGAAGGATTTCAAGATGGTCCCCTCTAATTACCTTAATTAGTTGTTCTAAGATAAGCATTGATAAACAAACAGGAACCTCTTGATAGACATCATACAAGACATTGAGTGCAAAGGGACACAGTCCGATGTCATTGGCATCACATGAGTAGACATTCATACTAAAGATACTGTGGAGGATTCTGAACAAGGTTCCTAGATTTTTTTTCAGGAAGTATATTGTTATTATATTTAGGAATTGTTGCACCTTGGCACAGTGCTCGAGTGATCTCCCCCCACCTGCCTAATTCATTGAAACTTCTTCCAGTGACTAGGATCCAAGTCACACCAATGTCCAGAAGACAACCAAGAACCATTGGAGTAATCATTTTGGAGTGTTGCATAAATTCTAGACGAATACATGGTGGATAATCCCAAACCACGCGGCAACAATTGAAAAACTATTGAATCATGTCAAACTGGTAAGGGCCACCCAAATTAAGCACATTCTTCCATCCAATAGTCTTTAATAGGAGATCTATCGTATAGGGCTCAATAGCACTGTTGAGAACAATACGATCAACGATCGTAACTTATTCCTAATCGGATTGGTTCTAAGGTGATCTAACCTTTTCTCTTTCTTAGATTTTGAGGACAAGGGGTCCTTACCTTTCACTTTAACCATCTTCCTTGCTCTATTTATGTTTGGGAGCCAGCTTGGTAATGAGGAAATTCAGATGAAAGGAAGCTGAGTGAATCTCTTCCTTGTTGTTGATCGACTTTTATAATAACTTTGTCGATGTCATCGATATGGTGCCGATGGTATCAAACAAACACTTATAAATGCATTGAAGACCATACTAATGACTGTTGGGAAGAACTAGCAGTAACTTGAGAATTCCAACGGACATGAGCTTACCTTTCCGAGAGCCGCCGATCACATCGGTAGTGCATATCGATATTATCAAATTTTGAATATCGATGATATTGATAGGGTCTAGATTTCATCGAGCATGTCATCGATATCATTCTCGATCATATGGCTTTTCACATTCCAAAAAGTCATCGATTATATCGATCCTTGACCGATTAATCGAGAATGAGATATCGATAATCGTATTGAAGGTGAATGATTTTACATTTTTAGCATTCAGATGACCTTATAAGTTTACTTTTGGTATTTCTATGAATCAATGGTATACTTTAGCAAAATTATGTACAATCACTGTACACAACAAAATTATAAACATTAGAATGTTTATATACAAAAGATTGAGGTGAGGAACCTCATATATATCATTTAGAGCTCAGCAAAATTGCATCAGTTCAAAAAATATTCAGATCTAGATGCATGCCCTGGACTTGTCTTTTTATGCTTGATGTTTCAGGGTATAGAGTTCAGTTTTTCTTTTACTATCCATTTTGAGACAGACTTTCTTACAATGGTAAATTTAGTTTTCATGTTTATTTCACCCACTTAATCCAATGTGTTCTTCATTCTGTCTTTTACTTTAGGTGGTGATGGATGAGTATTTCTCCTAGACGAAATTTTGACATTCTATATTTCTCTGGCTGGTGTGAATTTACTAATTTGATTTTTACCGGAGTTATATGAAGTCCTTCTAGGAGATAAGCATTCAAACTTGTAATGACTCACATCACCACACAAATGAAAAACTGGAGAAGTTCTCATATTGATACTTGAAGCAACAAGTTTTTCAGTTGTTGGGGCTTTATTTCTAGTTTTCTTTTTAGTTTTCTCATACCCTAGACCACTCTTGTCTTTTCCTCATCCCTAACAACTTTTCTAGCTTTTCACCACTCTGGAAAAATTTGTAATTTATTTCAGCAAATTTTCTGGATTTTTCTAATTCACAATGGAGTGTGTAATTCACATTCTTGAGTTGCTCATTTTTATCTTTTAATAATTCAACTTATTTCATAAGCTTTAATGATTCAGATTTTAGGGATAGATTGGCTCTTTCTAACTTATCATTGTCTAAGTGATATTGTTATAAATCATTGATTAAATGTGTATTAATTTCCAAGGTTTTTTCCAAGTATTTTTATAACAATTCCTTCTTGTTTTCAGACATTCCAAGTCTTTTAAGTATGTGGATGCTATGAATATAGAGTTGATTATAAGCATCTTGTAGTTTATCTTTTTCTATCTCTTCTTCATCTTCTTCGGTTTCTTCATTATCAGATGGAAATGATTTAGTGGCATGTTGTTCTTCCTGGCTTTTAGATTCCATGGGAATGATTGGAGCAATGGAGACCATGAGAATTTACAATGATTTCTGGTCTCCATCACTCTCTAAGTCACTAGATTCTATGTTTGACTCCTCTGTATCATCCCGTGTGGCGCCCATTGCCTTGCCCTTAGTTTTTCTGTTTGGGCATTCAGTAAATAGGTGTCCATACTTTTGATAGGCATAACATTGTGGTTCTTTAGTCCTTTTACCAAATTTGCCTGCAGAAGGTTTGTCATCCACCTTTCTACCTCTAGAGGGACGACCATGATTCTTCTGAAAGAATCTTCTGAATCTTTGTGCCAGCAAAGCCACTTCCTCATCTTCATCTTCCTTTTCACTTCCACTGTCCCCATGTATTATCTTCTGTAAAGTTTTTAGGACAGTTATTTTGGATTTTTGAGTTTGTTTGAAGTGTAGTTCGAAAGTTTGTAGGGAACCTACTAGTTCTTCTACTTTCATCTCATCTATGTTCTACACTCCTCAATTGTTGTAACCTTGGGATTAAATCATTTCGATAAGGATCTTAGAATTTTTCTACAAATTTTCAGTACCGGAACTTTTTCTCCCAATCCACCCAAAGAGTTGCAAATTATATTCAACTTTATGAAAAACTCCATAAACATCTCATGCTTTTCCATTCTGAGACTTTCGAACTATGAAGTTAGAAGTTGTAGTTTGGACCTCTTCATAGTGCTTGTGCCTTCATGGGTTATTTCCAATAGATCTCATGCTTCCTTGGATGTCCCACACATACTTATTTGATTGAATATAACCCGGGACATGGCACAGAAGATGGCATTCATAACTTTTGCTTCAGCAGTCTGTATTTCTTTATCGAATGTCGTCCACTTTTCTTTGGATTTGAGTTTTGTGATGGTTGTGCCACTATCAAGTACAATTTGTTCAAATGGTGGCACATATCCACTTTTAACTATATACTAGACGTCATGATCCAAAGATCTCAGAAAGTAGAGCATTCTAGCCTTCCAGTATGTATAATTTGAACCATCAAATATCGGAGGCCTAGTTACTATGAGCCCTCTCCTTTGGCCATATTCCAAACTTCAGTCAAGATCACTCTATAGGTGGTGAAGCCCTTAAAGAGAGACCTGCTCTAATACCAATTGAAATAGCGGGGAAGACCGCTTTAGTTGAAGTAGAAATATGCTAATATGTCCTAGAGGGGGGTAAATAGGACTTTTTAAAGTTTTATAGTTTATTTTAAAAATCCTATTACACTAATCCTATCAATATGCATTCATCATGATTACTCAAAAATAACTCTACTGGATTCCAAGCCCGGTAGAGGATCTAATCACAAACTATTCAAGAAATAACAATATGTAACCTGGTTTATGATGGATATGACTGTGTATGTGTGTAAGGTGTGATCTCAGATATATAGATATGAAAGTATTGAAGTAAACCACACACAAGAAAAGAATAGTAATTGCAAACACAGTCATTTTTATAGTGGTTCGACTACTTGTCTACTCCACTCCTAATAACCGCACTCAACTCTTGAGTGTACCAGATTTCACTAAGGAGGTTTCACAGTGATTCACCTCAAACCTAAGGTTTTAAATTAGGTTCACCTTCAACCTTTATAACCTACAATAAGGCTAACTGTTTATGCTCTCACAAGAAAGGGTCAATACACCAAGGATCTTTCATAAGACCCTAACGGAGGTTTTACGCGGTAACTCGAGGTTTCACACGGTTCACCTCAAACCTAAGGTTTTGACTGGTTCACCTTCAACTAGATGTTTATGCTCTCTACAGAGCAAGGGTCCACACAATGCACCCACCACGTACACTCCCATTGGAGGCCTCCTTAAGGACTTGCAAGGGTGAGAAACACCTTAGACCCAATTCTACAAAGGAATGATCAAAGGGTCCTCTGGACTCTAGATACTTACAATTAAGTGGATGAGTCCCATTCAGCACATTGACGAAGATCTCCTCTTTGTTGATGAAGAATCTTCTGCTCCCTTGATCTGCAACTCAAAAGATGTACCAATATATAGCGACGGGTTGGGTCAAGGTTATGATGGAATCCGACTCTCTAAATGTTTTCCTATTAAGAAGATAGAGTGATTTCAATCATCTATGCATTCAAAGCATCCTAACTTAATGATTTGTCATTCAGGTAGTAGATGGAGGGTCCTTGAATGAGGAAGTACATTCCCCAATCCACTCTATTGATTATCAATGATGAGCGTGGATTGGAGGATAAAATTTCTTGAGAGAAAGGGTTTTGGGTAAATGATCTAAGGTTAAACACTCAAAAGCACTCTCTTCTTTCTCTACCAGCAACTAAAGCCAAGCTCTCTTTAAATAGGCAAAAGGTTCCAATGCATATAAAATGATCACATTTATAACAGAGTTTGATATCATCGAGCAGGGTCGATATCATTGAGTGTAGACTCTCGATTGTATCGATGGTCCGCTCAATGACACAAACTCAATGTCATACGCTTTAAAAAACCTCTTGCCAGCTAGTCGAGGGAATCGAGACTTGTGTCGATGCCATCGGATTTCGAACTCCGATATTATCAATATGAGGATCAAGTCCTCAACATTTGAAAAATGAGAGAGACTTGATTTGAGTTTTTCAGGTCATCAGATATGATTGAGGATACTCGATATCATCAGAATTTGAATGTCAATGATATCGAAGGTCGTGTCGATGCATCTATAAATTCAAGCATTTTATCAGTGAGCTTGCTAGACAGTTTATGTCCTTTCTCGATGCAATCGATCCGGCCTCGATTTCATCAATATTTGAATATCGATTCTATCGAATGACCCCCGATCAGAATTGAAAACCACGTGAAAAAAATGCTGCTGGAAAACTTTGCGCCCATGACCGATATCATCGAGAGCCTTTCGTTATCATCGAGATGAGCTTTGATATATCGGTGCTTATATGATTTTCTCAAGAAAAAATAAGGGCACCAAAAATATGCCTATCGATATAATTGAGCCACCTCCGATGGGTTCGAGATTCAAATATCGATGATATCGATAGGTATATCGATACATCGATAAATCCATCCAGATATACATGTGGTTGCTGGAGACTTTTGGTCCTCATTTGAATTTATCGATTGGTCTTTCAAGGGCATCGACAGCGTAAGTCAATCATATCGACATGTGTATCGATACAATCGACAAAGCATGAATACTTAGAGATTTTTTTATTTTTGAAAAAGTTTTCTCACTTTAAAACCCTATGATGTTCTAACTTGTTTTAATGGTTTTATTCATCTGGTTTTGAGACATGGGATGTGAGGCTTAGATTTATCTTTGGCGAGCTTCCACACATCCGGTTGAGGCAGACGCTTTGACTTGATCTTCCTATGAGGCTCTGTAGTTTGACTGACCCAACACTCATGCTATTTGACAAACTAAGGAACTTTGCAAGGGCACTTTCAGGATCCACTTGTAGCAGTTGGGAAGCTACCTTGTGGTGATTCAAGGACACAACTGGAATCAGAGTCCTATCCTATCCAATTGGTAAGAAGAGATTTATAAAATCTCTAAACTTCTCATAGATCTAATCATCAATGGATGTGAATAGTGAATATTTGGAAGTGATTCCATCACCTAACCATGCCCAGGAGACACGGCGAACAAAAGAAATTTACCAATAACACAACCAATCATAGGAGAAGTGTGAAAGTTAGGAAGGATTCTGTCACCCTACCATGCCCTAGGGATGATGGTGAACAACAGGATTTCCTAATTTTACAATCTCAATTCAAGGAAAAGAAGATATTTCAAGCTATCATGGATCTATTGTAATTTGAGTCACAACAAACCATTAAACACTAAACATATTCCTTCATAATCAAACTAGAATCCAAGAGAGTTCAATAAAACATGAATCAAAACAAAGAAAACATCCCAATCACACTATAAGCTTCACCTCTTAACCCTAGCTTAGAGGTTTAGCCAGATGAGACTGAACAAAAATCTCAGGAAAACATAAAAGAAAAACTGAAGAAAAAAGGAGGAGAAGAAAACTCCTGGCTATCCATGATCTCTCTCTCTCTCTCTACTTTTCCACGTCCAAAGATGTGTCTCTCCACGTTCTCTCTCTCTTTTATAACCCTACAAGGAGGTCAGTTGGAGAAGTCGATGGTGAAGTCAGTGGAGAGGATTGCATAAGAACTTATGCAGCAACATACTTGCGTGCAAAAGAAAAACGTAAACAATTTGCGTTTAATGGAGATTTTGGGACAGTGGTCATCCCATCCTTTATTTGGCCTTCAGAGTGATGCTTGTGGCCCTCTTGTGAATCTTCTGGATGGTCCAGATCATCGAAATGATCGATGATCATGGCCACAAGTTCTCGACATTGTCAGTATTCATGGACACAAGCCATGCGCACGGGAGCTGCGCTGAGCTCTTGGTAGGTCCCCACAATGGTGTTTTTGGATAAATTCACCCCATCCATTGAATTTCTAGTGACATTTCGGTCGAAAATGGGTGGCTTTAGTCGAGTTTTGGTGTGGCTCACTATATCAAATCATGCTACTATTCATCCTACGTAAGATACCATCTACCTATATGTGCATGCATGGTAGCATATGTGTTCTATGGGTATGGTCGGCAGCCCCTTGGACACAATGAACGGTCCGGATCATCAATTGGATGATCATGCTAGGCCATCTCGACTCCCAGCGGATAGACGCTTGCATAAGAGGAAAAGCTTTCCTCTCCTGTGCGGGAGAGCTCAGTTTAAACTGGTTTTGACCGGTTTTGTGATCCAGTGCAATGCTGGTATAGCCACTCGAGGTGGGGTCCACAATGATGTAGTGTGAGATATCTACATCATCCATCTGCTTTCTCATCTAATTTAAGGGGTTAAGAGCAAAATTGAAGCATATCCAGATATCGGTGGGCCCCGAATCAATGATTTAGTGGTTGATCTGTCCATTGGGCCACTTCCACAATGATCCAATGGCTAAAATTTTATGTGTATAGTTACTTTATGATCCTCAGGGCAGATATAAAGTTTCAACCTAAACAGATGGTTGGAACCCTGTGATCATGCATTCATGATGATTTTCAGGCCTCTTTATCTTCAATCACTTGATTTTCTCGGATCTTTATAATGTGAATTCTTCAATCTCGGTCCCGTAAGATCTGTCCCTTGCTTTGGTGATTCTTGAGCGTTAAATCCATGCCTTCAGTACCCTTTTTCAATCTAAGCTCTTAGATTCACCTTGCAACAAAAATATTTTTTTTTATTTTTTTTCACACCCCCACACACTCACTCTGGTAGTATTCATCGCCTATGGGTACTCGAACCCTTGACCGGCAGTAAGAAACTCCTGAGAGTCTACCACTCGAGCATGAGTAAGGACCCACAACAAAAACATGATTAAAATAGAACATTAAGCATTATCATGTTCGTAAAACCAAGCAATAACTGGGGTCTAATATGTAATATAATCCCCAACCAACATTTTGCTAGTCTCGAGCAAAGTATGTGAAAAGTATTTTGAGAATTATAAGACAATCTCCAAAAACTTGAGTGATTTTTGAAAAACAACACAGATACTAGAATTCTAAGATGCATTAATGTTGGGCATTATCTTCTAAACTCAAGTACACGGTAAACTTCGTGGTCAAGTTCAAAGTATTCATCCATCAAATAGAATAATTTTAAACATTGAGTTCCATGGGTGCATAGTGTAACTTCAACTTATCACAATTAAATGTCTGATCGTCAATTTTCATGATAACATTGATAAAAATGATCTTTCTGGATAACCAAACCTAAAGCGAAACTTGCCTTACAGTTCAGCCTTTTTATTCTTCTAGCTTTTGATTTTTCCATCGATGGCTTCATGTTGTGTCAACCTTTTTAAATATCTTTAACAGGTAGTTGTTCTTTCAATGACAACTATTTTTTAACTGGGTACTCACCCTTTTTTTTTTATATATTCATTGAACGTGATGGACAAATTCCTCAGGTCAGTTCCTTCCATTCTTTGTGATTACCAAGATAATAATTCAATATCAAACTGAAGCTTTAATGTGTAAGCTAGGTGTGACATGTGAAATCATGACTCAATCAATCTTTAAAATTTCTAATCACAAATTAATAATTCAAACTTAACTATGAAATCTAATAGATAACTGAATCCAAAAGTCATAAATTACTAACATTGTATATCTTATACTTTTAAATCAAAGATGGCCTTCAAAATCACTTTAAATTCACAAGAATTTCCAGAAAAAATTTAAAAAAATTCATAATTTTTGCTCAAGACTAAGAAAATACTGATTAAGTAACCTAATCTCCCATCCCCAACCTAAAATCTATATTGTCTTTATTGTAAAAGATGTAAGCATACAATGCATGTGAGATAATGAAATTGAAGGAGAAGTGATAGAAAAATAGTACCTGAAGAAGGAATGAAGAGGCTTTTTCCAAAGAGATCTTAGCATGAAAGTGGATCAACATAAGAGTGAGACCAATAAAAAGAAAACTATCCTAGAGCAACTTGGAAAGCAAAATATCCTAACAGCATAAAGCCAACTATCCTATAAAAACATAAAGCAAACTACCTTAGTCCTATGAAAGCATAAAACTAATCCTAAACTATGAAAGCAAGGGAAAAGCTACTCATTCATGCCGCAAGGTTCCTCTTCTAGCTAATATCTTGATAAATTTCTCAGTAGATTTCTTTACAAGATCATCTAAAAGCCCTTTTTGTAATAGGCTTGGATGCCCTGAAGCATGAATTTTCAGAGAAATTTATAAACGTCAACATAAAATTGTCATTGAATCACTTGAGTTATCCAAAGTATATATGACTCACCTGTGACAGAAAAATTTTCAGAGTTAGTACCCGATGGTGAATCAGAAACTACAAGTATATAAAATTCAAAAAAATTCTAAGAAGATGATGTAGTCTTGACACATTCTGAAGTTTCAGACTCCGATTCGATTTTCAGCTCTTCCTCCTTCATTGATAAACATTCAAGATCTGGGGAAGGAGATGCTTTAGAATAAGGGTTCTCTTGGTCAGTGACAACTACCGAGGTATTGATTTGCAAGGCATCCACTATTTCTTTTATCATAAGATCATCTGAATCTACAAAGTGTGTCAAGAAATCATCCAAAGAGTTGGGAAATTCAGCTGATATTGACTTATTTTCCTCGTTGAATTTTGTGATAATCGACTCAAGGATTCCTTCGTCTTTGGAAGTGGATGGAAGCATGATCTCTTGCTCTTGCCATGTACAGACATATTGAAAATCATCAGGCGAAACATTGATGTGAAGACTTTGTCCATTGGTACTACTCAGTAAAGGCATTGTATTGTCAAGGGTTGACAACTCAGATGGTAACCTCAACTGGGTGGTTTCAACTTCTAGGGTCATATCGAGTGACTCGTCCATCTCCCTAATCATATCATCATTCAATTCAGGGGAGGGGTCTAAATATGTCTCATAAGGGTTAGAAGGGTTGGTTGAAAGGGGCTCATTCTCCATATTTAAATTAGTCAAGTCAGTTGGGCGGAGTAAATCATTATGGTTAACCACTTCTGTACCCCTTGATCATTGACCTGGACCAAACTTGAGATTGATTTCAGAGGAATTTGGGCTGCACATTCATGATCGTTATCCCAATACTCATCATCTTCCAATTCAGTGTAGTACACACTTGGGATGAGATTCCTTCCCTCATATTCTACTCCTATCTTGTGTTGAGGTTCGAATAAACTAACATCTCCCTCATCATTGAAACCAAGTGTATCATGTGAGTGAAGTGTGTCATCATCATTATATTTGAAAGACACCCACGTCTCTTGATCATTCTTTTGAATAGTCATCGATATCGACTCTTTGGAAAATTGAACCATATAGTCATTAACATAATCCAACTCTTTATTCCAAATTCCAAAGTTCTTCAAAAGTGAGTTAGGATCACTTTCCTTGCATTGTATTTCTGGAATGAATTGTGGCTGAGACAAATGAGCCTCCAATGTCTCATCAATGCACAATGCAAGTGCTTTTATCATTTTTTTAAGGCTCAAAAAATCATATATGTTACCCTGAAGTGACTCATCTTAAATCATTTCTGATTGGGTTTCAAAGGTAGAGGACCTAAGAGGATTATCATTATGATGCATTGTTGATCCAACTTCCCAATTTTGATATTTCCACTGATCATAAGTAGGGAGTTGGGAATGAAGGATTAGATTGGGTTGAGACTAGGGTGAACTAGCCTCCATTAACCTATCAAGGCATGATTCAAGCTCTTCTAGTCATTTTCTCGTGTCTACAGAAGAGTCTGTGTGACTCTAAAGTGACTCCTCTTGGATCGATTCTGGTTGGATCTCAGAGGTAGAGAACCCAAGAGAACTGTCACAATGATGTGTTGCTGGTTCATCTTTCCAATATTGATGTCTCCACTGATTACGGACATATATGGGTCATAGGTGGGAGAATCTTGTGGTTGTTGAAACATATTATCACCCATAATATAATCATGCATTGTTTTCTTCTTGTCTGATGGGTGATAATAATTCTCACTCCCATAATTCTGACAACCTCAACATTCACATACTGTTTCCTCAATCTGTGGAGTGTAATTATTCTTTCGCATATGATCACATAAGGCCTTGTTAACCAATGGAGCATTATGTTCTGGTCGGTTCTTAATGATGGTTTCAGAAAAATTTTGAGACACAGGTAGATCTCTATCATAATCATCATACTTCCCACCCCAATATCTCTTATCGATGTTAGCATACTGATGTACCCACTCTTACATGGTGAAACCCTAACTCTGAATCTAATCCTAAAAATAAAAGAAAAATCCTACAACAATATGGAAGTATGCAGAGGAGAAGTTAGAAGTTACCAGATTAGAGGAGATCAACGTTAGGATCCTACAAAAGAAAACAAAATAAGTTAGTTTCTAAAAACAAAAATAGAAAGAGGAGTTGGTTTCTAAAAAAAAAAAAAAAAGGAAAGTTTCAAAAAAGATTAAAAGGAAGTTTCTAAAATCAAATTAGGAAAGTTTCTAAACCTAGAATCGGAAAGTCAGTTAGTTTTTTAAAAAAAAAAAAAAAAATCCTAAAATTAGAAAGTTTCTAAAAATAAAAAATAAAACTTAATCCTAAAAATAGAAAAACTCTAATCTTAAACTAATTCCAAAACTAGCTAATCTCAGAAAAATGCAACCATCAATCCCTGACAATGGCTCCAAAAGCTTGTTCACCACCCCAAGTATAGGGTTGCAATGTAGTAATAATCTCGGTAAGATCGAGGTCAAATGCACAGGGACCGAACCTTGTACATAATCTGAAAGTAACTAGAACTAGAACTAGAAGAAGATGTAATCTGAACCAAGAAAATTAAGAGAGTAATTGTGAATAGATTGATTAAAAACTAATAAATTTAAAGTGGTAACTAGGGTGCCAAGGATTCACTTATAGCAATTGGGAAGCTACCTTGAAATGATTCAAGTACACAACTAAAATCAGAGTCCTATCTTATCCAATTGGTAAGACGAGATTTGTCAGATCTCTAAACTTCTCATAGATGCAATCATCAGTGGATGCAAATGGTGAAGATTTGGAAGTGATTCCGTCACCTAACCATGCCTAGGAGACAAGGCAAACAATTGTAATTTACCAATACCACAACCAATCATAGGAGAATTGTGAAAGTTAGGAAGGATTCTGTCACCCTACCATGTCTTAGGGATGATGGTGAATAACAGGATTTCGTAATTTCATAGTCACAATTCAAGGAAAAAAAGATATTTCAAGCTATCACAGATCTATTGTAATTTGAGTCACAACAAACCATTAAACACTAAAAATATTCCTTGATAATCAAACTAGATTCTAAGAGAGTTCAATAAAACATGAATCAAAACAAAGCAAACATCCCAATCACACTACAAGCTTCACCTCTTAGCCCTAGCTAAGAGATTTAGCCAGATGCAACTGAACTAAAATCTCAGGAAAACATAAAAGAAAAACTGAAGAAGAAAGAAGGAGAAACAAACTCCTCTCTCTCTCTCTCTCTCTCTCTCTCTCTCTCTCTCTCTCTCTCTCTCTCTCTCTCTCTCTCTCTCTCTCTCTCTCTCTTTGCTCTTCCACATCCAAAGATGTGTCTCTCCACATTCTCTCTCTCTTTTGTAAGTCTACAAGGAGGTCGGTTGAAGAAGTCGGTGGTGGAGTTAGTGGAGAGGATTGTGCAAGAACTTACATAGCAACAGCCTTGCGTGCGAAAGAAAAATGCAAACAGTTTGCGTTTGGTGGAGATTTTGGGACAATGGTCATCCCATCTTCTGTTTGGCCTTCATGTTGATGGTCATGGCCCTCTTGTGCATCTTGTGGACGGTCCAGATCGTCGAAACGATCGATAATCATGGCCCATAAGTTCTCAGAATTCCCAGTTTTTACGGACGTAGGCCACGCGCACGAGAGCTGCGTTAAGCTCTCGGTGGGCCCCACAGTGGTATTTTCAGAGAAATCCACCTCGTTCATTGAATTCCTTATGAGATTTCGGTCGAAAATGGGAGGTTTTAATTGAGTTTTGGTGTAGCCCACTGTATTAAATCACACTGCCATTCATCCTGTGTTTGACGGTGATCTGCCTGTGTGTGTGTACATGGCAGCATATGGGTTCCATGGGTATGGTCGGTGCCCCCTGGATAAAATGAATGGTTCAGATCATCAATTATATGATTGTGGTGGGTCATCTCGACTCCCAGCGGACAGATGCCTGTGTAAGAGGAAAAGATTTCCTCTCCTGCACGGGAGAGCTCAGGTCAAACTAGTTTTTACCGATTTTGTGATCCATTGCAATGCAGGTATACATGTGCTGGTTACACGCCACTCGAGGTGGGGAAAACATTGATGTAGTGTGAGATATTTGCATTGTCCATCTGCTTTCTCATATAATTTAAGGGGTTAAGACCAAAATTGAAGCATATCCAGATATTAGGTGGGCCCCAAATCAGTGATTTAGTGGCTGATCTATCCATTGGAACACTTCCATAAAGACCCAATAGCTAAAATTTTACGTGTATGGTTACTTTATGATCCTGAGGCCATTTATAAAGTTTTAATCCAAATGGATGGTGGGAACCTTGTAATCTTCCATTCATGATGATTTTCAGGACTCTTTATCTTCAATCACTTGATTTTCTCAGATCTTCGACATAAGAATTCTTCAATCTCTGTTCCCCTAAGATCCGTCCATTGCTTTGGTGATTCTTGAGCATTAAATCCATGCCTTTAGTACCCTTTTTCAATCCAAGCTCTTACATTCACCTTGCAACAAAAGCAGGATTAAAATAGAACGTTGAGCATTATCATGCTCGTAAAGCCAAGCAATAATTGGGGTCTAATATGCAATATTTGACCCTCAACACTAATCGCTCAACAATGACCTTGCGATGATGAAGATCCCGCACATACTCGGGATCCTATTAGTGAGGACGAAGGGTTCACACCCTAATTGGAGTGGATCGAGAAGAGGAAGTTCTAGTAGCTTTCTTCTTAGGTCTTCCTTCTATTGCAAGATAAAAAGAAAGAAATGCAACAAAGGAAATAAGGATTTTAAACCCAATAGATTTTTAACTAAAAATCCTTAGAAACCGCTAGAAAAGCTCAAATCAACCCAAGAATCTAGCAATATATGATCCAAGAACCCAAATATGAAAGGAAATAAAAAATATAGCACTTACCAAGCACTAATCGAAGATGGGTTCGACGGGTCGGAGAGCAGGCAAGTGAGGAAGATGAGAAAATGGGTGAAAAAGTTATTTTCTCACTCATAGAGGGGTCCTAACCACGCAACTTGATCGGTCGAGTGCATGCTCGACCCATCGAGCCACGACTGGTCGAGTATGTGCTCAACCAGTCGTGTAACCTCTAAAAATTTAAATTTATTCAAAATTATTTGCATATATATATAACATGCAAACATAATAAACTCAGTTAGAATTACACATACCAATATCCATTTTTCAATTTAGAAAACATATTCCTATCAAGTGGTTTAGTAAATATGTCCATAAGCTGATTTTCTGTTTGAACTTATTCCAATGAAATAATTTTATCTTCTACTAATTCCTAAATATAATGATACTGAATGTTAATATGTTTGGTATGGGAATGTTGTATGGGATTTTTAAAAATATTAATTGCGCTAGAGTTATCGCAATATAATATCATTGTATCTTGTTCAATACCATAATCATTGAGCATTCTTTCATCCACACAAGCTGGGTACAAGCATTTCGGCCTGCAATATATTCAGCCTCATCTGTGGATAATGTACGGAACTCTGTTTCTTGCTATGTCAGGAAACTAAATAATTACCAATATAAAAACATCCACCACTGGTAGATTTTTTATCATCTATGTTCCCAACCCAATTAGCATCCGTATATCCAGCTAATTGAACATTAGTATCATGTGGATACTAGAGGCCTAGATGAGCCGTACTTATGACATATCTAATAATATACTTGACAGTAATAAGATGAGATTTCTTAGGATCTGATTGATATCTAGCACAGATACCTACATTGAATGTTATATCAGGTCAGCTCGCAGTTAAATATAGCAAACTACCAATCATACTACGATATAACCGAGGATCTACACTTTTAGCTGTTATTTCCTTTGAAAGCTTAAGAGTCGTACTCATAGGAGTATCGAATTTTTTGCCATTTTAAAATCTAATTTCTTAATTAGGTTTAAAGCATACTTGGTTTGATAAATGAAGATACCGCCTTCTAATTTTTTAACTTATAAACCTCAAAAGTAGTTCAATTCTCCCACCATACTCATTTCGAACTTGGATTTCATCAACTCTGCAAACTCAGTGGACAGGTTAGTGCAAGTAGAACCACAGATAATATCATCAAACTAGATCGGTACTATTAGTATGTGTTCGCTGAATTTTTTAACAAAAGGAGTTTTATCAACACTTCCCATAATAAAATTATGACTTAGTAAGAAATTAATTAATTTCTCATACCATGCCCTGGGAGCTTATTTCAAACCATAAAGTGTCTTTTCAAGGCAATACACATGATTAGAATGTTTAGGGTCCTCAAAACCCTTAGGTTGTTCAACATAAACCTCTTCATGTAGATCACCATTTAGAAATGTACTTTTAACATCCACTTGATAGATCTTAAACTTTTTGAATTATGCAATGGATATGATAATCTGATAAATTTAAGATGAGCTATTAGGGCAAAATTTTCATCATAATCGACTCCTTCTATCTGAGTGTACCCTTGTACAACCAGTTTAGCCTTGTTTCTTATTATATTTCCTAACTCATCAGATTTATTTTTAAAAATCCACTTAGCTCCAATTATATGTTTATCAGATGGTCTTGGAACTAAATACCATACATCACTCCTAAAAAATTAGTTTAGTTCATCTTGCATGACAACTATCCAATTTTCATCAGTGAGTGCCTCTTTTACGTTCGCTGGTTCAATTTGTGAAGTAAAACACATATAATTACATATGTTTTCCAGTTATTTTCAAGTACGCACACTAGTAAGAGGGTTGTCTAGTATTTGATCAGTAGGATGGTCTTTAACTAATCGTAGTTCGGTATTAATTTTACAAGATGAGGAGTCAGGTTTATCAATTACAGTGACTTCATCATCTTCTGAACTAGATATTGGTCTGTTCAGGTGATCATCAATAACAACATTTATAGACTCCTGAATAACACTAGTTCTCTTGTTACGAATGCGGTATGCTTAACTATTAGAGAATAACCTAGGAATATCCTTGCATCACTCTTAGTACCGAACTTCCCTAAATTTCTTCGATCTCAAAAAATGTTGCACTTCCAAAATTTTGAAAGTATTTAACTGTAGGTTTCTTATTAAACCATGATTCATAAGCCATTTTATCTTTATATTTTCTAATGTAAACACAGTTTATGATATAACATGCAGTATTAACAGCTTCGGCTCATAAATTTTTGGGTAACTTCATGCTAACATTACATTGGTCATCTCTTGCATCACTCTATTTTTCCTTTCAACAACCCCATTTTGTTAAGGAGTCTTAGGAGTAAAAAACTCATGCGATATACCATGATCTCTATAGAACTTCTCAAAATTTCTATTTTCGAATTCCGATCTATGATCACTTCGGATCTTAACAACATTCATTTCTTTTTCAGTCTAAATATGCTTAAGTATTCTTTTAACTTCATCATCGACATTTTTAAATTTTTCTCTCATGAATGCAACCCAAGTAAACTTGGTAAAGTCATCCATAATTACCATGAAATACTTCTTACCACCTCCACTCTCCATTCTGGTTGGTCCAACAAGATCCATATGGAGAAGTTCAAGAGGTTTAGATATGGTAGAGGAGTTCACTTTCTTGTGAATACTTATTCATTTTCCAAGATGACATGCACCACATATTTTATCCATTTTCTTCAATTTGGGTGGACCTTTAACAAGATCGTCTTTGCTCAATCTATACAAATTTTAATAGTTCACATGTCCAAGGTGTTTGTGCCATAATTTGTTATCATCGATTTGGACCATGTAACAAGATAATTTGAATGAGCAAGATTCATTCACGATATAGCAATTCTCATATGTTCTACAACCATTTAATATCAAACAACCTTTCTCATTTGAGATCTCGTATCCTTGATTTATAAATTTAACATTTTGTTTGTTATTGCAAATTTGAGATATGATCAAAAGATTGTGCTTAACTCCTTCTACAAATAAAACATTTTCAAAAGGAGGAAGTTAGAAATATGAACCGTACCTTGGCCAATTATCTTGCAGTTACTTCCATCACCAAAAGTGACCAAGCCATCGGTCATTTCTTTATAGTTGATAAACAAATCTCTGTCACATGTCACGTGTTTTGAGCAACCACTATCTAGGTACCACTTTGATTAACTCAAAGCCTTGAAGGCGGTGTGGGAAACCAAACACGTAACCTTAAGAACCTATTTCATTGTACTTTTGGGTTTTGGAGCACTGTTGGTTTTCCTTCATTTGAAATTATTATTAACTCTCATATTAGAATTAGATTTGAGAAGCATTGTTTTCAACTAAAGGATTATAGCATTGTTTTCTAAAGATGACATTATTAGTATTAACTTTAGAAGCTTGAAAAGTTTTTACATTTTTAGAGTTGTTTTTATTATTATAATTCAAGCCCTTTACTTTTGAGTTAGAGGATTCTCCTTTGACAAATGTAGGAGACACACTCTTATTTTTTAGAGGCATATATTTGGCATAGCCGAGACCCAATCTGTCTCCACATGTTCTAGATGTGGTTAATAACTTTTTAAGTTTAGGGTCTCCATGGGCATACCTCCATGTATCCTTTAAACTCAATAGGGAAGAAACTTCAAGTTTTAGTTTCTCATTTTTTATTCTTAATTTCTCAAGTTCAGATGTTTTAAAATTCAAATCACATTTTTTTTTTCAAAATAATCAAAAATATGAGATTTTTCTATAACAAAGTTTTCAAATTCCTCTTTCAATTTTAGAAATTTCTCTTTTTGAAGTTTTAGCTTGACTGCAATCTTACAACTCTCCTTGTATAGGGCATTATAGGCATCGTAAAGATCATCTTCATTATCATTTTAAGGGTCACACCTTAAAGATTCAGATGTGTCGCAACTATCAAAGGAGGTGACTCTGGCAAGAGTCATTAAAGGCTTGACTTCATTTGAAGTTTTGGGTTCAGATTCATTTGACTTAGAAGAAGCTTCAGAACTGGATAATTCATCCCATGTAGCTAACATGCCTTTTCGCTCTGGCTTGTCCCTCTTTAGACACTTATTTGTCAAATACCCATATTCATGGTAGTTGAAACACTGGCTATCTTTTAGACATTTCCATGATTTAGATTTACCCTTTTTTTTCTTAGAGGGTTTTTTAAAATCAACTGATTTCTTACTTTTAAAAATATTGTAAAACTTTTTCGCAAGTAAAGTCATATCATCCTCCAAGTTTTCATAATCAGAATTAACATTACTATCATGAGAAATAGATTTAGATGATTTAAGAGCTATGGACTTACCTTTTGGAGCTTTAAAATTTAACTAGTATGTTTAAAGTGAAGTAACAAGTTCCTCAACCTTCATGTGATCTGCGTCTTTAAGTTTTTAAATGGCAGTCACCTTAGAATTAAATCTCCCATGAAGTGATCGCAGTATTTTTGCACAAACTTTGCTTTCTGGGATACCATCTCCAAGACCCCACATAGAGTTGACTATGTCATTTAGTTTCATATAGAAGTCCATGAAAGACCCATTTTCTTCCATACGAATTTCCTCAAACCTACTGGTGAGGATTTGAACTTTAGAATTTTTTACAATAGATGTACCCTCGTGTGTCATTTCAAGAATGTCGCAGGCTTGTTTAGTAGTATCACAAGAAATGATTCTTTTGAATTCATCACGTGATAGTGCACAAGTGATTGCATTTAAAGCCTTAGCATTTGCACTCTCATTTTTCTGAAGAGTAGTTCATATATAAAATGATGTTTCCTTTAGGGACTTGGTTCCATCACTGCCTAGAACTTCAGACATTGGTGGATTCCATCTAGTCATTGTGGCTTGCCACACGCTTTCATCAATAGATTTCAGAAATATCACCATCCTGGCTTTCCAATAAGCATAGTTAGAGTCATCAAAAGGTGGTGGCCTAGTAATAGATAGGCTATCAAAATTTTACATACTAAAAGCTCTAGAACAATAAGTTCAGGAAATAAGTCCAATAGAATGAGCCACTTAGTTTTAATACCACTTGAAAAGGGCGAGCTCTCAGTCCTGGAGGGAGGGGGGGGGGGGGGGGGGTATGCCAAGTAAAAAATAAATGTGAAATATAAATGCAGATAGCTGAAACAAATAACAACCTCAATTGTAATAGTATGGAGAGGTTGATACAAACATTATTCAAAGGACATCCTTACACCAAGAACCAAAGTTTATGGTAGGACAACTTGATTTCTTAAACTCAGTAAGGATCGAAAACTCAACCCAATACAAGAAGCAAGTGAAAAAAATCTAGCTATTACAACATTCACCACAAGTACATGAAATAAATACAAGCATTCACCACACATAAATTACATACATCATCATCCACCAAACTCTAAGAATTATAGTAGTTCGGTGTATACACCAACTGTTCGAAAATAGCCACACCTACTCCACTACCAATAATCACAACCCACATGATATTGGTTTTGACTATAAAAGAAGGTTTTCCAAGGTTCACTTTAAAACCTTTATAATTGTGTTTTCAATGGGCTACCACTATTAAAAACCCCATGTTAAGATTTTCTGGCTATTTTAGTCAAAACCACAATAAAGATTTTTTGGCAATCTCACAAACTAAAAGCTATAAATGAAATACTTATCTGAAGATTCTCTTTCGATGTAGCCCAGTAGAATCACTTATTTGAAGATAAAGATGTTCAATGTTCAGTCACGCAAATGGAAGGGTTATAGGTCTAAATGAATTTTAAATTAATCTAACCTTGGGCTACTTTGATTCAATTTTTAGATCTCAAAAGAGGTAGATTAGAATTCCCTTTTATCAAATCAGATTAAAGTAACAAGAGATTAAGAAATTAGAAATCAAAAAGCTATAAAAATAATCTTAAATTATTGTACAATAGCTTGACAATCACAGGGACTTATCTCTCAGAATGGTGCCTTGGTTTGTCAATTAGCATGAGAGTTGACTTGGTAAGACAAGTGGGCCCCATATAAAGATCATCAAGCATCTACCTCAACTGGATGTGTGCTCCGAACTCATCAAAGGTAAACTTAAACTCATATCCCATGTCCCAAAACACCCAAGTAAACAAAAGCCTTAAAAGTCTTAGAACAACATAGGAAAGTATGTCTGTAAACTTAAGTTTTAGAACAGAAAAATCTTTTAAGTCTTTCATACTGTATTTGATGGTATCGAGTACACATCAATGGCATTGAACACTCATGTTCAATGATATCAAAAAACCACTCGATATCATCGAATTAGGCCATTCTATGTCCAGTAACCACAAAGTATTTTGGACAATATGTTCGATAAATCGAACAACATTTTAATGATATCAAAATTCAAATATCGATCACATCGACGGAGAATAGATGATATCGATTTACGTTGAGCCTTGTCTAAAAACTTTTGGAAAATATCCTAACATTGCTTGAGTAATTAAATCATCTTTGATATCATCTGAATTCAAACTTCGATAATATCGATATCCTTCGATATCATCGAATTTGGTCAAGTCTTTGCCTAGTGAGCTTTAGAGGAAAATCATCTAAAATAATCAAGGACTCGAAACCATACTCGATGTCATCGGAATTCAAATATCGATGATATCGAAGGCATATAGATGAGATCGAATCTGGACAAAACTATTCCAGCAATCTTACAAGATAAATCATATGGGAATGACCAAGGAATCGATAGTAGCTTGATATGATCGTAATTCAAAATCTTTTGATTTCAAATGTAATTTAAACTATTTTAAATGAATTTTCTGAAATTAATATATGATCGATGTTATCGAGATGGATCAAAGTATGTCTAGCAAGCTCTTTTAATAATCATATGAAAATGATTGATGTATCGAACAGATTGTCGATATAATTGGAATTCAAACTCCAATGACATTGACACCTGCTCGATAGCATCGATCCTCAGTCAAAAAGTTCTAGGTATATTCTTTAGTGGAGTTCCTATCATTGAACCTTGATTTGATAGCATCGAAAGTATACGTTCGATGACATTGAAGCAGGCTTGATGATATCGAACTTAGTTAGAATCTAACATCTTTATTACCATTGGAGCTTTTTGTCTATTCAAGGAGAGCTTGTTCTTGGTTGCTAAGTGAGAAAAAGAGAGAGTGCTTTGAGAGTGTCATTGCCTATTATCTATCTTAAGTCCTTTTTCTCATGGAAGTTCACCCTTCAATCCACCCTTATCATTGATATTAAATAGAGTGGATTGAGGAATGAACTTCCTAATTCAAGGATCATCCAAATGTTACATTACTTGCAAATCATTGAGCCATGATACCTTGAATGCTTGAATGCTTGAAATTACTCCTTCTCTAAAATAGGAAAATATTTAATAGAGTAGGATTCCAACATAACCTTGACCTAACCCGTCGTCTTGATTGGAACATCATCAAGTGTTGCAAATTAAGGGAACTGAAGAATCTTCGTCATCAAGGAGGAGATCTTCATCAACATGCTTAACAAGGCTCACCTACTTATCTGTAAGTCATTAAAGTCCATAGACCCTGCTGATTATTCCTTATGTAGGTTTGGGTCACAGGTGCTTCTCATCCTTTTCAAGTCCTCATAGGAGGCCTCCGACGGGAGAGTACATGTGGGTGATTTGTGTTGACCCTTTCTCTTGTATAGGGCATAAACTTGAGATCCTTTGTGTAGGTCCTTGGTCTGTGTGGCCTAAAACCTAGGTTCCTTGTGTAGATCCTTGACCTGTGTGATCTTAAAGTTAGGTACCTTGTGTGGATCTTTCGCTCTTGCGTAGGGCATAAAACCTAGGTGCTTTTTGTTGACCTTTTCTCTTGTGTAAGGCATAAACTTATGCCTCTGTGTAGGCATGTTAGGTACCTTGTGTAGGTCCTAGAGTCAGCCTTGTGTAGGTTGTACTGGTTTAAGGCAAACCTGATTTAAAACCTCTGTTAGTGAAATCCAATACACTTAAGGGTTGAGTGCATCTGCCAGGAGTGGAATAGGCATATAGTCGAACCACTATAAAATGACTATGTTTGAGATTGTTATTTGCATATTCCCTTATTATGTTTACTTTGAATAATCACATGATGCACGATTGTTTAGAACTGATAAGTATCACATCTCACACACAGTCACTCAGTGCATCCATCATAGACTAAATTTATATACTACTTAGATATTGAATAGTCTTGTAATTGGATCCTTTATTTACCTATTACTACTTCTACTAGAGCGGTCATTACCATAATTTCAGGCTAAATAGTTGGTTATGATGGACAAGTGAGAATACTTGGACATATGATGATCTTATCTTAAAATCAACAGTCAGATGGCTTGATCCGTGGATGAAAATCATTCTTAACGGTCAGATTCATGTTGGAGAATAGATATAAGGTTAGGATAGCTAAATTGGTATCGAACACATGTCCATACTAAGTTAGACTTCATGGTGACACTCGAGAACTTTCAATACTCGTGTATTGAAAAGTTCGGGGTGTTACATGTGCGCATGAAAATTTCCAGCTAAGGAGAAAAAAAAGATTTTCTATTTTTAGAAACCATCCGAGCGCACATCCCTCTTGTGGTTGCTGTTGTGTGCATGCACATGTGCATGAGCTCATGCAGACAACATGGTTTTGGTCAGATTTTCCTCCTGAACACGATGGATGGATCGGATCCTCCAAAAGTTATAAGATGGTCATCCACGAGTTATTTAGTCCGCTAAAATTGTGTCTAATGGGAGTTCTTTTTAAGAAGGAAGAAAACTTCCTTTTCGAAAGATATCGAGTCAACACCCAATCGACCCGATTTTTTGTTTAGTGCACTATGGGTGCACATGCACTGGTGTACACCCAGATTAAAAGTAGGGTCCGCAGTGAAGCTCTGTGGGATCTATACTGTCCACTCATTCCAACTACCCCATAAAAGTATATTAGCCAAAGATGAGACATATTCATAGCTCAAGTAGGTCGCACTTCTTGATTTATGCTTCTAATTATCGTTTACCAAAAATTTAACGGTTGAATAGCTTCCAACTGTGATCTTAATGGTTCTATGGGTCTCCTAAATTAATCAAATTACACTTTGATAGTTGATTTGATAGTCGAGCAATTTTAGTCCCCAAATGGGCCTCGAAATGTGGAATAAGGACTTTATTTGTCGATCCCGAGGAATCCAATGGTTGGAATGCCGAAAACTTGTTTGTTAATGATTGAAACAATCCTTAAGCTAGTTTGAGTAAACTTTAATGCTTAATTTTAAATATTGAATTGTCCTATTGGTATGATCATGTAGTGTATCAAATAATAAGATGTTGTAAGCCTGATGAACTGTGAATCTCGTGATTCAGACTTTTAAATCTAAGATAAATGGTTAGATAACTATCCAAGAGATTAAAATATGAAAATAGGTTTCTTCAATGATGTGGGGATCCATCTTAAAAATTAATGAATGGATGGTGTAAGTGCTTATATGTTTAGCACACATTAATTGTTAAATTTCATAAGATAAAAGTGTTACAAGTCAGATTGCAAGTTTGGAATCACAACGAAATCACAACTACTCTACATGTCTAAAAAACAACTCAAGATCGGCTTATCGTCTCAAGAAGTTGTCACATGATTTAAAGATAAGTTCAACACAAGTTCAAGACAAGTTGTCCCATGTATTTGCTAAAACACAGGTGATATAACCCTTGAAAGACCTTAGGTAAGCTACTTTCAAAAGTATAATTGTTTTTGGGTTTTTAATACTATTTTTTCTCTGGAGTTTGGCTAGCCTAACTTCTAGTTTGGCCAGCCTGACTTCTAGTTTGGCCAGCCTAACTTGTTCGGGTAAACTAACTTCAAGTATGGGCTAAATATCAAATTCTATTGAAAATTCGGTCAGCCTATGATTTTGTTTGACTATCCTAACTTGAAATTTGGCTAGCTTGAGTGAAGTTCAAGTCAAATTCTAGCAATTCATTTCTTTGAAATTTGCATAAATTTAGCCTGCCGATTGGCAAATTCGACTAGCTGATCATAGTAAATAAACTACCTCACCTTAACATCCGCTTGTACACGTATCGAATTGAGATGTTAATCCATTCATCTTATTTACCACTTATGAATATGCTTAACCTACTATCAAAACTATAATATGAAGAACTTTTGTATGTTAACAAGTCACTTAAATATAACAACATACATGTTCTACCGGTTGATCACTCCAAAAACCAACTAAGTGTTCATCCGTTTATGAAAATAACCATACATCTACCTATATACATGGTCATCCATTAAGTTTTTCTTTTTTTGACATGTCATCTGACCATCCATCATGTTGTTTGATATATATATATATATATATATATATATCACCTAAATTAATGATAATTTTAACTTATTTGGTGAATAAATCTGTATTTGTAATGATTTAGATATGAGTTCTTTTATAAGAATTGTTTAGAAACATGTAAATTACCATGTAGAATCATTAGATTTTTCAAAACTCTTAAATCAAGAATAATTATGAAAATGTCATTAACCTATACCCTGAATTCTAGATCGCATGTTTCTCATGATCCGTTTGATTTGAAAATTTATACAATGACTATGTATTATAAATTAACCACACGAGTTGAATTTTAGCTCATAGATCATTATAAAAGTAGCCCAATAGATAAATGAGCCCCTTAACCATTGATTTTGGTATTCATCGAGTAAGGAAAGCTCGTGGGCAATCATAGTAGGCTATTTCCCTTCATATGAATGAATTAAATTTCCCATCATATGGAAAAACTGTGAAATGTAACAACCCCACTTTGGTTCTCTTTTCCTTAAATGCGAAGTTAACCGTTGTAAACTTTCCAAGTATTTCTAAATTTGGACCTTCTAATTGACCCACTTTACACCATCAATTGCAAGTCAAATTTGGACCACACTTTTACCTCATACAAATATGATATCATACAAAATTTAGACTCCGATTTATGATTCTACACCTTTGAATGTTGACCGCCTTAAAGTCAATTCCTTCCTTTTGGCGTTATAGGTCAAATTTCATATTTAGACCTTTTCCACACTCGATCAACCACCAAATTTTATCCAATCGTTTATCTCACTTGACTACACATTTCACTCAAAATGGGTCCTGATCATTAAGCGTGGATTGTTAATTGAGATCAAGTCCATTTTGGCACCCACTGGGAGAATTTTCTAGATAGGCCAATCTAAATTTTGGATCACTAGGAAAATCATGTACCCAGACCATATGCGACGACCCCCAAAACCATGAACAAAATATATTTAAATAAAGATTGCAAGAAAAGAAAATTTTAAAAACCCTAATTCAAGTGGGATGTGACACACCCCTTATCACGCCCACTCCCTTACAAAAAGCGGCATGTGCCCCTTCTCCACTCACAAACTCACCTTCCCAAAAGTTTAAGGAAGATAGAGAGAGTGTGTGAGAGAGAGAGATGTTTAAGTCTAGACACTCTTTCCTTCTCTTCCTTCTCCACATGTTTGTTGTCTCCCTATTGCACAAGCGATGTTGTGGTTCATATAGAATCATTCCTACATTGAGATCTACCTAGGGATTGCATATAAGGCTAAGGTGTGGGATTACTTTAATCTTACACTAATTTGAGTTTATTATACATGATTTGTCTTATTTTTGCATACTTTCACTTTATTGCAATTTTTCATGTAATTGATTGATAGACTGTTATGAATTATTTATCCTTATAAGAATTATGGTTAAGAAATTATTTGATCATACTTGACTTTTATAAATTCATGTGGAGTGATTGATACAAGCCTTGCCTTTTGCCAATTTTTAAAGTAATACGTGTACCACTCTATATTGAGTTACTTTTTGTTCATCTCTCTTATTTTGTTGAGTTATTCTATTGCTACTCTTTTCTTTTGTTGAGTTAGCTTATTGCGACTCTTCTATTTTATTGAGCTAGCTTATTGCTACTTTTTCTCCTTTATTAGGTTAATCTTGTACTACCTCCCTTATTTTATGGTTTGGACTCATGTCTTAGAATTCTAAAACTCTCATGGTTCTACTTATTTTCCTATTGATGTAAGTGATGTGTGACTTATATGTATTTATCTTAGATGTAATGCACTCTGGGTGGTGACCCTCTTGGTCGATACGTTAATTAATGGATTTAGGTAGTGGTAAATAAATCAATGTAAATAATCCGCAATGCATCTTACATCACCTTCCAGGATTGGATGTCACAAATATTCACTACATGAACAAATCATGTTACGTAATTCATCTAATACATGTGTCATACTGTATCAAAGTATTCACGTAAATCCATGGTATGTTGGACATGCCGATGAATCTCCGTAGTTGTGGAATGTGGAGAGAGCCGGATTTCTATAAATTATATTCCCTAATGTAGTTGTCAGTATATATGATAAGCCACACACACTATGTTAGGCATGCATTCATGTTTATTGGTTGCGCATATCAATACCATTCATAGTGGTGGAGTAAGAGATGTAATAGAACCCTTATATTGTTATTTTGAGAAATTACTTGAATTGTTTTAATCTTGAAGGATGACAATCACTATGAGTGTGGCATTCATGAACCATACAGATAGTGTAAGTGATGCACGGGTTGAAGATATGGGTGATGCATGATCTCCCTGTGGAAGACTACGAGTGATGTTGGATGATGTTGCCAATGCTTTCACCTTAGTTTAGTTTTATTTACGTTTTACATTGCAAATTTGGATATTTATAATTGGATCCCACCTAAGAGAGCACTAAATGATTAGTTGAACTTTTATATTTAAAATGGAATAAGATTTATAATATGGTGTGTTTAATTCTTGTGATTGGATATCTTCATAAATGTACATGGATGTGCTCTATAAAAATAAAATAAAATAAAATAATAAGGTGTAATTTTGAAGTATTCAATTTTTACATTATTAACACTCAAAATTCTTGGGCATGATTATAAACTCATGCGACGAAAATTTAGGGCATTAGAACCATCTAAGCCAGTGAAAGGCCAAAAATTTGTAGATTTTTTAGCAGAACACCCAGCTCATGGTTGTGAAGAAATTTCAAATGAATTACCAGATGAACAAGTGTTGTTAGTTGAGCCAACCAAGCCCTGGCAAAATGTACATTGATGTTACTGTCCGGGCATCAGGTGTGGGTGCAAGGGTGATTTTCATTAATCCTTTAACATCCTAGATTTTTTCATACTCGACCCTAGCGAATACACGAGCATCATTGTCAGAAAACCGTATGAACTCAATTAGTTACCGTAAGTGCTATGATTTCATATCCCTTTAGTTGTCAAATTTTGTGGTGCCAAAACCTATATCTATGTATTGTATGTCTTGTGTTTTACGTTTGAAGTCTATACATTGCAATCAAGACATATCAAGACATCTCATTTCAAGACAAGATCTTAAATGAAGAAAGTTTTCAAGTCTTGGAAGAAGAAATCAAGAATAGAAGTTTTCAAGGTTGCATGTTCAAGATTTGATCAAGTTCAAGTTTACTAGAAGACTTTGTCAAGTCAAGATCAAGCTCATGAAGGCCTACTACAAGTTTTGAATATTCACAAGCTTTTCTTAAGGGTCATCTGAGTGTATAGACTTTCAATGTCCATCTCACTTTTAAGGTTTGTTTGACCTTAGATTAACCTTAGGATGGGTTTTACAGTAGGTCATTTCGGATACATAACTCATATATTTTAATATGCTGTTTGGAGTATTCTAAGACCAGTCCTAGGGACTTCAAGACTAGTCCTAGCTTTGCTACGACCAGTCTTAAGTTTTTCAGGACCAGTCCTAGGTAGTTGAAGATTTTCAGATCTTTCTTGTTGTCCTATGACCAGTCCTGGACATCCTACGACCAGTCCTGTGAGTTCTACGACTCATCCTTCGACTGGTCGTAGCCCTACGACTCAAACTCCAGCAACCATTTTTAGGGTCCCACGACCGGCTGTAGACCACCCAGGACCGGTCGTGGAACTGAAAATCTTATCCCGTGAAAATATTTCGAAAATCTTTGGAGCTACGACCAGTCCTAGGATCCTAAGACCAGTCGTAGAAGGGATTTTTCAGGCTATAAATAGAGCACGAACTTGAGAGTTTTAGTACTTCAAATCAATTCTATTCAAGCATTCTTTAGGCTATTCTCTGAGATAAGTTTGTGTTTATTTTAAGCTACATTGTGCTTATTTAATATTCCTTTTGCTAGATTATTCTTATTTGATTTTGATCTACATTCCAATCTTATTAGAAAAGGGGAATTTCTGATATTCCTTCTTCTTGGATTTAAAATCAAATAGATCTAGCCCGTTTGATATAAAATCAATTAGACTTAGAACCATTCTTAAAGTGAGTATTGGACTTTGAATGTCGAATCGAACTTCTACTCCGATTGGTTCTACCGGGCTTCTTCAAAAGGTGATTCAGGTATTTTACATGTTTTGTAATTTACTTTCTCTGGTTTTTGTTTGAAATTTTCAAAAAAAATCTCATTGTATTGGTTATCTGAGGAGAGCCAGAAAACTCATATTGTGGGGTTTTTGGATTGTGTAAGCCTGAGATCAAAGATACAATTATGAAGGTTTTAGGCGAACCTGTGAAACCTTTTTTGATAGTGCATGCTAATATCCCCTGTGTGAGGATATTAGGAGTGGAGTAGCAATCTATGTGGCTGTTGGATAACAGTTGGTGTACACACAGGCGAACCACTATATATCATTGTATTGTGGATGTGTTTTATTCTTTCATTCCTTTATTCATTCAGTTTTGTGGTCTGTGTTTGTGGATGAATGTTGTAATCACTTCAAGAAAGTGTGGATGAATGTTGTAATAACTTAGGATTTATTTTCCGCAAGTTATTTTTATTTCATTGCTTATTATTCCTTTTTGGTTTGTGATACAAAGAACGTTCTAGAAATAAGGTTGTCCTACCTTAAACCTCTAGTTTTTGATGTAAGGTTGTCCTTAGAACTGATATAGTATCAATTTCTTTATTTTAGGCTATTGTGATTGGTTTATATTCAACATTGTGTTTTAAATCTTTTATTATTCCGTTGTTATTAGTTTTATTTGGCATTACCCTATTCACCCCCCCTCTAGGGCATATAGCTAGGCCCTTTCAAGTGGTATCAGAGCCTAATAGCTCATGCTTATTGTTTATTTATTAGATTTATTTCCTGAGCTAACAATCTAAGCTATATTAAGTTGTCAAATTTTGATAGCTTATCAGTCACTAGGCCACCACCCTTTAATGGCACAAACTATGCCTATTAGAAAGCCAGGATGAGGATCTTCCTCAAATCCTTGGATGAAAGTGTGTGGCTAGCCACGGTGAATGAATGGAACCCTCCTATCACTGAAGTAACTAATGGTGATGGTTCAAAATCTATGAAAGTAACGGCTTATTCGCTTTGGACCACACTTCAGAAAAGTGAAAGCAGTGCAAATACAAAAGCACTAAATGCAATTACTTGTGCATTATCATCAGATGAATTCAAAAGAATCATCTCTTGTGAAAATGCAAAACAAGCATGGGATATATTAGAAATGACACACGAGGGTACATCTATTGTCAAGAAATCTAAAGTCCAACTCCTCACAACTAAATTTGAAGAAATTCATATGGAGGAGAATGAGATGTTTATGGACTTCTACACTAGATTGAATGACATTGTGAACTCTATGTGAGGTCTTGGTGATAGAATCCCTGAAAGTAAAGTGTGCGCAAAAATACTACGTTCACTTCCTGAACGGTTCAATTCTAAAGTGACCGCGATTCAGGAACTTCGTGATAGGGATACCATGAGGGTTGAGGAATTAGTTGGTTCACTTCAAACCTATGAGTTATCCTTTAAGGCTCCTAAAGGAAAATCAATTTCTCTCAAATCATCTAAAAATATTTCACAAGAGAGTACTTCGGATTCAGAAAATACCGAAGATGATATAGCACTTTTAGCAAAAAGGTTTTACAAAATTTTTAAAAACAAGAAAAAGATTGATTTTCAAAAATCAAATGATAAGATACGATCTAAACCTAGAACTCGTAAATCTTTGAAAGATAGTCAATGTTACAACTGTCAAGAGTATGGGCACTTATCTAACAAATGTCCTAAAAAGGACAAATCAAAAAGGAAAAGCATGATGGCTACTTGGGATGAATCATCTGATTCTGAATCCTCTTCTAAATCAGAAGATTCTGAAATCGAGTCGGGCGATGGTGTTAAAGCCCTTATGACTCTAGCCAAGATCACCTATTCAAATCATGATGATATATCTAGTGAAGAAAATCTGAATAGTGATTGCAATAATGAAGATAATCTTCAAGATGCTTATAATGCCCTTTATAAAGAGAATTGTAAAATTGTTGTCAAGCTTAAATTACAAAAAGAAAAATTTTCTAAGCTTAAGGAAGATTATGAGTCTCTTGTCTTAGAAAAGTCTCATATTTCTGATTCTTTTGATAAAACCAAAAATGATTTAGATTTCAAAACCTCTCAAATTGAAGATTTGAAATTCGAAAAAGAGAAACTCAAAAATGAGGTAGCTTCTCTTCTGAGTTTGAAAGACACATGGAGATATGCCCAAGGTGATCCAAAATTGGAAAAATTATTGTCCGGATCAAGAAAATGTGGCGATTGATCCGGGTTGGGCTATGATAAAAATACATCTCCTAAACAAAAGAACATTGTTCTTAAATTTGTTAAAGGAGAGTCTTCGACCTCAAAAGAAAAGAATACCTATCAAGGTTTTTTCAAAAATTCCAGGTCTTTCCAAAAACCTAAAAGTGGCCATGTCAACTTTAATTTTCAAAATCGAAATCAATTAGCTGAAAAAATTATTGATCTTCTCAAGGAGTTATTAAAGTTGAATTCTATAGGTCGTTCCTACAACAATAGATAGAAAAAGACCATCTATACTCCTAAACCCAAAACAGTTATGAAATGGGTTCCTAAAGTTGCCAGCTTGGTTGCCCACTCTGATTTCAAAACGGATTATTAGATATGTCGCAAGTTCTATAAATTTGGGACTTTGGTATCCGTTTATACTAATGTTCAATTAGCCAGGTATTCAGATGCTGATTGGGCCGAAAATATTGATGATAGAAAATCAACCAGTGGTGGTTGTTTTTACATTGGAAATTGTTTAGTTTCTTGGTTCAGTAAGAAGCAAAGCTCAATATCGCTCTCTACTACTGAGGCTGAATATATTGCAGCTGGATATGCATGTACTCAATTAGTTTGGATGAAACGTATGCTTAGCGATTATGGAATTAATCAAGATTCAATGATCTTACATTGTGATAATTCCAGTGCTATAAACATTTTCAAAAATCCAATCCAGCATTCACGTACTAAGCATATTGACATTAGGTATCATTACATTCGTGAGTTGGTTGAAGAAAAAGTTATGTCATTGGAATATATACCAACCGAAACTCAACTTGCTGATATATTTACTAAACCGCTCGACAAAAGAAGGTTTAATAAATTGAAATTTGATCTTGGTATGTGCATTTTACATTGAATATTCTTGCTTGCATGTATCATAGTGTATTATATTTCATATTATGATTATTTAAAATTTAAAAATTTTCATTAAAAATGTATTTTTGGTCGATGCTCAACCGGTCGTGGTTGTACACGACCAGTTGTGGTTCGACCGGTCATGAACCACACTCGACCGGTCATGGATCTCGTGAACATCATATAATTTGTGAAAAATTCTCTTCTTCTTCATTTCCACACCGACCTACGACGAGTCGTGGCTCGACCAGTCATAGGATTTCTAGTTTTTCTTCAAGGTAAGTCCTTTTTCATCATTTTTCTTGAAGATTCATGATCTCTATGCTTTGATTTGTTCATAATATAGCTTGATTTCATCTCTTGTTGAGTTTTTCAAGGATTTCCTCTCTATTTGCTGATCTAGAGAAAACCCATCTTTCATTTGTGCATCTTGCTTGTTCTTTGTATATCTTTTTGAATATGGATGCTAGAGGGAAAAAGAAAATATCTCGTGGTTCATCTTCATCCAGATCTGGACCATTAACTAAACGGCACCTTCGGTCACCCGAAGATGATACTCAAGATGTACGGGATTTGCGTGCCCGTAACATTATCGTTGAGCATACCACTGATCTAAATCACATTGCTCCATATGGTGTCATTCTCCTTCTTGAATCTGTAGGCTGGACTAACATTTTTCTTTGGGGTGGGTCTGCATACCAGTCCATTGCTCAATCAATGGTAGCATGCATTTCAGATTTTTCCCTTGATAATTTAACATTTTCAATCGATACTAGAGAAGAAAAATTTGAATAGACCGTCATTTGATATCAGGTATTATGGATATACCGGTTAATGATGAAAGAATACCGATTCATACTTTATATGACAAACCTTCAGAATCGGAAAAATGCATGTTAACCAGAGATTTATGCAAAATTGATGTGCATTGGACTCACAAAGGGAATGCGCTCCCTGCAAAGTATTTGTTACCCAGTTAAAGAATATTACATCGTTTCTTCATTTCCAATGTATATCCTCGGTCCGGTAATAAAACCGAGTTGACTTCTTTCATGGTTCGTGTGTTGCATTCTATTGCTTCTGGAACCAAGGTCTGTCTTCCTTCTTTGATTTGTCACTTCATTATACAATTTCATTTCCATCCGGGTCATAGTGATATTCCATTCGGTTATCTTATGACTGTTTTAGCCACTCACATGCTTGTCGATAAACCTGTTAATGAGGCACCAATTCGTCATCTTATTTTCAACAATGCCAATCTTAATAAGATGAAATTGGATCTGCTCCCTGGCCAATTTAATGAAGCTGGTGTTAGTGGTGTTGGTGGTGATGGTGGTGATGCTGGAAACGAAGAGGAAGCAGGCGATCTTCCACAATACGATGTTAATATGGATGACTTATTTGATGATATTGAAACTGATTCACCTAATGATCCAGATTATGATCCTTCTGGTTTTGATGCACGCCTTCGTGCATTGGAGGAAAAAGTTGATAATATAAATATAGCCCATGATATGAGATTCAAGTACATACAAAAATATCTTCATCACATAAACAAGGGCTTACACCAGATTGATCCAACTATCCCGGCTCCCTCCTCTGGATCAGATTAAGTGAATTATCTTCTGGATAGTATGTCATTTGCTTTATATTTTGGATATGTATTATGGATTCTGGTTTGATAACATTATCTTTTGGATATTGTAGTATGGATAATGGCTTGACACTTCAGGTTTATTTTATGTCCTTTCATATCACCTTCTCATTCTTTGCTCTCTAAATTCTCCTTTCTATTGTTCCTTTCCCTTGTCATTTTGTGACAAAAAGGGGGAGTAGTAAGCATTGCTAAAAGGGGAGTAATACGGATAGGGGGAGTAAATTTGTTTTTTTGTATTGATTGAGAAGGATATGTGGATTGATGGATATGTAGTCTTGAGGTTTTCATGTTATGTATTGATTATATGAGCAATACTCGCATTACTTAGGGGGAGTAGAGTATTTTGTGATTTCATGAATTATCATTCCTTATTATCTTTGATGCTATGTGTTTTGTCACAAATTTGACAAAGGGGGAGATTGTAAGTGCTATGATTTCATATCCCTTTAGTTGTCAAATTTTGTGGTGCCAAAACCTATATCTATGTATTGTCTGTCTTGTGTTTTATGTTTGAAGTCTATTCATTACAATCAAGACATATCAAGACATCGCATTTCAAGACAAGATCTTAAATGAAGAAAGTTTTCAAGTCTTGGAAGAAGAAATCAAGAAAAGAAGTTTTCAAGGTTGCATGTTTAAGATTTGATCAAGTTCAAGTTTACTAGAAGACTTTGTCAAGTTAAGATCAAGCTCATGAAGGCCTACTACAAGTTTTGAATATTCACAAGCTTTTCTTAAGGGTCATCTGAGTGTACAGACTTTCAATGTCCATCTCACTTTTAAGGTTTGTTTGACCTTAGATTGACCTTAAGATGGGCTTTACAGTAGGTCATTCTGGATACATAACTCATATATTTTAATATGCTTGTTTGGAGTGTTCTAAGACCAGTCCTAGGGACTTCAAGACCATTCCTAGGGACTTCAAGACCAGTCCCAGCTTTACTACGACCAGTCTTAAGTTTTTCAGGACCAGTCCTAGGTAGTTGAAGATTTTTGGATCTTTCTTGTTGTCCTACGACCAGTCCTGGACATCCTACGACTAGTCCTATGAGTTCTACGACTCATCCTTCGACCGGTCGTAGCCCTACGACTTAAACTCCAGCAACCATTTTTAGGGTCCTACGACCGGTCGTAGGTGTCCCACAACCAGTCGTAGGTGGCCCACAACCAGTCGTAGACCACCCAGGACTGGTCGTGGAACTGAAAATCTTATCCCGCGGAAATCTTTCGAAAATCTTTGGGTCTATGACCAGTCCTAGGATCCTAAGACCAGTCGTAGACGGGATTTTTCAGGCTATAAATAGAGCACGAACTTCAGAGTTTTAGTACTTCAAATCAATTCTATTCAAGCATTCTTTAAGCTATTCTCTGAGATAAGTTTGTGTTTATTTTAAGCTACATTGTGCTTATTTAATATTCCTTTTGGTAGCTTATTCTTATTTGATTTTGATCTACATTCCAATCTTATTAGAAAAGGGAAATTTTTGATATTCCTTCTTCTTGGATTCAAAATCAAATAGATCTAGCCCGTTTGATCTAAAATCAATTAGACTTAGAACCATTCTTAAAGTGAGTATTGGACTTTGAACATCGAATCGAACTTCTACTCCGATTGGTTCTACCGGGCTTCTTCAAAAGGTGATTCAGGTATTTTACATGTTTTGTAATTTACTTTCTCTGGTTTTTGTTTGAGATTCGCCCGAAAAATCTCATTGTATTGGTTATCTGAGGAGAGCCAGAAAACTCAGATTGTGGGGTTTTTGGATTGTGTAAGCCCGAGATCAAAGACACAATTGCGAAGGTTTTAGGCGAACCTGTGAAACCTTTTTTAATAGTGCATGCTAATATCCCCTGTGTGAGGATATTAGGAGTGGAGTAGCAATCTGTGTGGCTGTTGGATAACAGTTGGTGTACACACAGGCGAACCACTATATATCGTTGTGTTGTGGATGTGCTTTATTCTTTCATTCCTTTATTCATTCAGTTTTGTGGTCTGTGTTTGTGGATGAATGTTGTAATCACTTCAAGCAAGTGTGGATGAATGTTGTAATAACTTAGGATTTATTTTCCGCAAGTTATTTTGATTTCATTGCTTATTATTCCTTTTTGGTTTGTGATACAAAGAACGTTCTAGAAATAAGGTTGTCCTACCTTAAACCTCTGGTTTTTGGTGTAAGATTGTCCTTAGAACTGATATAGTATCAATCTCTTTATTTTAGGCTATTGTGATTGGTTTATATTTGGCATTGTGCTTTAAATCTTTTATTATTCCGCTGTTATTAGTTTTATTTGGCATTGCCCTATTCACTCCCCCTCTAGGGCATATAGCTAGGCCCTTTCAGTTACCCCGGTTAGCCTACAAATTGATTATTTAGGCCAATTAGGACCAAATAAATATTTTCAATAATTGTGAATAGGTCGTGCTATGAACTTATCTAAACCAAGCCCTAATCATCATACATGAGAAATCTCATGTCCAAACTCATTCCAAAAACAGTAGAGATTAACCGAACTAGCTTTAGACTGCTTGTTACTAGGCCATTAAACCTAAAACTATAAAAAATGATCGTCTTGTCAAGCTTGACGTCTATCACGGACGTCAAGCCGAGATCGCATCTTAAATCGTTCAACTTGGGCTCGCAAGGCGAGCGCATGAGATGTGTAAATACCCTTAGGATTAGTCAAGAACTTAAGTTAGTTTTCTCATCTGATCTTTATCAAAGTTGTAGCTTTTAGAACATTAAGTCGTGGCCAAATTTGAAACACCAACTCAGGTTAACACCCTGCACATATCCATTTAGTCTCAACCCCGATCAATGATTGATAACCATTGAACTAACTTCTAATCATACCCATCGATTGGCGTATCTGAATGACTGGCCAATTATATCCATACGTAAATCATCATTAGGTTCAACTATAATATGACATAGATTGACCCGTACAGCTCCTATGGGGCCAAATAGTTAAAATAACCTCCCATAGGATTTATATACCAAATATTAGGTCATTAGGGCCAAATGCACCACTTTCGGCACTATAAAAGGGCCTCATTTGGGCACCTCTTCTCCTCATACGATTTTGCCCCTAGCAAAAGGAGAGGAAGAGAAGGAGAAAGAGAAAGAAAGAGATAAGAAGAACGACAACAAGAAAGTGGGATTGGTACTTTGTTTCACCGATTTCATTCAATCAAAGCCCTAACGACTATCAAATCTTTTGTCAAATTCCCTTTCGTCAACAATTAGATGTAAGAAATGCTTCGTACTCCTGATTAAGCTACCTAGGTTAGATTATATGAATCTCACATGTTTTCCTTGTAATTGATTTAGGATTTGGTGATTTCTCCCAAAAACCCCAATCGCAATTGTGATTAGGTCGTGTAAAACCCTATTAAAGTTAGATTTTTAGAAAAAAATAGAAAACAAGGTTATTTTCTTTTAAAAAAATTAGAAAAATCCTAACAACAAAAGTTAACCCTAATCCTAACCAAATTCTAGTACTAATCAATCTAAAAAAAATGTAGCCAAAGTCCCTGGAAATGGCACCAAACATGTGTTCACAACCCCAAGTGTAAGGTCACGATGTAGTAATAACTCAGTGAGATCGAGGTCGAATCCACAAGGACTTATAGTGTATCCTTCTGAAATAAACTAGAACTAGAACTATGAACTAGATTTAAGTAATAATCTGAAGAATCGAGATATCAATGATTTAACAATCAATAATAAAAGGGAAACTAGTGTGCTAAGGATCCACATGTAGCTATTAAGATACTACCTTACTTGATTCAAAGAGCTACAACTGGAATTAGAGTCATATCCTATCTAGTTGGATGATAAAGTAGTAAAAACCCAAAAATATGAATTTTCTATCAACATAGTTCTCCCATGAAGTATTCATGTGATAATCTCAGGGAATCTAACCATCCATCATGGCATAGACTATGATGAATTACGAATTTTATAGATCACACACTTCTCAAAACAGATTAAGAAGATATTTAAAGCTATCACAACATCTATTGTAATTTAAGTCACAATAAACCATAAAAAATTGAAAATATTTCTTTAATTAAATTAGAAATATAACATCCCAAATTTTTCACAGCCTGAGTACATAATTGTGCTTGAGAATTTTGAGTGTTAATAATATATAAATTAGATGCTTTAAAAATCACACCTTTTTTATTTAGATCACATCCAATTACATTCATGAAGGTAACCCATTCACGAGAATAAAATCAACTGTATTTATTTTTTTATTAGAGTAAAAGAATTCAATAAATTATCAAATGCCCTCTCAATGGGAGTTTATTACATTATCGAGTTTGCAGCGGAATATAAAACTAAATCATATAACTATCTTCGTATTCTTTCAGTATAATCTTCTATAGGGAGATAGTCCTCTACGTCTTCGATATGTGCTTCACCTGCATCATCCGAACAGTTGGAGAGGGTCAACACCCTACTCATAGTGATTATTATCCTTTAAGATTAATAATAATTCAAGAGATTCGTAAAAGTAATGTGAGGGTTCTGATATGTCTTGTACTCCACCACTACGAGAGGTATCAGCACGCGCAACCAATATATATGAATGCATGCTTAGTAAAGTGTGTGTGGCTCATCATACATAGCGATCATCATAATGTGGAATGCAATTCATGAAAAACCCAACTGGCCCTGCATCCCATAACTATAGAGATTCGCTGGCATGTACAATGTTAACATGGATTTATACAAACATTTTAAGGCGACATAACAACACGATTGGGGGATTTACGTAACACGATGTGTTCATGTAGCAACTATTTGTGACATCCAATCTGGATAAGTGATGTAACACGTATGGTGATTTACTAATATCAATTGTGCACCACGCCAACTAACCCACGAAATTACGTGCTGACCAAGATGGCCACTACCCATAACGCATTACTTCCACGATAAATATTTAAATCACTAGTTGTGATACATTTAATACATCACTTGCATTTATAGAAAAATAAATTGAATCATGGAGTTTTGGGATTCCAAGACACATGCCCAAGCCTTAAAAGGAGGTAGCACAAGGCTAACTTAATAAATGAGAATAGTAGCAATAAGATAATTCAATAAAAGAGAAGAGTAGCAATGGCTAACTCAACAAAATAGGAAAGTAGCATTGGTTAACTCAACGAAAGAGGAGAGTAGCAAGAGCTAACTCAACAAAAGAGGAGAGTAGCAAGGGGTAACTCTACAAAATTGGTAAAGGAAAGTGCGAGGCTTGTATCCATCACCCCACATAAATTAATAAAGATCATACGTAATTGAAATTACACCTTAACCATAATTCCCAAAGGTTAAATAATTGTTGATGGTAAATTAAATAATTACAGGGAGAGAATCATAGTAACACGAAAACATATCATATAAATGGCAAGATAAAGCATACCAACTTAAATTACTATAAGCTTAAAGGAATCCCTCACCTTTGTTTGTCAGATTGTCCCTTACTAAAGTTAAATGCTCAAAGATGCACTTTAAGATCAAATTTTTATCTTAATCCAACTGGTTTGAATTGGTTAAGGTAAATGTCAGATTTAACTAGGCATAGTGAATCTGAGAAACTTGAGTTAATATTATAACCTAGATGTGCTACATATCGCCTACGTTGCAGAGGTTTAGCTTAGGAGGTTCAGGCATGTTTTTCCACTGAGTTGGCTCAGTCTGATACAGTGGAGTTTCTCCACTTCTATTGCTAAAAATTGAAAGAAAAAGGAAAGAAAAATAAAAGAACCCAGATCTGAGCCTTACTCAGGCAGCGACTCAACAAGTTGTTGCACGCACCGGCTTCTCTTCTCCCCTTCTTAACTACTCGATGGTTGGTTGGGATTTACTCCAATAGGCTTTGTCTCTAGCTTAGACTGGTGTTATCTTCTAGTGCCTGTCCTTCTCTCTCTCACTCTCTTTTTCTCTCATTTTGTTATGCTGAAAGGCCTATTAGGAAGTGTCTTTTATAGAGTTTCTTGCAAGGCTTCCGCATTGGAGGGGTTTCTAATTCTGATTACAACAATGGGCAGAATTGCTCCATAAAACCTGCACACATCTACGTTCGTCTGGCCATTTTCGGACCATGGTGTTCTCCTCTCTCTCTTTCATTCTCATAAACCTTCTAGCAGACTTCGGGGCATTGTCATGGTCAGATGGGATTGGAGGATTGAGGTTGGATGACCTTCTTTGTCCATTATCTTCCTAATGAAGAGGATGATCTGCATTAATGGCAGATTTCATCACAGCCAGTCATCTTTCGAACTGGTTCAACTAGGTGGTCCGGATTGCTTTCTTAGTGTTTGTTGGGCCACCAGATCGAAGGTCTCGGTCTCTCTGGTGGGTTTCCTTTCTCATTTGATTGGCAGCTTCCCATACGTTTCCACAACCAAGTCTGCAAGGATCGATGATCCAACGTGGGCAATTTCCTCGATCTTTCTGGACTTCCAGGATCTTTCTGGACTTCTAGACTTGGATCGGAATCTTCCCTGAAAGATTTTGGACGGTTGGGATGGGGTAATGGGTTGCATAAAAAGGTGCAGGACAGAGGAAAATATCATAAGTCGCGATCTTCTTGGACGCTATTACAGCGTGGGGTGAGATGGCCTTGTTCAATAGCTAATTCGGTGGGGTCCACTTGGGATGTTCATTAGGGAAATCAATTCCCTTCACCATCTTCATAAGGTGATGTTAGGCCATCAGCCAAAAGATGGAGCAAATTCAAGTCTTTAGTGGGCCACAACACGTAATAAGTGGGTGCTTCCCAATGGTTAAACGTCCCTAAACTACGTAACTTTATTACGTGATTGATAGTGGCATTAGGTGGGGCCCACATAAATGTTTCTTTCAGGGATCCGCTCCATCTATCTGGTTTGTTACGCCATTTTAGGACACGAGGTCAAAAATGAAGTAATTCCGTTAATGAGGTGGACCGCACGGTCTGACTAAGTAGTGAGAACACTCACCATTGAAACCTCCAGTGTAAATCTCATACACCAGTGTCATGCATGTGGTATTAGTTTATTGACAATTCTACCCCATCTTTTTGTCCAAACTTCCGTCTTCCATAATTCACGACTTCATTATCCAAATGTGATGAAATTTGACAGGTGGTCTTTAATTTTCACGCTCTTTCTATCGCCTCAGTTTGAGCCTTGTTGGACTCCAAATGACTCAAATGTATTTTTAACAGATAATACCACTCCAAGGTCAAAAAATGATGTTTTTACACATATAATAGTGAAGTTAGCTAGTAGTCATAGTATACACCTTAAGATCTTCGAAATGACCTATTTATCATAATATCTGGGTGGCCTGTTTAGCGGATCTAAAGATGATGGATGGTCATATGACATGTTAAAAATAAGTAAACTTGATGGGTAGTATTCTAGTCATGTATCTAGGTGATTATACGATCAGTTTTGTAAATGGATGAACACAAGTGGGTTTTTGGAGTGATCCAGGGGTAGGCATGTATACCACTAGATTCAAGTGGCTTGTTCACTTGTGTAAGTTCCTCATATTGTAGTTTAAATGGTGGGTTAAGCATATTCATATGGTGTGAAAAGGATGAACAAATCAGAATCTCAATCCGATATGTGTACGGACAGATATGAAGGTCAGATAGTTACTTTACTATGAACGGGTGGTCCAAAATCAAAGTGGACGGTTAGATGTCTCTATCTAACAGTGAATATTTGATTAAGTGATTTTTTATGATGGAGAGACAAGGATACTTAGTTGTATGGTGATCTTACCTTAAAATCAATGGTCAAATGACTTAATCTGTGGATGAAAATTATTTCCAACGGTTAGATTCATGTTGGAAAATAGATGTAAGGTTAGGATAGCTAGATTGGCATCGTACACGTGTACATAATAGGTTAAATTTCATAGTAACACCCAAGAACTTTCAATACTCGGGTATTGAAAATTTTAGGGTGTTATAATCTATCCCCCTTAAATAAAATTTTATCCCTGAAATTTAATTACTTGTTCCATTTACAATGATTTATTATGTTTAATTTTTCATTGTATTCCTTGTGATGTGGATATATAGTTCTAAGTGTCCATATAATTAGCTATATGAAAACAAGATGCTACAATAAATTAATAAGAATTCAACATATACTTGAATCAAAGCAAAAGAAGCATCAAAATAAATTACAACTTCACCTCTTAGTCCTAGCTAAGAGAGTAGCTAGTCATAGCTAACTCAAAAACAAAATAAAAACTAAAAGATATATTAGAATACATGAAGAAATCGAAGTGGAAGAACGTTATCAGCGCTCCACCTATGCCTTTTCTCCCTTTTCAAACCCTAAAAGATGATTTAGAATAGCCTGAGACTCCTTTAAATAGTTTTGCAACTCGAAATTTTGCACAAACTTTGAAAAAGTTCGCAAACCACATCAAATTTACACACTCTGCGTATGTTCTCAAAATACACTTTCAAAACTTTCATTTTTTAGACTCGGAGTTTCAGAATCTGTTTTTTCTAGACAATTTTCAGGATTTCTTTTCCTCCAACTCTTTGATTCTCTTCATTCCTCAATTGGTTTCCTTAGATCCTTGGCATGTGAATTCTTCATTAATGACTTCCAAATCTCTAAATTCTCATTTAGTAATCTTTTAATCATAAATATTCCTTTTAGCATCAATTTCACCTGAAGCACTCAAAATCACCTTGCACATGAAAACATGCATAATTAGATTGATTAAGCATTATCATGTTTATAAAACCAAGACATAAATAGGGGAAAATATGAAATATTTCATACTCAATAGCAGCCCACTTCGGATTGTGCCAAAGTTGCAACTTCTAATACAAGGGTCGCAATGGGCATGCCGCGTGGTGTTGGAATCGTAGCGCCCACACGGACGTTAAGGTACAAGTCTTAAGGTGTTGCTGTATTGAAATATAGTCAAGATCAAAATCGCCGATCTGATCCACCTGTAACGTGTCGGCACTGAAAACGAAGCATAAGGTCAGTCTCACACGGTTATGGGTTTTGTACTAAATGCTTTAAATACTCAAGAGCCTAAACTGTGGATTGTCTAAATATTCAAGAGACTAAATTTTGGATGCTCCAAATACTCAAGAGTCTAAATTGTGGAATTTCTAAATACTGAAGAGCTTAAACTGTGGATACTCTAAATACTCAAGAGTCTAAACTGTGGATGCTCCAAATAGTCTAAGGTAGTTCCACCCATTAAAGAGAACATATTGTAAAGGATGCTAATACGTGAAATTTAGAACAAATAAATTATCACAAAACTACATGATTCTGACTTAAAAAAAGGCACATGCAATCGCAATCATATGCTATAAAATATAATATCAATTAAATGAAACTGTTTATATCATTTGAACTATGAAACTATTCTAATTATATATGACAAAATTCTTTTACATATGCCATATAACTCTAAAATTCCTGGAGCTAACATATAGCCTTATAAATCTTGATTAAATTGTACCTGATCTGCAATGACGTTAATTTCAACTTTAGTAATAAGTTGGGCTCAATTTAAAATGCCTACGAGCTCCTATTTTAAGGAAACAACATCGATCTTTTTCTTTGAAAGCTCAAATTTCTCAATCTCTATTATACTCATATTCTTAGCAATGTCCACTTGAATTTTGCTCACCTTCAACTCTTCAATTTACCTCTTGGCTTAAATACTAGCAATCCGTTAATAGAAGACAATGCTTGTTCGAAAACTCTTGCTTGATCTTAAAGACAACTGCATTCTTTCTTGTATTTAGAAATAGTGGTGGATTGCCTGGATATTTCATCACTAAGGAGTGACAATTCTTCTTGTCACTACAATATTTTTGGTGTGATATCTATATTGCAAGTAGATTCCAACTGCAGGAGAGACGTTCAAAAATGGGCCAAAGAGTCATGAAGCAATGAGACAGTGACATTGGCGAGCTTCGTAGCATTGTCTAGAATCACCAAAGCATCGCCAAGTATGGGCCACTATTTAGGATCTTAAAACATACAAGAAATTTTTGAAAGAGTGTTCTTGATTAGAATAAGCTTATATGAGGAACCTTCTCTAAAGAAAGAATAACTGATATTGTCATCGTTGAGTTTGAGCCTACAGGAAGCTTGGAACATGTTTTGTTATAATAAAAAAGATATAATATAAGATAGGAAAGAATAATCTAAGCACTAGGAAAATTAGAACTTTAAAATTATAACTATCACTGGAATCGCAGGTAGAGGAATAAATGCAAATGAAGACCCAATGATATTGGGGGCAGAGGTAGACTCAAGAATTGCTACTTAAGGGGTAATATTAAAAGTTGGCTCCCCAGCTCAATACTTGAAGCTACCAATGTTTAACGTGTCGCAATAATAGGCTCTAATATGGGGACAGCTGGAGGAGCTCCCACAAATGGAATATTGGAAGGCACAATTGTAGTATCCTCCGCTACGGCATGTTCTAAGTCAATATCAACTAATTCTATAGTGGTAGGTGCGGTTGTTACATTTTGATTGACCTTTATACTTCTTGGATTAGACAATGGTCTACTCGGCACTAGAGTAGAGAGCTCTACTTCTCTTGACGAAGAGACTTTGTTCAGAACCCCAAGTGTAGGGTTGCGATGTAGTAATAAGCTCGGTAAGACCAAGGTCGAATCCTTAGGGACTAATCTTGTGTGTATCCTAAAAATAACTAGAAGTAGAATTAGAAAAAGATCTAATTTAGAAATCTAGAATAAAAAGAATAATTGTGAATATTGTTTAAATTATCAATTAAAAGTAGGAACTAGTCATGATGTTTCGTTAGTTAATTCAAGAATCACAATTGGAATTGGAGTCCTATCCTATCCAATTAGAAGATGAGATAATCAAATCTCTGAACTTTTCATAGATCTATCCATGCATAATAGATGCTTGAGATGATTATAAGGGATCTCATCACCAAACCATGCCTGGGAGACAATGGTGGACAACAAGATGTACCAATCTCACAATCTCAAAATAGGAAAAGAAGATATTCAAAGCTATCGCAGATCTATTGTAATTTGAGTCACAACAAACCATTAAAAACTAAAAATATTCCTTAATAAATAACTAGAAGTCTATGAGGTTCAACAAGATCAAGAATCAAAGAAAGAAAAATATACCAACACGCTACAAGCTTCACCCCTTAGCCCTAGCAAAGGGATTTAGCCAACTATAGACATGATTACAATCAAAACCCTAAAAGAAAGTATTAAAAACAAACTAGGAAAGAAGAAAAACTCTTTGGATGCACCTCAACCCTTTGGCTCAGCTCTTTGAAACCCTAGATATCCTAAAAAGTTCCTAGAAACCTATATTTATAACTTTGTTCGCATAAGATTGCAAAACCGCCTCAATTTACATAGTCCGCATAACTCAGCGTAACACATTCGATGACATCGAACAACCTTCAATGCCATTGAATGTAAGTTGATCTCCAGAAGTCACGCCTTTACGTACTGCGTAACTCCTTTCACACTCCATAAGTCTTTGTGTCATCAAACCTTCCTTCAATGTCATCGAGTTGCCTTCCATGTCATCGAATGATCTTCAAGGAATCAAAAAGTGTTCAAAACAGTCCAGCGAGTTGCTTCAGAATTCTTCAAAAAATTCGATGCCATCGAATAGACTTCGATGTCATCGAGAGAGGCTTTGAGTACTCAAGAATTGAATCCAATATGTCCAACAACCAACTTGATTTTCATGTAAAAACTCGATAGCATCGAGTTGTGTTCGATGTCATCAAACTCTGGATTCGATGTCATCGAACTGTGGTCGATGACGCAGATTTTGTGGACTTTGCACTTTACACTGGGAACTTCCTTCCTTCTCCACTTAGTTTCCTTAGATCTTGGGGTCTTGAAATCTTCAATCTTGGTCTTCAAAGATCCATTATTTGCTTTATCCATTCTTAAGCCTTAAATTCATGCTTTTAGCATTCTTTTCAATTTAGGCTCTTAAACTAACCAAACAGGTATAAAATATACCATTAAGCCTTATCATGTTAGTAAAATGAAGGTGTAAATGGGGGAAAATATGCAATATTTGACACTCAACACACTCCCCAACCAGCATTTTGCTAGTCTCGAACAAAACATGCATGAAATAATCTTCCATCTTTAAGGTTCAAAACCTTCTTTAGAAAATAATTTTTTGTGCAATCAACTATGAATGAGTAAAATTAAGACACAAACGTGAGATTTTGAAAACCTAGAACCAAATCACCCAAGCAACCACCTAAATAAGTTCTTTATAAATAAACTCAAAGCATGAGTTCATATATCATGTTTTTCCAATGTGTTCAGTCAATATCAACTTACTTCCCATAAACATATTATCATTCCATAATGATAGCCATGTTCAGCATATCAAGATTAATCGAAAACTTCAAGTGTTGATTCCGGACATATGCCCTTTTCCTTCCTTTTTCAATTTTTGATTTTATATCGACAGTCGCTCTTATTCATTCTTTTTAGGCTTTTACATTCTTTTCAGAGACATTTTCATTATTTGTCATCATTCATGACCTTTTTGTCGATCTCCTATTTTTTAACTGATTTTTCATCTTTTAAGGGGGATAAAATTTTCCAAACTCAATTCTCAACATCTATCAATGATTCTCATAGTAACAATCAGAAATTCTAGCATATCTCAAGAAAGCAAATTGAAGTTGCCTTTCTAATTTGAATCACGATGATATCCAAACTTCCTCTTAATTCATTGAGTGCAAGAACTTAAAAGATAGATTACTTAGTTGATTAAACTCCAATAATTCAAAATTCAAACTTTGTCCCATCATCATACTCAAAGCATCCTTAAACGCACAAACTATCGCTTTCCAAACTGGTTTTTAGTATGAAAAATTCAAAAATCCCACAACTTTTTCTCAAAACTAATAAAATACTAATTAGTCTATCTAATTCACACCCCTCAACCTAAAATCTACATTGTCCTCAATGTAAAATAAATAATCATGTAATACACATGAGGCAACGAAAAGAAAAGGAGTAGTGGTGGTAGCACAAAAACTAAGCATACTGGAAATAAACTATCTTAATACTAAATCTCATAAAAGCAATAAACCTAATTATACCACCATCAGACTAGGAGATCAATGGTGGTATACAGGATCAATAGAGGTATGGACATGTCCTCTTAATCAAATTTCTTAACAAATGGCTTTAACCGATGTCCGTTTACTTTGAAAGCATTGTCATTTGTTGGATTCTTTATCTCGCTGGCCCCATGCGGATACTCACTAGTAACATTAAAAGGGCCGATCCAATGAGATCCGAGTTTACCCGAAAAAAGATATAATCAAGAATTGTACAAAAGGACTTTTTGACCAGTCAAGAATGATTTCTAAATGATGTTTTAATCATTTAACACCTTCATCTTTTTCTTGTAAATTCTTGAGTTCTTGTATGCGCCATTTTGGATTTCCTTGAGTTCATTTAATTGAAGTTTGCGTAGCGAGCCAGCGTTGTCCAGGTTAATGTTCATATTTTTAATAGCCTAGTAGGCTCTATGTTCCAACTCCACAAGCAAGTGGCAAGTTTTCCCATAGAAAATCTAATGGGAGGCATTCCAATAGGTGTCTTAAAAGTAATATGGTAGGCCCATAAAGCATCGGTCAAGCTGATTGACCAATCTTTATAGTCAGGGTTAATCATTTTCTCTAGAATATGTTTAATTTCCCTATTAAAAATCTCAGCTTGCTCACTTGTTAGCAGGTTGTATGGAGTGCTCAACTTATGAGAGATATTGTATTTCTTCATTAAGTTTACAAGTGGCCTATTACAGAAATGTGAACCTTCATCACTAATGATGGATCGAAGTGTTCCGAACTGGGAAAAGATGTTTTCTTTCAAGAATTTAATGACCATTTGATGGTCATTGTTCCAACATGGGATCACTTCGACCCACTTAATGACATAGTCTACTGCTAGTAAAACATACAAATTCTCGAAGGATTAGGGGAATGGCCTCATGAAATCGATGCCCCAGCAATAAAATGTTTCAATCACTAAAACAGGATTCAAAGGCATAATATTTTAATGGGACAATGCTCCCAACTCATGAGTGTCCTTGAACACAGTGGACCAATAAAAGCCGCACTACAAAATTTTAGCCGTGGTCTTTTTAGCAAAAAAGTAACCACCACAGGCCTGAGAATGACAGAAGGTGTAACACCCTGAAAATTGGGGGTCGTGTATAAACTCAACTCCCGAGTTCCAGACCGTCACTTATGCAACAAAAATGATTATGATTCAATGTTGTCTGAGTTAGACCATTCACATGAGTAAAAGTATACCAAACTGCAATTCATACTCCAGATCCAGTGATAAAAGCAAGCGGAAGACTAAAGAATATATATATCACTGTATGGAAAAAAAAAGTAGATCTCGACTGACACTAAAGTATGAATACATCACTGAGTCTCATATACATGTAAAGAAACAAAATCAATTGTCCAAAATAGTCCCACTGAGGAGTCCCGCCAACCCAGGTCACCTAAGCAAAGCCGTCGTGGTACTGTATGTATGAGAACTCGTCCTGGTCCTCATCATAGTCCGGCTCTACCTCCTGGATCACTGCATCACCTGCATCTTAGACAGGGTCTGGTGGGTGTTGCAAACACCGTCCCATAACATGGGAGTGAGTGATCAACTCAGTGGAATCATAGAGCAAAGATTAGCGTGTTCTCAAATCAATCATGCGATAATAGTAAAGCATTAAATCAAACAATCCTAATACTGTTGTTAATGCAAAATGACATGACATGATGGATGCCCTCACCGACATTCTCCCTCATACGGCACCATCTTCGTCCGCAGCATGCTTGCGTACTGCTTAGTGCTCCACATCTTCCAGGCACATGCAATGTAATGGTGATATGATTGCCGAGTTGTTATCAGTCCATTCAAACAGCAGGATTGGGAAACTAAGGTACTTCCCTTATATCAATCCCAACACAAATCCTGTCTAGGGTCGTCACTCCTAGTAATCTCATACGATGTATATTTTGTAGGTCGCTGCAAGGGCTGCCAGGGCTGTTGCTCGCACTCGTTGCACCGCTCCCCCATCACCTTATCAATACAGGCCTATTATACTCTCACTGCTACGGAAGGGTCGTCGCCTCCCGTAGACTCAGAATACGCTCGCGGTCACTACAAAGGACTCGTCGCCTGATCAGTGTAGGCCGACAACAAGAATATAGTGTTCCATACCACCATAATCTGCTCACGAGACATAGGTACTCACTGGTCACTACGGGAAGGTTTGTGGCCCCAGCATAGGCCGACAGCTCGACCACGGTGTCCCATACCACCATGCCCGGCTCATGAGTCTTCGTGGATCAAGGTACCATGGTTAACAGGGTTTACAATGGTAAGTTCAGTACCCTAGGTTCAAGCAGTTATGACTCATACAGGGTGAACATACAACGACCAGTCGGGTTACTTGACGGGCTCGATTAGCACGATCGCATCTCAAGTCGAATGACATAAAGTGCGTAAAATACTTCATGTGGCCTAACCACTGCCGCCAACTTCAAAACACGGCTCGCGTTCATCGACGCGTCGTTCGTGACAAAGATAAGCCAACCACAAAATTTCTCGGTTACCGACTGCCTGGACTAAGTATAGCCCCAAACAATTTTGGAATCACATCAGCAATCATATGAGAGTATTGAAAATGAAATACAACCATGTAAGCATGTTAACACATGTTACAACATACAACTTAAGTAAATCATCAAACACATGCATTTCATACATACAATGAAATCTTGCATATAGCTAACATGTAGGAAATCATTTACATCAGCATATTAATTGAGAAATCAATCTCAAACTAATTCATAAGACCATTTAATTCAATACATACTAATACAAGCATTTATACAAACACTTACACTACACACTTAAGTCTACATATAGTATGTCGACTCAAAGTGCGCATTTAGGCGAATCTCTTCGCCAAACTAATTATGCACACATTCCTAACATTCTAATGCGACAATAAGCCATGTCAATCACATCAGCAAATTCTGGATGAAAACAGTATTTCCTACAAATGACTAAAATGCCCTAAATCTCATATTCTTCGTCTATTTACAAAACAGGAAACGGACAGCATGTTGTACATGTCAAACGGCGTTGTCGTCGATAATCTACTATTAAACAACATTGAAAGCGTTGGAAACATTCAATCAAAGCATCTAAAATCTGCACCTTTTCTCTTATAGGTGTGGGAATTCGAACGGATCGTTTACGCTTCGTCTACGGCGAATAGACAACCTGATTTACAAGATCCATAAGCTAACATGCTATGAAAATAGAGGAACACTAAATCAGCAACTATCTAGGATATTTTCTTACCTAGAAATGCGGAGAAATCACCGGCAAAGTGATTGAAGTATGTTGCTTAGGCACTTACAACAGGTAGCACAAGTGGTAAGGAATTCTCTCCTACTCTCTCTCACAAACTCTCACATTTTCTCTCTCTCAATCTAGGGTTTTTCTCAAATTCGGATGGGAGAGAGGAATGAGGGTTTCAACCCCTTTTATAAGCCCAAACATGCCCGAAATAGGCTCGGGAACAATGTTTACTTAAGTTATATCCAAATCGAGGTTGTTTCGGTCCAAAAAGGTATTTCTGGTGGTCCTCTGGCCGAACGCGATCGGACTTAAGTTCGTACATGTCGGATGTCACTCACATCCCGTTTTCAGACCATCAGTTTTCGTAGATCGCATGTGGCGGTCCAGTTTCAGTTCAGCGGTCACCGCACGTAGATCAGGTCTACAAGTCTCATGATATGAAATAGAAATTTTTCCTAATCCGAGGGTGTAATTTAGCTGAATTCTGACGATCAGAACGCTTAATACTGACACGTCAAGTCGTGTGCCAGATTTGAATTTCAAAATCCAAATCTGTCCCTATTCTTACTCTCTTCAATCCAGGCTCAATGAAATAGCCTGTAAATGTCGGTTGGACTTGATTTTCGAAATGATTGTCAAGTCCAGCTAGGCGGTTCTAACGGTCTAAGATAGTAGGTATTGGACTTTCGATGCGCGGTCTAGATCCAATACAAAGTTTCAAAGAGGTCCAAAGAACAAACCGGCTTAGAGTTCGATCCGAGGTTTTAAAGTATTATAAAGTCATTGGTTCTACTCGATTTGGGTCTTGTGGAACGTATTTAAAGTGATCAGGGACTATTTTCCAGCTACTCTAGCGTTGTGCTAGCTAACTTACACTTATTTTCTAAAGGAATTAATCCTACGCGATTTCTGGTCGAGTTGGTACTCGAGCCCAAGTATGAATTTTTCCAGGGCGTTACAATCTACCCCCCTTAATAAATAATTTTGTCCTCAAAATTTGTACCTTTTCATACTCCTCGAGAAGCTATGGGTAGTTCTTTCTGATCTCGGCTTCTGTCTCCCAGGTAGCCTCTTCCTCAGAGTGATGCGTCCATAATACCTTCACAAGGGGAATCACCTTGCTACGCAGTACCTGCTCTTTCCTGTCTAGGATACGTGTCAGTCGCAGGATATATGTAACATCCTCTCCTAACTGCACCTACTCCCATCTGATGATATGGGAAGGATCAGAAACATATTTCTTCAGCATAGAAACATGAAATATGTTGTGAACGCTCGCGAGAGGCGTGGGTAAAGCCAATCGGTAAGCCACTGCTCCCACACGATCAAGGATTTGGAATGGACCAATAAATCGCGGTGCTAGCTTCCCCTTCTTCTCGAACCGAAGGACTCCCTTCATAGGGGAAACTTTCAAAAACACATGATCCCCAACTGTGAACTCTAGCGGCCGCCGTCTCGTATCGGCATAACTCTTCAGTCTGCTCTGTGCTGTGAGAAGCCGACGTCTAATGATATCAATCTTCTCTAACGTCGCCTGCACTAACTCTGGGCCAATCAAGCTACGCTCACCGACCTCTGCCCAGCAATGCGGTGCGCGACAAGGTCGCCCATATAGCTCCTCGTAAGGTGCCATACCGATACTCGTCTGAAAACTGTTGTTGTACGCAAACTCCGCATAGGCAAGACAATCATCCCAACTGTCCTTGAAGTCCAGTGTGCAAGCTCGCAACATATCCTCTAAGATCTGGTTCACCCGCTCTGTCTGTCCGTCTATCTGTGGGTGAAAGGCAGTACTGAACTTCAACTTCACACCCATAGCCTCCTGAATGCGAGTCCAGAAAATAAAAGTGAACCACGTGTCTCTGTCCGACACGATCTCCAATGGAACTCCATGCAGACGCACAATCTCTCTGATGTACAGTCTAGCCAGCTCGTTTGCAGAGTTCGTAACTCTTATCGGTAGGAAGTGCGCCGACTTCGTTAGATGGTTGATGATCACCCAAATGGAATCATGTCCCCTCCTCGTCTTCGGCAGCCCTGAAATGAAATCCATGGAAATGAAATCCCACTTCCACTCTGCGATCGGCATACGCTGCAAGAGTCCAGGTGGTCGGGGATGCTCTACCTTCACCTGCTGACAAGTGAGACAACGGGACATGAACTCTGCTATGTGGGTCTTCATACCTTCCCACCAATAAGTCCTCTTCACGTCACGATACATCTTCGTACTGCCTGGATGCATCGCGAGTCTGGTACAATGCGCAACCTCGAGAATCTCTCGTCTCAAGTCAGGGATATCTGGGACGTATAGGCGGCCACGATAACGTAAGCCCCCATCCATGCCAACTTGGCACTCGGCGTCTGCATCATCACTGGCCTGCTCTCGAAGCTCAGTCAGATGCGAATCACCCCTCTGCGCCTCGATGACCCAGTCATCGATCTGAGATCGCACCTACACATATGTGATGAACTCATACGGCTCCTCTACAGTGAGTTTTTGCTCAAAGTCTTGCAAAAACTCAACCATATCCCACTCAGCAACCATCAGCGGAGCTGCAAACTCTATCACCTTCTTGCGGCTCAACGCGTTAGCCACAAGGTTCGCCTTCCCAAGATGGTAAGAGACTTCGAACTTAAAGTCCTTCAAAGTCTCCATCCATCGCCGCTGCCTCATATTCAAGTCTCGCTGCGTGAATATATACTTGAGACTCTTGTGGTCGCAAAAGAGCTCGAACTCCTCTCCATAGAGGTAATGTCTCCAGAGTCTCAGTGCGAATATGACGACTGCCAACTCTAGGTCATGTATAGGGTAATTCTCCTCGTTCTTCCTTAATTGTCTCGAGGCATACGAAATTACCCTGTCCCTCTGCATAAGGACACAACCCAAACCAACGCTAGACGTGTCAGTGTATATAGTGTACCTAACCCCTTGCTCTAGCAATACTAGCACAGGGGCGGACGTAAGTCTGTCCTTCAGCTCCTGAAGAGCTGACTCCGCCTTGTCATTCCAGGCGAACTTCACGTCCTTCCTTGTCAATTGAGATGGAGGTCTCGCGATCTTCGAGAAATCCTGAATGAAGCGCCGATAATAGCAAGCGAGATCCAAGAAACTCCTCACCTCAGTGACAGAACCATGCTGCTCCCAGTCCTGAACTGCAGCTACCTTAGACAGGTCAACTGTCATGCCATCCTTGGACACCACGTGTCCCAGGAACTTCACTTCCTGCTTTCAGAAGTCGCACTTCTTGTATTGTGCGAACAACTGATGCTGTCTGAGTGTATCCATGACCAAGCGCAAATGCTCCTCATGCTCCTCTCGACTCCTGGAGTACACCAAAATGTCGTCAATGAACACAATGACGAATCGATAGAGGAAAGGCCGAAATACCCGGTTCATCAGATCCATGAACACAGCTGGTGCGTTCGTGAGACCGAACGACATCACAAGGAACTCGTAGTGGCCAAAGCTGGTCCTGAATGCTGTCTTCTGCACGTCCTCATCCCTAACGCGCAACTGATGATATCCTGACTGAAGATCAATCTTCGAGAAGTACTATGCTCCTCTCAACTGATCAAACAAGTCATCGATCCTGGGTAAAGGGTACTTGTTCTTCACCGTGATCTGGTTCAGCCTGCGATAATTAATACACAATCGCATCGAACCATCCTTCTTCCTTACGAACAGGACTGGTGCTCCCCAAGGAGACACACTAGGCCGTATAAGGCCAAGCTCCAACAGACCATCAATCTGCATCCTCAACTCCTCCATCTCACATGGTGCCATGCGATACGTCGGCAGTGAGACGGGCATGGAGCCAGGCACCAGATCGATAGTGAAATCAATCTCTCGTCTAGGCGGCAAACCAGGGATCTTCCTGAACAGATCCCCAAACTCGTAAACGACTGGCGTATGCTCAAGTACCTGGGCACCAGCGTCTCGCAATAAAGTAGCGTAACTAAGTATGCAGAAGGAAAGATTTACCCGCATAGGAAATGTAAAGGATGCGCCCTCTGGCTCGTACGCAGTCACTATACGAGTCTCGCAGTCAATCTCGGCCCTCGCTGCAGTCAACCAATCCATGCCAAGAATGACGTCGAGATAAACAAGAGAGGGGTCAACGATGAGATCTAGAGCCATCATCTTGCCCCCCAGATCCACCAAACAGCCCTCACACATCAGGGTGGCATCTGTAAAGGACCCGTGAGCTGTATAAACTCGCACCCCATCCATAGTAGTAGTCTGTAACCCAATGCGTCTGACTATGGCAAGTGATATCAATGAAATCGTGGATCCTGTGTCCACCATCACGAGAATAGAAATACCTCCAACGTGGGCAGTGACCTCAAAGGCCGAATGCTGAGAAGTCTCTATCGCGGCTGCCTCAGTTGTCAAGGCATGCACCCGTGCCTGCTGTGGTCAGTTCACCCGCTGTGCCGTGGGCCATAGAGGGTGCTTGATCTGAGATACCGGAGGTCTGAAGGAAGGGTGCACAGGATCTAACCGTAAAGGCGGTGCTAATATCGCCTGTGTGCGTGTACAGTCGATCTTCTGCGGCGGCGAGAACCCACTGTCCCGCATCCGAGAAAAATAACTCTGTGCCTAGTGGCCCGATCTCCCACAACATGTACATGATAACTCGGGATGTCGAAACGGTGGTACTAGCGCTATAGCCCGAGTAGGAGGGTCGGCGCGAGGCCTCTTGCCCGCAAAGGGCCTGTCCTGCATCTCTGGTCGTGGCCTAGGAGCAACAGGGCCACGAGATCGGGTAAGTCGATCCACATCCTACTCTACCTGCATGGACATGTGAATCATCTCTGCATAAGAGGGAATGCTCACGCAGCACATCTTCGACCGAATATCCGGTCGTAAATCCTCTGAAAAGCGCCGTATGCCCATCTGTTCATCTGACAAAATAGTCGGGACGTATCTTCCCAACTCGGTGAACCGATGCTCATACTCAGTGACCGTCATGCCTCCCTGTCTGAGGCGCAGAAACTCATTCTCCCGATCATGCCTATACGTCTGGGGATAATATTTCTCATGGAAGAGGAACTCGAACGCTGCCCAGGTCCATATATAATCGGCGGCAACGGTCTGCAATACACTCTCCCACCACAAGATGGCCTCTCTCTCGAACAGGAACGTAGCCAACTCGACCTGCTCAGCCTCTAAACAATGTAGCATCAGCAATATCTTCGACACACGGTCGAACCAATACTCGGCCTCCTCGGGTCTATGAGAACCCGTAAAAGTAGGAGGCCGTAAGCGTTGGAATCGCTCTAACAAGCCCCGTGTGTCTGCGGCATTCCCCGCAGGGTAAGCAGGTGGTACAGGATGAGTCATGCCCTCATCCTGAGCATATGTATCAGCATCCTCTGCTGGATGCGCAGGTGGTGCAGGTGGAGGCACACTCCCACCCTGGGCTAGAGTCCCCACAATAGTAGTCAGGAGCTGCTGTTGCTGCTGCATCATAGCCATCATTTGCTCAAATCTATCTGGAGGTGGAACAGGCTGTGGCATGTACTGCGTTGAAGAAGACGCGCGGTACTGCTCTCTGACGGGCGGTGTGAACGGCGGTGGTCCAACTGTAGGACCAGCAGTAGGCTGAGACGCACGTGCTATCTCAGGAATCGGGCCCACAGCAGGGTCCGCATGTGCATCAGACTGCAAAGGAGCCTGATCCATAGGCTCACCCAATGTAAGCCGAGCGAGCGGTGCTCCGTGTAGCCTTCAACGGCATTCCCTATATTCAAAATAGGGCGCAACCTTGTCAGTCTCAATAGCACAAACACACTGCAATCATTCACACAAGAGTCAAAAGCATTCCATGCATTTCATTTAATCAAAATTGTCACAATACAAGGGATATCTCCTTACAAGCATCATGACAAGAAGTACATGGGAACTAAGACAGTTAAAGTTACAACAGAAACATAAGCAAACTACTAGACTTAATAGGCTTACACAACATAAAGCAGAAAATGACTAACTACTAACAACAACATCAACAATCATTGCTAGTCTGAGTCGGGTGACGGAGGAGGAGCACCCTTATCCTGCAAGCAGCACAGGATCGCCTTCAAGGTGCGAGTCACCTTGCCGAATTTTCTCTTCATAACGGCCTTGGTATCCTCGACTTCAGCTCGAAGTTTCTGAACTTCCCTTCGCAAGGCGACCTGGCTCTCCTCAATTCGGGCAATGCGATCATCGCCAGTAGCCTGAGCAGAAGGAGGAGGGCTCTCATCTGTATCTTGAACCTCCTCTTCTACCTCTTCCTGGACTTCTTCCTCAACTTCTGCTCCGGGTTCTCCTTCACTTGGATCCTCTTCATCATCAAAGTCATCCTCGCTATCCTCCTCAAGCTGAGTCTCATGGTACTGAGACCCGATCTTCATCTTGACCATGGTAGACTCATCAATGCTGTGAATCGAAACTGGCAACTTCAGCCCAAGTCTGTAAGCAAACTCAAGCACAATCTTGCATATAAGTCGGCCAAAAGGAAGCGACTCGGAAGTTCTTCTTGATTTCGCTATGAGGATAATCTGTCGCAAGATGAAAGTGGTCATACACACATTCTCTCCCTGGGCCACCAGATATAAGAAATCAACCATAAGGCGTGTACACTCGATGCGATTTGTCGACCTGGGATACACGTTGAACGTGCAAATATGGTGCAGCAGGCACAAATTGTCAGACATATGAGACACCTTGAGGCTATTATTAGGCTGTCATGGAACCAATTTACTACATAGAAACCTGGTATGGCGATCTCGCTCATGCCTACTCCTCAAATTCTTCGCACTGGGATGAACATCACCAAGAGGCACGTTCAGAAGTCACACAATCAACCGAACATCGATCGTAGCCATCCGGTCTCTACCAAAGGGAATTTTGAACTACAATGGGTCCAGTGTAGGAGTCTGGATACGAGCGTAGAAGGTACGAATGGTGCTCACATTAGCACGAGCTCGAGCTTCAAAGAGCGGACCCCAATGCCCAGCTTCAATGCTCTCGAATAACAAGAATTCACCGAAGAGTCGTCCTTCCACATCCACCTCAAACAACACCTTACGGTCAGTGTATTCACCATGAGGCATCACTGCTAATATCACTCGCCCAAGTTGAGTATGGGGATCCAAATCCCGCTTTGTATGGAACTCTCGGGCTGTGCTTGGACTTGCGACTGCGCTTGAGCTAGCGGCGCCATCCCGCGGTCTTCTTGATTGAGCAAGGCGACTAAGCCCAACCTCACCCGCTGCGGTCTTTCTCTTTTCCATCAAAGAGAGGATGGTGGAGAGAGACAAAAGACCCAAAATGGCTTCTACAAAAGCCATGAAAAATGGAGGAAATGCAAAGAAATGGCTATCCAAACTAGAAAAGGGAGATCTAGGCGTTGTAGAGGGATGCTTCAAGCTCCCCTAGGATGGATTTTTAGAAAGAAAAGAGAATGAAAAAGTGGAATGGAGCACCTCACGATTTCAGCTCGTTTTGGGGGTTGTAAGAGCTCCAAACGACGAGATTTGCAAGAGGGAGAGTTGCAAATCACTATGGAGTGATGGAGTGGGGTCGTTTTCAACAGAGAATGGGTTTGGGAGTGATTTGAAGCCACGGTTTGGAGGGAGGGCAGCAAGAAAATGTAAATGGAGCTAGGGAAGGGGGTTGTTGTGAAGGAAGTGCCCCTTTTAGGGGTTTTCTATGGACGAACCCTACATGGGGGGGTGTATTACCCAAAATACCCCACGCGCCCAAAAATTACATCAAGTGGGCCCCACCCATCGGCGATGCATCGCCTGCCGATGGTGCATTCGGCTGGTGGGACCACATGGGTCGGGTTCCCCCTGGTCTAGGGACCCCAAAAAACTATGGGCCCCACCTTAGTTCATTGTATATTGCCCTATGGAGGCCCAAACATGCATTCAGAGATTTTTGGGGCCAATCTGCAAACTCAAATGTAATCCCCTATTATGCAGCATATGATTTTGGGGTATAAGGAGCCAATACATCCATCTAGCCCATTAGTTGCTAAGGAAAGCAAACTTAGAATGGATTAATGGATAGTTTTCATGAAATTTTACTATTCACTGTAAAATTTTGTCGAAGTATGATTTTGTATCATGTTCACACTAGGATCAATGCCTAACATGAAAAGGATAAGAAATAATTGAAGAATGGAGTGGTGAGAGGAAGAATTTTGAAGAATTTAGGTGAAACGGGGTTTTTAAGCCCTAGCGATTGAATGTAAGGGTCGTGGTTGTCCCACGGCCCAAGGATTTATATTTACGGTTTTAGAATCGTTCAAAGAATGTCTCAACCCACCTACCTACAACCTAGGAGCTACCTAGGTCGCTTCACGCGACCCTAGATGCGTTACGAACTCAATCGCGCGATCGATATGAATAGTCTTCGCCTATTGGTGAATCTGCGATCCGATAAGTGTTTCTAGACCCTTCTCGCACCCACCTAAGTCAAAGGAAGCGACAGCGTACATCGTGTGACCATAACCCAGGCCCGGTATAATCTTATTCATGCTCTGATACTAACTTGTAACACCCTGAAAATCGGGGGTCGTGTATAAACTCAACTCCCGAGTTCCAGACCGTCACTTATGCAAAAAAAATGATTATGATTCAATGTTGTCTGAGTTAGAGCATTCACATGAGTAAAAGTATACCAAACTGCAATTCATATTCCAGATCCAGTGATAAAAGTAAGCAAAAGACTAAAGAATATATATATCACTGTATGGAAAAACAAAGTAGATCTCGACTGTGACTAAAGTATGAATACATCACTGAGTCTCATATACATGTAAAGAAACAAAATCAATTGTCCAAAATAGTCCCACTGAGGAGTCCCGTCAACCCAGGTCACCTAATCAAAGCTGTCGTGGTATTGCATGTATGAGAACTCGTCCTGGTCCTCATCATAGTCCGGCTCTACCTCCTGGATCACTGCATCACCTACATCTAAGACAGGGTTTGGTGGGTGTAGCAAACACTGTCCCGTAACGTAGGAGTGAGTGATCAACTCAGTGGAATCATAGAGCAAAGATTAGCATGTTCTCAAATCAATCATGCGATAATAGTAAAGCAGTAAATCAAACAATCCTAATACTGTTGTTAATGCAATATGACATGACATGATGGATGCCCTCACCGACATTCTCCCTCATACGGCACCATCTTCGTTCGCGGCATGCTTGTGTACCGCTCAGTGCTCCACATCTTCCAGGCACATGCAATGTAATGGTGATATGATTGCCAAGTTGTTTTCAGTCCATTCAAACAGCAGGATTGGGAAACTAAGGTACTTCCCTTATATCAATCCCAACACAGATCCTGTCTAGGGTCGTCACTCCTAGTAATCTCATACGATGTATATTTTGTAAGTCACTGCAAGGGCTGCCAGGGCTGTTGCACGCACTAGCTGCACCGCTCCCCCATCACCTTATCAATACAGGCCTACTGTACTCTACTGCTACGGAAGGGTCGTCGCCTCACGTAGACTCAGAATACGTTCGTGGTCACTACAAAGGACTCGTCGCCTGATCAGTGTAGGCCGACAGCAAGAATATAGTGTCCCATACCACCATAATCTGCTCACGAGACATAGGTGCTCACTGGTCACTACGGGGAGGTTTGTGGCCCCAGCGTAGGCCGAAAGCTCGACCACGGTGTCCCATACCACCATGCCCGGCTCATGATTCTTCGTGGATCAAGGTACCATGGTTAACAGGATTTACAATGGTAAGTTCAGTACCCTAGGTTCAAGCAGTTATGACTCATACAGGGTAAACATACAACGGCCAGTCGGGTTACTTGACGGGCTTGACTAGCACGATCGCATCTCAAGTCGAACGACATGAAGTGCGTAAAACACTTCGTGTGGCCTAACCACTGCCGCCAACTCCAAAACACGGCTCGCGTTCATCGACGCGTCGTTCGTGGCAAAGATAAGCCAACCACGAAATTTCTCGGTTACCGACTGCCTGGACTAAGTATAGCCCCAAACAATTTTGGAATCACATCAGCAATCATATGAGAGTATTGGAAATGAAATACAACCATGTGAGCATGTTAACACATGTTACAACATACAACTTAAGTAAATCATCAAACACATGCATTTCATACATACAATGAAATCTTGCATATAGCTAACATGTAGGAAATCATTTACATTAGCATATTAATTGAGAAATCAATCTTAAACTAATTCATAACACCATTTAATTCAATACATACTAATACAAGCATTTATACAAACACTTACACTACACACTTAAGTCTACATATAGTATGTCGACTCAAAGTGCGCATTTAGACGAATCTCTTCGCCAAACTAATTATGCACGCATTCCTAACATTCTAATGCGACAATAAGCCATGTCAATCACATCAGTAAATTGTGGATGAAAACAGTATTTCCTACAAATGACTAAAATGCCCTAAATCTCATATTCTTTATCTATTTATAAAACAGGAAACGGACATCATGTTGTACATGTCAAATGGCGTTGCCATCGATAATCTACTATTAAATGACATTGAAAGTGTTGGAAACAGTCGATCAAAGCGTCTAAAATCCGCACCTTTTCTCTTATAGGTGTGGGAATTCGAACGGAGAGTATACGCTTCGTCTACGGCGAATAGATAACCTGATTTACAAGATCCATAAGCTAACATGCTATGGAAATGGAGGAACACTAAATCAGCAACTATCTAGGGTATTTTCTTACCTAGAAATGAGAAGAAATCACCGACAAAGTGATTGAAGTATGTTGCTTAGGCACTTGCAACAGGTAGCACAAGCGGCAAGGAATTCTCTCCTACTCTCTCTCACAAACTCTCACCTTTTCTCTCTCTCAATCTAGGATTTTTCTCAAATTCGGATGGGAGAGAGGAATGAGGGTTTCAACCCCTTTTATAAGCCCAAACATGCCCGAAATAGGCTCGGGAACAATGTTTACTTAAGTTATATCCAAATCGATGTTGTTTCGGTCCAAAAGGTATTTCTGGTGGTCCCCTGGCCGAACGCGATCGGACTTAAGTTCGTACATGTCGGATGTCGCTCACATCCCGTTTTCAGACCATCAGTGTTCGTAGATCGCCCGTGGCGGTCCAGTTTCAGTTCAGCGGTCACCGCACGTAGATCAGGTCTACAAGTCTCATGATATGAAATAGAAATTTTTCCTGATCCGAGGGTGTAATTTGGCTGAATTCTGACGGTCAGAACACTTAATACTGACACGTCAAGTCGTGTGCCAGATTTAAATTTTAAATTCCAAATCTGTCCCTATTCTTACTCTCTTCAATCCAGGCTCAATGAAATAGCCTGTGAATGTCGGTTGGACTTGATTTTCGAAATGATTGTCAAGTCCAGTTAGGCGGTTCTAATGGTCTAAGATAGTAAGTATCGAACTTTCGACGTGCGGTCTAGATCCAATACAAAGTTTCAAAGAGGTCCAGAGAACAAACCGGCTTAGAGTTTGATCCGAGGTTTTAAAGTATTATAAAGTCATTGGTTCTACTCGATTTGGGTCTTGTAGAACGTATTTAAAGTGATCAGGGACTATTTCCCAGCTACTCTAGCATTGCGCTAGCTAACTTACACTTATTTTCTAAAGGAATTAATCCTACGTGATTTCTGGTCGAGTTGGTACTCGAGTCCAAGTATGGATTTTTTCAGGGCGTTACAGAAGGAGTTGACACGTTGGTGTTTATTTTCTAGCACACATCTCTTAAGAATTTGCTCTGGGAAATATTTGAATAAATATGAGTCATTCTAGAATAATTTGCGTACCTCGACAAAGAATTTTTTTTCTTATCTTGCACAGTCCAATGTGTCGATGTGAAACCTATGGCAAGATAATTAGCAATATCAGCAAACCAATGTAAGTGGGAGAGTTTAAACAGTTGTTCATTAAGGAACATATCGTTTATAGTTGTCATGTCAAGGGAATTGAGGAGGTCAAGTCTTGAAAGATGGTCAGCTACTACACTCTCTACTCCCTTATTGTCTCATATTTCCAAATCAAATTCCTGGAGTAGGAGAATCCATCTTATCAAGCGAGGCTTAGCATCATTCTTATAAAGAAGGTACTTAAGCACAGCATATCAGTGTAGATGATGATCTTAGATCTAATTAAGTAGGACTTAAATTTGTCCAAAGTGAATTCTACAACTAAGAGTTCCTTCTCCATAGTAGAGTAATTCCCTTGGGCAGGATTTAAAGTTCGGCTTGCATAATGAATAATATAGGGCTTCTTTTCTTTTCTCTGGCCTAACACCGCCCTAATACAATAGTCAAACACATCATACATAATTACAAAAGGAATGCTCCAATCGGATGGCTACATGATGGTGCGGTGGTCAATATGCCTTTAAGCTTAGAAAAAGTTTCCTAGCATTGCTTAATCCACTCATATGGTACATCCTTTTGAAGTAGATTGCATAAAGGACAAGAAAGATGACTAAAGTCCTTAATCTTTTTTGAATTGTCTATAAAATCAGGCGTGTCCTAAGAAGGATCGCACGTCTTGTATGTTCTTGAGTGGAGTTAGGTTAGAGATAAGGTCAATTTTAGCCTTGTCTACCTCAATTCCTTTGGACGAGATGATATGTCTAAGAACAATTCCCTTACGAACCATGAAATGACATTTCTCCAAGAACAATTCTTTTCTTTACATCTCTTCAGCACATTTTTTAAATTTTTTCAAACATTCGCTGAAGGATGGACCAAAGATAGAGAAGTCGTCCATGAACACTTCTAAATATTGCCCCACCATGTCGAAGAAAATACTCAACATGCATCGCTAAAAAGTAGTAAGGGCATTACACAGTCCAAATGACATCCTTCAATAAGTAAAGGTGTCATAAGGACATGTGAATATAGTTTTCTCTTGATCTTTAAGAGCTATCATTATCTAATTATATCCCAAATACCCGCCAAGGAAACAACAGTAAGAGTGACTAGCTAGCCTTTCTAAAATTTGATCAAAGAAGGGGAAAGGAAAGTGGTCCTTCCTCGTGATGGTATTGAACTTCCTGTAGTCAATGCACATTCTCCAACCAGTAGTAACTCTAGTTGGCATGAGTTCATTGTTGTCATTGGCTACAATGGTGATTCCGGACTTCTTAGGAACCACTTGAGTTGGACTGACCCATTGGCTATCGGATATGGGGTATATAATACCCACATCTAATATTTTCATCATGTTTGGATTTAATATATGTTGTAGTTGTTGTGAGTTCTTTACACTATCCTCAAGATGATGCAGTGAGTACGAATCAAAGGGTCAATTCCCTTAAGGTCCGTAATTAACCATCCAAGGGCTCCTTTGTGCTCAATGAGAGTAGAAATAAGCATACTCTCTTATTCTTGTTCTAAGTGGGAAGAGATCACCACCGGGTATTTCTCATCTTGACCTAAATAGACATATTTTAAATCAATAGGTAAATATTTTAGGTCAAGCTTTGGCGCTTTAAGGCTAAACGGTAGACGCACTATATTAGTTTAGGATAACTTTTCAAATTGTCTCCTCCACTGGTTAACTTTAAGTACCAACGAAGCATCAAGCATGGCATCCATATCCCTAATCGTGTAGTCATCCAAATTAGGGGAGTGATCTAAGCACGTCTCTAGAGGATCAGAGGATAAGGTCATCAGAGCTTTATCTTCCATGAAAGAACCTATCATGTTAATGTCGTGGGCCTCGGCATCATCTGCTGTGTGTCTGCTCATGTTGAAAAAGATATTGAGCTCCAACATCATATTTCTAAAAGACAAATTCATGACCTCAATCTTACAATTGATGATAATGTTTGAAGTAGAAAGGAACAAGCGGCCAAGTATGACAGGAATCTGAGTGCTCATCTTTGTAAAAGGCTGAGTATCTAGGATGATAAAATCTACTAGATAGTAGAATTTATCAACCTAGACCAACACATCCTCGATCACCCCCCTTGGTACATGAATAGAGTGATTAGCAAGTTGTAGTGTGGTCTGGGTGGGTTTTAATTCACCTAGACCTAGTTGTTCGTAGACTAAGGAATCAGATTTACGCTCACCTCCAAGTCAAGTAGTGTGTTCTCAATTTAGTGATTCCCAATTATACAAGTGATAGTTGGGCTACCAGGATCTTTATATTTCTCTAGCACACTTGACGATGGCACTCACTTTTTCTGTCAGAAAAATTTTCTTTTCGATACTTTGTCACCTCTTGGTCGTGCATAGGTCTTTCAAAAATTTAGCATATGAAGGAATTTGTTTCACAGCATCCAGAAGAGGGATGTTGACCTTCACTTATTTCAACACCTCTAGAATATCTTGAGAGTTAGCTAGAAGTTTTGGTGTAATCAACTGCTAGGGGAACAAAGCAATTGGCTTACTTAGAGGTTCTGGTTCTCACCCATGTGGGGCAGTGCTAGGTTTATCATTCTCATCTTCTTCTGGGTCCTTAGGTTGTTTAACCCTCACCGAAATAGATTTATTAACGATCTTTCCACTCCTAAAGGTGGTGATAGACTTAGCTTACTTCATCTGATTTGAGGAGCTTGGATCACTTATCTCATATTGCAGTTTTGGATTATGGAGAGGTTGTGTTGGGATCATCCCTTTCTCCCCACTTTCTAAGTGTGACTCCATCTTTTGAAGGGATGATGCAAACATTCCCATTGTTGTTTTGAGATCTTGGAATGATTGCATCGTATTCTAATTAAATAACTCTTAGTTTTTCTTGAATTTCTGAACCGTATCCTCCTAAGGCTTCTTTTGATTTAAAAATTGTGTAAAAGCCTCTTGAGGGTGAGCCGTTTGTCCATTCCTCCAACTGAAATTTGTATGATTTTTCCAACTAGGATTGTAAGTATTGGAAGTGGGTCCTTTGAAAGGCCTTTGGTAGTTATTTATGACATTTGACTACTCATTCAATGTTTCTTGAAAAGTAGGTATTGTTAGACAATTCTCAGTTGTATGAACGTTACAAGCACAAATACCACAGAAAACTTTCTTAGACTTATCCTTCTTAAGTTCCATGGCCTTGAGTTTTCTTGTGAGACTGGCCACTTTAGCATTTATATCATCTTCCTCTTTCAAAAGATATATTGCGCCCTTCTCCTTTGATTGAGTGGGCTTTGAAGTGGTGCTAACTTTTGGGGAGATGTCCCATGATTGTGTGTTTTCAGCAAGCTTGTCAAAATAATCTCACACATCATCGACATCTTTGTTCATGAATTCCCCATTGCACATTGTCTCGACCATTTGGCACATGGAAGATGTCAGCTCATCGTAGAAGAAACTTGTTATGCGCCACGTTTCAAAACTGTGTTTGAACATGAACTGACAAGATCCTTGAACCGCTCCCAACATTGAAAGAATGTTTCATCTTCCTTTTGGTCAAAGTTCATGATTGACTTTTTGAGGGTGTTTTTTTTATGATATGGGAAATTTTTCTTAATAAACTCTCTTGTCATGTCATTCCATTTGCCAATCGATCGTGGACATAGTGAGTGCAACCATGTCTTATCCTTTTCTTATAAGTAGAAGGGAAAGAGTTTCAGCCTAACCATGTCTTCAGACACATTAGGAAAGTATAAAGTATCTATGATCTCATTAAACTCTTTCAAGTATAAATATGGATTTTCATATTCAAGTCCATGAAATTTTGGAAGGAGTTGGATCACCCCTGGCTTGATATCCATATTTCCTATATTTTCTAGAAAATAATGCATGAAGGTGTGCTCACCCCTGCCAGTTGTAAATAATCTCATAGAGTATAAGGTGGGGGTGCATGATGCACCTCATTTTCATCTTAGATTTCCTTAACTGGAGGTTGAGGTTGATTTACAGCCATAACTTCAACTGACTCAGATGATCTTAAGTGGTGTCTAATCCTGTGTTGGATAGGGAACCCTTCGACTAATCCTCCTTCACTCAAGAGATGTAAAGTGTTTTCATAGACCCACCCGAGCATGAAACACTCTCAGCCCTCAAGTTCAGAATCTAACCTAAAACCTAAAGAGAAAGAAAACTAAGGCAAATAAGAAATCTAGAAAAGAAAAGAGAAAGAGAATTAGAAAGAGGTTCCTATATCGGAGATTGCTATGTTAGGATCCTACATAATAGAAAAGCCAGTTAGTTTCTAAAACCAAAGCAGAAAAATCCTAACCTAGAAACAAAATAGAAAGTAACCCTAATCTTAACCTAATTTTAATACTAATTAAATTCAGAAAAACACAGTCATTAGTCCCCGACAACGGCACCCAAAACTTGTTCACAACCCCAAGTGTAGGGTCACGATATAGTAATAATCTCAGTAAGACCGAGGTCGAATCCTATGGGACTAATCTTGTGTGTATCCTGAAAATAACTAGAAGTAGAATTAGAAGAGGATTTAATTAGAAATCTGGAATAAAAATAATAATTGTGAATATTGTTTAAACTATCAATTATAAGTAGGAACTAGAGTGCCAAGGATTCACTTATAGCAATTAGGATGTTTCCTTACTTGATTCACAAATCACAATTGGAATTGGAGTCTTATCCTATCCAATTAAAAGATGAGATAATCAACTCTCTGAACTTTTCATAGATCTATCCATGCATAAGAGAGGATTGTGATGATTGGAAGGGATTTCATCACCCAACCATGCCCAGGAGACAATGGTGGACAACAAGATGTACCAATCTCACAATCTCAAAACAGGAAAAGAAGATATTCAAAGTTATCACAGATCTATTGTAATTTGAGTCACAAAAAATCGTTAAAAACTGAAAATATTCCTTAATAAATAACTAGAAGTCTATGAGGTTTAATAAGAACAAGAATCAAAGCATAAAAAACATCCTAACATGCTATAAGCTTCACCCCTTAGCCCTAGTTAAGGGATTTACCGAACCACAGACATGATTGGAATCAAAAACCCTAAAATAGAACATTAAAAACGAACTAGGAAAGATGAAAAACTCGTGGGAGGCTCCACTACCTTTTCGCTCATCTCCTTGAAACCCTGGATATCCTAAAGAGTGCCTAGGAAACCCATATTTATAGCCTTGTGTCACGCCCCAAACTCAGAAATCGGATTCACAGGAATCCCGATCGCAGAATCCGGTGCTGACAGCCTCCGTAGTACCCCATTCTCGGCTCCCGGCGTACATATGCCAGATTCCGATCCTAGGATCCTACAAGGAGGATTTTTCAGTGTACATTTATCTCGTAATGAGCACAACCACAAGATTACCCAAATCATAAAGGCAACATCATCATCATATATCCACTAATAATCGTTTGAATACAATGCAAAAATGGAAATACATCTCTATATATATAAAAAATCAAAACTCTAGAGGTCCGCTACATGCTCCAAGCTCAACGCTGCTGCAACCTAACGCCACCTACACGTATCTATCGTGCATAAGCTTATAGAAAGCTTAATGGGTGGTGAAAGTGTGTGCATGAGGTAAGTGCCAAGTAAGCAATATCAGAGTAATCAGAGTAAGCGGAAATACTGGTAAACCCATAATCATACGATATCAGAAACACTGGCAAGATCATAAATCATACAAAATCAGAGTAATATGAAAACATAGTGATAGGCCCATAAATACCATCAGTCTCACCCAGGCTCTGTGGCGCAAAATATAATAAAAACAATATCATATACTGATGAAGCAATGTAGATCGAATATACAATACGAAGACAACAAGCTAACTATCAGATGCCGATGATGTAATGTAATATATAAATCCTGATGAGTCCACAAATACCGCCAGTCGTATCTAGGCCGTATAAATACAGAAACATAATAACCCAAAATGTCATATGCGTGTGGATGTAATGCAATATGCGATGTGAATGAAATGACCAAGCTGAAGTGTGAAATCGGGATGATAGTACGTAATATCACAGGCTACGGGGTTCATCACAAGGGACTTCTATCCAAACCAGTCTCATACCTAAATTTGGATAGTCAGACTCAACGTAATAAACTCCTGATCTCAGGTTAGTCGCGCGCCCAACCGAAATCCTTGCCATGTGAAGGTACACGTAATAAATAATTGCGCACAACCATCCCGAGTGGATAGTGAATGAATGAATGAATGCGTATGCAATTCCTGCTCAATAAGTCCACATATCAGTACGGTTACTCTCTAGGAAATCACCGGGGTCTATTACACTCCAAATGGAACTGCCACTCTCCCTAGCCGCACAGTCCAAGTGAGCATAAGAAACCTCACTATCCGCCTAGCCAATAGTCTGCCAATACCTATCCGGCACGTCGATAGCGGATCCATTCCGCGAGCTGGTCAAACTCAGCCTAGCATTTCCCCCTACGCACGGGCGGGTAAGGCCGCACCCCCTTCCAACCGACCACGACACAGTGGAGAGGACAACCGTCTGAAATCGGCACTCAACGCTCATCTACCCACTCGGTCTAGACGTTGGAGCATCCTCTGGTACCAAGAGGGTGTTTAGGAATTTTCACCCAAGGCCATCTATAGCAGCCTGATGCTCGAACAGATTTTTGGTGTCCCATCTGGCCATCCATGATACGCCTGTGGAGGCTACGACCCTGATGTCACTAGGGCGTACAGTAATCACAATACAATGCAAGATGCATGAGTCATGCAATCCAATCATACATCAATTCTGCGCATGCCGTGCGCTCATGTGGGAGAACCTCCGCCTATCAGGGAGTCTCATATCATCCTGCCCAATGACATATGCAATGATCAATCACATCTCATAACAAACATGTAGATGATGCGTATGGGCATGTACCATGATGCTGTGCAGTCACATACTTATAATCGGTATCAATAACCGGCATCGATAATCAACCTCGACAATGTGGACATTTAACCAACATTATCCCCCAAAAGAAAAATGGCCCATATAGAGCCTAACTTATAGTGGACTCATGACCTCACACAGGAGCTAAATATACAACACCATGGGTCTCACTCAAGAGCTTTATATGCATCGCGATGGGCCTCACTCATGAGCCACATATACATCAAGTGGGTCGCATCTTATGGGTCTAATATACATCACAATGAGCCACTCCCACGGGCCTAATATACATCAAGTCGGGCCTCATCATACGGGCCAAAAAAATATATCACAATGGGCCACGTCTCATGTGCCTCAAATACATCACGATGGGCCTTGCTTATGGCCTCATATACAACAGGTGGGCTGCATTAATGGGCCGCACTAATGGGCCTCAAGTATCTTAAAATGGACCTCATCACATAAGCCTTACATGCGTCACGTTAGTCCTCACACGAGGTCATATTTAACATCATAATGGTCCCCATATATGGGCCACATGTACATTACAATGGATCATATCCCATGAGCCCCGAATACGTCGTAATGGGCCACATCCCATGGGCCTCTAATACATCACATTGGGCTACGTCCTATGGGTTTAAATATATCACAATGGGCTACAACCCATGGGCTTTAAATACACAATAGGTGGGCCTCACACATGGGCCTAATATACATCACAGGCGGGTCCTGCACATGGGCCTCATACACAACAAGTTGGGCCTACCAATGGGCCCTAGGGAGAGTGACAATGCGGACATTTAACCAACATTAATCTTATAATGTGGACGTCAAACCAACATTGCTCCTAAGGTACGGTCGTCATAAACATCATTACACAAACTATGGTAGAGTCTCACATTGTAATGGACTTGTATACATCCAATTGGGCCTCAACCAATAGGCCGAAGCAATTGGCCTAGTCAAACAGGCCGAGTCAATAGGCCGAGTCAAACAGGACGAGTTAGTGGGCCGAGTCAACAGGCCGAGTTAAACATAACGAGTCAATGGGCCGAGTTAACAGGCCGAGTCAAACAGGACGAGTCAATGGGTCGAGTCAAACAGGCCGAGTCAATGAGCTGAGTCAACAGGCCGAGTCAATGGGCCGAGTCAACAGGCTGAGTCAAACAGGATGAGTCAATGGGTCAAGTCAAACAGGATGAGTCAATGGGCCGAGTCAAACAGAATGCAGCAATGGGCCGAGTCAACAGGCCAAGTCAAACAGGACGAGTCAATGGGCCGAGTCAACAGGTCAAGTCAAACAAGCCGAGTCAATGGGCCGAGTCAACGGGCCGAGTTAATACATCGAGTCAATGGGTCGAGTTAAACAAGACGAGTCAATGGGCCGAGTCAACAGGGCAAGTCAAACAGGATGAGTCAACAGGCCGAGTTAATGGGCCGAGTCAACAGGCCGAGTCAATAAGGTGAGTCAATGGACCGAGTCAACAGGCCGAGTCAAACAAGACGAGTCAACAGGCCGAGTCAATAAGCTGAGTCAATGGGCCGAGTCAACAGGCCGAGTCAAACAAGACGAGTCAATGGGCCGAGTCAACAGGCCGAGTCAAACAGGACGAGTCAATGGGCCGAGTCAACAGGCCGAGGCAATTAGACTGACTCAAATGGGCCGAGTCAATTGGTCGACCCTTATGTAATGGCTGAGTCAAATAAGTTGAATCACTTGGCCGAGTCTCACTTGGCCGAGTCAAACAGGTTAAATCACTTGGTCGAGTCTCACTTGGCCGAGTCAAATAAGTTGAATCACTTGGCCGAGTCTCACTTGGCCGAGTCAAATAGGCTAAATCACTTGGCCGAGTTTCACTTGGTCGAGTCAAATAAGTTGAATCACTTGGCCGAGTCACTTGGCCGAGTCAAATAGGCTAAATCACTTGAGAGTCAAATAGTTGAATCACTTGGTCAAGTCTCACTTAGCCGAGTCAAATAAGTTGAATCACTTGGCTGAGTCTCACTTGGCCGAGTCAAATAAATTGAATCACTTGGCCGAGTCTCACTTGGCCGAGTCAAATAGGTTAAATCACTTGGCCGAGTCAAATAAGTTGAATCACTTGGCCGAGTCAAATAGGCTAAATCACTTGGCCGAGTCTAATAAGTTGAATCACTTGGCCGAGTCTCACTTGGTTGAGTCAAATAGGTTAAATCACTTGGCCGAGTCTCACTTGGCCGAGTCAAATAGGCTAAATCACTTGGCCGAGTCAAATAAGTTGAATCACTTGGCCGAGTCTCACTTGGCCAAGTCAAATAGGCTAAATCACTTGGTCGAGTCAAATAAGTTGAATCACTTGGCCGAGTCAAATAGGCTAAATCACTTGGCCAAGTCTCACTTGTATTTTGAGATCCGACCCACACATAAGTTAGCATAGAGATAGATGAAGGGAAACCAAATATCAGCTTGGGTGGGAACCACTGTTGCTCCTAAGAAGTTTTAAACGGTGGGTGCCACTGTACCCCATTACTATTACAAATGGTGGGATCCACTTGAACTTTAGATCACACCCATTTACCCCATGTCCAAAAATGATCTACCAGATGGTTGGACGGTTTGGATATAACACATGCACCATGGTGGGTCCCATCAAGGTGGGGTCTACACGATGACTGCAAGCTAGAGATCTTGCTGATGTTTGCGTTTCTTATAAACAGGCCCATCCAAGCAGGTGGACAGTCCTACTGCTGCTACCATGGTGCAACCCACCCATCATCAGATCTGGGCCGTGAGATGGACGGCAAGGCTGTCCCACTTGCAAACAGCGTGGATAAACTCATATATCAGGTGGGTCACAAATAGAGAAGGGGAGAGAGAGAGAGAGAGAGGAGCACCCACCTTGGATCTCTTCGTCCTTCATCCATCAACGCGTTTTATAGCTCCAAAGATCGTGATCTAATGGTTGAGATGAGGCTTTGATGTTGGAGATGAGAGGTATGAAGGTGGGCCACACATGACTTTTCTCATAGAGCTTGGACGTGGGTTGCTTGGAGAATGAGGGAGAGAGGGATGAGAGAGAGTGGTTGTAAGAGAGAGAGGGATGGGTGAATGATGGGCTAATGGGTGAAGTGAGTGATGGGTGTACTTTATGTAAGAGAGTGTTGACTTTAGGGGTTGCTTGGGGAAGAGTGTGAGGTGATGTGTACTTGACATGTTGAGATTGATGGATTGATAGATTGATGTGACATATCATAGAGATTCTCTTGAGTTTTGCAACGCGCGGCGTTTTCCTTGCACCGAACGCTGGCCCGCATCTCCTGGCCAGAGTATCGGATCGGCGCGTGAGTCGCGGCATTGGAACCGCGGCGACGGTGCGGTCGCTAGGGTACAAGTCTCGGGTTGAGTCTACTCGGGTCGACGGCGTGTGACGCAGGGTTGCAAGAAAGTGTCGGTTAAGGGTCGAAGGTTGTCAGAAATTCGACCGGAAAGACCGTGGAAGCCTACGGAATAGTACGGACTAAGACACGGGTCTTACACCTTGTTCATATAAGATCGTAAAACTGCCTCAATTTACGCAATCCACGTAATGCTGCGTAATGCGTTTGATGACATCAAACAACCTTTGATGTCATCGAACGTAAGTTGATCTTCAGAAGTCACGCCTTTACGCACTGTGTTACTCCTTGTGCACTACGTAAGTTTCTTTATTATCGAACCTTCCTTCGATGTCATCGAGTTGCCTTCTATGTCATCGAATGATCTTCAAAGAATCAAAAAAGTGTCCAAAATGGTCCAGGAAGTTGCTTTAAATTCTTCAAAAAATTCGATGCCATCGAATAGACTTCAAAGTCAACGAGAGAAGCTTCGAGTACTTGATAATTGAATCCAATATGTCCAGCAACCAACTGATTTTCATGTAAAAACTTGATGTCATCGAAATGTGTTTGATGTCATCGAACTTTGGATTCAATGTCATTGAACTGTGGTCAATGACACAGATTTAGCGGACTCTGCACTTTGCACAATGAACTTCCTTCCTATCACGCCCCAGACTTGGTAACCAGACTCATAAGGAACCCAATGGCCGGTTCTGGCCGCAACAGCTTCTGTAGTACCCCATTCTCGGCTCTTGAGGTAGGTTTCGATCCTGGCATCCAACAAGGAGGAATTCTATAATAATATAATCATTTTCAATATGAGCATATCCAAGATCACAACAAGTATATCTGAGAATAACAAGGCACACATCACAAAATCTACTAACAATTTAAACTTTTACATGCTTTCATAAGATCTAAAAGGACATACATAAGATAACAGAAGAAGGAAATAAAATTCTACAACACTGGGGTCCTCAAACTCAACTCTACTCCACGCTCTACCACTACGACGCTCGCCTAGGATCTTCTGCATGCATCAATCGTGCATTAGCTTATAGAAGCTTAGAGGGTAGTGAAAGTATGTGATAATGGTGCACAGAAGAATAGAAGGAGGAACAAGAAGGGAAACATGCTCAATAACAATATCACTAGCCTTACCAAGGCTAATCATGAATACGATGCAATGAGTACTGGATGTCATGCCAAGGCAATGCATGAAGGAGCTTATGTAGCGGATGCGAATGTGATGCAGAGTAATGTCAGTGCTCATAAGCAATCCACATATCAAGTACATTTCCAATCATAAGAAAATCATAGGGGTCCATTATAAATACGAGATGACTGCCGCTCTTCGGACCCTACACAATTAAACGAGAGTAAGAGACCTTACTACCCACCTGTAGACAGCCAATCACCAACAAGGCCTGATGGTAGTGGACTCATTTCATGAGCTGGTCAGACTTAGCCTAGTAATGCCTACTTACATCAGGAGAGTAAGGTCACACCCCCATCCAACCGATTACATGACAGTGGGAGTCACGACCTAACGGTATAAGGCCCTCGTGTGCTCATAGTTTCCACTTGGTCATAACGTTGGAGCAGATCATTGGTACCATGAAAGTTTTAGAAATTTCACTCATGGGCATCCTATGCACCCGGTATGCTCAAGTAATATTTCAGGTGTCCACACATCCAGTCATCCACGAATATCCCTGTGGAGGCAAGGCCCTGATGAATCAAGGGCAATATCATCATGAAATGTGATGCCAATGCATGAGTCACACATACAGATCATGCACAAGCTTCAAGCACTCATTACGCACAAGGAGAGAAACTCCATCCCTCAAAGACCACCATACAATACAATCAATTTATATAGATGATGCATATGGGTCACAATGAAGTAAGTGCACTACCTGTAGAATATATGCAGAATATATTCCTCCTTCTGAAGGAGGAACAAGGTCTAAATATATAAACAGGTACTCTAAGGAGAAGTGAAGTCCTCTAATGGGGGCCCAATACTTTGGGGTGGCCCATAAGCTAAGAGAATCATAATCCTAAGGAGGAAATGGTCCTACTCAAGGTCCAAGGTGGGCCTTCAACCGCCTATAACTGCCCTATGGGCCTACCTTAGGGCCACCACGGAGGACAACCAACCTCAACTGGGTCCCAAAAGGTATCCCTCTATGTATATAAGTAAGGTCTAAGGACCAAGTAATACATGGCCTAATAGGCTATACATAAAGCCCAAGTTATAGGCAATATGTTGGGCCCTCAAGCAAGGTTTAGGCCCAACCATAAAGGTCATGAACCCACATATTGTGGTGGGCCTCATGGGCAGCCCAGTAGTTCAACTATGTGGGCAATTTCACACTTGATACAAGTGAGTTGGGCCTCATGTCTTTACTCAAGTACAGGGTTGATTTGGTGGGCAACCAAGGGCCCAACTACTTACATTTTATAGCCCATAAACCCATCACAATAAATATAAGAGTATAGGCCCAAAGGTCAGTGGGCCTACTGAAAAAAAGGTTCTAGTTAAAAACACCTAAGGAACTAGTCAATTAACCACAACAATATTTCAATAAAACCCAACTTGGGTGGGCCTCAGATGAGCACGAATTACACCCAAAAATACTGAAGCAAAAAAGGTAAGATAACTGATCAAATCATCTACAAATCTGATGGGCCATGCTGCCCCAAAACCAACAAATATGGGCCCATCTAGAAAGTTCCACGCATAGGTAGCTCTATGGGCCTAGGTATATGGCCCAAAAACTCATCCGGCCCCAATTGAATGCTACTAAAGGAGAGGATGATCAAGTCCCCTATAAACCCCACATGGATGAATAGTGGAATATATAATACATTAAAGAGGGTCCACAAAGTGGCTTGAACGGCCAATCAAGGCTAGATGCCTTAGCCTGGACATCCGAGTCTGGTGGGCCACTCCAGGCCGCACCACGGATGGTATAGAGTCTCATTAGCCCTAAACTTCTGCACGTTGCTTCTTACATGGGTGGGTCAAACCTCCAAAAAAATTTATAATTTTTAGACAACTAAAAATATTTTAATTAATTTAAATAAAACAGAATCTCTAAAAAATCTGGTTAATCTGGACGTCCCAATGTGGTGGACCTGTCCAGCCCTTGCCACGGTGTGCACAGGGGTCTGTTGTCCCTAAAATTTGGTAGGCGTGTCCTAACATGGGTGTAACATCCTGAAAATCGGGGGTCGAGTGAAAACCTAACTCCCGAGTTCCAAAACGTCACTTATGCAACATAGATAATGATGAATGCATGTTGTCTTTAGAATGACATTAAACAAGATTGAAACTAAACCAAAACAGCATATCATACTCCAAAGACAGTTAAATTAGTAAGCGGAAGAGTGTGATAGATATATAAAATATATGAACTGTTGTAAGTCTCCAGAGTGTGAACATGTTACCAGGTTAAACATATACATGTATACTCCAAAGATGAGCAAAAAGAATATACATGGGTGTTTAAATAAAAGGCAAAATACTAAGTGTATTGGCATCTAATCAGTAATCCTGTAACCCTGTCAATCAGAACCTTCATATAGGAGGGATCCTCATCATCATCAAGTCCGGCTCTGCTTTGCCAGCATCGCCACCGTCTGAAACTAAAATAGGGACTGGTTAGTGTACGCAACACCGTCTCGCAACGTGGGAGTGAATAGCTAACTTAGTGGAATCATAGAGCAAAGGTTAGCATGTTATCAAATCAATCACGCGATAATGGTAAAGCAAGCAATTAAACATTCTTAAACACTGTGATTAATGCAAGAATGAAATGACATGATGGATGCCCTTACCGACATACTCCCTCATGCGACACCATCTTATGTCCGTGGCATGCTTTCTTCCCTCAGTGCTCTACATCTTCCAGGCACATGCAGTGGATATGAATATGATTACCGAGTTGTTATTAGTCCTTTTCATATAGCAGGATTGGGAAACTAGGGTACTTCCCTTATATCATTCCCAACAAGGATCCTGTCTAGGGTCGTCACTCCCAGTAGTCTCATACGATGATATATTTCTAGGTCACTGCAAGCGCTGTCAGGGTTGTTGCATGCACTCGTTGCACCGCTCCCCCATCACCTTATCAATACAGGCCTAGTCTGTACTCTTATTTTTACGGAAGGGTCATCGCCTCACGTAGACTCAGAATACACTCGAGGTCACTACAAAGGGCTGTCAGGACTGTTGCTCGCACTTGTTGCACTACTCCCCCATCACCTTATCAATGTAGGCCGACAGCAAGAATATAGTGTCCCATACCACCATAATCTTCTCATGAGTCTGGGTTACTCACTGGTCACTACGGGGAGGTTTATGGCCCCAGCGTAGGCCGACAGTTTGACCACGGTGTCTATACCACCATGCCCGGCTCATGAGTCTTAGTGGGTCAAGGTACCACGGTTATCAGGGTTATCACTAGTAAGTTCAGTACCCTAGGTTCAAGCAGTTATGACGAATACAAGGTGAACATACAACGGTCAATCGGGTTACTTGATGAGTCCGACTAGCACGAGCGCACGTTGAATCGACCGACATGAAGTGCACAACACTTCGTGCGGCCTAACCACTGCCGACGACTCTAGTACGACTCGGGTTCGTCATACACATCCTTCGTGGCGAATAGAATCCAAGCACGAATTCTAAACTATTACCGACTGCCTGGACTAGAGTATAGCCCCAAACACTTGCAATCTAAATCAATAATCATATGAGAGAGACAGAATTGAAATACAAGTAATTCCAGCATGTTATCAGCATGTTATAACATACATCAAAAGAAGTTAACCATACACGAGTATTTCACACATAAGGTAATCAATTCAATACAACAAACATGGAGGAATTTATGTACATCAATAAATTAGTTGAGAATCCAATCTCAATGCTAATCTACAACACCATTTACTCAATACTTACTAATACATACATTTATACAAACACTTAGACTACACAACTCCAACGTACTTGACATGTGTTGATTTCAACATATAATATGACAAATCCTTATATCAAGGAGATGTCTAATACACAACAATCATGTTCTTACATTCAAAACATATGGCAGGTATAAATCATATTGATTTAGGCATTTCAACAAACACTTAGTCTACACACATTAGTCTACATAGCATATGTCGGCCAATATGTGCATTAGGGCGAATCTCTTCGCCAAACAGATCATACACGCATAACTAGTATAGGTACACGACAAATACTCATGGCAATCATATCGGCAAAATACGTACGTATACAGTATTTCCTACAAATACCTAAAATACCCTAAATCTCATATTCTTCGTACGTATTCGAAATAAAAAATGGACAGCATGTTCTCCATGTCAAACAGTATCCTTATCAGCAATCTACCATTAAACGACATTGAAAGCTTTGAAAATAGGTAATCTAAGCATCTAAAATTTGTACCTTACGCCGTAGGAGCGTAATGAATCGAATAGGAACTCTACGTCGTCGTCAACAACTGATTGACAACCTACAACACAAGGTGAGTCAGCTACTTAGCTACTTGTACTCATAGGAGCCTTAAAACAGGTTAGGGTTAGGGTTTTCTTACCTAGAATGAAACCAAAATCACCAGAATAACGATGCAGGTGGATGGCTTTAGCACGTGGAGCAACAGGGAAGAATCCCTGGGAGAAACTCCAACTCTCTCTCACTTTCTCTCTCTTTTCTCTCCTCTCTCTCCTAGGGTTTTTTCTAAATTCGTATGGGTTAGAAAGCTAAGGGTTTAAGGCCCTTTTATAAGCCCAAACATAACCAAAACAGACTTTAAGTCAAGGTATACTTAGGTCATGTCCAAATACGGACTGTTCCGTCTCAACGGAGTACTTCTGGAGGTCCTGTTACTAAATGCCATTGGACTTAAGCTCATGGATGCTGGATCCTGATCAATTTAAGTTTTTAGTTCGATCGGGTTTCCAGATTACACGTGGCGGACCAGTTTCAGTTCAACGGTCACTGAGACTCGATCAGGGATTCCAAGTATACTGACCTGAGTGGGAAATGTTTCCTGATCCGAGGGTGTATTTGGGTCAGATTCCAGCGGTCAGAATGCTTAAAAATGTCACGCATGCGACACGTGCCAGATTTATTAAAATTTAATTAATTTTCTAAATGTTTTCCTTTTCTCACTCTCTTCACTCCGGACTCAGTAAAATGGTCTCAGGATATCGGTTGGGCTTGACTTTTGAAATAATTATCAAGTCCAACTAAGCGGTCATAATGATCTAAGATTATAGATATCGGACTTTCGACGTGCGGTCTAGATCCAATATAAAGTTTCCAAATGGTCCCGAGGTCAACTGGGCTTAGAGATTGATCTTAAATTTCTAGGTAACATAACGTTAGTAGTCCTACTCATTTTGGATCTTGTATTTCATATTTAAAGTGGTTCAAGTCAATTCTACTGAGTATTCAGGTTGGTACTTAACCAAATTCTATCCTAATTATGGCAGAATACGGTCCTAGGGCCATTCTATGCCCCATTTTGGGAAATTTTAGATATAATATTATTTTAATTATTTTTGTACTGGTTAATAATCAAGTTTACCTTGACTCCACCAAATTTTATAATATTTTGAGTTGTAAAACAATTCTAAAAATTCTAGAAGCAGCAGCTGTCCAACAAGTGATTATCGGACAGTTGCTCACAATGACCTACTTTAAACTATATTAAATATTTTATTATATTTTTAACATATTTTTATATAAACCTAGACTCATGTATCTTCAATATTATTTTTGAATCACCTAAATTGGATTTATAACGAAGGAGATATGATTTTTCAAAGCTTGACAAAATGTGCAGAAAAAGTGCAGAAACCGGGCTGCCTGTCCACTGTACGAACGAGGCGCCTCACTGTTCACTGTCCTATTTGGCTTGGGTTTACCCCAGGGGTGAGGTCCTCACCCCCCAGGGATGCCAAAAATATATGGAGCTCACTTGGATCCCCCCGAATTGAGTCGTTTGGGCCCACAAGTCCGTCGAGGCGTTTATCGAGTCTCGTTTGCCAACTGGAATGAGTTACGTGACGTAAAATATATGTTTTTGGGGTAGAAGAAGCTAATACATCCAAATAACCTATCTACATCATGAGATTCCAATAATTCCATAGTTAAAATCCTATTTTATGCATGTACATACCATTTACGGTAAGTTTTAGTTTAAGTATAGTTCTTCACCTTTTAAACTTTAGGATTGTGTCTAATATGAAGGTACTTGGAGAAATTTGAAGAATGGGGTGGTGAAATGTAAGATTTTGAAGGAAATGGGTTGAAAAATGATTTCTAGACTTTAGGATTGATCTTTGAGAGTGATATGGTTGACTCATTGCCTAGGGACATCTAACTCTAGGTTGGAAAAAATTTGGGGTGTTACAATGGGTGTTCCACCTTCTTATAAATTTTCATAATTTTTGGATACCCATAAGTATTTTAATTAAATTCAGGATTATAGACTATCTTGGGTGAAATATTGTTGGAATTATAAGTGTCCCCATGTTTAGGACCACATGGGGTGGGTCCGAGGCCTCCAAAATTCCTGAAATTTGGGCCCAAGGTCCTTCATCAAGCCTTAAAAAAGGTGGGATCCAGAAAGATGGCCCACCATCTGAGAAAGTATTTTAAATTTTAAGTTTTTTAAGGAACTATGCTGTTGGACTGCATGGCAGAAATTTTTGGCAGTCCACTATGTTCGCCCACCCTTTTGAATGTCCAAATGGGGTCAATTGGGGCTGAAATTTAGTATGATTATAGGTAGGTCATGTAGCTAAAAGAATCACGTATTAATTTACATTAGTCTTCCCACCAAATTACCAAAAATTAGGCCCCAATGTGGCCCAAAAATCAGTCCAGACAGTTTCTAGACAACAACAATACATTGGAATAAAATAATTATAAACACTAATAAAAATAGGATTTAATCCCAGAAAATTAGAGGATGGACCACACTAGTGGGTCCCACAAATATCCAAGTCATCCTACCATCCAAAACACCATTGCATGTGCCCCAATTAGTTGGATTTGGGGGCCACATGTCATAGGGTGGAATGCCATGGGCGTTCTCCCTTGTTTGGATGGCTGGATTTTTGTTATCCCACAAGGTGGTCCACACACCATGATCAGGGATGAAAATAAGGGAAAAGAAGAGCAAGAAGAGCAATCTGGAAATAGGGAAGGGCTCCAACCACACATCATACAAAGATTTGCATCAACTACATGGATCTTACACATACATGGCTAAAAATTAAAATGGATGGTACGAATACCATTCCCACCATGATCCAAAGGTCTAGATGACCTCATCATGCAAAGATATCAAAGAATCCATCATGATGGGGTCCATAAAGGAAAGATCCATGCATGGGATATGCATGTATAAGGTGGACCATTTGGCCACACCTATGGGGACGTGCAGGACCTCCACCATTGATTGGTGGGTTCTACACTCCCATCATGAAGAGAAGAAGGGATCTACAAAAAAAAAAAATCAGATTATATCATAAAGAAGCACCCACCTTAAGATCTTTATCCAAAACTCCACTCCAAGCTTCTAAGGGTCCAAGGAAGCAAGATGAAGGGGTGAGATTAGGTTTGTGATGGATGGATGGGGAGAGAAGTGGAAGATGAGGAGCTGGAATATTGCAATGTTACTAGGAGAAGAGAGAGAAGAGAGTAGAGAGAAATGAGAGGGAGAGGAGAGAAATGAAATGAAAGGCTAGCAAGGGAGGGTTTTAGCCAAAGTAACGATTACTTTTCTAGGAAAGGGGCTCTCTCTCTCTCTCTCTCTCTCTCTCTCTCTCTCTCCCTAGAGAAGAGAAATTCTGAAAATTTCAGATATAGGTAAGAGGGAAAATAGTTTTTGTATGGAAAATGGAAAAAGGAGCCCTCTTCAGTAAGAAGACCCATGATTGTTAGCTAGCTAAGTAGGCTAGGGACCTAGCCTACTCCACCTACCCTATGATGGCTAGGGTGATGAAACCTAGGCTAGGAACTTGAACAAAAACCTAGGTGGGCCCCACATTCACGATCAATGGCCTAGAATGAGCTCGGATTGCCGCACAAAACACAGCGTTGGAACCGCGGTGATGATGCAGTCGCTATGGCACTCGTTTCGAATCGATTCGAATCGGGTTTATATGATGGAAGTTAAGGATCATCGTAAATGCAAACCGTAGGTCGAGGGTCGTTAGAATTTGACTGGTAGGATCGCGGAACCAAGATGAACAAAATGCATACTCATACACACTCATGTACACATGCGAATTCGGGTCGTGTCTCACACTTCTTTCTCCACTTGGTATCCTTGGATCTTAGGGTCTTGAAGTCTTCAATCTTGGTCTCCAAAGATCCATTCTTTTCTTTGGCAATTCTTGAGCCTTAAATCTATGTTTTTAACATTCTTTTCAATCCAAGCTCTTAATTCACCTTGCAGCAAAAACATGTATAAAATATACCATTAAGCCTTATCATGTAACGCCCCGAAAATCAGGGTTCGGGTAGAAACCCAACTCCCGAGTTCCAGAACATCACTTATGCAACATAGATAATGATAATTGCATGTTGTCTGTAGAATGGCATGTAACAAGATTGAGACTAAGCCAAAACAACATATCATACTCCAGATACAGTTAAATTAGCAAGTGGAAGAATGTGATAGATATATAAAATATATAAATGATTGTAAGTCTCCACGGTGTGAACATGTTACCAGGTTAACTAAATACATGTATACTCCAAAATAGAAAGAAAAGAATATACATGAGTGCTCTAAAATATAAAATGACAAGTGTCATGGCATCTAATCAACCTCCATGTAATCCCGTCGATCAAAACACGGAGGAGAAGTCCTCCTCAGCATCATACAAGTCCAGCTCCGCTCCACAAGCAGCGCCCTCATCTGAAACTAAAATAGGGACTGGTGGGTATCCTGAACACCATCCCGTAATGTGGGAATGAGTAGTTAACACAGTGGAATCATAGAGCAAAGGTTAGCATGTTATCAAATCAATCAAGCGATAATGGTAAAGCAAGTAAAACAAACATTTCTAAACACTATGATTAATGCAAGCATGAAATGACATGATGGATGCCCTCACCGACATACTCCCTCATGCGGCACCATCTCACGTCCGCGGCATACTTTCTTTCCTCAGTGCTCCACATCTTTCAGGCACATGCAGTGCGATATGAATATGATTATCAAGTTGTTAGTAGTCCTTTTCATACAGCAGGATTTGGAAACTAAGGTACCTCCCTTATATCAATACCCAAACAATGATCCTGTCTAGGGTCGTCACTCCTAGTAATCTCATACGATGATATATTTCTAGGTCACTGCAAGGGCTGTCAGGGCTGTTGCACCGCTCCCCCATCACCTTATCAATACAGGCCTAGTTTATATCCTTAAGACTGTATCAGGACTCGTTGCCCCCATGCGGTGTCAGGATAAACTCAAGGTCACTATAAAGGGCTGCTAGGGCTGTTGCTCGCACTCGTTGCTCCACTCCCCCATCACCTTATTAATGTAAGCCGACAGTAAGAATATAGTGTCTCATACCATCATAATTTGCTCAGAGTAAGGTGCTCACTGGTCACTATGGGGAGGTTTGTGGCCCCAGCGTAGGCCGACAGCTCGACCACGGTGTCCCAAACCACCATGCCCGGCTCATGAGTCTTAGGGGATCGAGGTACCAAGGTTAGAGGGGCTTTCCAATGGTTAGTTTATTACCCTAGGTTCAAGCAGTTATGATGAATATAAGGTGAACATACAATGGTCAGTCAGGTTACTTGATGAGTCCGACTAGCACGAGCGCACGTTGAATCGACCGACATGAAGTGCACAAGAACTTCGTGTGGCCTAACCACTGCCAACGACTCTAGTACGACTCGGGTTCGTCATACACATCCTTCGTGGTGAATAGAATCCAACCATAAATTCTAAATTGTTACCAACTTCCTGGACTAGAGTATAGCCCCAAGCATAAAGATGTGAATCAGTAATCATATGAGATAAATAAAATTGAAATAACAAGTAATCCAAGCATGTTAGCAACATGTTATAAGATACAACATAGGAAATTAAACCATACACAAGTACTTCACACATAAGGAAATCAATTGAAATACGACAAGCATAGAGAAAATCATATATATCATCAAATTAGTTGAGAATCCAGTCTCAACCTAATTTACAACACCATATACTCAATACTTACTAATACATACATTTATACAAACACTTAGACTACACAACTCCAATGTACTTGACGTATATTGATTACAACATATAATATGACAGATCCTTATATCAAGGAGATGTCTAATACATAACAATCATGTTCTTACATTCAAAACATATGACAGGCATAAATCATATTGATTTAGGCATTTCAACAAACACTTAGTCTACACACATTAGTCTACATAGCATATGTCGACCAATATGTGCATTAGGGCGAATCTCTTTGCCAAACAGATCATACACGCATAACTAGTATAGGTACACGAAAAATACTCATGGCAATCATATAGGCAAAATACGTACGTATACAGTATTTCCTACAAATACCTAAAATACCCTAAATCTCATATTCTTCGTACGTATACGGAATGAAAAATGGACAGCATGTTGTACATGTCAAATAGCATCCTCATCAGTAATCTACCATTAAACGGCATTGAAAGCTTTGAAAATAGGTAATCTAAGCATCTAAGATCCGCACCTTTCGCCGTAGAAGCATAACAAATCGAATAGAAACTCTACACTTTGTCAACGTCAATATGACAACCTAATTCACAAGATACATCAGCTACTTCGCTACTTGCATCGATAGAATTCCTAAAACAGGCTAAGGTTAGGGTTTTCTTACCTAGAACGAAGTCGGAATCACCGAAAAAGCAATGCAGGTAGGTGGCTTTGGAACGTAGAGCAGCAGGGAAGAATCTCAACAGAAATCACCAGCTTCTCCCTCACTTCTCTCTCTTTTCTCTCTTCTCTCTCCTAGGGTTTTCTCCAAATTCGTATGGGTTAGAAAGCTAAGGGTTTAAGCCCCTTTTATAAGCCCAAACATAACCAAAACAGACTCCAAGTCAAGGTATACTTGAGTTATAGCCAAATCGGGTCTTTTTCGATCCAAAAGAGCATATCGGGTGGTCCCCTGGCCGAACGCGGTCGGACTTAAGCTCATGTATATTGGATCCTGCTCACCTCAAGTTTTTAGTCCAGTAGAGTTCTCAGATCGCACGTGGCGGACCAATTTCAGTTCAGCGGTCACGGAGACTCGATCGAGGATTCCAAGTACACTAACCTAGGTGAGAAATGTTTCCTGATCCGAGGGTGTATTTGGGTCAGATTCCGACAGTCTGAATGCTTATACTTAACCCGCAAGCGAAACGTGCCAGATTTATTTAAATGACATTTAATTTTTAATGAATTTCACTCTTTCTCACACTCCTTGCTCCACGCTCAATGAAATAGCCTCAGAACATCAGTTGGGCTTAATTTTCAAAACGATTGTCAAGTCCAATAAGGCGGTCGTAATCGTCTAAGATTATCGCTATCGGACTTTCGACGCGCGGTCTAGATCCAATACAAAGTTTCAAAGGGTTCCTGAGAACAAACAGGTTTAGAGTTTGATCCTGGATTTCAGGGTAAGATAGCGTCAATGGTTCTACAGGTTTTGGGTCTTACAGATCGTATTTAAAGTGATCAGTGTTAATTTCACAGCTAATCTAACGTAGTACTGGCTAATTCACGTTAAATTTCTAAAGAATTTCATTCTAAACGATTTCTTGGCTTTGGAATTGGGTTCTGAGAGGTTACCAAGTTGTTATGGTTGACCCATTGCCTAAGGACGTCTAATCCCAGGTTGGAAAATATCCGGGGTGTTACATATCATGTCCATAAAACTAAGATATAAATGGGGGAAATATGCAATATTTGACACTCAACAGACTTACATGACCTTTAGAAGCATCTGGCGAGCAACAAAATGAATGGTGAATAGAGGAATAGTTTATTTATCTCAAGGCATTCGAGAATAATTAGTACTAAAATTCACAATGACATTTGCCATCGGTGAATAATTGAATTCTCTGTAATAATCTAGCGGCTCCTCTTTCGTGCCCATTGGAGCATCCAATCTGCCAATAGGAGTTACTTTGTTAAGAGGGTTTTCTTCAGTAGCGCCAACATCTTCAGCATCATTATCATCATAATCATCATCATCAATATTAACATCTACATCCACTCATGCTTTTTCATCCTCCGTGGAGATGCTTTCTCCATTAGAGTTGCTACTTGCAGTTGATTCTTCATATTCACTTTCTTCAGAAGAATCCTCTTGAACAAGTTCTTCAATCATAACCTATTTGCCCTTACAGGATGTACTAGCCCTGCTCGCATGTGTTCGTGACTCCGTAAGGGTTGGGGAAGTACTTTGTCTACCTCGTACGACAGAAAGAGAAGGAATCAGCATCTAAGAGTTGGTGGCAGGTGATGAAAAGCTCTACCTAGTAGATCTCATAATGGGAGAAACAATCGAAGGTTCTAGCACAGTTCCAGTTTTCTCAATTGGGGCATCTCTAGCTGGCATATAAAGCATGGCCATTTGTGTCTGCAGACTTCGTTCATTACCCTCCCTTTGCGGACTAGGAATTGTGGCAACTGCTTATTCTTCAAGTCTTCTCAAATCCAAATGAGTACCATATGTTATCCAACCATTGAGAGTGTTCATGGGCTTTCTTCGGCGAATAGGTTCAACTAGAGAAATTTTTAAACAAGTCTAACCAGTTGTAGGGGCGTGATCTTTTTCCATTGTATAACTAATACCCTACTCGAGCTTATAGTTCTTGAGTTTAGGTGGAGCAACCAAACTGGGTAGTTCACTGAATGATATTGGCAAACTAAGTAATACTTCTGCGCCCACTAGTGCATCCAGCAATATGAGGTCTGAATTGAATGGTTATACCTGGGCAAGATGAAATGGGACTATTTATGCACTATCATAAGTTGTTTATAGATGAAAGCCCAGTAATAAGGTCCAACATCAAAGCTCCTCATTACTTATGTAACAACATCGCAAATCTCTGGAATGGTTTAATCATAGTTGAATTAACATGCAAACCTACTACGGTAGTATGGCTTGTGCTAAAATTCGCTACCCTCTCAGGGATTGTTGGAACTAATACATATAAAAAAGTAGCATTCATTTGGCAATGACAACTCAACATCCACTACATCTCTGTCTTTAGGGATGTAAGAGAGGAAATTGGAAGAATGGGATGGATACCATCCTCTCGATCTTTTCCACAACCTAGTATATTTCTTCATGATGACTTTCTAAAAAGTCCAAGCTATTAAGTCCTAGAGGGGGGTTGAATAGGACTATGCCAAATTAAAAATTAATAACAGAATTTAATCAAATATAAATACTGATAGCAGTAAACAATCTCACAATACTGAAATTAAATACAACCTCAAATGTACAAGTATTGAGAGATTGATACAAATATTGTTCTAAGGACAACCTTACACCAAAACCAAAGGTTTATGGTAGGACAACCTGATTCCTAGAAAGGTCTTTGTATCAAAAACTCAAAATGATACAAAGGAATAAAGAAATAAATAGCAAGGAAATAAATCTAAGCTATTACAATATTCCCACACTTGCATAAAAAAAATTACAACATTCTCCACAAATACAAAAAGGAAAATTATAAACATCCACAAAAAGAAATAAACAATCAATCTACAAGACCAAAAATTATAGTGGTCAGCTTGTGTGTACTCCAACTGTTTAGAAAAATAGACACACAACTACTCCACTCCCAATATCCTCACATAGTGGATATTACCGTTCACTATGAAAATTAATTTTTCAAGGTTCACCTAAAACCCTCACAATTGTGTCTTTCAATAGGGCTTACACAATTCAAAAAACCCCACACTCTAAGGTTTCTAGATCACCTTAGATAAACCAAAACAGAGAGATTTTTCTGGCATAATCTCAATGAAACTAAAAGATATAAATTTACAATAATTTAAAATACCTAGATATTCTCCTTTAGATGCATCCAGAAGAACCAAATTGGAGTAGAAGTTCAATGTCCACACTCACTTATGAAATGGTTCTAAGGTCTAAATAGATTTTAGATTTAAAGCACCTTGGGCTAGCTTTATTCGATTTTGATTCCAAGAAATGGAAATACTTCAATTTCTCTTTCAAATAAAATTGGAATGCATAATACAAAACTAAATACAAAGAAAGCTAATTAAGAGAATACAAAATGAGCACTAAATAGCTTAAGAATATCACTAACTTATCTCTCAGAGTTGCGTATTGATTTAGCTTGAATTGAATATCAAACTCTGAAATTCATGCTCTATTTATAGTTGTAGAAATCGCATCTACGATTGGTCCTAAGGTCTGCACGACTGGTCGTAGAACTAACAGATTTTTAAAATTTTGAGTACGATAGGATAAAGTCATTCTACAACTGGTCGTGGGCTCTGCTCGATCGGTCGAGTGGCCTCCACGACTAATCAAGTCATGTCCATGACTGGTCGTGTGGAACTATTTTTATTTGCTGGACTTTGAGTCAAGGCTGCAGGATTGGTCGAGCACAGGTCGAGCACTGTTCACATGACCAGTCGAGCAGTCTCTAGGACTGGTCGAGGATTTAACAAAAATTCTCAAAAATTAGTAACAACCTTAGGACTGGTCGAGGAATTCTTGGACTGGTCGAGCCACTGCTAGGACTAGTCGAACATAGTCCAAGACTAGTCGAGAAACTGTCTATCCACTTATGAAATGACTCAATTTAAAATATGTATTCAAAATGACCTACCCTATGGTCAATATAGGGTCATTCATACCTTATACATAATGTATGAACATTAAAACTTCTTTTCTTTGGTTGATAGATGTTCTTTGAAGTTCACGACGCTTGAGATCTTGTAATTCGTAGAAGCTTGAACTTAAGACCTATTTAACCTTGAATTTGACTAACATTGAAGCTTGAGCTTCAGTTCCAAAGTCTTAACTTGAAGCTTGTGCTTGAACATGAACATGTAAACTTGCATTTGAATATCTTGAAGTAAAAGCAATTGTCCTTGCACTGTCTTTAATATATAGATGCGCTACACAAGACACAGATTCCAAGATGTTTTGGCACTACAAAATTTGACAATCAAAGGAGCTAAAAACCATAGCACTTACAATCTCCCCCTTTGTCAAATTTGTGACAAAACACACTTCATAATAACATATGCATTTGTACACGCAAAGAATCATGCACCAGTTATCAATATAAACCCATCAACCTGGTTAAAGAATCATGCACCAGTTATAAACAAGTCAAAACAAAGCATTAATTAATTCTCATCAATGCCTTTCCAACAACACTCCCCCTTACTTACTCCTCCCCCCACTACCAAAAAAATGACTAAAGGCTACGAACTATAGTGGTCTATAGCTACGGCTTTAATCCGTAGCTAATTAGCTATGGATATAATCCGTAGCTAAATCTTGCTTAATCTGTAGCTAAAGCATGCCTCCCACTTAGACTTTATTAGAGACGGACGATGCTTAAGGGGCTCCATGGGGCCCATTATAATATATTTATTTTATCTGATTGGTCCATTAATTTTAAAATATTATTTCAATGCATGAGCCCAATAATTAGAAAGATCAAAAGTCTAAGTGGACCACACCATGAGAAAGAATGAAAAAATAAATTTATATCGTTAATATGTGGTGTGGTCCACCTAAATCTTAGATCTGACTCATTTTTTGGACGAATCCTAAAAATGAGCCGTTAAAATGAATGGACGGAGTGGATAATTAACATAGACAACGGTGGGCCCCATAAGTTTTAAAATAAAAAACACGTCAAATCTCGTCCGCTCTCCCGCGCACCTCTCCCGCGTGCGCACCCTTTTCTTTTGTGAAAAGGAAATCCCTCTCTCTCTCTCTCTACCCGCCCATGACTCACCCTCCCTCGCTCTCTCTCTCTCTCTCTCTCTCTCTCTCTCTCTCTCAGCCCTCTCTCAATCTCTCGTGCTACCTCACCCTCTCTCTATCTCTCAGCTCCATTTCCCTCTCTGTTTCCCATCCTCTCTGTCTCTCTCGTTAGGGTTTTAAAACCCCCTTTCACTGCAAGAAGGAGAAGAAGAAGGAGAAGAAGAAGGAGAAGAAGAGAAGCCTTGTGCGGAGCAGGATCCTCGTGAATTCCATTATCAATATGGTCTCTAATGACGATTGGAAGTAGAATGGAAGGGTTTGGTGTAGAGCAGCCTTGTGCGAAGTAGGATCCTCGCGCAGGTAAGTCTTCTGACGACGATTGGACCCTGGTTCACCGCCGAAAACCCACCTCCTCTTCTTCTCTTTTCATTGCAAACAACCCATTTCTCGCTGCAACAACAGACATTAAGGCAAGATTCAAGAGGTTTGGGGAGATCTCGGATGTTTATACGCCTATGCTCCCTAATGGATCCAAAAATAGAGGCTATTGGTTTGTTAAATTCAAGAACCCTCAGAACGCGAGCAGGCCCATGGCCAGCCTTCATGCAAAATTACATTGACTAGTCATCTTTGGTTGCTGGATTATTGGATTTTCTGTTTTCCATCGATTTTAGAATTATTAAAATCTTGCAATTGAAATTCAAGTTTCTGTCGATTTTCCATTTACTGGATTATGTTTAGTTCTTCTTCACTTACATTATATATATATATAATGTATTGTATTTTGTTTGGTAGTTAGATCGGGATTTCTTGCCGAAGACTTGCAGAAGACATCAGCTAGGTTGGGCTGCAGCAAGTCCCTCAAAATCATTGCTACCAAACCACCTAAAAAATAAATGAAATCCCCATCAATCACTCTAAATCCACACAGCTAACAAGCCCCAAGTCTATTTATGTAGTGTTCTACCAAACCACCTAAAAAATAAATGAAATCCCCAACAATCACTCTAAATCCCCACAGCCAAACAAGCCCTAAGTCTATTTATGTAGTGTCAATTCTTGTTACCTTCAATGAATAAAGTGATAGAATTTTCATACAGTTGCATCTATATGGACTACACAAAGTGCCCCTATATGGAAAGAATTTGCCTTTTTTGTTGTTGTTATTTGTCGATAAAATTGGACTCTTTTTTTTTTTGTTTGATGGGATTTCAAGTGTATGGTGAGTATGCTAACCCCATCTATGCATTCATTGAAGGTAGCTTTAGGATTGAGAATTTAATGTCAGATATTATGTAGTTTGATTCCCTGGTTTACTTTTCCAACTAATGTTGTTAATGTGGATGTAATTGAATATGATTGATTTTATGCCGCATAGACAGTGCTATAAGCTGGTGTACATGATCTCTTATTATGTTGTCCATGACTGCCTGACCTTTGTGGCTGAGGATGGTTGTCAATTCCTTATGTTTACTGAAAGAGGAGCAATCGGCTTTTGAACAATTGTTATAGGTACTGTTTTCATGACTCCCAAGTCATAAGAAGATCCCATCCACTTGAGCTTTTGATATGGTCCACCCTATTTGATGACTTTTTTCTTTTTTCTTTTTTAAATTCTTCTTGGTGTGTTCTATTTTTGAAATTTTAGATCTTAACGGTTCTACTACTGAGCATTGACTGGAGACTTCATTTTTTGAAGATTGGTTGAGGATATTCTTTGATCTTTTTATCTTTTGAAAAGTCTGTGAGTTTTTCATTCACTTGGCCTAGTTAAACATGGAAAATTGAAAGACAGTTTCTGGTTGAGTGCAAGAGTTTGAGACTTTGCCTGGAAATGGCCTCATACTGACAGACACATCTGACTTGGGTTATGAATAGATTTAAAACATACTAAGAGCAAATTCCTGATGTCATCTTGAATTTTTTATAAAATTCTATTAAACCAACAATGTTCTCAAATGACTTGAATAGCAAGCTTAATCGGGCATTTGTCAAGTATTATAAGTAGTGAGACTGGGTGCGTCAGGGTGTTGTACAAGTCCCATTGTACCGGGACCATATAACCCTTTTAATTTTAAAAGGAACACCATATTTGCACTTTACCTATTCTGTAAGCGTTATTAATTGCGGTGTTTTCCTATGCACCCAATATGTGTTGTACACTATAGGGTTTATCTTACTAAAAGTGAAAATAGTTTATTAGGTTGCCTGAAACTTTCACTCTTGAAAACAGAGTGAAATGCTTATGTCTAATAAGAACTCCTTGTAAGATAATAAAGTGTTCTTGTGTTTCAAGTTTTGCTTGATATTCAGGGCATTTTACATGGATTTTGTATCATGAGCATGCATTAGTGGTTTCAGCTGCATAGTTTGTGGGCTCATACGTGTTGGAAAATTACATAACACAAACAAGTTTGAGTATTCTAATAATAAAAAATAATATAATAAAACTATGAAGGTACAAAAAATGGTGTGTGCAGACAATAAGTTATTTCAGCAATCTGAAATGTGAGTCTATTGGGCTTGGTTTGTTACAGTTTTCAATTTCCCTTTGTTGGTATGGTTGGTAGGATTGTGTCCATGATATTTTGACCCTTGAATAGATGCCAATGCAAACCTTCATGGGTATTGTATCTTTGAACCCATTACCTCAATGTTGGTAGTCCAAATAGTAGGAGCACAATGCTTGACCCAATTACCTTCAATAGATTACAACAACTGCATTTGGACGCTTCCATTATTTTCTTATTGGGTTCATGTATCTGTGAAGTGAATTGGCAGGCCGCTCTTGAGAATGCCCATGTTCTGGTTGGTGATGACATCAAGTGGGTTCTTAGGCCTTGCCATCAGCTTCACTTCAATGTGGTTTCTTCATCAGATGGGTGCTACTACATACAGGTAAACTAAAGGCCCCAAGTCATTTCATATTACTAGGCACATAAAATCGATGTCATGGCTATAAAGTCAGTCCATATAAAGCTAACTTAACTCTAAACTGAATCCAAACTAATGTTTATGTTCTTTTAGAAAAGGAAAATTACTGCTTCGAGCATCATAATAACCTGATAACATGACTACTTAGGCTTCCAACTTCCTACACAACATCTCATCTTTACAATGCAGACCCTAAATCATGGGGTTATGATATGTAGCTATTACCAATTCCTTTTTTATGTGCTATTACTAATTCCTTTTTTATGTTATCCACCCATCCAATGATCTTCAATTACTAAAATGGTTCTGAAGCCAGGATGGCCATCAAGCTCCAAAGCTACAACTGCAACAACTCCCAATAACATAATGCCAGTCTAATTATCAAAACATAAATTTTATTCCTTCACTTCCAATCTATACCATAATAGGTAAACCATGTTAGGAGTCCTAGCTCATGGCTGATATTGCTGAACTTTCAGGGATGTGCTAGGTATACTGTGCGTTCTTATCATATGTGTGTGTTCATGAAGAATTAGTATTCAACCTTGGTGGTACACCAAACAAATATATTCCTTTATAGGAGGAATTGCTATAAAATTCCCTTTAAGATGGCATTTTATTATTTGAACACTTCTGATTTTGTTGAAGCAATGGCAGTTTCTTATCATATCGTACCCAATGGATTTTGATGTATGGTTGCATGTATCTTCTTTCATACATTGCATATGGTGTCATTTGCTGTGATATTGTTAGCTTAGAGAAACTAAGCATTGGGATGGTTCCTTCATGTGGGTGCTTTGCACGTGACCTTTTCTATGCGTCGATGTTTGCTTGCCTTGAAATTTCCCCTCCATGACCTTTTTTATGAATTCCTAGGTGAGAATTTGGGGTAGAAATATTGCTTCTCCTGCCAAAGACTTGGTTACAAATCTTTTCTTAAGAAGCTAGGAAATTCATATGAACTTAGAATATTTGTTTTTATGAAAGAATTTTTATTTTCTTTTTAGTTGAAGTCATCAGCCTAATCTTTTTAATTGGTTTAATTATCAGAATCCCCTCAAATGGAGTTCAAAATAGCAACATATTAAGGTATGTCCCTTTCTTAGTTTTTGTCATGTCATAGTTTAAGTATATGAGCTATAATTTGTAATGAATTCCTGCCTGTTGAGTTTTCTCTTTGATGGGGTGAAGAAGAAGAGTGTGGATTTCATTATCCATTCGTCTCTTTATACTTGGAAGTTGTGTTTAATATTGCTCAATTCATTAGGGTATAGCCCATGTATTGAGGATTTCATGTTTCCATGCTCGGGCCGCCAACCAAAAACAGAGTTCTCAACCTATGGCTGGTCATGATGTGAGCTTTTGTGTTATTTGGATGGCAAAGATGCATCAGTTCCACAAAATAATTGTTAACATTTTTTATAGTTGTTGTTGTTCTTGTTGTTATTGGGGCATGTTGATGAATAGTTTTGATTGTAATGCTTTTATGTTCTTGTAGTCGTTGTTGTTCTTATTGTTATTGGGTCATGATGTGAGCTTTTGTGTTATTTGGATGGCAAAGATCCATCAATGTACCGAACGACAAAACTCAGTTTTGGATCTTTGTTTGATGATTTAACTCAATTGCTATGGACTACTTTCATTTTTTGGAGAATTGAGTATTGTTAATGACAATTATAATGTTTGGTTTTTAATTAATCAAATCATGGGAGCTAAAATTTTAATTTAGCCTCATTTCGAGAAAACTGAAGCTAAAAAAGTTTTTTTAACCTTACTTGAAGAACTGAGGCTATAAAAGTCATTTTAGCCTCGGTTGCTAAAACTGAGGCTAAAGCCTTTAGCCATGGGGGTTTCAACCTTGGTTTGGATAACTAAGGCAAAACTGAGGCTAAAGGCTTTAGCCTTAGTTTTGAACCGAGGATAAAGCCCCCTTTTCTTGTAGTGTGTCTGGTTGCATATATATATTCCTTAGAACTACAGGCAGAGAGAGATGCTGATGAGATTTACACCTAAGCGACTCTTCAGCCGATGAAGTCTAATGCTAAAGAAATCTGTGTAAGTGTCATTTGGTTTTGATGTGCATTGGCTGTCTTCTTTGTCTCATACAAAATTTTAAAGGAGCATGGGGCTCATGACCCCAAAAGAAGATTTGGCCATTCTAAGGCATTTTTCTAAAATCAGGTCCTTAATCAAATTGGCCATCCATTGGCTTTTGTATGGTGGGATACTTGGACACAACATGTCTTTTGTCTCAAGAAGTTTGTTCTAAAATTGCATTTTTTCTTTCACCTAATGTTCAGTCTTAAAAACACAATGTTTCTAGGAAAAAACTCTTTTATTAGCTACATTGTACTTAGTGCACTTTGCCTCCTGATATAAAGCAATCATTGTAATTTCTCCATTTCTCTGTGTGCTGTCTTCACTGTAACTTAGTTGCATTGGTCCTTTGTAATACTATTGTTTGGTTTTTGGCTTTTTGCTAATCCTTTGCTTTTGAGATGACTTAACATTGGAGAGATAAATAGACCCTCCTTAAAACTGTTCATTTCCTATGGACAACATTGGAGGGCCCTGGCCAAATGACTGCATCTCTGGTTTTATGATTTTGCTTATACATTCATGTATTGATTACTTAAGCATGACGGTTATGTGCATTCTTTCAGGTGGATGTTGCATGTGGGAGGATTGGAGCTGCGTATTTTAGATTAAGCATCTGGTACATCTCTTGTCAAGAATGCACATGTCTAGTTATCATTGTGGTTATAATTATTCATTATGTAACAGGTTTTCAGGTGAGATGAATGAGTTTCAAAACAAAACAGTTGGCAGTTTTGAGAAGCGATTCCCAATGTCATTTTATGTGTAAATGCATATTTCAGATTCAAGCATCTGGTACATCTCTTGTCAAGAATGCACATGATTGGAGTGGCCTGGCCATTTGGACAGGCCGTATTTATGTATTTTCTTGAAATTGATGGAGCAGAACCGGATGTGCGTCGGAGCTATTCGGAAGAGCAGGGGTCCTTGGAAGGTGGAAACCGCTGTGATGACCATGATAAAGCTGTCCATTTCCTATGGATGGGATTGGAGAGGCCTGACCATTTGGACAGGCCGTGTTTATGTATTTGCTCAAAATTAATGGAGTAGACCTGGATGTGCATCGGAGCTATCCGGAAGAGCGGCGCTCCCTGAAAGGTGGAAACCGCTGTTATGACCATGATGAAGCTGTCTATTTTCCATAGACAGCATTGGAAGGGCCTGTGCATTTGGACAGGCCGTGTTTATATTTATATTTGCAGGGAGCACACCCTTAACCTAAACCTGAATTGATTCTCAAATCCCAAAACATATAACCTAAACTAAAACTAAAACCTATAACCTAAACCCGAACCCATTCTCAAATCCCAAAACCTATAACCTAAACCTATAACTTATAACCTAAGCCAAAACCTATAACCTAAACCAAAACCAAAACCTATAACCTAAACCCGAACCCATTCTCAAATTCCAAAACCTATAACCTAAACCGAAACCAAAACCTATAACCTAAACCCGAACCCATTCTATTCTCACATCCCAAAACCTATAACCTAAACCCTAACCCATTCTCATATCCCAAAACCTATAACCTAAACCAAAATATATAACCTAAACCAAAACCAAAACCTATAACCTAAACCCGAACCCATTATCAAATCCCAAAACCTATAACCTAAACCGAAACCAAAACCTATAACCTAAACCCGAACCCATTCTCAAATCTCAAAACCTATAACCTAAAACCTAAACCTATAAACTATAACCTAAATTAAAACCTATAACCTAAACCTAAACCTTAACCTGAACCTATAACCTAAATCAAAACCAAAACCTAAACCTATTACCTATAACCTAAATCAAAACCTATAACCTAAACCAAAATAAAAACCTATAACTTAAACCCGAACCCTTTCTCGAATCCTATAACCTATAATCTAAACCTAAACCTATAACCTATAACCTAAACCAAAACCAAAACCTATAGCCTAAACCCGAACCCATTCTCAAATCCAAAAACCTATAACCTAAATCAAAACCAAAACCTAAACCTATAACCTATAACCTAAATCAAAACCTATAACCTAAACCTAAACCTTAACCTAAACCTATAACCTATAACCTAAATCAAAACCAAAACCAAAACCTATAACCTATAACCTAAACCAAAATTAACCAAAACCTATATCCTAAACCCGAAACCATTCTCAAATCCTATGACCTAAACCCTAAACCTAAACCTAAACCTAAAACTAAACCTAAACCTAAAACCTATAACCTAAACCAAAGCCTATAACCTAAACCTAAACCTTAACCTAAACCTATAACCTATAACCTAAATCAAAACCAAAACTAAAACCTAAAACCTAAACCTATAACCTATAACCTAAACTAAAACCAAAACCAAAACCTATATCCTAAACCCGAACCCATTCTCAAATCCTATAACCTATAACCTAAACCTAAACCTAAACCTAAACCTATAACCTATAACCTGAACTAAAACCTATAACCTAAACCAAAACCAAAACCTATAGCCTAAACTCGAACCCATTCTCAAATCCAAAAACCTATAACCTAAACCTAAACTATTAGCCTATAACCTAAATCAAAACCTATAATCTAAACCAAAACCAAAACCTATAACCTAAACCCAAACCCATTATCAAATCCCAAAACTTATAACCTAAACTGAAACCAAAACCTATAACCTAAACCCGAACCCATTCTTAAATCCTAAAACCCAAACCTAAATCTAAACCTAAACGTAATACCTAAACCTAAACCTATAATCTAAACTCAAATCCCTAAACCTAAACCTAAACCTAATCCTATAACCTAAACTCAAATCCCTAAACCTTAACTTATAACCTAACCTAAACTTAAACTTATAACCTAAAACTATTCTCAAATTCCAAAACCTATAACCTAAACCTAACCTTTACCTAAACCTATAACCTAAACTCAATTCCCTAAACCTAAACCTAGACCTAAACATAAACCTATAACCTAAACTCAAATTCCTAAACCTCAACCTATAACCTAACCTAAACCTATACTTATAACCTAAAACTATTCCCAAATCCCAAAACCTATAACCTAAACCTAACCTTTCCCTAAACTTATAACCTAAACTCAATTCCCTAAAGCTAAACCTACACCTAATCCTAATCTCAACTCCCTAACCTAAACCTAAGCCTAAACTTGAAAACCCAAACTTAAATCTAATCCCGAACCTGAACCCGATTTCCTAAACCTAAACCATAACCCATTCTCAAATCCAAAAACCTATAACCTAAACCTAAACTAAAACCAAAACTTATAACCTAAACCCAAACCCATTCTCAAATTCAAAAACCTATAACCTAAACCAAAACCTATAACCAAAACCAAAACCAAAACCTATAACCTAAACCCGAACCCATTCTTAAATCCTAAAATCTATAACCTAAACCTAAACTTATAACCTAAATCAAAACCTATAACCTAAACCAAAACCAAAACCTCTAACCTAAACCCGAACTCATTCTCAAATCCCAAAACCTATAACCTAAACCTAAACCTTAACATAAACCTATAACCTATAACCTAAATCAAAACCTATAACCTAAACCAAAACCAAAACCTATAACCTAAACCCGAACCCATTCTCAATTCTAAAAACATATAACCTAAACCTATAACCTAAACCAAAACCTATAACCTAAACCAAAACCGAAACCTATAACCTAAACCTGAACCCATTCTCAAATTCCAAAACCTATAGCCTAAACCTAAACCTTAACCTAATCCTATAACCTAAACTCAAATCCTTAAACCTTAACCTATAACCTAACCTAAACCTATACTTATAACCTAAAACTATTCCCAAATCCCAAAACCTATAACCTAAACTCAATTCCCTAAAGTTAAACCTACACCTAATCCTAATCTCAACTCCCTAACCTAAACCTAAACCTAAACTTGAAAACCCAAACTTAAACCCAATCCCGAACCTGAACCTGATTTCCTAAACCTAAACCATAACCCATTCTCAAATCTAAAAACTTATAACCTAAACCTAAACCAAAACTAAAACTTATAACCTAAACCCGAACCCATTCTCAATTCTGAAAACCTATAACCTAAACCAAAACCAAAACCTATAACCTAAACCCGAACCCATTCTTAAATCCTAATACTTATAACCCAAACCTAAACCTTAACCTAAACCTATAACCTAAACCAAAACCTATAACCAAAACCAAAACCTATAACCTAAACCCGAACCCATTCTCAAATTCTAAAATCTATAACCTAAACCTAAACCTATAACCTAAATCAAAACCTATAACCTAAACCCGAACTCATTCTCAAATCCCAAAACCTATAACCTAAACCTAAACCTTAACATAAACCTATAACCTATAACCTAAATCAAAACCTACAACCTAAACCAAAACCAAAACCTATAACCTACACCCGAACCCATTCTCAAATCTAAAAACATATAACCTAAACCTATAACCTAAACCGAAACCGAAACCTATAACCTAAACCCGAACCCATTCTCAAATCCCAAAACCTATAAGCTAAACCTAAACCTTAACCTAATCCTATAACCTAAACTCAAATCCCTAAACCTTAACCTATAACCTAACCTAAACCTATACTTATAACCTAAAACTATTCCCAAATCCCAAAACCTATAACCTAAACTCAATTCCCTAAAGTTAAACCTACACCTAATCCTAATCTCAACTCCCTAACCTAAACCTAAACCTAAACTTGAAAATCCAAAGTTAAACCCAATCCCTGAACCCGATTTCGTAAACCTAAACCCATTCTCAATTCCCTAAAGCTATAACGTATAACCTAAACCTAAACCTAAACTTGAAAATCCAAACTTAAACCCAATCCCGAACCTGAACCCGATTTCCTAAACCTAAACCCATTCTCAATTCCCTAAAGCTATAACGTATAACCTAAACCTAAACCTAACCTAAACCTATAACCTTTCCCTAAACCTTTAACGTAAACCTAAACTTAAAACCTAAATGTATTCTCAAATCCTTAAATCTAAACCTACACCTAATCTTAATCTCAACTCCTCAACCTAAACCTAAACTTAAAAACCCAAACCTAAACCCGATCCCGAACCTGAACCCAAACCCGATTTCCTAAACCTAAACCTTAACCTATAATCAAGTTCCCAAAAGCTATAACCTATAACCTAAACCTAAACCAAAACCTAAACCAAAACCAAAACCTTAACCTATAACCTAAACTTAATTATAACCTATAGCCTAACCTTAACCTAAACCTATAACCAAAACCTATAATCATATGGTGAGACCATATCTTTAGTGTCAATTTCATTCTTCTTTGAGTTTTTTTTTTTTTTAATTCATTAAGAAGAAAAAAAAAGTGGTTATACATGATGCACTTCTTTCACTTTCTCTTTCTTTTCCCCAATGGGCATTCTAATTTATGAATGACATGACTATTAGTAGGATGATAGAATATACGAAGCCGTTGAAATATCAGGGTGAAATCGAGCACATTTCTCTAATGAAGCCAAAGATTTGTATTTTCAGCATTATTGTAATTGTAATTGTAATTGATTAACTGAATTGGATTGTAATTGTAATTATAATCGATTGAATGAAGGATTGTAATTGATTGTAATTGAATGAATGAATGATTGTACAGGTGGTAATTGAATGGACAAATGATTATATATAATTTTTTATGTATGAAATAGCTACGGATATTGACCGTAGCCACTAATTTAATAGGTGTAGCCTTTTCAATTTTGGCATATTGCTATGGACTTTTAGCTACAAATAATATCCGTAGCTATATGAAGTTTTTGCTACAGATATAATTGCTATGGATTATATCTGTAGTTGTTACAGCCTATAGCTACGGATTTAGTCCATAGCCATAGGTTCCAGACCTATTGTTATGGCACCTATGACTACGGTCGTGCTACGGACTAAAACTGTAGCCATAAGTCTATGGCTACGGATTTTATCCGTAGCCTTTGCCCCTTTTTTTGGTAGTGGATGGTCTAAATTAACCATTGATGCGGGCTTACCATCCAGGGTTGTTGTGTCCAATGGTTTTCAAGGATGGTCTTTTATCACATAGTTTTAATTCTCGCCCTATGCAACCTATTTTAATACTCGCCCTATGCGGCTTGCTTTGATATTGCCCTATGTGGCTTTGTTCTAGTATTCTCCCTATATGGGTTTGATGTTTTATATTGTGCAACTATGTTATGGTAAGCCCCATATACTGTAATATGATTGGCCACTAGTCGACGGGTTTCCATTAAACACCCAAGATGGTAGCCTCATGGGCCGAGGATGGTGATAATGGGACACTATGCCCGCGTTGTCAGCCTACGCTGGGCTCTGAGCTCCTCGTAGTGACCTTTGAACTTATTAAACCTGCTAGTTGTAATTTGACTAATAGCAGGTTGGCTAATCATGCATGCATAGCATAGACCAGCATTATTGCTATTGTACGTGACATACGTGATCACCTGTCTAGATGTTTTACCTGGGGCATAAACCACCATCTATTGTTATCGTACGTATTTGTCTATCTGGATGTTTTACCCGGGCACAAACCGTCTAAATGTTTTACCCAAGTTGATGATTGCATGGGTGACGACCTTAATGTTCGTCTGGATGTTTTAACTTATACAATGATTGCATTCACGCATCCATGCATCTAATAAGGCTACATTTACTTCTTTTTTTTATTATCTAGATGTTTTATATTATTTCTTACCTAATGCGGCGGTGTTTAATCTTGGGAAAAATTCACACTGAGTTGGCCATTCATCCATCAAATATATAACTGTACAGGAAGCACAAGTGGCCGAGGTGAAATTCATGTTTATATTGATGAGGAGAAAGCTATATTTGACAGAGATGCATGATTGTAATTTTTAAGGTTTGCTATAGGATTTCATATCCCAACTTTATTATTTACTTTATTTCACATGTAATATTATTTCATTTTGTAATTATAAGAATGGGACATTAATTTGTATAAGTCATTATGGGCAGCTCTTGTATATTTCAAATGTAAATGAAATTTTTTTTTTACGATGATTTGTTCATCCTACGCTCATCTGCTTACTCTGATGAAAGAAAAAAATATATATACTCAAATTGACCATCTTTTAAGGTTAACACTCGGGTTTTTGGGAAACGAGTCATATACTCAGGTCCTGAAAAGTCAAAGCGTAACACATCTTGACCTAAATAAACATATTTCAAATCAGAGGGTAAAGGTTTTAGGTCAATCTTTGGTACCTTGAGGTTAGACGGTAGGGGCACTACATCAGTTTGGAGTAACTCTTCAAATTGTGGCCTCCACCGATTAACTTCAAGTGCCAGCATGGTATTAAGCATAACCCCCATCTTCCTAATCATATCATCATCAAAATCATGAGATTGGGCTAGGTAAGTCTCAAGAGGATCAGAAGATAAGGTCAAAAGAGTTCTATCTTCCACGAAAGAGTTGATCATGTTAATGTCGTGAAAATCATCCTCATCCTCTAACTGTTTGCTTGTATTAAAAAAGATACCCAACTCCAATGTCATATTCCTGAAAGACAAACTCATGACTCCATTCTTACAATTAATGATTACATTTGATGTGGGAAGGAATGGACAACCAAGGATGATGGGAATTTAAGTGCTCATGTCCACGATGGGTTGAGTATCTAGGACAATAAAATCTATCGGGTAGTAAAATTTATCAACCTGAACTAACACATCCTCAATTATCTCTCTCCGTATATGGACTAAGCGATTGAAAAGTTGTAATGTGGTCCGGGTGGGTTTTAATTCACCTAGACCCAGTTGCTCGTAGACTGGGTACGGGATTAGATTCATGCTCGCTCCTAAGTCAAGAAGTGCATACTCAATCTAGTAGTTCCCAATTACACAAGCGATGGTTGGGCTACTAGGATCTTTGTACTTTTCTGGAACATCTTGCTTCAGGATGGCACTCACCTTTTCAGTTAAAACGATCTTCTTTTGAATATTTTACCATCTTTTGGTCATACATAAGTCTTTCAAAATTTTAGCATATGAAGGTATTTGCTTCATGGCATATAATAGAGGAATATTGACCTTCACTTGCTTAGGCACCTCTAGAATGTCCTGAGAGTTAGATAAAGGTTTTGGTGCTATCAACCATTGGGGAAATGGAGAAATTGGCTTCTCTTGGGGTTACGGTTCTAATTCTTGTGTGGCATGACTAGATCTATCATTGTTGTCCTCTTCCGGATCCTTAAGCTTTTCAACTCTAACCAGAATGGTTTTGTCAATGATTTTTCCACTCCTAAGAGTGGTGATAGATTTATTTTGCTCCATCTAATTTGAAGCACTCCAGTCATTAACTTCATATTACAGTTTTGGATTGGGAAGAGGTCAAGCTGGAAGGCTCCCCTTGTTCCCAATCGGACTTTTAATCTCAAGTCCTTATATGGCCTTTGTGATGTCTTGAAAGACTTGTAGCATACCCAGATTAAAAAGCTCTTGATTTTGAAGATGCTTTAAAACCGGATCCTCCTGAGGTTTCCCTTAATGTGGAATTTGATTAGGGAATCCCTGAGGTGTAGTGGTTTGTCTATTTCTCCAATTGAAGTTTGGATGATTTCTCTAGCTGGGATTGTATGTATTAGAGGTGGACCCACTAAAAGGACTTTGGTAATTATTTATGGCATTGGATTGCTCATTCAGTACCTCTTGAAAGGTAAGTATTGTTGGACAATTTTCAGTTGTGTGAATGTTATAAGCACAAATACTGCAAATGGTTTCCTTAACATTATCCTTCTTAAATTCCATGGCATCAAGTTTTCTGATGAGATTAGCCACTTTAGCATTGATATCATCATCCTCTTTCAGGAGATACATTCCGCCCCTCTCCTTGGATTGAGTCAGCTTAGACGTGGTGCTTGATTTTAAGGAGATGTCTCATGATTGTGTGTTTTCAACAAGCTTATCAAAGTAGTCTCACACATCATCGACATTTTTATTCATGAATTCCCCATTGCACATTATCTCTACCAATTGGCACATGGGAGATGTCAGTACATCATACAAAAATTCATGATGCACCATATTTCAAAACCATGTTGTGGGCATGAACTGACAAGATCCTTGAATCGCTCCTAACATTGAAAGAATGTTTCCTCTTCCTTTTGGGCGAAGTTTATGATCGACTTTCTAAGGGTGTTCGTCTTATGGTATGAAAAAATTTTCTTTATGAACTCCCTTGTCATGTCATTCTATCTATGAAAAGATCGAGGATGTAGTGAATGTAACCACGTCTTAGCTTCCTCTTTCAAAGAAAAAGGAAAGAGTTTCAACCTAATCGTGTCATCGGACAAGTTCAGAAATTATATAATGCCTATAATCTCGTCAAAATCTTTTAAGTGTATATATGAATTTTTGGATTCAAGCCCATGAAATTTTGGAAGGAGTTGGATCACCCCTGGCTTGATATCCATGTGTCCCGTATTTTCTGGAAAAACCATACATAAGAGTGCACTCACCCCCGCTGGTTGTAAAAAGTCTCACAAAGTACGAGGTAGGGGTCTTGATGCACCTCATTCTCATCCTGAACTTCCTCAACCCTAGGTTGAGGTTGTCTTCCTGGTTGATTAACCAATTGATTGGCAGCCATCACTTCAATTGACTCTAAGGATCTCAAGTGGTGTCTAATCCTGTTATGGATAGATAACCCCTCAACCAATCCTCCTTCACTCAAAAAATGTCGAGTGTTATCATGGACCAACTTAACCATGAAACACTCTCAGCCCTCAATTTCAAATTCAAACCTAAACCTAAAAGAAAGAAGGAAAATATAAATCTAGAATTAGAAAGAAGTTACCAAATTAGAAGTTCCTAAATTAAGATCTTGTAAAACAAAATAAAACAAATCAGTTTCTAAAACAAAAATTCCAAAATTAGAAAGTTTCTAAAAATAAATATACAAAGTTTTTAAAAAGAGAAAAAGTTAATTTTTAAAGTCAAATTAAGAAGCTTTTACACCTAGAATTAGAAAGTAGTTTTTAAAAATATAAAAGGAAAGTTTTTAAACCTAAAAATAGAAAGTAGAAAAACTCTTATCTTATCCTACTTCAAAAACTAATCAATCTCACAAAAACACAGTTGTTAATCCCCGGCAACAGCGCTAAAAACTTGTCCACAACCCCAAGTGTAGGGTCACGATGTAGTAATAATCTCGGTGAGACCGAGGTCGAATCCACAGGGACTAATCTTGTGTGTCTATTCTGAAAGTAATTAGGATTAAAACTAGAAGAAGAACTAACCTAAATCAAGAAAGTAGGGAGTAATGGTGAGATGATGAATTTAAAAACTTAAGAATTTAAAGGTGTGAACTAGGGTTTTCAGGGATCCACTTGCAGCTATTAGGATGTTTTCTTATTTGATTTAAGGCACTCAATGGAATTGGAATCCTATCCTATCCAATTGGAAGATATTTAATAAGATTGGATCTGAATCTCCATTGACCTAATTCTCAATGGATGAAAGTTGTGAAGATTAGAAGTGATTCCATCACCTAACCATGCCCAGGAAACAATGGTAGACAACACGATATACCGATCTAACAACAATCATAGGAGAATTGTGAAAATATAAGAGATTCCATCACCCATCCATGTCCAAGGGATGATGGAGAACAATAAGATTTCTTATTTTCACAATCTCCAGATAGAAAAAGAAGACACTTCTAGCTATTGCAGATCCATTCTAATTGTAGTCACAATAAACTTTTAAACACTAATATTATTCCTTAAATATCAAACTAGAATCAAAGGAGAACAACAATAACAAGAATTAAACAAGAAAAACATCTCAACCATGTTATAAGCTTCACCCCTTAGCCCTATCTAAGGGATCTAGCCAACCATAGACATGATTGGCTTAAAAACCTCAGAAGAAAGCGTTAAAAACTAAGGAGAAGGGAAGAAGAACTCATGGGAAGCGGCTCCACCCTTTTTTTCTGCTCCTCTGAACCCTAAATATCCTAAAAAGACTTAGAAAATCCCTATTTCTAAGCAAAGTTCCGTAAAATTACAAAATTGGATCAAATTTATGTAGTCCGTGTAAACACTGCGTAACGCCTTCGATGTCATCAAACACCCTTCGATGTCATCGAATGGGATTAAATCCGGAACTTGTGCCTTTTTCCTCTTTCGCACTGCGTAAGTCTCTGTGTCATCGAACCGCCCTTCGATGTCATCAAGCGAAGCTTCGATCCATCGAACATGTCTTCGAGTCATCAAGAATATGAGCGAGTTGCTTCAATTTCTTTAATAAATTCGATGCCATTGAGCAGTCTTCGATGTCATCGAGCACCTTCCTTCGAGTCGTCGAACATGTCTTCGATTGATCAAGAAAGGCACCCAATATGTCCAACAACCAACTCGATTTTCCCTAGTAAATTCAATGTCATCGACGGATCTTCAATGTTATCGAACGGTTCTCAATAACACAGTCTTTGTGATTTCTATGCTTGTTCTTTCGACTTCCCTCTTCACTTGGTTTTCTTGGATCTTGGAGTCTCAAAATCTTCAATCTTAATTTCCAAAGATCCCTTCTTTGCTTTGATGATTTTTGAGCGCTAAATCCATGCTTTTAGCATTCTTTTCAATCCAAGTTCTTAAATTCACCTTGTAACACAAACACATGTAAAATATATCATTAAGCCATATTATGTTTGTAAAACTAATAAAAAAATGGGGGATAATATGCAATATTCAACCTTCAACAATCGGCTTATCATCTTAAGAAGATGTCGTTCAGTTTCAACACTAGTTGATCTCTGTATTTGCCAACTAACATATGATATAATCCTAGAACGACCTTAGATTAGGTGTTTTCAAAAAATCATTTATTTTGAGTTATCTGTAGTATATTTGCTCTAAAGTTTGGCCAGCCTAACTTATAGTTTGGCCAACCTAACTTCCTTAGCTAACGTAACGTCAAGTTTGGGCTGAAAATCAAAGTCTATTGAAAATTCAGTCAGCCTAACTTTTGGTTCGACTAACTTAACTTAAAGTTCGGGTCAATTTATAGCAACGTAAACTTTTAAATTTTCGAGAATTTGGCTAGCCAAATTTCACCATGGGCCAACCAAATTTTGGATAAATCTTATCACACGCAATCTGATAGCCATTGGAATGAATTTCTTAAAATCCGGCCCGACGAACTTATTCTTAGGCTAGCCAAATTTTCAAACCCTTTGGCTGTAAATAGAAGCCTTCTCTCATTCTAAATTACAACGAAAAATCACTCTAAACCTTCTGTAAGTGAGAGAGAAGCTTTGGTCCTCAGCAAGCATATTGTGTAATATTTATAAATTCTCGTTAAGCTTATTCAATTCCCTTTCTCAAGATTATTTCAATCTCATTTTAAAGAGTGGTCTATACTCCTCTTAAAATTTAAGAGAATTAAATCAGTAGCTTTATGGTTTTCATTTTTCAAAATTCTTTAAAACTCTAACTCTTTCTATTGAGCAAATATTGCCTCATCTACATATAAGAAAGAAGATCTTTGTTACAAACTTCTACCGTATCTTTGAATCTACGTTTAAAGATAAGTATTTTACTTTATTTCATTTTAGGTTATTCAGAGATAGCCTGTAAAAATCTCAGGGAGTTGATTTGTTATAACCCGTGAAAATCACAAAAGTGATTTTATGGTGGTGAGCCTATGAAAATCACAAGGAACTATATATGGCTGTTAAGGTGAACCTGTGAAAACCTTGAGATAGTGAAAGCTAAAATTATGAGGATAGTAATTTTAGGGGTGGAATAGGTGTGGTTTTTAAAGCACCAAACCACTATAATTCCTTATGCCTATGTGGTGAATGCTTTATTATTTTTTTAGTTGTAAATATTATTTTTATTTCATTCTTTGTGGTGAATGTTGTATCTTCCCTTGCTAGTTTGAAAGATTGATTTTAAAGACATTCATGAAATAAAGTTTTCCTGCCTAATATTTTATGCAAAGGTTGTCCTACGAATTATTTAGAATCAAGGTTTCAATACTTGGGCGATCGAGATTTTATATTCTTTATATATTTCGCTTTCATTTCGATTGTATGACATTGTCCTATTCACCTCCCTCTAGGACATCGATAGCTCACCTTTTTAAGTGGTATCAGATCGAGGTTGTTTTTTTTTTTTGGATTTCCTCCTAGAGCTAGATCCAGAGCTATAAGATGTGAAATTTCAAAAGTTTATCTATTACTAGGCCACCTACCTTTGATGGCTCAAACTATTCATATTGAAAAGTCAAAATGAGGATCTTCCTCAAATCTATTGATGAAAGTGTGTGGCAAGCCACTGTGACACAATGGATTCCTCCTATGATGGAAGTAGTAGCTGAAAATGGAACCGTGTCCATGAAAGAAATTGCTTATACTTTTTCGACCGTGTCCATGAAAGAAATTGCTTATACTTTTTCGACAACTGTTTATAAATGTGAAAGCAGTGTTAATGAAAAGGCCTTAAATGCAATAACTTATGCTTTATCGACAGATGAATTCAAAAGAATCATTTCGTGCAATACAAATAAACAAGTATGGGATATTCTTAAAATGATACATGAAGGAACAAACATTGTCAAAATATTTAAGATCTGAATCCTCACAACCAAATTTGAGAAAATTCATATGAAAGAAAATAGCCTTTTATGAACTTCTATACGAAATTAAATGACATAGTGAATTCCATATGGGGTCTTGAAGAAAGTAAGGTTTTCGTAAAAATATTGTAATTACTTCCTTAAAGGTTTAATTCAAAAGTTACAACTATAAAGGAATTGAGGGATACCGATACTATGAAGGTCGATGAGTTAGTTGGTTATCTTCAAACTTACGAGCTGAATTTCAAAACTTCTAAGATCAAGTCCATTGTTCTTAAATCTTCTAAATCTAATTCAAAGGATTCTAATGTAAATTTTGATATTAAAGAAAATAAAGATGATATGGCTATGTTGGCAAAGAATTTCTATAAAATATTCAAAATAAGAAAAGAACAGATTTTCAAAAATTGTTTGACAAAAGAAAAAAAATTTCAAACTATTAAAAATCTAAAACAAAAGACACCTAATGTTTTAACTATTCTGAATATGGGCATCTAGCTTCTAAATGTAGTAAAAAGGATAAATATAGAAGAAAATGCAAGATAGCTACTCGTGATGAATCATCAGAATCTGAAACTAATTCAGAAACTGGCGAATCAAATCAGAAAAATGCAAATGAATTGAAACCCTTTATGACTATGGCCAGAATCACTTCTTCAGATGACTGTGAAATGTCTGATTATCTAACTCTAAGAAATGACTTTAAAAATGAAGATGATCTTCAAGATGCATATTGTAAGGCCCATAAACAAGTTCGTACCATTCCACCGACTCTCACGATCCTCCCCATCGAATTTCGGCAACCTGCGATATATAGACAACATTTGTACGTGACCCTAAGTCACATCCCGTAGATCTAAGTCAACTCGACCCGAGACTAATACCATTACGACCGCGCCATCGCCGTTCTTCTAACGTTGCGTCTTGCACACTGATGCGATACCTAGGCCAAGAGTTGTGGGCCCACATCTATTTTGAGAAAAATGCTATGCATTGTAAATCCCAAGAGAATATCTACCCAAACATCATATTAATCAATCAATCACTAGTCAAGTACATAACCACTCCACTCATCACAACCATCCCTCTCTTATACAAGCCATCCCCAAAGTCAACTCTTCCTTACAACAACCCATCCCTTCCTTACAACAACCCATCCCTCTCTCCTTACATCTCATCTCTCTCTCATTTTCTCCACCATTTTCCAAGCACTAAAGAGAGTGGACGTCCAAGCTTCCCAAGAGGAGAGAAAAGTGTGGCCCACTTCCTACCCCCTCATCTCTCATCCCAACCCTTCAATCTTCATCATCCTCCATCTAAGTTGAAGCCAAGGAGTTAAGGAAGCCATAGAATCAAGAAGATTAGCAATCAGTGGGTGTTTTATAGGATTAGATGGTAATTTTAGTGATGGGCCAAGTGGGGCCTACCGATTGATGGTATGGATCCTACTTTGAACCCTAGGTGTGGCCGATGGCCCACCATGATTCATATGTTTATTCCATGATGGGGCCATTCTCCATGGACCCCATCATGATGTTTATTTTCTTATTGTAGAAAAGTCATCTAGACCTTGATCTTGTGGGTGATCTAGGATCTTCACCATTGATCTTGATGATTTGAAGGCCCACATGTGGTGTGACCCATTTGATATATGCATTGTAATTGTTAAAGGAGCTCATATAGTGGAACTCCTCTACTTCACATTCTTTCTCCCCCTAATTGAATGGCCCACCCATAATGTGTGTATTTTTATCCACACCGTCTACATGTATTGGGACACACCCGCTGTCCGCAAAGGGCCCACCTTGCTACTCATTTTCGAGTGGGCCTAGATGGAGAGGAAATCACAAATATTAGTTTGGTCCAACAAGTGGGCCACACTAATGTGGACCCCACCTTAATGCATGATGCATCCACACCGTCCATCTGATGGGCCAACCACGATGTATGGGTCTTATCATCACCGTCCAGTGGTCTGGACGATGAGACCCACCTTAATGTTTTTGTTTTTCCATGCAATCCATGCTACCTCCAGCACGTGGGGCCCACTTAGATGACGTGCTGCCTCTAGCACGTGAGGCTCACCTTGATGACGTACTGCCTCCAGTACGTGGGACCCACCTGGATTGACTGGGGTACCTCACACCAGCTACATAGTTGTTCTATTGACGTCAGTAAGCTCTGTGGGTCCCACTAGCTGTATAGCTGTTATTTTGACGTCAGCAAGTTCTGTGGGTCTGATGATGAGGTATGTGTTCATCCTAACCGTTCACTTGTGTGGGGACCCACATGACATGTGTTTTATCTATACTGTCCGTCCATCTGGACGTGACCCATCTGAGGTATGGATTTCATCCAATCCGTCCATCCACCTTACAGCAGTAAGATAGCTACTGTCATGACGTCAGCAAGTTGTGTGGGTCTAATCATGAGGTATGTATATCCACACCGTCCAGTTTGCTGAAAAGTGGAACCCACTGTTGATGTATATATTTTATATCCAAACCGTCCCTTTTTTAGCATGGGACCCACCCACACGTGCTACATGTGTGAGGTGGGGCCTACCTTGATGTATGTGTTTTAACCAAACCATCCAGTTCGCTGGACGTGTGGCCTACTTGATATATGTGTTATACATCCATGATGTTCATCTGGTGGGCCCATTTGGAAGGTGCAGTCCCACCTGCTGGCTGTGTAGGGCCCACCTACTATGAGGCCCAATGTGATGTATTTGCGTCCTAGATGGTGAAGCCCATTATGATGTATTTAAGGCACAAATGGTGAGGCCCATTATGATGTATTTGAGGCCCATGGGTGAGGCCCAATATGATGTGTATGAGTCCCATGAGTGAGGCTCTTGTATGAGGCCCAACGTGATGTGAGGCCTTTGTGTGAGGCCCATGAGTGAGGCCCTTGTATGAGGCCCAATGTGATGTAAGCGAGGCCTTTGTGTGAGGCCCAATGCGATGGATATGAGGCCCATTATGATGTGTGATTCCACCATAATGTATGTAATGATGTTTATGATGCCTATTCATCTTCCTAGTTGGTTCTAAATGGGTCATGACTTGGGAACAATGATGGCTTAATGTCCACATTATAAGAGCAATGATGGTTAAATGTATGCATTGTACCCCTCCTCAAGGCCCATTGTCATGCCCATTCTCATCTTCCCTTAGTGGGCTAACCCAAACTGTTAGGCCCCAATAATCGTTAGGCTCATTCTTGATATGAGTAGGCCATTTAGGTTCATCCTTAATTTGAGGAGAGTACATCATCATTATATAACATGATAAGTATATCTCTACAATCCATGCCCATGTGCATCATATGTATGCTTGATATAAGGAGTGTTGATCATGGCACATGACATTAGGTGGCTTATTATGGGACTCCCTGATAGGAGACGTTGCCCACATGAGTGCACGTTACGCGTAAGATTACTGCATGAATGGATAGTATGATTCATGCATCTCGCATTGTATGACATGACTACTGTACGCCCTAGCTATATTAGGGCTGTAGCCTCCACAGGCATATCGTGGATGACAAGTTAGAAACCAAAAATCTTTCTCTACATGGGGTGCGATAGATGTCCCTGGGTGAAATTTCTTAAACCCTTATAGAACCAGGAGGTTACTCCAACGTCTAGACTGAGTGGATGCATGATCGCTAAGTATCGAATACCAAGAGGCCACACTTTCTACTATGTTATGGTCGATTGGAAGGGGGTGCGGCCTTACCCGCCCTAGAGGAGGGGACAACGCTAGGCTGAGTTTGACCAACTCAAGGAATGAGTCCGTTATCGATGAGACAAGCCTGATATTGGCTGGCGGATAGTGAGGTCTCTTCCATTCACCTTGTTGCGCACGATAGGGAGGTAATCTGGTTTGGAGTGTACTAGACCCTGGTGATATTTCAGAATTGAGTTGTATTGATATGTGGTTTCAGATAAGGACTGTCATGCTTGCATTACATCTCACATATGAATTTGGCTACATGGGCCTCGCATCGCATGGCCTCGATATGGGCGATAGCATTTATGCCTTGCATCGCATGGCCTCGGTATGGCCGATAGCATTCATTCCTTGCATCGCTTAACCTTAGTATGACTAATAGCATTCATGAACTTACTAGCATGTTTCAGCATTCCTCTGATATTATATACTTGGCACTTACCGTGTGCACACACTTACAGAACCCTCTAAGCTTTTCGTAAGCTTATGCACGACCATTGCATGCAAGTGATGTTGGATCGCAGCGGCACTGAGGTAGGAGCATGTGGCAAGTCATCTTAAAGCTTTTGTCTATCTTTCTATTTCCCTTTCCATTTTATACTCAAAGTTTTTGATATAGTGGATACATGGTGATGTTTTTTTATGACTAGGTTATGCTTGTGGTTATGTTCCTTTACAAAAAAATTTATTAAAAATCCTCATTGTAGGATCGCAGGATCGAAATCTGGCATATGGGTGTCAGGAGAAGAGAATGGAGTACTACGAAGGCTGTCGGCGCCGGATTCGGTGATCAAGAATTCTGTGAGCTCAGTTTTTGAGTTTAGGGCGTGACAGAAGTTAGTATTAGAGCATAACTTAGGAATACTTGAGGATCACATCACATATCTACTATGAACTTAGGTCCTGAGCCTGAATAAATTAGTGATTTTCTGATATAGACCCTTAATGTATGTGCCTTTGCGAGTTCTCAAGGCTGACAAGCACCTTTGTTCTTTTTTGTAGACCATGCTGCCTAGGCGAGGCATCCAAGGCACCCGAGGCGCCCAAGTGACCTGAGAGGCCCCTGCACCACCACCGGAGATTCTCGCTCCACTGTCTGCAATTCCCACTCCACCACCTGAGACTCCTACAAATCCTATGCCCCCGTCCTAGACTAGCGCAACCCCTACTATACCAGTTAACGTCGATCAGTTACAGCATATGCTCCAGGCTATGACAGCCACCCTTAATGGGTAAGGCAGGCGCCCCTCTAAGACCCATGACTAGGCAGAACAGGAGCGCATGAGCGCCCTATTGTGAGATTTTCTTCAGTTCGATCCCCCGCGATTCTAAGGAGAGCCCGATCTGACCGTGCAGAGAGGTGGCATTTTCGAGTGGAGAAGATGTTCAAGACCATGAGATGTACGACCCAGCAGCGGGTCCCATTGGTAGTGTATGTACTTGAGGGTGAGGCTAAGCATTGGTGGACCTCCATCACCTATGTTGCAGTGCCTGATTTCATATGGACATGGGAGGATTTCGTGGACTGGTTTGACTAGAAGTATTTCCCCGATCACATTCGATGGCAGCGTGCGCTAGAGTTTGATACTCTGGTGCAGGAGGATATGACGGTGGCTCAGTTTTATAGAACTGTCCAGATTTACGTCATACTTGGCAGATGATGAGAGGCGGAAGGCCTATTGTTTTGAGAACGGCCTACGTTATGGTCTCTGAGGCCGTGTTATTGGGCACGAGCTCTCAACTTTTGAGGAGGCAGTACAGAGGGCCTAGATCTATGAGGTTGAGTGGGCCGACGCGCAGAGTGACTATGATCAGAGGAGAGACCAGAAGAGGCAGGCCCCCTCTGGTGGCTCCCAGCAGCATCAACCACAGTAGAGGCACACAGGCCACCCAGCCTTCTGAGCGCTAGCAACACCTCAAGCACCACCTCTGAGGCAGTTCACCGGCATCTGTTTTACGTGCGGTGAGATGGGGCACCGTATCTGGGAGTGTCCTCACCCTCAAGAGTAGCAGCAAGATCACTACAATAGCCTTCACCGTAATGTAGCAACCACGGCCACCTCAGGCACCGAGGCAGCAGTATAGGCCACCGCAATGGCAGTAGCAGCATCATGGACTTCAGAGGGGACATACACCTCCCCAGCAGGCCTAAAGAAGATTTTATGCTGCCCAGCAGGACCCTCAGTCATCAGGAGGGGTCATCGAGGTACCCTCCCTATTTTGCATGCATTGCATGTGTATTGTTTGATTCTGGTGCATCGCATTCCTTTGTGGTCAAGGATTTTTGTTGATCGACCGGTTTGCCGTTAGAGTCTGCTAGTGAGGGTTTGTCAGCATCGACACCTTGGGGAAGACTGAAGTGTTGGGCCAATTTTTCTCTTCTTATCCCATTTTGGTTAGGGATATCTTTTTGCCTACTAATCTGTTCATGTTATCAATGTCCGAGTTTAATGTCATCCTAGGTATAAATTAGATCACCGAGTATCACACCATATTGGACTACTCTGTGAGGATAGTCACGTTCTGTATACCTGGCATGCCGCAGTTCCAGTTTATACCAGAGCCTAAAGGAGAGCATCTTTCTTATCTCATGTTGTGCGCCGTTGAGGAGCCCGTTGCCTTATGTATTGACCAGCTGTCGGTCATTTGTGGTTTTCTCGATGTGTTTTGGGAGATTCTGGGGTCACCACCTCGTCGGTACACCAAGTTTCAACTTGATCTCGTGTCTGGTACTACGCCTATTTCGAAGGCCCCATATCGCATGGCACCGTTAGAGTTGTAGGAACTGTAAAAGTAGTTGGACGAGTTATGCAAGTTAGGATTTATAAGATTTGTATCTTAGTCAGTACCGTTCCGTAGACTCTCGCAGTCTTCTCGGTCGAATTTTGGCAACCTTCGACCCTTAACCGATATTTGTGCGTGACCCTGATTCGTATGCCGTCAACCTGTATCGACTCAACTCAAGACCTTTACCATAGTGACCTCGCCATCGCGATGGTTCTAATGCCGCGACTCACACGCTCAGGCGATACCCTGGTCAGGAGATGTGGACCAACGTTCAGTGGGAGGAAAATGCCGCGCGTTGCGAAACCCAAGAGAATCTCTACGGCTTGTCACATCAATCCCAATAATCAATCAAATCCCATCACATCTCATGTTAAGTACACATCACCTCTCACCCTTCCCCAAGCAACCCTCAAAGTCAAAAAGTTCTTACACCACCCATGCCTTTCTTACACAAATGGCAACAAAAGTCAAAAAGTGTCTTATACACCCATCACCACCACATCTATCACTCCATCACCCATCACTCTCTCTCTCCCTTTATAACTCTCTCTCTTTCTCATTTTCAAACACATTCTCAAGTAAGAGAAGCATCCCACGTCCAAGCCTCTCCCTCTCTTTCAAAACTCCAAGTGTGGCCCACCTTTCCTACCCCTTCATCTCCCATCTCAACCGTCTAAACCTTATCTCATCCATTGAAATCGAAGCTAAGGAGCTAAGGAACCCATAGGAGCAAGAAGATCGAACGGTGGGAGCTTGATAAGAGTAGTTTTTCATGTTTTGAAGATGGGACAAGTGAGGCCAACCGATCAATGGTTTGGATCTCACTTGGGACCCTAAGATGTGGCCGATGGTCCGCTTTGATCATCATGATCATTCCATGATGGGGCCATTCTCCATGGCCCCAATCATGATGTTTATTTCCTTGCTTTATATAGGTCATCTAGACCGTCCATATTGGTGGGGAAAGGACTCCATCGTTGAGTTTTGATTTTGATGGGCCCACATGCTTTAGGGCCCACTTGATGTATGATTTATTGCAAGGGAGGGCCCATAATGTCAGGATCCCTCCATCATGCGTGTCCCACTCTCTTTCTCTCTCTTTCCCTCCCTTTTTCATTTTCTTTTCATGTGATGATGATATGGTTGTGTGGCCCACTTGAATGAACCCCACCATGAGGCATGTATTCTATCCAAATTATCTACAAGTGGGGCCCACTTTGTGTGTGTTGTATCCACACCATCCTTTATGAGGTGGCCCACCTAGACCAGGCCCACCTCTAATGCATTTGTTATGTACAACGTTCAGCGTCCAGGGACGCTGGACGTTGTTTAGAAAATACAAATGTCAGCTTGTTTCCAAGCTCATGGGTGGCCTACTCATGTAGGCCCCACCCTAATGTATGTTGTTAATCTAAGCCGCCCATTCCCTTCCACGGCTCATTTTAGGCGTTGAGCCAAAAAATGAAGCTAATCCATTTAGCGGGTGGGCCATACCTTCCAAAACATTGGTTTTCACCATTTAAAGTTATTTTAATTTTGCTAATGGGCCGAAACCTATACAATATTGAACTCTTTGGGCTTGTCTTGAGCTAGAGGAACCAATGGACGGGGAGAATTTACCTGATGTGGGCCGCATACGTGAAAAACTATAAAAAAATTCCTTTTCAAAAAAAAATAAAAAATAAACATTAGAGGCAGCAGCAGGGCTGCAGCATTTGATGGGTGGGAAGACAGCCACCCGCGGCTCTAGCCGTGGGCCCCACCATGATGTATATTTTACATCCACACCGTTCACGAGGTGGGCCACTCCCAGCAGTGAGCCCCCTCCAAATTTTAGCTCCATCCACTGATCAGGTGGCCCACACTGCAAGAAACAGTGGGATTGAACCTCTACCATTGAAACTCCTTTTTTTGGCCACAGAAGTTTTGGATCAAGATGGAATTTGTGTTTTCCCTTTCATTTTGGTCCGCGTGACCTCATGAATAATTTGGATGAGAAATAACCATTACGGTGGGCCCCACCCCTAGGTCCATGTGACCTTATAAATAGGTTGAATGGTAAATAAACAACACAGTGGGTCCCCCCCTAGTTGGGTGGCAAATAAATATTTTAGTGGGCCCCCTGGCCATGTGTCCCTACCAACACGTTGGATGACAAATAAATATTACAGTGGACCTCTAGGTCCGTGTGGCCCATTTGATATATCCCAAGGCCCATGGGATTAGGCCCATTTGGTGTATTATAAGGCCATTGGGATTAGACCATTTGATATATCCCAAGGCCCATGGGATTAGGCCCATTTGGTGTATTATAAGGCCCATGGGATTTGACCATTTGATATATCCCAAGGCCCATGGGATTAGGCCCATTTGGTGTATTATAAGGCCCATGGGATTGGACCATTTGATATATCCCAAGGCCCTGGGGATTAGGCTCATTTGGTGTATTATAAGGCCCATGGGATTGGACCATTTGATATATTCCAAGGCCCATGGGTTAGGCCCAATTGGTTATTATAAGGCCCATGGGATCAGACCCATTTGATGTATTCTAAGGCCCATGGGATTAGGCCATTTGATGTTTTAGGGGCCCATGGGTTAAGGCCCATTGAGATGTACTAGGGCCTATGGGTTGAGGCCCATTTGATATATGGGGTCCAACTGGTGTGGCCCATTTGTTACATATAAGACCCATAAGATTAGGCCCATTTGATGCAATCTAAGGCCCACGGGTTATGACCCACTGCAATGCACATAAGACCCATTGGTGCGGCCCATTTATGTGGCCCATTTGATGAATAAAAGGCCCATATGATATGGCCCATGTGATGTATTTAAGGCCCAATAGGATGTACCTAAGGTCCATTACAATGTGTGATCCCAACAAGGATTATATAACAATATTTACGACGATCGTGCCTTGGGAGCAATGTTGGTTTGACGTCCACATTTCGAGTGTAATGTTGGTTGGATATCCACATTACGACTCTCCTTAGGGCCCATTGTTAGGCCCGTACTTGTTGTGTATAGGCCGTCTAGGCCCATCTGCATTGTAAGGATAGATCATTACTTTATCACAGGTTTAGTATAGTTCCATGACTCACGATCATACGCATCATATGTATGCTTGATATGAGAAGTGACTGATCATAGCATATGCCTTCGGCCAGATTGTTTAGGGGCTCCTGATTAGGCAGGTGTTGCCCTACATGAGCGCACGATACGCGTACGATTTGTTGCATGATTGGATAGTGTGATTCATGCATTTCGCATTGTGTGATATGGTTACTGTATGCCCTAGCGACATTGGGGCCGTAGCCTCCACAAACGCATCGTGGTTGGCAGGATTGGATACCGAAAATTCAGTTCTACATGGGGTGCTATAGATATCCTTGGGTGAAAGTCCCTAAACCCTTATGGTACCAAGAGGTTGCTCAAACGTCTAGACTGAGTGGGTACAGGAGTGTCGAGTGCCGATTACCAGACGGTCGCACTTTCTACTATGTCGTGGTCAGTTGGAAAGGGGTGCGGCCTTACTCGCCCAAGAGTAGGGGGTAAAGCTAGGCTAAGTTTGACCAGCTCGAGGAATGGGTCTGCTATCGATGAGTCGAGCCCGATATTGGCAGGCGGATAGTGAGGTCTCTTCCACTCACCTTATTGCGCGCGATGGGGTGGCAATCTGGTTTAGAGTGTACTAGACCCCGGTGATATCCCAGATTTGAGTTGTATTGATATGTGGACTTAGATGAGGATTGTATGCTTGACTTGCATCTTGCATCGCATAACCATGGTATGGCCGACATCATTCATGCTTTGCATCGTATAACCTTGGTACGGCTAACAGTATTCATGGATCCATTAGTATATTTTGTATTACTTTGATATTGTATGATCATATTACTACCTTACGCACACACTTTCACCGCCCTCTAAGCTTTCTATAAGCTTATGCACGACCGTTGTGTACAGGTGACATTAAATCGCAGCAGCATTGAGGCTTGAGCACATGGTAGATTGTTTTGGAGCTTTTGGTCTATCATCATTATATTTTCCTTTATACTCATTGTACTTGTAAATTTTTTTATCATAGTGAAAATGTAATGGAGTTTTTGGTTTTTGTTTGTGGGTTATGCCTTTGGTTATTCTTATCACGAATCAAACTGATGTTAAAAATCCTCCTCGTAGTATCCCATGATCGGAACCTAGCGAATGGGAGCTGGGAGCCGAGAATAGGGTTCTATGGAGGCTATCAGTGCCAGATTCGGTGATCGAAAATTTTGTGAGCTCGATTTCCTAGTTTGGGGCGTGACACAAGTTGGTATCAGAGCATAACTTGGGAATAATCAAGAATAACATTACATGTCTGCTATAAGATTAAAATGACCAAGTCCCAAAGTTCAAATAGCCTAGTGATCTTTCATTATCGACCCTTAATGTGTGTGCCTTCTAAAGCTTTCAAAAGTTGATAGGCTCCTTCACTCTTTCCTTTACGACATGGCGCGTGCGAGAGTGACCCGATCGACTCCCACACCACCACATGAGGATCCCGCTCCACCACCTGCGGCTCCCGCCCTACCACTTACGATGCCCATTCCACCACCATAGATTCCTACTGCCCATCCTGAGTATGCTGCTCCTCCACCAGAGACCGGTGCGGACCCGACCGTATCCATGAGTACCTCCCAGTTGCAGCAGATGTTACAGGCTGTAACAGCTGCACTTCAGGGACAGGGCAGGCACTCAGTCGTTTCACCGGCCCAGGCAGAGTAGGAGCGTTCGAGTACCCTCCTTGTGAGTTTCGACGGCTCGATCCCCTGCGTTTCCAGGGTGAGCTAGACCCGACCGTAGCTGAGAGATGGCGCACCAATGTGGAGAAGATATTCGAGACGATGAGATGTACGACTGAGCGGCGAGTTCGACTAGCCATATTTCTTCTCCATGGTGAAGCTGAGCACTGGTGGACGTCAGTCTCTCGAGCAGCAGGCACCGATTTTGTATGAACTTAGAAGGATTTTGTGGATCGGTTTGACCGACAGTACTTTCCTGATCACATCCGATGACAGCGAGCGTTGGAGTTTCAAGCCCTGGTGCAGGGAGATATGACAATAGCTAAGTATGCAGCTCGTTTTGTAACACTGTCCAGGTTTGCACCATACCTTATAGATGATGAGAAACGGAGAGCCCGCCGCTTAGAGGACGGCCTACGTTATGGTCTTCGCGGCCATGTTATTGGGCATGAGCTCCCGACTTTTGAGGAGGTGGTACGGAAGGCCCAGATTTTTTAGGCTGAGTGGGATGGTTCTCAGTCTGATCGCGGTCAGAGGAGAGACTGGAAGAGGCAGGCTCCTTCTAGTGATTCCTAGGAGCGTTGACCACAGCAGAGGTGCACAGGTCGCCCAGCCTTTCGAGCACTAACAGCACCTCTAGCACCACCTCCAAGGTAGTTCACTAGCACTTGTTTTAGGTGCGGTTCGACGGGACACCATATGTGGGAGTGTCCTAGCCCCCAGTAGCAGTAGAGAGGTCTACAGCAGACTCCACCACAGCCGCAGTAGAGACCCCCACAGCAGCAGCGACAGAAGCCCCCACCACCGAGGCCACCTCAGCAGCAGCAGCATCAGCCTCAGAGACCACAGCAGCAGAGGCAGTACTTTCGACCACCTCAGTGACCCCATCAGCAGCAGCAGTACGCTCAGAGGGGATAGGAACCTCTCCAGCTGGCTCAGGCTAGGTTCTATGCGGCTGAGCAGGATCCGCAGTCATCAGGAGGAGTCGTTGAGGGTATACTTCTAGTCTCTACCTGTATTGCACGTGTGTTGTTTGATTCCGGTGCATCGCATTCTTTTATGGCTAAGAGATTCTGTCGATCGACTGGCTAACCGTTGGAGTCTACTTGTGAGGGTCTATTAGTATTGTAAGACCCATATCCTAGTTCGTACTGTTCCTTCAACTCCTTCCTGATCAAATTCCAGCAACCTACGACCGATGATCGACGTTCGCGCTCGACCCTAAGTCGTATCCTGTATATCTAAGTCAGTTCAATCCGAGACTTGTACCATTGCGACCGCATCGTCGGTGCGGTTCTGACGTCGCGTATTACGCACCAAGGCGATACCCAAGTCAGGAGATATATGCCTACATTTAGTTCAAGGAAAATGTCGTGCAATTGAAAAACCCAAAAAGAACTAGTCAAATCAATCCCATCAATCTCATCAATCACCACATCATGTCAAGTACAACCACCCCTCCCCTAAAGTCAACTCTCTCTTACAAACCCATCCCTTACATGTCAAGTACACTTCACCCATCACTCACACCCATCCCATCCTCTCTCTCTCTCTCTCTCTCTCTCTCTCTCTCTCTCTCTCTCTCTCTCTCTCTCTCTCTCATTTTCTCCATTTCTCAAGCAAACCCCAAGCACGCCAACGTCCAAGCATTTTCCATGGGAGAGGAGAAGCTATGTGTGGCCCACTTCCTACCCCCCATCTCCACCATTCAAAGAACACCTCGACCGTTGAAATCGTCCCCTTGGAGCTTTAGATCATGTTGGCAGAAGAAAGAAGAAGAGATCTTAAGGTGGGTGCATCTTTAAGTTAGATTTCTCCATTTTTTTTATGATGTGGGTGCATCTTTAAGTTAGATTTCTCCATTTTTTTTATGATGTGGGTGCATATTTAAGTTAGATTTCTCCATTTTTTTTATGATGTGGGTGCTTCTCTCTCATTCTCTCTCCTTTTCCTTTTCTTAGTGATGATGTGGTTGTGTGGCCCACTTGGATGGACCCCACCATGAGGTATGTATTTAATCCAAGCCATTTTGTAGGTGGGGCCCACCTTATATTTGTATTGTATCCACACCACCCGAGCATTTAGTGGCCCACCTGAGCAAGGCCCACTTTAAATGCATGTATTATGGCCAACCGTCCAGCGTCCAGAGACGTTGGATGTGAAATGCAATCCAAATATATATATATATAGGCTTGGTTAAAGCCTTGGAAGGGCCACTCATATAGCCCCCACCTTAATGTATGTATTCAATCCATGTCGTCCATCCTATTCAGTGGATCATTTTAAGCGTTGAACTCAAAGATGAGGTTGATCGAGTATCTAGTGGGCCATAGTGTTGAAAACAGTATCATTACCGTTGAAATCTACCCAGATTTTTCTTACACGCTGAAAAAGGCCCAATATTGGTCTTGATAGAATTGTTATGGGCTGTGAAATCCAATGATTGGAGTGGATTCATCAGATGTGGACCCCACATCCGAAAAACCTTGGAAAAATAGGTTTTAAAAGAAAAAAATATATATAATATAAGCAGCAGAGGCTGCTGCCTCTGGACGCTGACGCGCAGGACGGCTGGCGAATGCCAGGGGGTCCCACGGCTGGCCATGTGGGCCCCACCTTGATGTATATTTTGTATCCACACCATCCATAAGGTGAACCACCTCTGAGGTGGGTCCCCTCCAAAAATCAGGCCCATCCATATCTCAAGTGGCCCACACCACAAGAAACAGCGGTGATTGAACTCTACCATTGAAACCCTTTTTTGGGCCCACGGAAGTTTTGAATCAATCTGAAATTTTCTTTTCCTCTTTATTCGGGTCTGTGTGACCATATCAACGGTTCGGATGGAAAATAAATGTTCTGATGGGCCCCACGTGGGACCCACCTCTTTGAAACGTGTTGGCTACTGTACAGCAGCTATATAGTTATTGTATTAATGTTGGCGGTAGGGTCTAAGTATGAGGCCTGTGTTATTTCCAGACCATCCATCCATAGGGCCACCCTGCACTTGCCGTACGTGCAGGGTATGGGCCAGCTTTGATATATCTGCCTTGCAGCCACGTGGTGCACGTGGAGCCAGCCATGATGTATGGATTAATCCACACTGTCCATCCAGAATAGATGCTGGACACTGCATCCTTTCAAATATATATATATATATATATATATATATATATATATATATATATATATATATATATATATATATATATATATATATTAAAAGAATATGTTATATAATATTCAATAAGTACTACATGGACATCTGGTGGGCCCCACATGAGACCCACCTGCTGCAACTGATTGGCTGAGAACTTCACACCAGCTAATAGCTGATGTATGACGTAATGTCTTGTGGCCCACCACAAGGTACGTGAGACCTGCACCGTCCAACCACGTGGACGGTATGTCCCACCTTGAGGTAATATGTTATATTGCTAGCCGTCTACCCTTTTGACATGTGTGGGGCCCACCCACACGTGTTACACGTGTAAGGTGGGGCCACCTTGCGGTAGGTATTCTATATCAGTGCCATACATATGTATTGACTCTATAAATTCTGTGGGCCTAATCATTTGGTACACCGTTCATCCAACTGACGTGGACCCCACCTTTTGTTATGTGTTGTACACACATGTGACACGTGTGATAGTGGGACCCATGTGAGCTCTGTTTCATCTACACTATCAGCACGTGCACCAGTGGGATGGCCCACCATGCGGAAATCCACCATGATGAAAGTATTTTTGACTACGCCATCCACGCCGTCCATCTATTGAAAGACACACCATAATGTATGTTTTGTAATCCACACCATCCACATATCTGAACGGTGCTGGACAATGTTTGGGACAGTGCTTTCTAATGTTTAGATGGTGCTGATTTACCTGGGTAATGTTTAGACAGTGCTGATCATTGTTAGTGGACCAAGTGCCCCATGGAATTATAGTGTGCAGTGATACGCATGTTATACCTACAACTATTGAAATGATTTTGGTGCGGCCCATGTGGTGAGGCCCACCTTTGATATATTTATGGCCCATCTATGAAGCCCACATTTGGTGTGTATGAGGCCCATTATTGAGGCCCACCTTGATGTATATGAGGCTCGTTGTTGAGGCCCACCTTGAAGTGTATGGGGTCTATTGTTGAGGCCCACCTGGATGTGTATGAGGCTCGTTGTTGAGGCCCACCTGTTTGTATTTTGACCCATGTGACAGGGCCCACTTGGCTTGTATTTCGAGGCTCATGTGATAGACCCACCTACCTTGTATTTAAGACCCATATGATAGGGCCCACCTGCTTGAATCTAAGGCCCATTAGTGCTACCCATTGATGCAACCCACTTGATGTGTATGAGGTCCATTAGTGTGGCCCATTGATACAACCCACCTATTATGTATACAAGGCCATTGGTGCGGCCTATGTAATGTGACCGACTTAATATATACGAGGCCCATTGGTGCGGCCCGTGGATGCAGTCCACTTGTTGTATTTGAGGCCCTTTGTGATATATATTGGGGCCCATGGGTTGAGACCCATTGAGATGTATTTAAGGCCCAGATATTAGGCTCGGTGTGTTATATATAGGTCTATGTAAGTGGCCCATCTGTTATGTATTTCCAGCCCAGACGATGAGGCCTATTATGATGTGTACTAAGCCCATGGAACATGACCCATTGTGGTATATTTACGGCCCGTTGGTGCGGCCCATTGCTATGGCCCATCTGATGTATACGAGGTCCGTTGGTGCGGCCCGTTGATACGACCTATGGTGATTTTATGAGGCCCTTGTGTGGGGCCATGGACCCACTATATATTCGGCCCTATATGGACCACTTCTTGAGAGAAATGTAGGTTAAATGTCCACATTGATGGGTAATGATGGTTAAAGGTACACATTGTGACCTCCCTTTAAGCCTGGTTAGGCCCATTCTCATCATTCTCTGGTGGGTTAACCCAAATGAATGGGTCCCCATTGATATTTCTTGGACCACTGTCGGTTGTCCATCTACGAACCCCTCCTTGTGTCGAGATCGATTATCGATTCTGATTTGTCTTGGCCGATCATTGAGACCTATGTGGTGTATATGCGATCCGTAGTTGAGGCCCATTATGATGCATTGGAGGGTCAGGCGATGGAATCCACTGTGATGTATATGAGGCCTATGTGAGAGGCCCATCGTGATATGTATTAAGCTCTTGAATAAGGCCTATGGTGTTGTATATTTGGCCATTGCGTGAGGTCATGGGTACGTTATATATTAGGCTCTATGTGGGTCATTCCTTGAGGGCAATGTTGGGTAAATGTCCGCATTGTCAAGGTCGATTGTTGAAGCCAATTATTGATACCGATTATGAGTATGTAACAGCATAACATCATAATACATTTCCATACGCATCATCTGTATGTTTGTTATGAGATGTGGTTAACCATTGCATATGTCATTGGATAGGTTGTTATGAGACTCCTTGATAGGCAGAGGTTATCTCACATGAGCACATAGTATGCGCAGGATTGATGCATGACTGGATTGTATGACTCATGCATCTTGCATTGTGTGTTGTGATTACTGTATGCCCTAGCGACATCAGGGTCGTAGCCTCCATAGGTATTTCGTGGATGGCCAGATGGGACACCAGAAATCTGTTCTACATGGAGTGTTATAGATATCCTTGAGTGAAAGTCCCTAAACCCTCTTAGTTTCAGAGGTTGCTCCAATGTCTAGACCGAGTGGATGCATGAGCGCATGAGGGCCGTATACCGTTAAGTTACGTCTCCCACTGAGTCGTGGTCGGTTAGAAGGGGGTGCGGCCTTACTTACCCGAGAGGAGGGGACAATGCTAGGCTGAGTCTAACCAGCTCAAGGAATGGGTCCGTTATCGACGAGCCAGGCCCAATATTGGCAGGCGGATAGTGAGGTCTCTTTCACTCACCTTGTTGAGCGCAATCGGCTGACAATCTGGTTTAAAGTATAATAGACCCCGGTGATTTTTCAGAGAGCAACTGTACTGATATGTGGACTTATTGAGTAGGAGTTACATACTCATGTATTTATTTCATTCACTATCCACTCGGGCCGGTGGTGCGCAACTAATTATGTGTACCTTCACATGATTAGGATTTCGGTTGGGTGCGCGACTAACCTGAGATCAGGAGTCTACCACATTGAGTCTGACTATCTAAATTTAGGTATGTGACTGGTTTGGATAGAAGTCCCTTGTGATGGACCCCATAGCCTGCGATACTATGTACTATCATCCCGACTTCACTCCAGCTTGGTTATTTCATTCGCACCGCATATTACATTGCATCTGCAGTGCTTAGTATTTTGGATTACCATGTTTCTGCATTGATATGGTCGTTAATACTCATACCTTGCATCGCATAACCTTGGTACGACTAATGGGATTCATAGACTTGTCAGTATATTTCCACTCATTTAGATATTGTATGATTTATGGCATTGTATCCTTGGTATCTAATATTTGTCTTGCTTTGACTCCTCATTTGCATAACTGACTTACATTGTGTACCCTGACATCGTATGTCTCATGCACTTGTCAGCATTTCCGCTTACTCTGTTATCGTGTGATTTATGACTTTGTCAGTATTTTTGTTTACTTTGATAATTCATGATCTTATCAGTATTTCTGCTTATTCAGACATTGCATGATTTATGGATTACTAGTTTTTCAGTATTGTAGGATTATGACATTATATTGAATACTTGGCACTTACCTTGTGCACATACTTTCACCACCCTCTAAGCTTTTTATAAGCTTATGCATGATAGATGCGTGCAGGTGATGTTAGGTTGTAGCAGTGTTGAGCTTGTAGCGTACAGCGGTCTCCTGGAGCTTGATTTTCGATTTATATATTTCCCTTTCAACATTGTACTCAAATAATTATATTAGTGGATATGTGATGATGATATTGTCTTTGTGAATTAGGTAATCTTGTGGTTATGCTTATTACGAGTTAAATGTACATTGACAAAAAAAATCCTCCTTGTAGGATCCCAGGATTGAAATCTGGCGTATGGACGCTAGGAGCTAAGAATGGGGTACTACAGAGGCTGTCGGCACCGAATTCCACAATCAAAATTCTTGTAAATCCAATTTTTAAGTTTGGGGCGTGACAAGTATCGACTCCCTTGGGGAGGACTGTAGTGTTGGGCCGATTTTGCTCATCTTGCCCTGTTCTAGTTGGGGATATCTTTTTACCTGCCGATCTGTTTGCATTGTCGATGTCCGACTTCGATGTCATCCTACGCATGGATTAGCTTGCCGAGTACTATGCCATATTGGACTACACCGCAAGGATGGTCACGTTCTATATACCCAGCGTGACAGTTTCAGTTCATTGCAGAGCCCAGAGGAGAGTCGTTATCTTGTTTGATGTCGTGTGTCATACAGGAGCCCATAGCAATGAGCATCGACCAGTTGCCGATAGTATGCGATTTTCCCGATGTGTTCCAGGAGATTCTGGGATTACAGCCTCGTCGACTCACCAAGTTTCAGATTGATCTTGTGCCCGATACCGTGCCTATTTCCAAGGCCCCGTATCGCATGGCACCGTTAGAGTTGCGGGAACTGCAGAAGCAGTTGGACGAGTTATGCGAGTTAGGCTTTATCAGTTCGAGCAGTTCACCATGGGGAGCGCCAGTACTCTTCATGAAGAAGGATGGCTCGTTGAGGCTCTGCATAGACTACCGCGAGCTCAACAAAGTCACGATCAAGAACAGATACCCGCTCCCTAGGATTGATGATTTGTTTGATTAGCTGCAGGGTGCACAGTTCTTTTCGAAGATCGACCTGCGTTCCGATTATCATCAGATTTCGGTCCGAGATGAGGATATTCTGAAGATAACATTCAGGACGCGTTACGGTCATTTTGAGTTCCAGGTCATGTCCTTCGGACTGACCAATGCACCTGTGATTTTCATGCAGTTGATGAACGAGGTCTTCCGCCCATACTCTATTAGTTTGTTGTAGTCTTCATCGACGACATTCTGATCTATTCGAGGACCCGTGAGGAGCACGAGCAGCATTTGGAGATTACTTTGCAGACCCTCTGCACACACCAGCTGTATGCGAATCTGGAGAAGTGCGAGTTCTGGCAGGAGGAGGTGAAGTTCCTCAGTCACGTGGTGACGAGGGAGGGTGTCGCAATGGACCCCTCGAAGGTTGAGGCAGTGCGTCAGTGGAGCCAGCCCACGACCGCGTCCGAGATTCGCAGTTTTCTTGGTTTGGCGGGCTATTACTGGCATTTCATTAAGGGCTTCTCTCGTATTGCAGCCCCGCTGACCAGGTTGACTTGGAAGGGCGCAGAGTTTATTTGAGTGACGCCCGTGAGTGATCATTTATGGAGTTGAAGGACCGTCTGATGTCTGCTCCTGTCCTCTCTCTTTCCTCTGGGAGTGACGGATTTATTGTATTCACTGATGTTTCGCATATTGGTTTGGGTGTTGTCCTGATGTAACATGGGAGACCAGTGGCCTTCGCGTCTCGTCAGCTTAAGATCCATGAGCTGAACTATCTCACGCATGATTTAGAGCTAGCAGCAGTTGTCTTCGCATTGAAGGTGTGGAGGTACTATCTTTATGAGGTCAAGTTCGGGCTCTTCTCCGACCACAAGAGCTTAAAGTATCTCTTCTCGCAATCTGAGTTAAACATGAGGCAGAGGCGCTGGATGGAACTTCTGAAAGATTATAATTTCGATCTTCATTACCACCCGGACAAGGTGAACATGGTGACAGATGCCCTCAGCCATCAGCCACGAGGCCTGGTGGTGCATATAATGATCCGAGAGTGGAGGATGCTTGAGGATGTAGCAGAGTATGATTTTGAGTTTGGCCTGCAGTCTTCTATTGTACAGTTATCGAGCCTGTCGATTCAACCCTCTCTTATCGTAAGGGTGATCGAGGCTCCGCAGGTTGACGAGTCGTTGCAGAGTTATATGGCTGAGGCTGCATCTGAGAGTCAGGCAGATTGATAGATTGGTGCAGATGGTGGACTTCGCTTCAGAGGCTGATTATGTCTCCCAGATATTCTAAAGTTGCACAGAGATCTTATGACTGAGGTATATCGATCGCGATTTTCTATCTACCCTGGCTCGACGAAGATGTACCGTGACATGAGGCGATAGTATTTTTGGGCGGGGACGAAGCGCCAGATTGCCAATTTTGTGGCCGAGTGTGACACCTGCCAGCATGTCAAGGCCGATCATCAGAGACCTCCTGGTTTATTGTAGCCGTTGAGCGTCCTTATGTGGAAGTAGGAGCACGTGTCGACAGATTTTATTATGGGTTTGCCTAGGACTCAGCACGGTCATGACGTCATTTGGGTTGTTGTGGATCGTCTGACGAAGTCAGCATATTTCCTTATGATGCATGTGACTTGGTCTATGGACCGACTTGTGAGGTTATTTATCAACGAGATTGTGAGATTGCACGGCGTTCCAGTTTCAATCGTTTCTGACAGAGATTTAAGGTTCATGTCTCGGTTTTGGAGGAGCTTCCAGCGCGCGATGGAGACTGATTTGCAGCTCAGTATAGTATACCATTCGCAGACCGATGGCCAGACTGAGAGGGTCAACCAGATCCTTGAGGATATGCTTCTGGCTTGCACGATTGATTTCGGGAGTAGCTAGGATGAGCATCTGTGATTAGCTGAATTCGCATATAATAACAGCTATCAGGCGACCATCAACATGGCTCCTTTTGAGGCACTATATGGCAGACCATGCAGATCACCGAGTTGTTGGACCGAGGTTGGAGAGCGTCGTCTCCTAGGTCTCGAGCTTGTGCAGGAGACGTCAAAGGCTATTGATGTCATCAGGCAGAGGATGCGCACAGCTCAGAGCCGATAGAAGAGTTTTGTTAATCATCGGCATCGTCCCTTGGAGTTCGATGTAGGGGACCATGTGTATCTCAAGGTCTCGCCCATGAAGGGCGTAATTCGATTTGAAGCGAAAGGCAAGCTTGCTCCGAGATTCATAGGACCTTTTGAGATCACTGGGCGCGTTGGCGCCGTGGCCTATCGGCTTACTTTACCATCTTGGTTGTCTGGAGTCCACAAAATTATTCATGTCTCTATGTTGAGGAAGTGTGGATCAGACATAGTTCCCGTTATTGATTGGCAGCCGCTGGAGGTTCATGAGGATGCTTTTTACATCAAACAGTCAGTCCATATCCTTGATCGGAAGGAGCAGGTCCTTAGAACCAAGGTCATTCTGTTGGTGAAGTTTCAATGGGGTCACCATTCTGTAGAGGAGGCTTCTTGGGAGCGCGAGGCTAAGATTCGAGAGCGTTATCCTCATCTCTTTGATGATTGATCTTGTGTTGTATTTTGTATGTTATCTCTGGTTTTATATAGTGAGGTTATGTTTCTTATTCCTTGTGAGTATGCCTATTTACGATAATTGTATAAATTTTGAGGATGAAATTTTTATTAGGAGGAGAGAACTGTAAGACCTGTATCTTAGTCCTTATAGTTCCGTAGACTCTCTGGTCTTCTCGATTGAATTTCAACAACCTTCGACCCTTAACCGATATTTACGTGTGACCCTGATTCGTATGCCGTCAACCTGTATCGACTCAACCCAAGACCTTTACCACAGCGACCGCGCCGTCACTATGGTTCCGATGCGGTGACTCGGGCGCCGAGGCGATACCCTGGTCAGGAGATGTGGGCCAACGTTCAGTGCTAGGAAAACGCCGCGCGTTGCGAAACCCAAGAGAATCTCTACGACTTATCACATCAATCTCATCAATCAATCAAATCCCATCACATCTCATGTCAAGTACACATCACCTCTCACCATTCCCCAAGCAACCCTCAAAGTCAAAAAGTTCTTACACCACCCATGCCTTTCTTACACAAATGGCAACAAAAGTCAAAAAGTGTCTTATACACCCATCACCACCACATCTATCACTCCATCACCCATCACTCTCTCTCTCCCTTTATAACTCTCTCTCTTTCTCATTTTCAAACACATTCTCAAGCAAGAGAAGCATCCCACGTCCAAGCCTCTCCCTCTCTTTCAAAACTCCAAGTGTGGCCCACCTTTCCTACCCCTTCATCTCCCATCTCAACCGTCTAAACCTTATCTCATCCATTGAAATCGAAGCTAAGGAGCTAAGGAACCCATAGGAGCAAGAAGATCGAACGGTGGGAGCTTGATAAGAGTAGTTTTTCATGTTTTGAAGATGGGACAAGTGAGGCCAACCGATCAATGGTTTGGATCTCACTTGGGACCCTAAGATGTGGCCGATGGTCCGCTTTGATCATCATGATCATTCCATGATGGGGCCATTCTCCATGGCCCCCATCATGATGTTTATTTCCTTGCTTTATATAGGTCATCTAGACAGTCCATATTGGTGGGGAAAGGACTCCATCGTTGAGTTTTGATTTTGATGGGCCCACATGCTTTAGGGCCCACTTGATGTATGATTTATTGCAAGGGAGGGCCCATAATGTCGGGATCCCTCCATCACGTGTGTCCCACTCTCTTTCTCTCTCTCTCCCTCCCTTCTTCATTTTCTTTTCATGTGATGATGATATGATTGTGTGGCCCACTTGAATGAACCCCACCATGAGGCATGTATTCTATCCAAATCATCTATAAGTGGGGCCCACTTTGTGTGTGTTGTATCCACACCATCCTCTATGAGGTGGCCCACCTAGACCAGACCCACCTCTAATGCATTTGTTATGTACAACGTCCAGCGTCCAAGGACGTTGGACATTGTTTGGAAAACACAAATGTCAGCTTATTTCCAAGCTCATGGGTGGCCCACTCATGTAGGCCCCACCCTAATGTATGTTGTTAATCCAAGCCGCCCATTCCCTTCCACGGCTCATTTTAGGCGTTGAGCCAAAAAATGAAGCTAATCCGTTCAGCGGGCTGGCCATACCTTTCAAAACAGTGGTTTTCACCATTTAAAGTTATTTTAATTTTGCTAACGGGTCGAAACCTATTCAATATTGGACTCCTTGGGCTTGTCTTAAGCTAGGGGAGCCAATGGACGGGGTGGATTTACCTGATGTGGGCCGCATACGTGAAAAACCACAAAAAAAATCTTTTTTAAAAAAAAATAAACATTAGAGGAGGCGCCTGCTGCCACTAACGCAGCAGCAGGGCTGCTGCGTTTGATGTGCGGGCGGATTGCCACCCACGGCTCTAGCCGCGAGCCCCACCATGGTGTATATTTTACATCCACACCGTTCACGAGGTGGGCCACTCCCAGCAGTGGGCCCCCTCCAAATTTTGGCTCCATCCACTGATCAATTGGCCCACACTACAAGAAATAGTGGGATTGAACCTCTACCATTGAAACTCCTTTTTTTGGCCACAGAAGTTTTGGATCAAGATGGAATTTGTGTTTTCCCTTTCATTCTGGTCCGCGTGACCTCATCAACAGTTTGGATGAGAAATAAACATTGCAGTGGGCCCCACCCCTAAGTCCACGTGACCTTATAAATAGGTTAAATGGTAAATAAACAACACGGTGGGTCCGCCCCCCTGGTTGGGTGGCAAATAAATATTTTAGTGGGCCCCCTGGCCATGTGTCCCTACCAACACGTTGGATGAAAAATAAATATTACAGTGGACCTCTAGGTCCGTGTAGCCCATTTGATATATCCCAAGGCCCATGGGATTAGGCCCATTTGGTGTATTATAAGGCCCATGGGATCAGACCCATTTGATGTATTCTAAGGCCCATGGGATTAGGCCATTTGATGTTTTAGGGGCACATGGGTTAAGGCCTATTGAGATGTACTAGGGCCTATGGTTGAGGCCCATTTGATGTACATATGGGGCCCAATTGGTGTGGCCCATTTGTTACATATAAGACCCATAAGATTAGGCCCATTTGATGTAATCTAAGGCCTACGGGTTATGACCCATTGCAATGCACATAAGACCCATTGGTGCATCCCATTTATGTGGCCCATTTAATGAATAAAAGGCCTATATGATGTGGCCCATGTGATGTATTTAAGGTCTAATGGGATGTACCTAAGGTCCATTGCAATGTGTGATCCCAACACGGATTATGTAACGATGTTTACAACGTCGTGCCTTGGGAGCAATGTTGGTTTGATGTCCACATTGCAAGTGTAATGTTGGTTAGATGTCCTACGACTCTCCTTAGGGCCCATTGTTAGGCCCATACTTATTGTGTATAGGCCGTCTAGGCCCATCTGCATTGTAAGGATAGATCATTACTTTATCATAGGTTTAGTATAGTTCCATGATTCACGATCATACGCATCATATGTATGCTTGATATGAGAAATGACTGATCATAGCATATGACTTCCGACAGATTTTTTAGGGGCTCCCGATTAGGTAGGTGTTTCCCTACATGAGCGCACGATACGTGCAGGATTTTCTGCATGATTGGATAGTGTGATTCATGGATTTCACATTGTGTGATATGGTTACTGTACACCCTAGCGACATCGGGGCTGTAGCCTCCACAAACACATCATGGTTGACCGGATTGGATACCAAAAATTTTATTCTGCATGGGGTGCTATAGATATCTCTGGGTGAAAGTCCCTAAACCCTTATGGTACCAAGAGGTTGCTCCAACGTTTAGACCGAGTGGGTACAAGAGTTCCGAGTGTCGAGTGCCGATTACCAAACGGTCGCACTTTTCACTGTGTCGTGGTCGGTTGGAAGGGAGTGCGGCCTTACCCGCCCGATAGTAGGGGGCGAAGTTAGGCTAAGTTTGACCAGCTCGAGGAATGGGTCCGCTATCGAAGAGCTGAGCCCAATATTGGCAGGCGGATAGTGAGGTCTCTTCCACTTACCTTATTACGTGTGATGGGGTGGCGATCTGGTTTAGAGTGTACTAGACCCCGGTGATATCCCAAATTTGAGCTGTATTGATATGTGGACTTAGATGAGGATTGTACGCTTGACTTGCATCTTGTATCGCATAGCCTTGGTATGGCCGACATCATTCATGCTTTGCATCGCATAACCTTGGTACCGCTAACAGTATTCATGGATCCATCAGTATATTTCGCATTACTCTGATATTGTATAATCATATTACTACCTTGTGCACACACTTTCACCACCCTCAAAGGTTTCTATGAGCTTATGCACGACCGTTACGTGCAGGTGACATTAGATCGCAGCAACGCTGAGGCTTGAGCACGTGGCAGATTGTTTTGGAGCTTTTGGTCTATCATCATTATATTTCCCTTTACGCTCATTGTACTTGTAAAGTTTTTTATCATAGTAGAAATTTAATGGAGTTTTTGGTTGTTGTTTGTGGGTTATACCTTTGGTTATGCTTATCATGAATCAAACTGATGTTGAAAATCCTCCTCGTAGTATCCCAGGATCAGAACCTGGCGAATAGGAGCTGGGAGCCGAGAATGGGTTTCTAAAGAGGCTGTCGGTGCCAGATTCAGCGATAGAGAATTTTATGAGCCCTGTTTTCGAGTTTGGGGCATGACAGTTATACGTCTAAGCAGTTCACCTTGGGGAGTGCCGATACTCTTCGTGAAGAAGAAAGATGGCTCGTTGAGGCTTTGGGTGGATTACCACGAGCTCAATAAGATCACGATTAAGAACAAGTACCCGCTCTCGAGGATTGATGATTTGTTTGATCAGTTGTAGGAGGCACAGATTTTTTTGAAGAAGACTTGCGGTCCAGTTATCATCAGGTTTAGGTCCGAGAGGAAGATTCCCAAGGATAGTCTTCCGGACGCGCTATGGTCATTTTGAGTTTCACGTCATGTCTTTCAAACTGACCAATGCGCCCGCCGTATTCATGTAGTTGATGAACGAGGGGTTTCGTCCATATCTCGATCAGTTTGTTGTGGTATTCATCGATGACATTCTAATATATTCGAGTACTCATGAGGAGCATGAGCAGCTCCAGAGATTATCTTGCAGACCCTCCACGCACATCAGCTCTATACGAAGTTGGAGAAGTGCGAGTTCTAGCAGGAAGAGGTGAAGTTCTTCGGTCACATAGTGACAAGGGAGGGTGTAGCAGTGGACCCCTCGAATATTGATACCATGCATCAGTGGGGCTAGCCCACCAACGCGTCCGAGATCCACATTTTCCTTAGTTTAGCGGGCTACTATCGGCTTTCATTAAGGGCTTCTCCCGTATTACAGCCCTATTGACCAGGTTGACTCGGAAGGGTGCTGAGTTTGTTTAGAGTGACACATGTGAGCAGGCACTTACAAAGCTAAAGGATCTTTTGACGTATACACCTGTCCTCACTCTTCCCTCTGAGAGTGATGGATTTGTAGTTTTTACCAATGCCTCGCATATTAGTTTGGGTACTATCTTGATGCAGCACGGGAAACTGGTGGCCTTCGTGTCTCGCCAGCTCAAGGTCCATGAGCAGAACTATCCCATGCATGTTCTAGAGTTGGCTGTCGTTGTCTTCACACTGAAGAGGTGAAGACACTATCTTTATGAGATTAGGTTCAAGCTCTTCTTTGACCACAAGAACTTAAAGTATCTTTTCTTACAATATGAGTTAAACATAAGGCAGAGGCACTGGATGGAGCTCCTGAAGGACTATGATTTCGATCTTCAGTACCACCTTGGCAAGGAAAACATGGTGGCAGATGCTCTTAGCTGTCAACCATAGGGCCTGGTGGTGCATATGATGATCGAAGAGAGGAGGATGCTAGAGAATATAGCATAATATGACTTCAAGTTTGGTCTGCAGTCTACAATTGTTTAGTTATCGAGGCTGTCGATTTAACCCTCTCTTTTCACAAGGGTGATCAAGGCTCAGCAGGTAGACGAGTCATTATAAGATTACCGAGCAGATGCCGCATTCAAGGAGCAATCAGATTGACAGGTTGGTTCTAATGGTGGATGTTGTTTCAAAGGCCGATTATGTGTTCCGAACGTTCCAAAGTTGCGTAGAGATCTAATGACTGAGGCACACCGATTGAAATTTACTACCCACCCGGGCTCCACAAAGATGTACCGTAATATGAGGAGGCAGTATTTTTAGGCAGGAATGAAGTGCCAGATTGCCAGTTTTATGGCTGAGTGTGACACGTGCCAGCATATCAAGGATGATCATCAGAGACCCCCAGGTCCAATGCAGCCATTGAGCATCCCGACGTGGAAGTGGGAGCACGCATCTACAGATTTTATCATGTGTTTACCGAAGACTTAGTGCAGTCATGACACCATCTTAGTTGTCATTGATCGTCTAACGAAGTCGGCACATTTTCTTACGATTCGTGCGACCTGGCCTTTGGACCGGCTTGCTAGATTATTCATCGAGGAGATAGTTAGACTCCATGGTGTTCTAGTTTTAATCATTTCTGACCGAGAAGCGAGGTTCACACCTCAATTTTGGAGGAGCTTTCAGAAGGTGATGGGGTCTGTTTTGCAGCCCAGCACCACGTATCATCTACAGACCGATGGGCAGACTGAAAGGGTCAACCAAATCCTTGAAGATATGCTCAGAACTTACGTGATTAACTTCGCAGGTAGCTAGGATGAGCATCTATGACTAGCTGAGTTTGCATACAACAACGGCTATCAGGTGACCATCGGCATGTCTCCTTTTGAGTCACTATATGGAAGACCGTGCAGATCTCCGAGTTATTGGATCGAGGTTGGGGAGCAGCGTCCCCTATGACCTAAGCTTGTGCAGATAATGTCAAAGGCTATCGATATCACTAGGTAGAGGATGCGCATAGCTTAGAGCCGACAGAAGAGTTTTGTTGATTGTCGACGTCATCCCTTGGTGTTTATCATTAGGGACCATGTGTATCTCAAGGTTTCGCTCATAAAGGGTGTGGTTCATTTTGGAGCGAAGGGTAAGCTTGTCCGGAGATTCATAGGACCTTTTAAGATCACTGGGCATGTTAGCATCATAGCCTATAGGCTTGCCTTGTCATCTCAGTTATCTAACGTCCACGACATTTTCCATGTCTGTAACACCTTGAAAATCGAGGGTCAAGCAGGAGCCCAACTCCTGAGCTCCAACACATCACTTATGCAACATAGATAATGATGATTAAATGTTGTCTGTATTAGTGCATTAAACATGAGTAGGATTATACCAAATCAGCATATCATACTCCAGAGAAAGTTAGATTACGTAAGCAGAAGACTATGATAAATACATATAAGCATATAAGTGATTATAAGTCCCCAGAGTATGAACATCACCAGGTTAAATAATTACATGTATAATACCAAAATTCAGAAAAGATAAAGTGTAATGTCATCTAGTCCATATCCCTATAGCCCCTTGGCGTAACTTCAGGTCTACATAGACCCGCTAGAGAGTTGCAGATAGGAGAACTCCTCATCATCACAGAAGGCAGGCTCCGTCTCTTATGCCTCACCATCATTTAAAACTATAACAGAGTCTGGTTGGTGTTTTAAAACAGTCCTAGAGTGGGAATGAGTGATCAACTCAGTGGAGCTATAAGGCAAAGGTTAACATGTTATCAATTCAATCAAGCAGTAATGATAAAGCAGTACAACAATCATGTCCTAAGTACTCTTATTAATGCGAGAATGAAATACGATAATGATGTATGCCCTTGCCTGCACTCTCTCTGCGACATCATCTCACAGTCGTGCATGCAACACTCCCGTTGTGCTCAACACCAACGCCAAAGGCACATGTAATGCGATGCATGTACGTGATTAGCTAAGTTCTTAATTAGACTTATTCATACAACAGGATTGAGAAGTTAAGGTACCTCCCTTTATATCATCGACCCAAACAATGATTCATCTAGGGTCGTCAATCCTAGTTACTTACATACGATGGCAGTTCTAGGTCACTGCGGAGAGGCTTGTCACCTCAGCGCAGGCCTAGTTATACTCGAGGTCACTGCGGAAAGGCTCGTCACCTTAACGTAGTCCTAGTATATACTCGAGGCCACTACGAGAGACTCGTTACTTGATTGTAGGCCGACAGCTCGAATACAATGTCCCATACCACCGTATTCGGCTCACGAGTTTGGTTTGCTCAATGGACACTACGGGGAGGCTTGTCACCCCAGCATAGGCCGACAACTCGACCACGACATCCCATACCACCATGTCTGGCTCATGAGTCTTAGTAGATTGAGGTACCAAGGTTAAACGGGCATTTCACTGGTAAGTAGTACCTTAGATTCAAGCAGTAGCATCCATACATGGTGGACATACAATGGGTTAATTGGGTTACTTGACAAGCTCGACCGGTACGAGCATAAGTTGAATTGATTGACATGGAGTGCGAAAGCATTCTGCGTGGCTTAACCATTGTCGACAAGCAGCGTATGACTCGGATTCATCTAACATGTCTTACATGGTGAAATAACCTCGGCCACTAATTCGAGAACCATTACCGATTGCCTAGACTTCATGTTAGTCCCAATCATACTTAACACAATAGGCATTCATGTGTGATGCTCAAAACAACATGTGACAAACAATTCAAATATAAATCTTGTTTAATCATTTTAACAAACACATAGCACACATATTGTTGTACATAGGCATTCATCCATAAATCACGTAATAGTAAGATAAATTATATGAAGGAGACTAACTATAAATAAGGTGATTGAGAATTATATCTCAACACCCCTAACTAAATACATTTCAATAAGCATTTTCTCATTTAGGCATTTTATCAAACACTTAGACTATACATATCAACATATATGTAATAAGTACTTATAGCAGGTATTATAGAAAATCCTTTCACAAAGGATTTGCCACACTTACAACAATCATATATCCTCAATCGATAATCATGGCAAGCACAAATACTAATTCCATATTCATTCAAACATTTCAACAAACACATAGAATGCATTAAAATCAACATAATTTATATATATGTGCAATATACGAAAAACATCGTATCTAAGCACATGTGGTAGCAATCAAGTTAGTTATAAATCATTAATTGACATTGAAAGCCTTGAAAACCATAACCTAAACGTTTATAGTCCGTACCTTTCGCCGGTAGATTCGTATCAAGATCAGTTTGAACAATACGTCTTTGTCTATGACACAACGACTACTTATAGCATGAAATAGGTTAGTTATTTCACCATTTCCTCTATTTGGATCCCTAAAACATATTAGAATTAGGATTTATTACCCAAGAACGGAGTCAAAATTGTCAGTATAGCGATACGGGTAGGATGATTCAGCACGTGGAGCGGTGGGATCGAATCCCAGCAACGATCTCTCACTTTCTCTCTCTTCTCCTCATTGTTTCCTTCTCTTTATTCTCTCTTCTCTCTCTTAGGGTTTAAAATTCATATGGAATGAGAGAGGGGTGGGTTTAGGTCCTCATAAGGCCCAGAACTGATGAAAATGGCTCCAGATGAAAGGATCTTCTAAAGTTTGAATAACTATTCATCTTTGTGCTGTATGCTGGTTTGAGTCTTGAACATGATCACTTCTACTGTTGTAGCTAGTACTTGCATTTCTCGAAGCAGTTTGTACTCGCATACTTTTGTAATATTGGAAGTAATTCTTCATTCTTGACTTGAAGCACAGTGCTTAGAGCGATGAAGTAATGTCTTGAACATTTATAACAATAAGCTAAACAAGACATAGATTAAGGTTTTGGCACCACAAAATTTGACAACCAAAGGAGCATAAAACCATAGCACTTACAATGCTCCTGAGAGCAACTGGGTTTTGAGATGGATCCTAGGTTTCTAAGTAATATAGCGTTAGCGATTCTACCGGTTTTGGGTCTTGCAGCTCGTATAAAAAGTGGTTCAAGCTAATCTACCGATTAATTCAATTTAGTACTAAATTAATTTTTGTCTAATTTCTATATAATTCGATCCTTAGCGATTTCTGCCTAAGGTGGTACTCGGGTCTTTGTACAAATTTTTTTGAGATGTTATAATGTCTCTATGTTGAGGAAGTGTGGGTAAGACATTATTCATGTTATTGATTGGTAGACGTTACATTAAGCAGCAAGTTCATATCCTTGATCGGAAGGAGCAGGTCCTCCGGACCAAGGTCATTCCCTTAGTAAAGGTTCAGTGGGGTCATCATAGTGTTGATGAGGTGTCTTGGGAGCACGAGACTGAGATTCATGAGCATTATCCCCATCTCTTCGATGTTTAATAATATATTGTGTCTTGTGCACTGTCTCCAATTTTATGTGATGATGCAAGAATTATGTCTAGTTGCGTGATAGTGTACATTTCGAGGATAAAATTTTTATTAGGAAGGGAGAACTGTAAGGCCTGTATCCTAGTCCGTACCATTCCACTGACTCTTGCGATCCTCCCCATCGAATTTTGACAACTCACGACCTATAAACAATATTTGCGCATAACCCTAAGTCACATCCCGGAGATCTAAGTTGACTCGACCAGAGACCAGTACTATTACAACCACAGCGTCGCTGTGGTTCAAATGCCGCGTCTTGCATACTAATGCGATACCTAGGCTAGGAATTATGGGCCAACATCTATTTCGAGGAAAACGTCGTGCATTACAAATCCCAAGAGAATCTCTACTCAAACATCACATCAATCAATCAATCACTAGTCAAGTACACAACCCATCACTCAACCCATCACACCCGTCCCTCTTACACAAGCCATCCCTAAAGTCAACTCTTCCTTACAACAACCCATCCCTCTCTCCTTACATCTCATCTCTCTCTCATTTTCTCCACCATTTTTCAAGAACCAAAGAGAGTGGATGTCCAAGCTTCCCAAGAAGAGATCCAAGTGTGACCCACTTCCTACCCCCTCATCTCTCATCTCAACCATTTAATCTTCATCATCCTCCGTCTAAGTTGAAGACAAGGAGCTAAGGAAGCCATAGAATCAAGAAGATTAGCAATCGGTGGATTAGATGGTAATTTTAGTGATGGACCAAGTACGGCCTACCAATTGATGGTATGGATCCTACTTTGGACCCACCATGATTCATACCAATTGATGGTATGGATCCTACCAATCGATGTTTATTTTCTTATTGTAAAAAGGTCATCTAGACCTTGATCTTGTGAGTGATCTAGGATTTTCACCATTGATCTTGATGATTTGAAGGCCCACATGTGGTGGGATCCATTTGATGTATGCATTGTAATTGTTAGAGGAGCTCATAGTGGCGGAGCGACTCTGCTTCACATTCTCTTTCTCTCCCCTGATTGAATGGCCCACCCATGATGTATGTATTTTTATCCACACCGTCCACATGTATTAGGACACACCTGCTGTCCGCAAAGGGCCCACCTTGATGCCCATTTCCAAGTGAGCCTAGATGGAGAGGAAATCACAAATATTAGTTTGGTCCAACAGGTCGGCCACGCTGATGTGTACCCCACCTTGATGCATGACACATCCACGTCATCCATCTAGCGGGCCAACCGTGATGTATGAGTCTTATCATCACCATCCAGTGGTCTAGACGGTGAGACCCACCTTAATGTTTGTGTTTTTCCACGTCGTCCATGCTGTCTCCGGCACGTGGGGCCCACCTGGGTGACTGCTGCCTCCAGCACGTGGGACCCACCTCTGTGGAAGTGAATTGGCTAGGGTACCTCACACCATCTATATAGTTGTTGTATTGACGTCAGTAAGCTCTGTGGGTCTTAGCTGTATAGCTGTTGTTTTAACGTGAACAAGTTTTGTGGGTCTGATGAAAAGGTATGTGTTCATCCTAACCGTCCACCCGTGTGGAGACCCACATGACATATGTGTTTTATATATACTGTCCGTCCATCTGGATGTGACCCATCTGAGGTATGGATATCATTCAAGCCGTCCATCCACCTTACAGCAGCAAGATAGCTATATCATGACGTCAGCAAGTTGTCTGGGTCTAATCATGAGGTATGTATATCCACACCATCCATTTTGCTGGACGGTGGGACCCACCGTTGATGTATATGTTTTATATCCAAACCATCCCTTTTTGGGCATGGGACCCACCCACACGTGCTACACGTGTGGGGTGGGGGCCACCTTGATGTATGTGTTTTAGCTACGCCGTCCAGTTCACTGGACGTGCGGCCTACTTGATATATGTGTTCTATATCCATGATGTTCATCTGGTGGGCTCATTTGGAAGGTGCAAGCCCACTTTCTGCTTGTGTAGGGCCCACCTGATGTGAGGCCCAATGTGATGTATTTGAGGTCCAGATGGTGAGGCCCATTACGATATATTTGAGATGCAGATGGTGAGGCCCATTGTGATGAATTTGAGGCTCATGAGTGAGTCTATTTTTTCTGGAGTTTGGTCAGCCTAACTTTTGGTTCAGCCAACCTTACTTCTTCGGCTCACCTAATTTAGTTTAGGCTAAAAATTGAAATCTGTTAAAAAATCGGCCAACCTAACTTTTGGTTCAGCTAGCCTAACTTGAAATTGGGCCAGCCCAAGTGAAGTTCAGGTGAAATTCTAATAATGTAAAATTTTAAATTTTGGTAGAATTCATCCAGCCGAATTGGACATTCGGTCTGCTAAATTGGACATTTGGTTAGCCAAATTTTAGATAAATTTTATCCCGCGAAATCCGATAGCCATTGGAATGATTTCGGTGGAATCCGACCAATCAAACCTATTCTCAAGCTAGCCAAATTTCCAAACCCATTAGCTATAAATAGAGGCTTTCTCTCATTCTAAACTACAACAAAAAATCACTCTAAACCTTGCGTAAGTCAGAGAAAAACTCTGATTCTCGACAAGCATATTGTGCGGTATTTATAAATTGTTTTTAAGCTTATTCAATTCCCTTTCTAAAGATTATTTCAATCTCATTTTAAGGAGGTGTTTACACTCCTCTTGAGATTTAAGGGAATTGAATCAGTAGCATTAGGGTTTTCATTTTCCAAAATTCTTTAGAACCCTATACTCTTTTTGTTGAGCAAATATAGCCTCATCTACATACAAGAAAGAAGATCTCTGTTACAAGCTTCTACTGGATCTTTGAAACTACGTTTGAAGATAAATATTTTACTTTATTTCATTTTAGGTTATTTTAAGATAGCCTGTAAAAATCTCAGCGGGTTGATTTATGATATCCCATGAAAATCACAAAGTGGGTTTTTTTATGTGATAGTTCGTGAAAAAAAAAAGGTTTTTTATTGTGGTAAGAGTGTGAAAATCACAAGGAACTGTATAAGGTTGTTAAGGTGAACTTGTGAAAACCTTGAGATAGTGAAAGCCAAAATTACAAGAATGGTAATTTTGGGAGTGGAGTATGTGTGGCTTTTAAGCACCAAACCACTATAATTCATTGTGCCTTTGTGATGAATGCTTTATTCTATTTTTTTGTGGCGAATGTTATTTCTATTTCATTCTTTGTGGTGAATGTTGTATCTTCTATTGCTAGTTTAAAAGATTAATTTTAAATACATTTGTGAAATAATGTTCTCCTAGATAATAATTTAGGTGAAATTTGTCCTACGAATTATTTGGAATTAAGGTTTCAATACTTGAGCAATTGAGATTTTATATTCTTTATATATTTTGCTTTTGTTTCGATTATATGGCATTATCATATTCAGCACCCCCCCCCCCCCCCCCCCCCCCCCCCCCCCAATCGATTGCTCGCCTTTTCAATCTCTCTCTCTCTCTCTCTCTCTCTCTCTCTCTCTCTCTCTCTCTCTCTCTCTCTCTATATATATATATATATATATATATATATATATATATCCAAAATTTTAGGGCTTTTAAAATTTGGGGATTTACATGTCTCCTGGTTAGGGATTCTAACAAGATAATGGTGGATTCCATTTTTGGTTTGTGATAAAAGAATTGACTTTTGGATTGGGAAAAATTGGAAACTTGATTTTTAAGGGTTTAGCAATTCTTTTTAAAATAAAACAAATCAAATTCGATTTTTGGATTGGGACAAGAAATTGGGAAACCTGATTTTTTTTATAGTGTTTACCAATTCAGTTTGGAATAAAATAGATATCGAATTTGACAACGCTTTCTGTGCGAGAACAGTCATCAGACATTGGATCAACAACTACAATTTATTTTTTAATTTGGGATATAACAAATATCGACAAAAATTTTGGTAACAAGATTTTTTTTATCATTCTTTTTTTGAAAATTGAAAGGTAATTGTTGCGGATGGAGATGGCTTTTATTATCAAAATAATTCATGTTAGATCATACATACCTGGCTTCAAATTGTCACTAAATATAAATTATTTAATGTAGCCAATCAATAGAATTTATTTAATAAGAAGAAATTTCATTTTTAAACTAAATTCCTTTGAATGAGACTAACTGTTTCTCTTATGTCAAGGGGTTTATTGTCATGCCCCAAAAATCGGCACCCGAGTACAGAGGCCTCGGTCTCGAGTTTCCCAGTGTAAACCAAACGAAATGCATGTGTGACCTCATATAGATGCACATTCAATGCACATGCGAATAATTAGAGTAGCACAATTCAACTTAGTGGATCCAAAGCGAGGTAGTGATAACAAGAATCCATAAATAGAGGGATAACAATCAAAGTACCATCCAAGTAGTGGTGTCTGCCCAAATGGGGACTATATGAGACACAATAAGAATTCTACAATACAACTATTGGAGTCCACCTAGCTGAGGACTCCAAATATATAGATCCTCAAAATGTACAAAAAGGAGAGAGGTGAGGCACTCTGCCTAAGCCTGCCCATCAATCAACTGGAAGTATGGGGTGTTATTAACAGGGTCCACTATGTCTCATCTAATGTGTTAGTCTCAGTGGTACCTACATCAATAGCATTACTTGGTTGGTGTTTTAAAACAACATCCAAGGTGGGAGTGAGTAGTTAACTCAGTGGCTCCATTTTTTAAGTTACACATGCTATCAACACAATCAAGCATATGCAATGATAGCATTACAAAATAAACAATTTTTAAGTTAATTATTTAAATGCATGGATGACATGTTGATATATACAATGGTTGGCCCGCAGCACAACCCAACAATGTTTAACATGATGCATGCTTGAAATCAACGATACTAATATAGAATCACATCAATGCTATTGTTAGAGAGGTCTTCAAGATATGCGCAATGGTTGGCTCATAACACAACCCACCCATGTAATAATATGCATAATTAGCTAAGTAATTATTATTTTCGATTCAAATAGTAGGTTGGCGAAGCTAGGATACATCCATTCTATCAATTGTTGTTCACAACCCCAAGTGTAGGGTCTAGATATATTAATAATCTCAATGAGACCGAGGTCGAATCCAAAAGGACTAATCTTGTATGTTTCTGAAAATAACTAGAAGTAGAACTAGAAGAAGTAAATCTAAAATCTGGAATAAAGGAAGAATTGTGAATATTGTGTAAACTATTAATTAAAAGTGGAAACTAGGGTGCCAAGGATCCAATTGTAGCAATTGAGATGATACCTTGCTTGATTCAAGAGATCCAACTGGAATCAGAGTCCTCTCTTATCCAATTAGCTATCCAATTAGAAAGAGAGATGATTAAATCTCTGAACTTCTCATTGATTCAGCCTTAATGGTAGAGGATTGTGAGGATTTGGAAGGAATTCGGTCACCCAACCATGCCCCGGAGATGATGGTAAACAAAAAAAAAAGATATCTAAAGCTATCGTTGATCTATTATAATTTGAGTCATAACAAACCATTGAAAAGTGAAAATATTCTTTAAAATCAACTAGAAATCAATAAAGTTTGACATAAACATGAAACAAAGTAAAGTAAGCATCCCAACCATGCTACAAGCTTCACCTCTGAGCCCTTGCTAAGAGGTTTAGTTAACCATAAACATGATTAAAGTAAAAACTTTTAAATAAAACATAAAAACAACTAAGGAAGAAGAAGAAAAACTCTTGGCGGTGGCTCTCCACTCTTTTTCTCCACTCCTTAAGCCCTAAAAGATTCTTTGGAGCATCCTAGGAACTCCTATTTATAATTGGGGAATTTCAACTTTCGCACCGAGTTGAAAAAGTCCGGAAACTGCCTCAAATTTACATAGTTCGCGCAAAATCTGACTGGTCAAGGATCATGTGAATTTAAAAGATCAGGTTGCTGGAATTCGAGCCAAAGTTTCTTGGCCTAGTTAAACCAAAGCTTGGGCTAGTTGAACAACACGCAAATTCCTTCTTTTCACTTCGAATCTTCGATTCTCTTCATTCTTCACTTCGTTTCCTTGGATCTTTGGCATGTGAATTCTTCAATCTTGTTCTTGTAAGATCCATCCCTTGCCTTGGTGAATCCATATTTTTAACATTCTTTTCAATTCAAGCTCTCAGATTCACCTTGCAACACAAACATATATAAAATATACCATTGAGCTTTATCATGCTCATAAAACCAAGATATAAATAGGGAAAAATCTATAATATTTGACACTTAACACACTACCCAACCAACATTTTGATAGTCCCTAGCAAAATATGCGTGAAGTAATCTTCAATTCTCCACATTCAAATCTTTTTCGGAAATTAATCCTGTATGCAATCAAGTATGAATGAGTAGAATTAAGATGAGAAAGCGGAATTTTGAAAACTTAGTCAAATCACATAAGCAATCAATCAAATAGGTTCTTTATCATTTAATTCAGAGCATAAGTTCATATACCAAGTTTTCCAATGTGCTTAGTGCAAATCAAATTACTTCTCATAAAAATACTATATTTTCATAATGTTAGTCATGCTCATCATTTCAAGATTGGTTGAAAACTCAAGTACTAATTCTAAACTTATCCCCCTTTTTCTTCTTTTTCCAGTTTTTCATTTTATATCGAAGGTCACTTTTTATTTATTAATTCTTTTCAGTCTTTTTAAAAATTTCATTCTTTTTCAGACTTTTCATTCTTTTCACCATACATAACATTTTTGTCGATCTCCTATTTCTTAACTGGTTCTTTTCATCTTTTAAGGCGGATAAAATTCTCCAGACTGAATTCTCAACATCTATCAATGATTTACATACTAACCATTAGAAATTCTAGCATCATTCATAAAAAGTAGTTTGAACGTGTCTTATGACTTAGATTAACATGATATTCAAACTTCCTCTTAATCAACTGAGTATAAGAACTTAGGTGATAGGTTACTTGGTTGATTAAACTCCAACAATTCAAAATTCAATCTCTGGCACATCATCATACTCAAAGCATTCATAAATACACAAATTATGAAAAATTTCCACAATTTTTGCTCAAAACTAAGAAAACGCTGATTAGTTTACGTAATCCACACCCCCAACCTAAAATCTATATTGATCACAATATAAAAGATACAAGCATGTAATGCATATAAGGCAACGAAAAGAAAGGAGTAGTGAAGGAAAGGTAGTACCTGAAGAATGCGAATTGCAGCTTTTTCGAGGATCTCAAAACGAAGATGGGATAGCACACAGACTAAACAATGGAAAGCAAACTATCCTACTCCTAAATCCTATGAAAACAATAAACCTAACTTCACCTCCATCAGACTAGGAGATCAATCTCGGTAGACAGGATCAATCAGAGGTATAGGCATGTTCATTTACTTTAAAAGTATTGTCATTGTTTAGATTCTTTATCTCAACGGCCCCATTAGGATAGACATTAGTAACTGTGAAAGGGTCGGTCCAATGAGATCAGAGTTTACCCAGAAAAAGATGTAACCGAGAATTGTACAAAAGGACTTTTTGACCAATTAAGAATGATTTTCGAATGATGTTCCTATTGTGGAATACCTTCATCCTGTCCTTATAAATTTTTGAGTTTTTGTATGCGTCATTCTGGATTTCCTCGAGTTTGTTCAGTTGGAGTTTGCGCAGCGAGCCAATGTTATCCAGGTTAAAATTTAGATTTTTGATAGCCTAATAGGCTTTATGTTCCAATTCCATAGGTAAGTGGTAAGCTTTTCTATAAATGAGTTTAAAGGGAGAAATTCCAATGGGGGTCTTAAAAGTTGTACAGTATGCCCTTCAAGCATCAGTTAAGCAGATTAACCAAGCCTTACAGTCAGGGTTAACTGTTTTCTTCAAAATGTGTTGGATTTTCCTATTGAAAATCTCAGCTTGAACACTTGTCTGCAGGTGGTATGGAGTGCTCACCATATGAGAGATGTCGTATTTCTTCATTAAGTTTATGAATGGCCTATTATAAAAATGTGAACCTCCATCACTAATGATGGCTCAAGGTGTTCCGAACCAAGAAAGGATGTTTTCTTTTAAGAATTTAATGATTGTTTGATGCTTATTGTTCTGGCACGGGATCACTTCGACCATTTAGTGACAGTCTACTGCTAGTAGAATATATAAATTCCCAAAGGATTGGAGGAATGGTCCCATGAATTGATGCCCCAACAATCAAATGCTTCAATGATTAAAATAGGGTTTAGAGGCATCATATTTCGACGGGACAATGCTCCTAATTTTTGACAACGCTGACAAGCTTTCAAAACTCATGAGTACCATTGAACATAGTGGGCCAGTAAAAGCTGCACTGCAGAATTTTGGTCATGGTCTTTTTAGCAAAAAAGTGACCACCACAGGCCTAAGAATGATAGAAGGAGATGACACTTTGGTGGTCATTGTCTAGCACACATCTCCTTAGAATTTGGTCTGAGCAATACTTAAACAAATATGGATCATCCCAGAAGAACTTACATACCTCGTCGAAGAACTTTTTCTTATCTTACGCAGTCCAATGTGTCGGTGTGAAACCTATAGCAAGATAATTTGTAATGTCAGGATACCAAGGTAGTTGGGAGAGTTTAAACAATTGTTCGTTAGGGAACATGTATTTTATAAGTATCGACTCAAGGGAATCAGGGGGATCAAGTCTTAAAAGATGGTCAGCCACTATGTTTTCTACTACCTTTTTGTCATGTATTTCTAAATCAAATTCCTGAAGTAAGAGGATCTGTCTTATCAAACGGGGCTTAGTATCATTTTTATAAAGAAGGTACTTCAGGGGCGCATGATTAGTGTAAATGATGATCTTAGATTCGATCAAGTAGGACCTAAATTTATCCAAAGTGAATACTACGGTAAAGAGTTCCTTCTTTATGGTAGAGTAATTCACTTGGGTAGGATTTAGAGTTTTACTTACATAATGAATAATGTAGGGCTTCTTCTCTTTTCTCTAGCCTAACACTGCCCCAATAGTATATTTAGACACGTCACACATAATTTCAAAAGGGATGTTCCATTCGGATGGCGCATGATAGGTGCAGTTGTTAACATGCCCTTAAGCTTAGTGAAAGCTTCCTGGCATTACTCAGTCCACTTGTATGGTACGTCCTTTTAAAGTAGATTGCATAAAGGATAAGAGAGATAACCAAAGTCCTTATGAATTTTTTATAAAATCCAACGTGTCCTAAGAAGGATCGCACGTCTCATATGCTCTTGGGTGGAGGTAGGTTAAAGATGAGATCAATTTTATCCTTATTCACCTTTTTTTTTTACACGCGCACACACACCCCACACACTCACGCTGGTGGAATTTCACCACCTATGGGTACTCGAACCCTTGACCAGGAGTTGACACTCTTGAGAGTCTACCACCCAAGCAAGGGTAAGGACCCTATCCTTATCTACCTTAATTCCCTTGGACAAGATGATACGTATAAGAATAATTCCCTTACGAACCATGAAATGACACTTCTCCCAATTCAGTACCAAATTCTTTTCCTCGCATCACTTCGGCATATTTTTTAAATTTTCCAAAGATTTGCTGAAGTATGGACTAAAGAGAGAGAATTCGTCCATGAAAAACTCCAAATATCACCCCACCATATCAGAAAAAACACTCAACATGCATCGCTAAAAAGTAGCGAGGGCATTACACAGTCCGAATGGCATCCTTCGGTAAGAAAAAGTGTCATAAGGACGTGTAAATATTATCTTTTCTTAATCTTTAAGGGATATCTCTATCTGATTGTAGCCCGAATATCCATTAAGGAAGCAATAGTAAGAGTGACCAACTAGCCTTTCTAAGATTTGATCAATGACGGGCAAAGGAAAGTGATCCTTCCTCATGACAGTATTCAACTTCCCGTAGTCAATGCATATTCTCCAACTCAACTAGTGGTGACTCTAGTTGGCACGAGTTCATTGTTAGCATTAACTATGATGGTAATTCTGGACTTCTTAGGAACCACCTGAGTTGGACTCACTCATTGACTATCGGATATAAGGCATAAGATACCAACATCCTATAACTTAAGAACCTCGGCCTTAACTACTTCTTTCATTTTTGGATTTAATCGACATTGTGGGTGGAGGTCTTCATGTTATCTTCAAGATGAATGCAATGAGTACAAATCAAAAGATCAATTCCCTTAAGATCCGCAATCGACAATCTGAGGACCCCTTTGTGCTTAATGAGAGTGGAACTAAGCAGACTCTCCTATTCTTTCTCAAGGTGGGATGAAATCACTACCGAGTATATCTCATCTTGACCTGAGTAGACATATTTAAGATTATAGGGCAAAGGTTTTAGGTCAAGCTTCAACGCTTTGAGGCTATACGATAGAGGCACTATGTCAGTTTGGGGCAGTTTCTCAAATTATGTCCTCCACCGGTTAACTTCAAGTATCGGTGCAGTATCAAGCATGGCATCCATCTACTTAATCGTGTCATCATCCAAATCAGGGGAGTGAGCCAAGCACGTCTCTAAATGGTCAGAGTATAGAGTCAAAAGAGCTCTATCTTCCACGAAAGAGTCAATCACATTAATTTCGTGGGCATCGTCATCATACTCTTCTTATTTACACATATTGAAAAAGATATTGAGCTCCAATGTCATATTTTCGAAAGATAAACTCATAACTCTATTCTTGCAATTAACGATTGCATTTGATGTAGCAAGGAATGGGCGACTAAGAATGACAGGGATTTGAGTGCTCATATCCATGATGGGTTGAGTATCCAGGATGATAAAATCTACTGGATAATAGAATTTTTCAACCTAGACCAACAAATCCTCAATTATCCCTCTCGGTACACGAACTGATCGATCAACAAGCTGTAATGTGGTCCAAGTGGTTTTTAGTTCTCCTAAACCCAGTTGTTCGTAGACCAAGTAAGGAATCATATTTATGCTTGCCCCCAAGTCAAGAAGAGTGTGCTCAATCCGGTAGTTCCCAATTACACAAGTGATGGTTAGGCTACCAGGATCCTTGTATTTTTGTGGCACATCTTACTTGAGGATGGCACTCACTTGTTAGAAATACTTTCATTTAAATACTTTACCACCTTTTGGTAGTGCACAAATATTTTAAAATTTTGGCATATGAAGGAATTTGTTTCACAGCATCTACAAGAGGAATATTGACCTTCATTTGTTTCAACACCTCTAAAATATCCTGAGAGTTAACTAGTGGTTTTGGTGCAATCAACCGTTGGAGAAATGTTGCATTTGGCTTACTCTGCGATTCTAATTCGAACCCATATGGAGCAGTACTAGGTCTATCATTTTCATCTACTTTTGGGTCCTTAGGCTTTTCAACCCTTATCGGAATAGTTTTGTCAATTGTCTTTCCACTCCTAAGAGTGGTGATAGACTTCGCTTACTCCATCTGATTTGAAGAGCTTGGATCACTTATTTTGTTTTACAGTTTTTGATTGGGGAGAGGTTGGGCAGGAAGCATCCCCTACTCCGTAACCATAACACGTGAATCTATCTTTTCCATAAACTTTGTAAGCTCTTGTAATGTTTGGATAAGCTCTTAAGTTTGTGTGGAATTAGGAACCAGTTCCTCTTGAGGTTTCCCTTGATTTAAAAGTTGGTTAAGGATTCCTTGAGGAGTAGCAGTTTGTCCATTCCTCCAACTAAAATTTGGATGATTCCTCCAACTTGAATTATATGTATTGGATGTAGGTCCTCTGAAAGGCCTTTGGTAGTTGTTTATGACATTTGACTGCTCATTTAATATCTCTTGAAAAGTAGGAATTGTTGGGCAATTTTCAGTCGTATGTATGTTGCAGGCAAAAATACTTCCTCAGCCTTATCCTTCTTAAGTTCCATAGCCTCGATTTTCCTTGTAGGACTGGCCACTTTAGCATTTAGATCATCTTCCTCGTTCAAAACATACATTTTGTTCCTCTCCTTTGATTGAGTAGGCTTAGAAGTGGTGTTAGGCCTTGGGGAGATATCACATGATTGTGTGTTTTTAGCGAGTTTGTTAAAGTACTGCCCCACACATTATCGACATCTTTGTTCATGAATTCCCCATTGCACATCGTCTCAACCATTTGGTGCGTGGAAGATGTCAGTCCTTTGTAGAAGAAACTTGTTATGCGCCACGTTTCAAAACCGTGTTGTTGGCATGAAATGACAAGATCCTTGAATCGTTCCTAACGTTGGAAGAATATTTCATCTTCCTTTTGGGCGAAGATCATGATAGACTTTCTGAGGGTGTTCATTTTATGGTATGGGAAAATTTTCATAATAAACTCCCTTGTCATGCCGTTACATCTGTCAATTGATCGTGGACATAGTGAGTGTTGAAATAACGGTGAAGACCGCTTAAGTTGAAGTAGGAATATGTCAATATGTCCTAGAGGGGGGTGAATAGGACTTTTTAAAGATTTATAAGTTATTTTTCAATTCTATCACACTAATCCTATCACAGAGTACAAATTAGGATTACTCAAAAATTAACTCTACTGGCTTCCAAGCCTGATAGAGGATCCAATCACAACTACTTGTAAGATAAACAAATTTATGAATCAGATTGTGATGGATATGACTGTGTGTACATAAGATGTGATTTCAGATAATCATATATAAAGGCATGTAAGACAATCACATAAATGAAAGACAATATCAATCTCAAACACAGTCATTTTATAGTGGTTTGACTACTTGTCTACTCCACTCCCGGCTTCCACACTCAACCCTTGAGTGACCGAATTTCACTAAGGAGGTTTCTCATGGTTCACCTCAAACCTAAGGTTTTAAATCAGGTTCACCTTCAACCTTTACAGAGGTTTCTACTCGGTTCACCTCAAACCCTAGAGTTTTGCTGGCGTACTCCTAACCAGATGTTTATGCCCATACAGGGAAAGGGTCCACACAACGCACCCGGAGATTTCTACTCGGTTCACCTCTAACCCTGGAGTTTTGCTGGCGTACTCCTAACCAGATGTTTATGCTCTCCACAGAGCAAGGGTCCACACAACGCACCCGGAGGTTTCTACTCGGTTCACTTCTAACCCTAGAGTTTTGCTGGCGTACTCCTAACCAGATGTTTATGATCTTCACAGAGTAAGGGTCCACACAACGCACCCCGCACATACACTCCCATCGGAGGCCTCCTTCGAGGACTTCAAAGGGTGAGCAACACTTAAAACTCAATCCTAGAAAGGAATGATCATAAATGTCCTCTAGACTCTAGATACTTACAAATAAGTTGATGAGTCCCATTTAGCGCAATGATGAAGATCTCCTTCTTGTTGATTTTCAGCTCCCTTGATCCGCAACACAAAGGTGTATCTATACTAGGCTTTAGGTTGGGTCAAGCTTATGATGGAATACCACTCTCTAAAAATTTTCTTATAAGGAATATAAAGTGGTTCCAATCATCTATGCATTCAAGGCATCCCAGCTTAATGATTTGCCATTAAGATAGTAGCTGAAGGATCCTTGAATGCAGAAGTTCATTCCCCAATCCACTCTATGAGATATCAATGATGAAGGTGGATTGGAGGATGAACTTCTTGAGAGAAAGGGCTTAGGTAAATGATAGGAAGGTTAAAACTCTCAAAAGCACTCTCTTCTTTCTCTACCAGCAATAAAGACTAATCTCTCTATATATAGGCAAAAGGTTCCAACGGATATAAACAGTCATATTTATGACAGAGTTCGATATCATCGAGCAGTCATCGATATGATCGACCGTATACTCTCGATTGTATCGGCAGACCTCTCAATGATACAAACTCAATTGTCATTTCACTTTTAGAAACCTTTCGCCAACTGGTCGATGGGATCGAGACACACATCGATGTTATCGGATTTTGAACTTCGATTCCATCGAGCGATAGATCGATCTATCGACAGGTGAAAATAAGAGAGAAGCCTTGAAGAATTTCAGGTTCTACAGATATGATCAGGGAATAGTCCATGTCATCAAAATTTGTACATCGATCATATCGGAGACCTTGTCGATGGGATCGATAAATCGTATAGATTTACCTATAAGTTTGCTGGACGATTTTTGTCCAGACTCGATCCAATCGATGAGGTCTCGATATGATCGATATATGAATATCGATTTATCGACTGGCACCCTGATCAACATTAAAAATAACCTAAAATTCATGCTGGTGAAAACATGCACCCACAATCGATATGATCGACTGACTTCCGATATGATCGATATTTGAGTTCAGATTGAATCGGACAGTCATCGATATATCGAAGCTTATGTTAGTTTTCTTTAAAAAAATAGGGGCGCCGAAAAACAGTCTGTCGATAGTATCGATCCTCTTCCGATAGGATCGATATTCGAATATCGATGATATCAACTCACCAGTTGATATATCGATAAATCATCCAGATGATTGTTTGATTGCTGGACGTATTTTGTCCTCACTTGATTGTATCGATTTGAGATGCCGAGGACATCGACAGAGCTGGTCGATCATATCGAAAGGGTAATCGATATAATCGACAGTGTAAGAAAAAATTTAAAGATTTTTCTTTTTGGTAAAAAGTTTTCTTACACAGAAACCCTAAGATGGTCCAGTTCTTTTTAAGGGTTTTAATCACCTGGTGTTTTGGAACATGGGATGTGAGGTTATGATTTACCTATGGCGAGCTTCTACACATCCAGTTGAGGTAGACGCTTGACTTGATCTTCCTGTTAGGTGTTGTTGTCTGACTGACTCAACTTACAACGTAATTGACAAACCAGGGCACGTAGTAGGTGCACTTTCAATCTCCCCCTTTGTCAATTACATGATAAAATACCCAAAACACCCTAGGAACATATCTAGAAAGATACATCCTAAATTGTGTGTACATGTATTAACACAATTTTATAAATTCTATATACCCATGTACACACCCAGTAAGTTTTACCCCTTACTTCAAAAACTCCCCCTTTCTTGTTGCGGCTGCTCCCCCTAACACCTGCAACAAAGATATACAATCCGCTTGGGGTTTTGAATTATTCTCCCCCTTTATATCAGTCATTGGCAAAGGCATAAGACGTGATATTAACTGAAGAATTTAAGTATATGGGAGAACTATCAGATATAGATGTATATAGAGAAAATTAGTGTAGAGCATACATCAGTTTCAGAAGATATAGAGGCATGATAAATAAAGCATTGATATGACCAGATAAGGTAATAATGAAAAACACATGCATTCTATATCAGACAGGAGATAAACCAAGAGAGCACATATGATAGTATGGAGGGAACAGTGAGAATTACATTCAGCCATATTTAACAAAATATCCAACACTCATACTGCCCCAGACAATAGTAGAAGAACAGAAAACCATCAAAAGACTATGTAACACCCTAAAAATCGGGGGTCGTGTATAAACTCAACTCCTGAGTTCCAGACCGTCACTTATGCAACAAAATGATTATGATTCAATGTTGTCTGAGTTAAAGTATTCACATGAGTAAAAGTATACCAAAACTGCAATTCATACTCCAGATCCAGTGATAAAAGCAAGCGGAAGACTAAACAATATATATATCACTGTATGGAAAAACAAAGTAGATCTCAACTGTCACTAAAGTATGAATGTCTCTGAGTCTCATATACATATACATGAACAAAATCAAATGTTCAAAATAGTCTCACTGAAGTCCCATCAACCCAGGTCACCTAAGCAAAGCCATCATGGTACTGCATGTACGAGAACTCGTCCTGGTCCTCGTCAAAGTCTGGCTCTGCCTCCTGGATCTCAGCATCACCTGCATCTAAAACAGGGTCTGGTGGGTGTTGCAAACACCATCCCGTAACGTGGGAATGAGTGATCAACTCAGTGGAATCATAGAGCAAAGATTAGCATGTTCACAAATTAATCATGCGATCATAGTAAAGCAGTAAATCAGACAATCCTAATACTGTTGTTAATGCAATATGACATGACATGATGGATGCCCTCACCGACATTCTCCCTCATACGGTACCATCTTCGTCCGCGGCATGCGTGCATCCCGCTCAGTGCTCCACATCTTCCAGGCACATGTAATGTAATGGTGATATGATTTTCAAGTTATTATTAGTCCATTCAAACAGCAGGATTGGGAAACTAAGGTACTTCCCTTATATCAATCCCAACACAGATCCTGTCTAGGGTCGTCACTCCTAGTAATCTCATACGATGTATATTTTGTAGGTCGCTGCAAGGGCTGCCAGGGCTATTGCTCGCACTCGTTGCACCGCTCCCCCATCACCTTATCAATACAGGCCTACTGTACTCTACTGCTACTGAAGGGTCGTCACCTCCCGTAGACTCAGAATACGCTCGCGGTCACTACAAAGGACTCGTCGCCAGATCAGTGTAGGCCGACAGCAAGAATATAGTGTCCCATACCACCATAATCTGCTCACGAGACTAGGTGCTCACTGGTCACTACGGGGAGGTTTGTGGCCCCAGCGTAAGCCGACAGCTTGACCACGGTGTCCCATACCACTATGCCCGGCTCATGAGTCTTCGTGGATCAAGGTACCATGGTTAATAGGGTTTACAATGGTAAGTTCAGTACCCTAGGTTTAAGCAGTTATGACTCATGAAGGGTGAACATACATCGGCCAGTCGGGTTACTTGACGGGCTCGACTAGCGCGATCGCATCTCAAGTCGAACGACATGAAGTGCGTAAAACACTTCGCGTGGCCTAACCACTGCCGCCAACTCCAAAACACGACTCGCGTTCATCAACGCGTCGTTCGTGGCCAAGATAAGCCGACCACGAATTCGCTCGGTTATCGACTGCCTGGACTAAGTATAGTCTCAAACAATTATGGAATCACATCAGCAAATCATATGAGAGTATTGAAATTGAAATACAACCATGTGAGCATGTTAACACATGTTATAACATACAACTTAAGTAAATCTTCAAGCACATACATTTCATGCATATAATGAAATCATACATATAGTCAACATGTAGGAAATTATTTATGTCAGCATATTAATTGAGAAATCAATCTCAAACTAATTCATAACATCATTTAATTCAATACATACTAATACAAGCATTTATACAAACACATACACTACACACTTAAGTCTACATATAGTATGTCGACCCGAACTGCGCAATTAGGCGAATCTCTTCGCCAAACTAATTATGCACGTATTCCTAACTTTCTAATGTGACAACAAACCATGTCAATCACATCAGCAAAATATGAATGAAATCAGCACTTGCTACAAATGACTAAAATGCCCTAAATCTCATATTCTTCGTTGATTTATGAAACAGGAAATGGATAACATGTTGTACATGTCAAACGGCGATGCCGTAAATAATCTACTATTAAACGACATTGAAAGCGTTGGAAACCGTCAATCAAAGTGTCTAAAATCCTCACCTTATCTCTTGTAGATGTGTGATTTCGAACGGAGCGTATACGCTTCGTCTACAGCGATAAGAGGACCTAATTTACAAGATACGTTAGCTAACATGCTATGAATCCTAGCGAACCTTAAATCAGCAACTTCTAGGGTTATTTCTTACCTGAAAATGCGGAGAAATCGCAGGCTGAGTGATGGAATCGTGTTGCTTAGGCACTTGCAACAGGTGGTGCAAAGGTGGGAAAATTCTCCTCCAATCTCTCTCACAAACTCTCACCTTTTCTCTCTCCCAATCTAGAGTTTCTCTCAAATTCGGATGGGAGAGAAGAGTGAGGGTTTCAACCCCTTTTATAAGCTTAAAAATGCCCAAAATAGGCTCAGGTAGAAGGTTTACTTAGGGCATATCCAAATTGGGGCTGTTTCGGTCCAAAAGATGATTTTTGGTGGTCCCCTGACCGAATGCGATCGGACTTAAGCTCATGCGTACCAGATCTAGCACGCATCAAGTTTTCAGTCCGGCAGGGTTCGCAGATCGCACGTGGCGGTCCAGTTTCAATTCAGCGGTCACCGCACGTAGATCAGGACTGCAAGTCTCATGATATGAAATAGAAATTTTTCCTGATCCGAGGGTGTAATCTGGCTGAATTCTGACGGTCAGAATGCTTAATACTGACACGTCAAGTCCTGTGCCAGATTTGAATTTTAAATTCCAAATCTGTCCCTATTCGCACTCTCTTCAGTCCGGGCTCAATGAAATAGCCTGTGATTGTCGGTTGGACTTGATTTTCAAAATGATTGTCAAGTCCAGCAAGGCGGTTCTAACGGTCTAAGATAGGAGGTATCGGACTTTCAACGCGCGGTCTAGATCCAATACAAAATTTCAAAGTGGTCCAGAGAACAAACCTGCTTAGAGTTTGATCCGAGGTTATAGAGTATTATAGATTCATTGGTTCTACTCGATTCGGGTCTTGTAGAACGTATTTAAAGTGATCAGGGACTATTTCCCAACTACTCTAGCGTTGCGCTAGCTAACTTAGACTTATTTTCTAAAGGAATTAATTCTACGCAATTTCGGGTCGAGTTGGTACTCGAGTCCAAGTACGGATTTTTCACGGGCGTTACAGACTAAGTCTTCTTTACTCAGAGATTTTTAATCCAAAAAATAATTGAGCTTTAGTAATGCACCATACCTGTGCATGAGCAAGGAGCATTCAAACAGATATTGATGCCCTCAGCATTTCAGTGAGAATCCAGGTCTGTGATGCATTGGACACTCTATTAGACAATCAAAAACCTCTATTATGCTGGCAGGACATTCAGAATTTGCTGTGTATCATGTTGTAGAGTGGCCAGCATGGTTTTGATCTCCAGTAGATGGACTTCACACTTATCCAGCCATTTCATCATGTAGGATTGTCTACCAAACAGATTGTGTACATTGTTTTGATTGATGACGGCCTGAATATTTTTTTCAGAGACGGAGCTGTGAACAGAATAGTCTTTATCTGAGCTTGAATTGACTCCACCACAAGGCGCATTGAAAATGATATTGCAAATGTCTTCTTGATTATACCAAATACGCGGGTGTGGGAGATCGTTAGTAGGAGGCAGCCCAAATTGTCATGATAACTTGGTCACAAGACACAGGAATGGAAGTGTAGTGATGGATTCATTTGAAAATAGCCAAATTAATTGTTGAAGAATGAGAGTGGGTAGGCAGACGTGAATACCAAGATGAGCATCATACAACACATTTAGAATGTATGAAGGCAGCATGTTCCCAGAGACTTCACAGGGATAGACATTTGTACTGAAAATTCTGTGAAGAAGTTTGTATGCAGGATTGAGATATTTGACATAAAGAACATTCTCTGCATTTCTGGGGATCGTAGTTCCATTGAGTGACTTCTCCCCATACACTAAAACCATTCATATTTCGTTCCGACACGGGTATCCTAGTAACTTCTACACCATCCAGACGACTTATCAGTCTGGGAGCGATGTGCTTAGTACAATTTATTGACAGTAACTGAAATGAATGAAGGATTATTGTCAACATTGTAGATTAAGTTCAGAAACTGATGCACAAGAGATGTTAAAATTCCCTTCCAACATTCACGATAATACCCCATCCGATCAGTTCCAAAAGATTGATGATCCCAACGGGTTCAACACATTTACCATGAACAGCTCGTTCTGCCACGATTTCTAGATCTTAAAATGAATATGAGGTAGTTACATTTTTCTTACCTTGCTTGTTTCTAGTTGAGGCACTTTGTATGAGAGCAAGAAAATAGCTAACCAAGAGAAGAAAAATGCTCTGGAAGAAGAAATGCTACGCTCGCCCGACTTCTATCGATATACCCTTAATTGATGTTATCAATGATGAGTTCGAGGGCAAACAAATTGACCCGACATTTCAGATTCTCGAAAGGTCATTGATGGGATCGATTTTGTGCAAATGATTCGTTCGATCCAATGATTCATTTATCGAGAGGAAAGATAGGACAAGTTATCTCCAGTCTTCGATAATCTTCCATACTTGTATATCTTTAAATATTTTCATGTCAGCTTCAGTATACAAGAACAGTTGTACCATCTAAGATTATAAACATTAGAATGTTTATCCACAAAAAGTTTTTAAGGCATAGAAACCTCAGATATTTTATGATAATTGCCAAAAATGCCCCTAATCTTAACCTAATTCTAAAACTAACTAATTTCAGAAAAGTGTAACCGTAGTCTCCGGCAACGGCGCCAAAAACTTATCATAACCCCAAGTGTAGGGTCGCGATGTAGTAATAATCTCGTTAAGTATGAAGACGAATCCACAGGGACTAATCTTGTATGTTTCTGAAAATAACTAGAAGTAGAACTAAAAGAAGACGTAAGTCTAAAATCTGAAAAAAAAAAAAAAAAAAAAAAAAAGGAAGTAATTGTGAATATTGTGTAAACTATTAATTAAAAGTGGAAACTAAGGTGCCAAGGATCCACTTGTAACAATTGAGATACTACCTTGCTTGATTCAAGAGATTCAACTGGAATTAGAGTCCTATCTTATCCAATTGGAAAGAGAGATGATCAAATCTCTTAACTTCTCATTGATCTAGCCTCAATGGAAGAGGATTGTGAGAATTTTGGAGGGATTCCGTCACCCAACCACGCCCCGGAGACAGGCAAATAATAAGATTTACCAATTCCACAATCTCAATTAAGAAAAGAAGATATCTAAAGTTATCGCGGATATATTATAATTTGAGTCATAACAAACCATTAAAAACTATAAATATTCCTTAAAATCAATTAGAAATCAACGAAGTTTAACATAAACATGAATTAAAGTAAAGTAAACATCCCAATCATGCTACAAGCTTCACCTCTTAGCCTTAGCTAAGTGGTTTAGTTAACTATAGACATTAATTGAACTAAAAACTCTTAAATAAAACATAAAAACAACTAAGGAAGAATAAGAAAAACTCTTGGCGGTAGCTCTCCACCCTTTTGTTCCACTCCTTAAACCTTAGAAGATGCTTTGGAGTATCTTAGGAACTCCTATTTATAGTTAGGGAACTCTAACTTTTGTACCGAGTTGAAAACTCTGAAAACCGCCTCAAATTTACGCAGTCCGCGCAAAATCTGTGTAACCTTCAATTAGTCAATGGCAATTTTCGACTGGTTGAAGGTCATCTTCAACTGGTTGAGGGTCATCTTCGATTAGTCGAGGATCGCGTGAATTTAAAAGATCAGGTTGTTGGAGTTCAAGCCGAAGTTTGTTGGGCTAGGCAAACCAGAGCTTGGGCTAGTCAAATAACACGCAAATTCCTTCTTTTCACTTTAAATCTTCGATTCACTTCATTCCTTACTTAGTTTCATTGAATCTTTGGCGTGTGAATTCTTCAATCTTAATCATATAAGATCCATCCCTTGCCTTGGTGATTCTTGAGCATATAATTCATACTTTTAACATTCTTTTCAATTCAAGCTCTCAAATTCACTGTGCAACACAAATATGTATAAAATATACCATTAAGCATTATCATATTTATAAACCAAGGTATAAATAGGAGAAATATACAATATTTGACACTCAACAATTGTCGCTAAACAGATTCACATAACTCGTGGCAGCACGTAGTGACCCCTCACTAGTGTCCCTTAATTCAAATTTGGGTTCATCACCAATAGTCCATACAAATCAGTCGGGTTAATATTAGGGCTTGTTGTTGAGGGCCAAATATTACATATTATCTCCCATTTATATCTTGATTTTATGAACATGATAATGTTTAATGTCCTATTTTGCTCATGTGTGTGTTACAATGTGAATTTAAGAGGTCGGATTAGAAAAGGTGCTAAAAGCATGAATTTAATGCTCAAATATCACCAAGGCAAGGGACGAATCTTAGGAGACCAAGATTGAAGATTTCACATGTCAAAGATCCAAGGAAACCAAGTGATCAAGGAAGAGACTCAACGACTTAAAATGAAGAAAAGGAATCCTGAAAATTGTCCTGAAAACAGATTCTAGGACCAGAAAATTCTAATTCTGGAAAACATCCATAATAGACTTCAATTATATCGAAGACTGTTAAATAGTATCGAAAAACATATCGAAGACACTTCGATAGAATCAAAAATTTCAGGATTTCAGGCCAAACTCGCTGGACAGTTCTGGACCAATCTTCAATTCAATCGGAGACTGTTCGATAGAATCGAAGGACATATCGAAGATACTTCGATATAATCGAAACCGTGTAAATTTAAGGCGGTTTCTAGATTTTTCCAAGTCAGTGCGAAAGAAGGTGTTGCACAAATATAAATAGGAGTCCTTAGGGCATTCCTGGGCATCATTTAGGGTTTAGAGGAGCAAAGCACAAGGGTGGAGAGCCATCACCAAGCATTTTTCTTCTTTCTTCCTTAGTTTTTCATGCTTTCTTCTAAGGTTGTAGATTCGATCATATCTATGGTTGACTAAACCTCTTAGCTAGGGCTAAGAGGTGAAGCTTGTAACGTGATGAGATGTTTCTATTACTTTAATTCATGTTTATGTTGAACTTACTTTGATTCTAGTTTGATATTTAAGGAATACTTTTAGTTTTTAATGATTTATTGTGACACAAATTACAGTAAATCTGCAATAACTTTAAGTATCTTCTTTTCGTGCTTTAAGATTATGAAATTAGGAAATTCTATTGTTCCCCAACGTCTCTTAGGCATGGTTGGATTATGGAATCCCTTCTAATCTTCATAATTCCCCTATGTTTATGGAATTGGTATATCTTATTGTTTATCATTCTCTCCAGGGCATGGCTAAGTGATGGAATCACTTATAATCCTCACAACTCTCATCCATTGAGAATTAGGTCAAAGGAAGTTCAAATTTTATTTTTTTTCATATCTTCCAACTGGATAAGATAAGACTCCGATTCCAGTTGTGTCCTTGAATTAAGTATTATATTACCCTAATTGCTACAAGTGGATCCTTGGAAACCCTAGTTCTCACCTTTGAATTTCTTAAGTTTCTAATTAAATCTCTCACAATTACTTCCTTTTATTTCATATTTAGATTCACATCTTCTCCTAGTTCTACTTGTAGTTGCTTTCAAAGGCGTACAAGATCAGTCCCTGTGGATTTGACCTCCGTCTTACTGAGATTATTACTACATCACGACCCTACACTTGGGGTTGTGAACAAGTTTTTGGCACCGTTGTCGGGGACTGACAGTTGCATTTTCTGAATTTGATTAGTTTTGAAATTAAATTAAGATTAAGTTTATTAACTTTCTATTTTTAGGTTAAGATTTTAGTATAATTTTTTTAAAAACTAACTTAGCTTTCTATTTTTCGGTTTAAAAACTTTCCTTTTCTGTTTTTAGGAACTAATTTTTTATTTTTATTTAGAAACTTTCCTAATCCGCTTTTAGAAACTAATTTTCTTTCCTTTTTCTATTTTTAAAAACTTTCTTTTTTCTATTTTTAGAAACTAAGTTGCTTTCTTAGTTCTTTTTTAGAAACTAATTCACTTTCGTTTTTCTTTGGTAGGATTAGAAACTTTTAATTTGATAACTTCTTTCTTATTATTCACTCTTTCTATTTCTAGATTTCTATTTCCCTCTTTCCTTTCAGGGTTAGGTTAGATTCTGAAATTGAGGGCTGAGAGTATTTCATGCCCAAGTGGGTCCATGACAACACTCGACGTCTCTTGAGTGAAGGAGGATTGGTTGAGGGTTTATCTATTCATCACAAGATTAAACACCACTCAAGATCCAAAGAGTTAAATGAAGTTATGGCTGCTAATCAACCAGCTAATCAACCTCTATATCCACCTAAACCTAGAGTTGAGGAAATCCAGGATGAGAATGTGGTGCATTAAGCATCCCCGCCCCGTACTCTACGAGATTATTTACAACTGGCGGGGGTGAGCACGCCCTTATGAAAGGTTTTTCTAGAAAATACAAGACATATAGATATTAAGCCAGCGGTGATCCAACTCCTTCCAAAATTTCATGGACTTGTGTAATACCCCGGATTTTGGCCAATCTGGGATTTGACGTCCTTAGGCAATGGGTCAACTAAAACACCGGAAAAATCGCTCAGAACCCAATTCCAAAGCCAAAGAAATCACTTAGGATTAATTCCTTTAGAAAATAAGCGTAAGTTAGCTAGCGCAACGCTAGAGTAGCTGGGAAATAGTCCCTGATCACTTTAAATACGTTCTACAAGACCCAAATCGAGTAGAACCAATGACTCTATAATACTCTAAAACCTCGGATCAAACTCTAAGCAGGTTTGTTCTCTAGACCACTTTGAAAATCTGTATTGGATCTAGACCGCGCGTCGAAAGTCCGATACCTACTATCTTAGACCGTTAGAACCGCCTAGCTGGACTTGACAATCAATTCAAAAATCAAGTCCAACCGATAATCACAGGCTGTTTCATTGAGCCCGGACCGAAGAGAGTGCGAATAGGGACAGATTTGGAATTTAAAATTCAAATCTAGCACACGACTTGACGTGTCAGTATTAAGCGTTCTGACCGTCAGAATTCAGCCAGATTACACCCTCGGATCAGGAAAAATTTCTATTTCATATCATGAGACTTGCAGCCCTGATCTACGTGCGGTGACCGTTGAACTGAAACTGGACTGCCACGTGCGATGTGCGAAACCTGCTGGACTGAAAACTTGATGTATGCTAGATCCAGTATGCATGAGCTTAAGTCCGACCGCATTTGGCCAGGGGACCATCAGAAATCATCTTTTGGACCGAAACAGCCCCGATTTGGTTACCCCTCAAGTGAACCTTGTTCCCAAGCCTATTTCGGGCAAGATTTGGCTTATAAAAGGGCTTGAAACCCTCACTCCTCTCTCCCATCAGAATTTGGGAAAAATCCTAGCTTGGGAGAGAGAAAAGGTGAGAGTTTGTGAGAGAGAGTAGGAGAGAATTTCTTACTGCTCGTGCCACCTGCTGCACGTGTTTTAGCAACACGCTCCGATCACCTGGCCGGTGATTTCTCCACGTTTTTAGGTAAGAAAATATCCCATTTAGTTGCTGATTTAGTGTTCCCTTGGTTTAATAGCAAAGTAGCTGATAGATTTCGTAAATCAGGTTCCCTATTCGCCGTAGACGAAGCGTATACGCTCAGTTCGAATTCACACGTTTATAAGAGATAAGGTGCGGATTTTAAACGCTTTGATTGACTGTTTCCAATGCTTTCAATGTCGTTTAATAGTAGATTATCGACGGCAACGCCGTTTGACATATACGATATGCTGTCCGTTTCCTGTTTCGTAAACCGACGGAGAATATGAGATTTAGGGCATTTTAGTCATTTGTAAGAAGTACTGTTTTCATTCATATTTTGCTGATGTGATTGACATGGTTTATTGTCGCATTAGAATGTTAGGAATACGTGCATAATTAGTTTGGCGAAGAGATTCGCCTAAATGCGCACTTCAGGTCGATATACTATATGTAGACTTAAGTGTGTAGTGTAAGTGTTTGTATAAATGTTTGTATTAGTATGTATTGAATTAAATGGTGTTATGAATTAGTTTGAGATTGATTTCTCAATTAATATGCTGGTGTAAATGGTTTCCTACATGTTAGCGATATGCATGATTTCATTATATGGATGAAATGCATGTACTTGATGATTCGCTTAAGTTGTATGTTATAACATGTGCTTGATGATTTCATTATGATTTAGTTTGAGATTGAATTCTCAATTAATATGCTGATGAAAATGATTTCCTATATGTTGGCGATATGCATAATTTCACTATATGTATGAAAGGCATGTGTCAGATGATTTACTTAAGTTGTACAATATAACATGTGTTAACATGCTCACATGATTGCTGATGTGGATTCATATGTGTTTGGGACTATACTTAGTCCAGGCAGTCGGTAACAGAGAAAATTCATGGCTAGCTAGTATTTGCCACGAACGACGCGTCGATGAACGCGAGTCGTGTTTTGGAGTTGGCGGCAGTGGTTAGGCCACGCGAAGTGTTTTACGCACTTCATGTCGTTCGACTTAAGATGCGATCGCGCTAGTCGAGCCCGTCAAGTAACCCGACTGGCCGTTGTATGTTCACCCTGCATGAGTCATAACTGCTTGAACCTAGGGTACTGAACTTACCATTGTAAACCCTGTTAACCATGGTACCTTGATCCACAAAGATTCATGAGCCGGGCATGGTGGTATGGGACACCGTGGTCGAGCTGTCGGCCTACGCTGGGGCCACAAACCTCCCCGTAGTGACCAGTGAGCACCTAGTCTTATGAGCAGATTATGGTGGTATGGGACACTATATTCTTACTGTCGGCTTACACTGATCAGGAGACGAGTCCTTTGTAGTGACCGCGAGCGTATTCTGAGTCTACGGGAGGCGACGACCCTTCAGTAGCAGTAGAGTACAGTAGGCCTGTATTGATAAGGTGATGGGGGAGCAGAGCAACGAGTGCGTACAACAGCCCTGGCAGCCCTTGCAGCGACCTATAAAATGTATATCGTATGAGATTACTAGGAGTGACAACCCTAGACAGGATCTGTGTTGGGATTGATATAAGGGAAGTACCTTAGTTTCCCAATCCTGCTGTTTGAATGGACTAATAACAACTCAAAAATCATATCACCATTACATTGCATGTGCCTGGAAGATGTGGAGCACTTAAGGGAGTGTGGCATGCCGCGGTCGTAAGATGGTGCCGTATGAGGGAGATCGTCGGTGAGGGCATACATCACGTCATGTCATATTGCATTAACAACAGTATTAGGATTGTTTGATTTACTGCTTTACTATTATCGCATGATTGATTTGAGAACATGCTAATCCTTACTCTATTATTCCACTGAGTTAGCTACTCATTCCCACGTTACGGGACGGTGTTCCTGGACATCCACCAGACCCTTTTGTGATTGCAGATGATGGCGCGGCCTGCGAGGCGGAGCCGGACTTGATTATGATGAGGAGGATCCCTCCTTTATGCGTGTTCTGATCGACGGGATTACAGGGAGGTTGATTAGATGCCTTGACACTTGTCATTTTATATTTTCAGAGCACTCATGTATATGCTTTCTTTCTATTTTGAGGTATACATGTATATGTTTAACCTGGTAACATGTTCACACTCAAGAGACACACAACAGTTTATATATGTTATACATATTATCACAGTCTTCTGCTGGTTAATTTAACTGTCTCTGGAGTATGATATGTTGTTCTGGCGTAATCCCATTCATGTTTCATACATTAACACAGACAATATTCAATCATACATATCTATGTTGCATAAATAACATTTTGAAACTCGGGAGTTGGGTTTTTACTCGACCCCTCGATTTTCAGGATGTTACAACTTGAATCTGAAAATCCATATTTACACTTGAGAAAGTTTGATAAGATCATAGCCACTTTATATTTTTCTAACGTATCTAATGACACGGTTAGGCTGAAACTCTTTCCCTTTTCTTTGAAAGAGAAAGCTAAGTCGTGGTTACATTCGCTACGTCCTCGATCTATCGGTAGAGGAACGATATGAAAAAGGAGTTCATAAAGAAAAATTTCCCACACCATAAAACGAACACTCTCAGAAAGTCAATCATGAACTTCGCCCAAAAGGAAGATGAAACATTCTTCCAATGTTGGGAGCCGTTCAAAGATCTTGTCAGTTCATGCCCACAATAAGGTTTTGAAACGTGACACATTACACGCTTTTTCTATGATGGACTGACATTCTCCATACGCCAATTGGTTGAGACAATGTGCAATGGGGAATTCATGAATAAAAATGTCGATGATGTATGGGATTATTTAGACAAACTTGCTGAAAACGTACAATCATGGGACGTCTCCCCAAAATTGAACACCACCTCTAGGCCCGCTCAATCAGAGGAGAGGCAGAATATACCTTCTGAAAGAGGATAATGATATCAATGCTAAAGTGGCTCATAAGGAAATTTGAGGCCATGGAACTAAAGAAGGACAAGGCTAAGAAAACCATTTGCGGTATTTGTGCGTGCAACATTCACACAGCTGAAAATTGCCCAACAATACCTACTTTTCAAGAGGTACTGAATGAGCAATCTAATGCCGTGAATAATTACTAAAGGCCTTTCAATAGACCCATCTCTACTATATACAATCCTAGTTGAAGAAATCATCCAAATTTCAGTTGGAGAAATGGACAAACTGTTACTCCTCAGGGATTCCCTAATCAAATTTCAAATCAAGGGAAACCTCGAGAGAAACCGGTTCAAAATTCCACACAAACTCAGGAGCTTACCCAAGCATTATGAGAACTTACAAAATATATGCAAATGATGGATTCACCTGTTACGGTTATAGAGAAGGGGATGCTTCCTGCTCAACCTTTCTCCAATCCTAAACTACAATATGAAATAAGTGTTCCAAGCTCTTCAAATCAAATGTAGTAAGTTAAGTCTATCACCACCCTTATGAGTGGGAAAAACAATTGATAAATCTATTCTGGTAAGGGCTGAAAAGTTTAAGGACCCAAAAATAGATGAAACTGATAGACATAGCACTGCTCCACAAGAATTAGAACCAAAACTTCAAGGCAAATTGATTGCACGATTCCCCCAACGGTTGATTACAACAAAACCCCCATCTAACTCTTAGGACATTCTAGAGGTGCTCAAACAAGTGAAGGTCAATATTCTTCTACTAAATGTCGTTAAAAAAATACTCTCATATGCCAAATTTCTTAAAGATTCGTGTACGACCAAAAGACTGCAAAATATTCAAAAAAAAATCTTTTTAACAGAAAAAGTGAGTGTCATCCTGAAGCAAGATATGTCACAAAAATATAAAGATCCCGTTAGCCCAACCATTGCTTATGTAATTGGGAATTACCGGATTAAGCACGCACTTCTTAACTTAGGAGCGAGCATAAATCTGATTTACTCAGTCTACGAACAACTGGGTCTAGTTGAATTAAAAATCATCCAAACCACATTACAACTTGTCGATCACCCAGTTCGTGTACCGCGAGGGATAATTGAAGATATGTTAGTCAACGTTGACAAATTCTACTACTCGGTAGATTTTATCATCTTAGAAATTGAACCCATCGTGGACATGAATTCAAATTCCCATCATTCTTGGTCGCCCATTCCTTGCCACATCAAATGCAATCATTAATTGTATGAATGAAGTCATGAGTTTATCTTTTGAAAATATGACATTAAAGCTAAATATTTTGTTCAATACAGGCAAATAATCAGAGGAAGATGACAATTCCCATGATATTAACCTGATTGACTCTTTCATGGAAGATAGAACTCTTCTGACCTTATCCTCTGACCCTCTAGAGACGTGCCTGGCCCACTCCCATGACTTAGAAGATGATATGATTAAGGAGATGGAAACTATGCTAGATACTATGCCGGTACTTGAAGTTAACTGGTGGAGGCCATAATTTAAAGAATTACCCCAAACTGATATAGTGCCTTTACCATCTAACCTCAAGGTACCAAAGCTTCACCTAAAACTCTTGCCCTCTGATTTGAAATATGTATATTTAGGTCAAGATGAGACATACCCGGTGGTAATTTCTTCCCACCTTGAGTAGGAACAGGAGAGTACGCTTATCTCTACTCTTATTGAGCATAAGGGAGCCTTGGATGGTTAATCGAGGACCTCAAGGGAATTGACCCTTCGATTTGTACTCATCGCATTTATCTAAAGGATAATGCTAAGACCTCACAGTAACCACGATGTAGATTAAATCCAAACATAAAGGAAGTGGTTAAGGCCGAGGCTCTTAAGCTTTTAGATGATATACCCTATATCCGATATCTAATGGGTGAGTCTAACTCAAGTGGTCCCTAAGAAGTCCGAAATCACCATAGTAGCCAAGTCAACAATGAAATTGTGCCAACTAGAGTTATTACTAGCTGGAGAATGTGCATTAACTACAGAAAATTGAATCCCTCCTTGAGGAAGGACCACTTTCTTTAGCCCTTCATTGATCAAATTTTAGAAAGACTAGCTGGTCACTCGTACTATTGCTTCCTTGACGGGTATTCAGGCTACAACCAGATAGAGATAGCCCCTAAAGATCAGGAAAAGACCACATTCACATATCCCTTTGGCATTCGGACTGTGTAATGCCCTCACCACTTTTCAGCGATGCGTGATGAGTATTTTTTCTGACATAATAGGGCAATATTTAGAGGTCTTCATCAATGACTTCTTTGTCTTTGGTCCGTCCTTCAGCAATTATTTGAAAAATCTTAAATGTGTGCTAAAGCGATGTGAGGAAAAGAACTTGGTACTAAATTGGGAAAAGTGTCATTTTATGGTTCGTAAGGGAATTGTACTTCGACATATCATCTCGTCCAAAAGAATTGAGGCAAGTAAGGCTAAGATTGATCTTATCTTTAACTTACCTCCACTCAAGAACATACGAGATGTGCGATCCTTCCTAAGACATACTAAATTTTACAGAAGATTCATAAAGGACTTTAATCACTTCTCTCGTCCTTTATGCAATCTACTTCAAAAGGATGTACCATACGAGTGGACTGAGCAATGCTAGAAAGTTTTTTCTAAGATCAAAGGTATCCTAACCATCACACCTATCATGCAACCACCCAATTGGAGCATTCCTTTTGAACTTATGTGTGATGTGTCCGACTATTCTCTTGGGGCGCTGCTAGGCCAGAGAAAAGACAAAAAGCCCTATATTATACACTAGGCAAGTAAAACCTCAAATCATGCCCAAGTGAATTACTCTACTACGAAGAAGAAACTCTTAGTCGTAGTATTAGATTTGGACAAATTTAGGTCCTACTTGATCAGATCCAAGATCATCATCTACACTGATTATGCGGTACTTAAGTATCTTCTTTCTAAGAATGATGCTAAGCCCCGATTGATAGAATGAATCCTTCTACTTCAGGAATTTGATTTGGAAATAAAAGATAAAAAGGGAATAGAAAATGTAGTGGCTGACCATCTTTCTCACCTTGATCTCCTCGATTCCCTTGAGACGACATAGATAAATGACATGTTCCTTGATGAACAATTGTTTAAAGTCTCACACTCACCTTGATTTGTTGATATTGTTAATTATCCTGCCACAGGTTTCATGCCAACACATTGGACTGCGCAAGATAAGAAAAGAATTATTCGTCGAGGTACGTAAGTTTTTTGGGATAATCCGTATTTGTTTAAATATTGCTCAGACCAAATCTTAAGGAGATGCATGCCAGATAATGAACACTAAAGTGTCATCTCCTTCTATCACTCTCAGGCCTTTAGTGGTCACTTTTCTGCTAAAAAGACCACGGTCAAGATTATGCAGTATGGCTTGTACTGGCCCAATATGTTCAATGACACTCATGAGTTTACAAAGCTTGTGAGCGTTTTCAAAAATTGAGAGCATTGTCTCATCGAAATATGATGTCCTTAAACCTCATTCTTATCATAAAAGCATTTGATTGTTGGGACATCGATTTCATAGGACCATTCCCGTAATCCTTTAGGAATTTATTTATTCTATTAACAGTAGACTGTCACTAAATGGGTCAAAGCGATTCCATACTGAAACAATGACCTATCAAACGGTCATTAAATTCTTAAAAGAAAACATCATTTCCCAGTTCGGAATGCTTTGAGTTATCATTAGTGATAGGAGCTCACATTTTTGTAATAAGCCATTTGCAAACTTAATGAAGAAATATAACATCTCTCATAAAGTGAGCACTCCATACCACCCATAAACAAGTGGGCAAGCTAAGATTTTCAATAGAAAAATTAAGCACATTTTGAAAAAGACGGTTAACCTTGACCGAAAGAATTGTTCAATCCGATTGACCAATGCTTTATGGGCTTACCATACTACCACTACAAGAAAATGGGATTTTAACCTCGGTTCAAAACTATGGCTAAAAAGGTTAAAAACTGAGACTAAAGCCTTTAGCCTCAGTTTTGCCCCAGTTAACCAAACCAAGGTTAAAACCCCCGTGTCTAAAGGCTTTAGCTTCAGTTTTAGCAACCGAGGCTAAAATTACTTTCATAACCTCGGTTCTTCAAGTAAAGCTAAAAGAACCTTTATAGCTTCAGTTTTCTCGAAATGAGGCTAAAACAAAATTTTAGCCTTCGTTGTTTCCAACCAAGACAAAATCTAAATTTTAGCCTCAGTTGCCTCCAATTGAAGCTAAATCAATTTTTAACCTCGATTCTCAACAACCGAGGCTAAAGCTTTTAGCCACAGGAGTGGTAGTTTCAATTTATGTAACTGAGGCAAAAATGAGAGTATAGATAGATTTAGCCTTTGTTGGCATTAACTAAGGCTAAATTCAATTTTTAACATCATTTTATCAATAACCGAGGCTAAATCTAGATTCTATCAACAAAAGCTAACAATATTATTATAATCAACCAATGATTGAACCTGTGCATTTTTTTATTTTTTAATTCCTTACGAGCTTTTCATTTCACCAGTAATCAATTACATTCAGGATTCCCCCAAGAGAAAAAGAACCTAGGGAAAATCTATCATAAAACTGGGAACCCTCGAACAACCACAAAACCCAAAAACAAAAGAAAAATCCCAAAGAAAAATGAGACAGATGCCCAAAGCTCAGCCCAAAGGACCCCAGTTACTTCCCTAACCGAACCCAGCCCCCCCCCCCCCCCCCCCTTGTCGAGGAAACATAGTCCGCGAACCTGAATAAGGAGGTCTTGCAGGCTGGTAACGAGGCGAGATAATTGATTTGAGCTCCCGGACCAAGCCATTGCGTCAGCCACCGGATTTCCTTCTCTGAAAATCAGAACAAAATGGAAATCCCCTCTTCTCTTGAGCTGCTCAATCCAAGATATCCAGTACCCCCATTTCCAGCCGGGGTTTATAGCACCAAGGAGGATGTTAATGACGAGCTAGGAATCGGACTCCACAACCACCTTCTGAAAACCTCTAGACAAGCAATGCGCCATACCATCTAGGATAGCCGACAACTCTGCATTCACGTTTGACCCCAGATTGAACCTGTGCATGTTTCACCCATTTAACATCCATCAAGACAACAATTAGCACAATACCAACAAAACAATTAATGGTCTATTTAAAGTTTACAAAACAAACAAACTGCCATATGGCCTTCCACATGAACTGTTTTAGTAAGGTCCCCTTCCACATAACTATTTTTTCTTGGATCGGATCAATCGGTGGGTTTGTGACCTGAGCAAACATCTGATTGAAATACTCAAATGTAAGTTTTTCTCTGTTGGACATCACAGCCAAAGGAGCATCATTTCCCATTGAGCCAAGACCGTCAATACCATCTTTTGCCATGGACATCAATAGCATCTCCAGGACTTCTACAATGTATCTGAATAAGGAAACCAAATGATTTATTTCATTTTTTCAAACATGAGCAAGAAAACAGCAGAGAAAAGGTTTGAAACTACTTACCCAAAAGCCTTCAATGGAGCCAACAATCCATGAATTCCCATGTTTTCCATGTTATTATCATCATGTCGATATACCTATAGTATAAATCAAAATGGTAGTAATGATCATGCTCAGAACTTCTTAAAATCAGAATACAAATAGAAAAACTACCTGAACAATCAAAATTGATTGTGTAAGTTAAGGATATCTATAATGATTGAGTACTTGTCATACAGAGGAGAAAAGATTGTGTGCACCTGGCGTGCATGAAGATTTAGTGGGCACATATTTGCCATCATCCAACAATCATGGGTGGGAATCTTAACATGATTTTATAAATTGTGTTTTTCAAATTCAAATTTTGAATTGATTATAGAGTCCCACCAAAAACCATTAAATGGTGGGAGATGATGTGCTGCCGGATATCAACGCTCCCAGTACGCACTGAAATTCTGCTCTCAGCCATTCTTCTTTACCTTTAGAGAGACCTGCATCAATTTTCCTTATTCCATCTACTGCTGATATAACTGCATCAATTTGAACAAGTTTAAAATTGATAAAAATTAATTGCAAAATAATAATAGAAAGGCAATTGTATAATTAATCTAGAAAAAAAAAAAAAAAACAGAATTAAATAAGCTTTAATCCCTTCATTTTACATGATTCCTTCATAAATTTTCCTTAAAACAGGTCCAATGAGGGGCTATAATTTTCATTTTTGGACCATCTACTATGTTGGTGGGACCCAATTGCTTCAACAACAGAGAGACCACTTTGTTTAGTAGTCTTGTGGACTGACATCCCAATACATACTAATGGAAAAGGCATAGCTCATGGCAATCAAATCAAGTAGGATGCCAAAGTGAAAGTGCAGGGGGAAGTCATGGCCACCAGACCATGATCATCATCATCATCATCATAAATAATAATAATAATAATAAAGGAAACTATGGTACTTTTACCTTTTAAAAAAAGGTATTTTAAAAACTTTCCCTAAAGTATTTAGCAACTCTACTCCTGTAACATGTGCCTACAATATCTGAACCATTCATTTAAGTGGGCCCCACCATGGATGGTTCATAACCCAATAGCTCAACTGATTGGACCATCCCTAATCCTTGTACTGGAGAATTGTTCTATGTAAGGAATGATGAAGGGAATGTTGGTCAAATTTATTTATTGTTAATGACCCAATTGTACGGTTATCATTCTCTAATCATTGTGAAATCTGACCTTTACCCCATCACTGGTGGATCGTCTTGAATAACTGGTTCAGATATGGTATACATGTGGACCATTGTATAAAAATAATCTCTTTCAACTTAGAAAAAAGTGGCAATACCTGAAATGCAAGGAGTCAAGATTCCAGCTCCTATGACCATGCAAGTTCCAAGGAGCCACACAAAGAAGACATAACTTGGCAAAAGGTTTTTTATTTTTATTTTTTTGAACAATAAATAAGGTTTACATCAAGAGTTAGGATGAGAATCCCCAATAAAAAGTTTTCGCACGCACCTGGATGCAACTTTGAAACCCATGGAGTGTGGCCAAAGAGAAGAGAAAATCTTCAATACCCGTTACCATAAAGATGTGATGAGCATGACGTCCATACATGTAGACAACCTTAGCATAAAGGGCTTGTATAATGCAATCCTCCTGCACCAAGAACAAGGAAAAAGAAAAAAAAAAAAAGGAGGGGGGGGTAGAGAGATCACCCGTGAATGGAGCTCCTATATCAAAGGAAGAACAGTTAAAAGACAATAGAGGCAGAGAAAAGAAGCAACCTACTCTTCAACAGCAGGTGTCCACAAAGATGTTTTCTAATAGCCAGGTATGGTACTCCCCTCAAAGATTCTATGGCACTCAAGTTCAAATCTTTATAGTTCAGAGTCATTGTGATTCAATTCAGTTGTGAATGAGCTTAATCATTGTGATTCGATTCAGTTGAGCTTCCAAACATTTCTATATCCAAGGTCAATGTGTTTCGCATTGGAGGATCAGTTTCTTAGCTGGAACAATTGTCTTTTCAACAGGAAAGTCTAGATCGTGGAGGCTGGCACCTTTCGCAATATGTTAGAAATCTGGTAAAAGAGGAACAACAGGATATTCAAGGACATTCAGATCTCGATAAGGTCTTTCTGGAGAAAATGAAAGGGGCAATTATCAAATGGGCCTCCCTCTCTCTTCAGTTCTCGGGGATCTTGATTTGTGATATTGAAAATGCTCAGTCTTGTCTTTTGGCTTAGTTTCTTTGGTTAGTTTAAACACTTCATTTAAGGTTTTTGTTTTTTCCTTCAAGCCTTCTGATCTTCATTGCAATCTTTTGTACTTTTTTTGGCTTTATCATATTCACAGTTATTGGCTCAAAAGGGGGGGGGGGGGGGGGGCAGGAAAGCATGTATTAGCCAGTGAAGAATTAAATAAAAACATTACCCCTCCTTTGGAAGAATTTGGTGAAATAAGAGGTATCAGTATTAGCAGAACCACCACAGCCAAGTCCTGGGATGGAAACAAGGTAAAACAATCTCATAAGGATCAAAAGCGAAGAAAATATCAAAATACCCTCAAAACAAGCCGCCACCAGCTATCTGCCTCCATGGTATCAACTATGTAACTACAATGATCTCTTCACAAATAATGAACTCGAAAGGTGCAAAACCTATGGATATATATATAAATGTGCAGCTTGAAGCATATTTGTACAGTAAGTGGTTGGCTTTGCCCTGTCTGACAACACGTGTGGACATGTCAAACCAAGTGAACAAATAAATGTTTTGAAGTCTTAGGCCATATTTGGCCACGTGGTGAAATCTTGCAAGATGTTTGCCTTCTGCCAAATATTGTAAGGGGAAAACTATTAGATCCACCTGGCAATAATGGACAGAAATCATGAAAGAGTTCTTGCAAGAGTTCTGCCTTGACATTTGTTTAAGCCAGAAATGAAATGTTCTAATGTTGCCACAGTATGTATTAGCTTGATTGCATCTTTCTATTCATGATAATATCACTACTAACAAAACTATAAGGCTAAGATTCATCTCAACAGGAGAGACCTGAAAAAGTAAAACAGAAAACGTTGCACACCCATGGCGGGATGTGCTTTCCCCTCGTTCCTGCAGGACCTGCAGAAGAAGTCCAGATGATAGCAATTAAATATTTGTTGCTTGACCAGTTCACTATCTCTATACACTTGGGTGCATACATCACCATTCCAGAAACACAACAAGTGTGGAGCACAGTAAAATGCAGATACTAAAGAACCATAAAAACACTATTGAAGAAAACAAGTACAAATGTAGTAAATAATACATAAGAATACAAAAGCAAGCGATAAGAAGTGAACAAATCAGACATGATATGACAAAAGTGAGATGCTTGAAAAGCACAACAGAGTACGGGCAACCAACCTTGTGCAAGCTAGATGTGCAAACACATTCTAATTTGAAGAAACCATAATAATGTTTTTTCTTTCTTTCTTTTTTTTATACACACACACACCACATACGCATTTGAACCCATGACCTCAGTGTTGAAATGCACTCTCGTCTACCACTGAGCCATGGGTTGGATCCCAAACCATAATAATGTACCTTGGTTGCATCAGGAGAAAGAGATGCTGTTATGACACATTCATTGAAGGCTTTAGAACTGCCCACCTCACCTTACAAACAGCAAACATTCATGGCAATCGAGACAGTTGATCTGGTGGACCGCCATGCGGATGGGTTACGGGCCAAATGTGATTCGACAACTCTAATTAACCAACTGTTGTGCCTTATTCCCATTGAATGTGGACAAATTGCACCTACTATTTCCTCCCAGCCCAACTATTGCACGCATGGCCAAATAGACAAGAAAGCAAAGTAGGTGATTAGGGGTCAATTGTTAGGAAATCCGCCAAAAGCATGAAGCACCCACATACCTGAGAAGTCATGCTCAGTAGCTGGCTGCCAAAAAAAAGAGCTAAAAAGCCAATAAAATCATTACCAAGAAAACCCATTTTAAGATACCAGCAGCTAATTACCCGAGTACAGGACTACCTAAAAGATGCGAGCAAATACAAGAGAACAGTTAAACTGAATCCAATTTTGGATGCATGCAAGATACCCATTTTACGATAGGGATCAGACAGCCTGGTAAAAAAGTCGCTCTGCTTTGATATGTGAAGATACAGAATAAACACCAAAAGAACCCCCAGGAAACATATCCATCACCAAAACACAATAAGTTAACAGAAAGATGATATCAACAAACAACAATTCAGCTAGGAGTATGTTCGAGAACTCCAAGCAGCAAATCCAGACCATAGGCTTAGTAAATGAATTCTTCCAAATTCCAATCTTTCGAACAAAGGTTATCAATATTCCAATATTTCACTACAGAGTTTCGGCGGTGTGGAAGGGGGTGCTATCCATAAAAGAGGAAGTTTTGGAAGGGATTGGTTTTGCAGTAGGAAGAGAGGTGATAGAACCAGATTTTGGCTAGATACATGGGTGGGAGATGATAGGTTGAAAGAGGAGTTTCCGCGCATATTCCGCATTGTCTCTAACCAGGACATTTCAGTAGCTGATAGCTATTCTGCAATTGGGAGTGAGGTGGTGTGGAATGTTGTGTAGAAGGAACCTCCTAGATCATGAGGTCGAAGAATATGTTGCCCTGCTGAACTGGATTCAACACGTCAAGATAGATACGGAAAGTGCAGATAAGTTAGTGTGGAATAATCACAAATCAAGGGATTTCTCGGTTAAATCGTTTTATAGGTGTATCGAAAAAGTAGCTGAAAAGGAAGAAGTGACCCACACCGACACGGTCTGGAAGTACCAAGCCCCCCCAAAAGATTGTGGGGTTTGTCTGGCTAGTGGCCAAGAAAAGAGTTCTCACAGTGGACAATTTGAGGAAAAGAGGGATGATCATTACAAATGTACGTTTGTGCTGTATGTCTAGCGAGGAATCGGTGGACCACCTTTTCATCCATTGCCCATTCATCAGCTGTATCTGGCCAGATATTTTATCTCGCTTTGATATGGCATGGGCTGCCCCTAGTTCAACAGGTAATCTTCTAAAGGCTTGGCATGATTCATCGTTGGGAAAGAGAAGGACAAAGCGGTGGAGAATGTCTCTTCTTGCAGTTGGGTGGGCAATTTGGGACGAAAGAAATGGTAGATGCTTCAATGGGACTTCAAACTCAGCGGATCATGTTGCTACTAGAGCTAGATTGTTAGTAGTTGAATGGGCGGTTAATGTTGATAAGTTAAAGGGTTGTAATTTTCTTTTCTTAGGTGCATAGTTGGCTGAGCCGCTCCCTCGGCAGTGCAGCGCAGTACCTTTTGTTTTCTATGTTTTGTCTCTTTCTATTAATATAATCTGTGACTATTCGAAAAAAAAAAAAAAAATTTATTTCATAAACAGAACATGAAAGCTAACCACCATATGAAAAAATTCAGTGATAAGATGATAAGATGTAATTATAACAACCAAACAGCTGAAAATGTGAATTGTCTAAAGCTGCTCTGACCACTTTTCTCATGGCATAGAAAAGGGAAGAAGTAATTGTTCCTTGATTGACGATGAAATAATTGAAAATTGAAGAAAAGCTGGGGAATAATAAGGAATAATAAGGATTCAAAAATCTCTTTCAGCATTCATCATGTTAGAATTATGAGATCAAGACAAACAAGAACAAATGAATGTGAAACAGAATTGAGAAAAGCAGCTCGCAACATCATGAAAGAACAGTAAACATACTAAAACCGCTTAACATTGAGAAATGATTTTATTACTCAACAATAAATAATTCTACAAAAGAAAAAGATAGGGCAAAAGGGACAGTTAAGAAGCATTGTGTTTCTGTAATTAACAAGTGCAGAAACTCACCAACATGGATTTTCTGAAATATGGGTACAAATATAACACTTGCTAGCAGTAGCCATAGCATGTCAAAGGGGGAAGCTTCCTCTTCATTTATCTAGCCATAGCAGTAGCCATAACAATAACACAGCATAATCTATAAATAAAAATAAAAAATAAAAACATTCTCCATTGAACCAACACAAACCTTAAAATCACCAAAACCACCCAAAGACCCAATTAAATAAAGAGAACAAAGCATTACAAAGAAGGGAGGAATGCAATACAAAGAAAGGAGGAGTCCGAGAAGAATCATCACATTTCAATTAGAAAAGCAACATCAGCAATGAAATTCCACATCTAGAAAAGTAAGCATGCATTACAAAAAAAATAAAAAAATAATTAACTGATAAAAAACTCACCTTGATGATCGGCATCTGTCCACCAAACGTCAAAACAACCCCCATCCGCAACAACACCCTAAACATATCCTTCATATTATTCGCATTGAACTCCTTGAAACTCTCTGCGCAATTGCCGCCCTGCAGCAGGAACGCCTTCCCGACGGCAGCATCCGCCAGCTGCTCCTCCAATTTCCTCGCCTCTCCAGCGAAGACGATCGGCGGAAAGCTCGCGAGCGTCTCGAGAACTGATTCGAGCTCTTCCTTGTTGGGATAGACCGGGATCTGGAGCGCCTTCTTCGATTTCCAGATGTCAATCGCCCAATTCGACGACCCGGACTTGATTTCAACGACTGGGGAAGGCTTCTTCGCAGGCTCGGCGGCGTGGACAGCTAGGATCCAGGTTTTGAAGGAGATCTTGCTAGAGGTGGGTTGAAGGGCCGCTGTTGGGCTGAGAAGTGAGCACCATTGCCGATCGAATTGAAGCTCGGGAGAGAGTTACAGATACTATGCAAGATTTCTAGTGTTAGGGTTTCAAGAACGGGGCTTTCATTCCGATCGAAAGAGGCACACTCTGTACATGGGCCTGTAAACACCTTGCATGCCTGGATTTAAAGATCTCAATGAATGTCACCTTGTATGCGAAATTACTAAAATATCCCTCTTTTTTAAATAGGATCCAGATAAGGCGAAAGGGCTGACTTATGGCCTGAATTTCTCACCAATCGAGGCAAAAGGGTAGAGTTTTGGCCTCAGTTTCTCACCAAGCGAGGCAAAAGGGTAGACTTTTAGCCTCGGTTTCTCACCAACCAAGGCAAAAAGGGCAGACCTTTGCCCTCAGTTTCTCACCAACCGAAGCAAAAGGGTAGACTTTAGGCCTCAATTGCTCATCAACCGAGGCAAAAGGGCAAACTTTTGGCCTCAGTTTTTCACCAACCAAGGCAAAAGGGCAGACTTTTTTGCCTCAGTTCTCAACAATCGAGGCAAAAGGGCAGACTTTTGGCCTCGGTTCTCAACAACCGATGCAAAAGGGCAGACTTTTAACCTCAGTTGCTCACCAACTGAAGCAGAAGGGAAGACTTTTGGCCTCAATTTCTCACCAACCGAGGCAAAAGGGCAGACTTTTGGCTTCAGTTGCTCACCAACCAAAGCAAAAGGGCAGACTTTTAGCCTCGGTTGCTCACCAATCGAGGCAAAAGGACAGACTTTTGGCCTCAGTTCTCAACAATCAAGGCAAAAGGGTAGACTTTTGGCCTCAGTTCTCAACAACCGAGGCAAAAGGGCAGACTTTTGGCCTCAGTTATTCACCAACCGAGGCAAAAGGGTAGACTTTTGGCCTCAGTTTCTCAACAATCGAGGCAAAAGGGCAGACTTTTGGCCTCATATACTCACCAACTGAGGCAAAAGGGTAGACTTTTGACCTCAGTTTCTCAACAACCGAGACAAAAAATGAACTTTTAGCCTTGGTTCCTTAACAACTGAGGCTTAAAAGCATATTTAGCCTCAATTTTTTGAACTAAGGCTAAAAAATTGTGGCTAAAGGCCTACTTTCTTGTAGTGTACATTTAAGACCCCTATTGGAATCTCCCTTTAGACTTGTTTACGGGAAAGCTTGCCACTTATACGTGGAGTTGGAACATAGAGCCTATTGGGCTATCAAGAATTTGAACTTCAATTTGGATAACGCTGGCTCGTTATGCAAACTACAATTGAATGAACTTGAGGAGATCCAAAATAACGCATACGAGAACTCCAGAATTTACAAGGACAGAAGAACATCCTTTGGAAATCATTCTTAGTTGGTCAAAAAGTCCTTTTGTACAATTCTCAGTTACATCTTTTTCTGGGTAAACTTCGATCTCGTTGGACCGGTCCTTTCACTGTTATTAAAGTAAATGGACATCGGTTGAAGCCATTTGTGAAAAAATTTGATTCAGAGGACATGTTCATGCCTTGACTGATGTTTACCAAGATTGACCTCCGAGTCTGACGGAGGTGTAGTTAGGTTTACTGTTTTCCATTATTTAGGGTAGTTCACTTTCCATTGTTTAGGATAGTTTGCTTATTGTCTATTTGAGTCTTTTGTGCTAACCCATCTTTACACTGAGATTATTGGAAAAGCCTCAAAATTTCTTCTTCAGGTATTATCTTTACATCACTTCCCTTTTTCTTTTCATTGTCTCTTTTGCATTACATGCTTATTTCTTTTACATTGAGGACAATGTAGATTTTAGGTTGGGGATGAGGGACTAGGTAAACTAATCAGTTGTTTTCTTAGTCCTTTAGCAAAAATTGCAGAAAAGTGCAAAATTTTTTAAAATTAGAATTATAAAATGCTTAATATTGATGATTTATATCTCTTGGATTCAGTTACTTGGAGATTTCAAAGTAAGTTCGAATTATTAATACATGATTAGGAGTTTTAAACATTGATCGAGTCATGATGTCATATGTCACATCTAGCTTTCATATTAAAGCTTCAGTCAACATTGAATTGTAAACTTGGTGATTATTTAGTATGAAAGGAACCAACCTGGGGAATTTGTCCATCATGTTCAAATAATAATAATAATAATAATACCCAGATAAAAAATAAAAAATAAAAAACAGTTGTCTTGACATAGCGTGAAAGCCATTGATGGAAAAATCAAAAGCTGGAGGAATAAACGAGGGAATTAAAAGATAAACTTTAAGGCAAAGTTTCGTTTTAGGTTTTGGTTGTCCTGAATGCTCTTTTGATTATCAATGTTATCATGAAAATGAAGAATTGAACTTTTGATTATGATAAGTCTAGACTTCATTATGCACATATGGAACTCAATGTTTAGAATAGTTCTAATTGGAGGATTAATGCTTTGAACTTGATTATGAAGTTTACCGAATGCTAGACTTTAGGAGAGAATAATGCGCAAGATTGATGTATTTTTAAACTCTATTATCTGGATTGTTTTGGAAACTTCTTGAGCTTATGGAATTTATACAATGGTTTCGAAATATTTTTCGCATACTTTGTTTGGGACTAACAAAATGCTAGTTGGGGATTGTGTTGAGGGTCAAATATTGCATATTATCCCCCATTTATATCTTGGTTTTATGAACATGATAATGCCTAATGTCCTATTTTACTCATGTTTGTGTCACAAGGTGAAATTAAGAGCTTGGATTGGAAAAGGTGTTAAAAGCATGATTTGATACTCAAAGATCACCAAGGCAAGGGATGGATCTTAGGAGACCAAGATTGAAGAATTCACATGCCAAAGATCTAAGGAAACCAAGTGATAAAAGAAGATAATCGAAAACTTGAAGTGAAGAAAAGGAATCCTGAAAATAGATTCTGGGACCAGGAAAGTCTAATTCTAAAAAACTACCAGAATAGACTTCGATTCTATCGAAGACTGTTAGATAGTATCGAAGACACTTCGATAGAATCAAAAATTTCAGGATTTCAGGCCAAACTCGCTGGACAGTTCCGAACCGATCTTCGATTCAATCAAAGACTGTTCGATAGAATCGAAGGACATATAGAAGACACTTCGATAGAATCAAAACTGCAAAAATTTCAGGCGGTTTCTAGATTTTTCCAAGTCCGTGCAAAAGGAGGTATTGCACAAACTATAAATAGGAGTCCTCAGGGCATCCCTAGGCATCATCTAGGGTTTGGAGGAGCAAAGCACAAGGGTAGAGAGCTGTTGCCAAGCGTTTTTCTCCTTTCTTCCTTAGTTTTTCATGCTTTCTTCTAGGATTTTAGATCCAATCATGTCTATGGTTGGCTAAACCTCTTAACTAAGGCTAAGAGGTGAAGCTTGTAGCGTGATGAGATATTTTTATTTCTTTGATTCATGTTTATGTTGAACTTACTTTGATTCTAGTTTGATATTTAAGGAATACTTTTAGTTTTTAATGGTTTATTGTGACTCAAATTACGGTAAATCTGCAATAACTTTGAGTATCTTCTTTTCATGCTCTGAGATTATGAAATTAGGAAATCCTATTGTTCACCATCGTCTCTTAGGCATGGTTGGATGATGGAATCCCTTCTAATCTTCATAATTCTCCTATGTTTGTGAAATTGGTATATCCTGTTATTTGTCATTGTCCCCAGGGCATGGCTAAGTGATGGAATCACTTCCAATCCTCACAACTCTCATCCATTGAGAATTAGGTCAAAGGAAGTTCGGATTTGATTTTATTGTTATATTTTCCAACTGGATAAGATAGGACTCCGATTCTAGTTGTGTCCTTGAATCAAGCATAATATCACCCTGATTGCTACAAGCAGATCCTTGGAAACCCCAGTTCCCACCTTTGAATTTCTTAAGTTTCAAATCTCTCACAATTACTTCCTTTTATTTTAGATTTAGATTCACATCTTCTCCTAGTTCTACTTTTATTTGCTTTCAGAGACGTACAAGATCAGTCCCTATGGATTCGACCTCCGTCTTACCGAGATTATTACTACATTGTGACCCTACACTTGGGGTTGTGAACACTTGTCGCCCAAGGACAATCATATATAGGGTGAAGGTTGTCACCCACACCCCGAATGTGGAGAGATCACGCCGCCTAAACCATTAACAACATGGTAGGGTCACGACATTCATCGATACTCGGTGGTCACTACGGGGTTGCTCGTCACCCAGTATTTTACCAACATGGTAATCTCATCACTTAATGTTTTGCCTATGTGGCAGGCACGTCACCCTAGCATAGGCCGACAGCTCTGACACGATGTCTCATACCACCATGTCCGGCTCACGAGTCTTTATGGGATCGTAACGCACTAACGGTTATTAATGGATTTGATTCAATGGTAATAGTGGTATCCTAGATTCCTTCGAATATTATACAACCACTAAACATAAAAATGATCGAGCCATGCATTGGACTGATCCGATCGATAATGGGGGACCTCAGACCAAACTGGCAATGGGCACAAAGCATCCTGTGCAATTCCAACTACTGTCGATCATTCGTGTTCATCATCGGTTGACCATATAAGTCCGAGATAGCCAACCTAAAGATGGCCCATCCACTTAACATTTTGCATGACTCGATCCACACGACTAGAAATCATATTATCAAATACATAAACATAATCATGAAACAACTTAATGCCACAATAGGGTACATCAATTGAACATATGTATGAATTAGTACAATTCAATGCATATCAATACAATCCAACGCATATTAACATCACTTATCAATTTACATACAATACCTCTAACAGTAGGAGTTTTATCTTATTGAAACATTTCATCAAGCATGTTGGCTACCATTAACAAGTAACATTATGATTATAAAAACAAAAATAGCATATGGTATCTTATGATAAACTAAAAATCATTATCTAACATTATCAAAGGTTGATAAAATGAAACCTAGAAGAATGGTCCACAACTTGTGATGATTCACTCATTTCACAGCGCTCCTAATATTAGGATTTTAGAGAAAATCATTGAAAGACCTAAACAAGCATACATGATGAGGACATCGTGCACACGCACGCCGCCTACACGCACACGCACACCACCACCCCTACGCACGTACATACGTAGGAGGAGGACCCCACCATCGATCTGGCTTGATGACGCCATCTAGGGAGGGCCTCCTAGCTAGAAGACAAGTTTTGGTTCAAAAAAAGTGGGCCCAATGGTCAAGAAGAGCCCATCAAGGGATCTCATGATCGTGGCTCACTCGTCGGATTGATTTCATATTTTACGTTTTGCGTATTGTTATTATTTAGAACATCATGAATGCTATTTTTTTGTTTGGTTTTTATTTTAGTTTACTTCATCGCCAAGTAATAGGTTACGCACATGGTGCGAGTTTTTGGGGTATAGAGTTTTTCTTATAAATAGGCACCCTTTGTAGTTATTTTCATTCATTCAAGTTTAATAAAAATTCCTGCTTTATTTTTCTGCTCACTTCGTGAGTCGTGAAAGAATTCAAAAGTGGGTCCAAAGCTCTCCCTTCTTTGAAGGCCTAACTATCGTAGTGCGAAGCCACATCTATCCTCATTCGCCCCTACCCTCTTCCATCCATATCTCTCATCTTCTATTATCATTATTGCTTTGAATTTCTCAACTTTTGCAACTATTCATCCCCCTACAACCAGTTTTCAAAATCTGGACCTGTAAGAGGGCTGAAACTTCAACGAAGCACTATACCTCGACCTTACCTTGGATCGTCATCAAACTTGGAGAGATTGGAGATCTCCCCTGGCCGACCAAAGCCTGGGTGTCACTTTGGGGAAGCGGGCTTCCATCACACGTGCGGCCAGCCCACCCACGCACGTGCGTCAGCCCCGGGTCACCATCTGTACATAGGAACTAATTTATTTGCCCCTTTTTTTTCACCCTAGGGTTCCTTGAATTGAAATTGGAGAATCCGTGTAACTGTTTCTTCTTGGGGCAAGGAATACCCCCAAAACCCTTATTTATAACACCAGATTTTGTACAAATGGAACTAAGGGCTTGATTTTTACTATACTAGCACTAGGGGAGAGTGTTTCCAACCTTTGAGGGCCACTATGGGGCGTAAGGGTCGACACCCACCATAGGATAGTTAGCCCTAGTGATGATCTACGCATGGACATGATCATCCTGCCATTTGGATGCGTCGATCGATGGGTATGATCAGGAGTCAGTTTGATAATCACCAACCATTAATCGGCCCCACAACTATACGAATTTGTATAAGATATTATTTTAGGTTATTGTCCTAAATTTGGTAGCAATCTAACATCCCGAAAGCCACAACTTAGGCAAAGACCGAACGAAAACAATTAACTTAAGTTCTTAATTAATTTTAAGAATATTCGCAGATCTCATGACTGACCTTATGAGTCTAAGTTAAGCGATTCGAGACGCTATCCTGGCTTGATATCCTACAATGGACATCAAGCTCGCTAAGATGAATATCTTTTTATAATCTTGGGTTTTGTGGCCCACTAATTAGCGGTGTAAAGCTTATTCAGAAAATCAGAACATTTTTAGAATAAATTGGATGGTGAAATTTCTTGTGTGCGACGATTAGGTTTAGATTGGCTAAATTCGTAGTGTGGCCTATTCACAATTAGCAAAAATGGCAATTCGATCCTAATCACCTAAAATCGTTGGTTCTTAGCTAAATGAGTAACTAGATCAGTTTGGTTTATTAATTAAGATCCAACTCCTAATTGTCTTGGCTTTTGATAAGTTTTTATTTAGTTGTGGTCGTCTTGATTAGTCAACGATAGGTCAGCTAAGTTTATGCCCTGGATGAAGAAATCATGATGATAGACTCGAACCTTAAGTGATCGGGCGGATTCCTTAGCTTATTACTGTTGATTAATCAGATTCGTGCAATTCTTTAGTGGTACCACCTGCGTATAGGCTCACCTTGAGCATTAAGGGTTAGTAAGTGGCAACGTAAGCTAATTATAGCGAATATTTTCAAGGGTTTTTAGAAATCCAAAATAACGAAAATCTGGGATGATACATTTATAAACCCTACATGATAAGGTACTAATGCATGTCCAAAGTTTGGATTTTGGCGTAGGCTATGTCTGTACAATCATTGATTGTTATTTTCATTTGCAATTTTCAAGTTGATTTTGGGGATGCATTCAGCTGATTGTGGAGCTAAGAAGTACTCTCAAAACAGATCTCTTAGTGATTGTAATTGGACACCTAGTATTTTTTAGTTTTGATTTAATGTAATTCCTCATATCATCCATACTAATTGCTTAGCTTAAAAAAATTGGAGAATATGGACAGCATTCATATTAACAAGATAAATTGCATGTGCAATCAAGGTAGGTGTTTGATATTAAAATCAAACACATTAAAAAATCCAGGCAGATGGTTTTAAAGATGTCCCACGAAGGTGTTGTATTCTAATCCTTAGTTGCATTAATAAATTGATTATTTTTTACTACTTTTATTTTAATAATTTGATTTTTTTTTATTTCATGTTTGTATTTGAATTTGTTATTTAATTTAATTACGGGGCATAAAAGATTGTCACTTATTTTGTTGGTGTGACGAGTATGTTGCAGAGTAAATATTAGGAACGTCAAACTAGGAGAATGAGTGGCCTTGGAAAATTGATGAGGAAGCTTGAGGAGAAAGAGCGTGATTTTTGAAGAGAGAATTGGAAATAGTCAAGAAAGAATTGGAAATTACAAAAAAAAAAAACAAACAAACCAAACTCCCTATGGTTCAAATTTTAATACTTTGTCTATCGCAACCGATGATGTGAGGGTGAATGTAACGATGAGGGAGTGAAATGTGGCTGATGGATAGTGCGAAGAAATTATTGACTCCTTTGCTTTTTTCTAAATGATGCCTAACTTATGATATTTCCCTGGTCTATTTTATCTCTTAATATTTTAATCAAATTCAAATCTTTTTAAGTGACACATGAAAAAGGAGCACCCCGCCCTTAATTCTTTATAGTTGAGAAATAAATCTCAATTGGATGATCCTGTCTATTTCATCAAGCACAATGTAAAACAGATGGAATCCATTGTTTGCAGCCCCACACATTAGACAAGATGATACATTCTAAGGGGGTGCCTCACACATTGGCTATCAACAACACTAGAAGGATTGGCATCACAACCTCTAGTAATAACCAAGCTCAACTACCCCCACACTAGGGAATGTTGACATTCCTTACCCATTTCGTATTGGCGATAGCTGCAACATTGGCCTAGAAGGCTTTGATAGCTGCAACATTGGCCTAGAAGGCTTTAATCTCACCTGCAACCACACTTTTCATCTTCCAAAACCATTTAACGCCGGGACTGAGGTTTTCGACATATCATTAGTGTCAGGCCTAATGAGGATTTCAGGGTATGTAAGTTTGAAGTGTTATAAGAAGATAACATAATTGTATTCCTACTTCGATGGTGGGGTTAGTTTGAGTGATAATTCATCCTTCATGCTATCAGAAACTCATAACCAATTCACAGCCATCGGTTGCGATACCTTAGTCTACATCATTGGCTCATGGGGCTGAAAATTGACAACTGGTTGTATGACATTATGCAGTTATATTGACAGCCTGATCAACAACAATTGCTTTGGGATATGATGTTGCCAAATCGCTAACCCAAAGACTTTTAAGAGATTCCAGGTGGATCTTAGTAGCTACTATAATCACAAAAATGTCTGGAGTTTCAATTCATGCAGCTTTGCTGTTCTGGTGGATCAACATAATTTTGGGGCTAGTATATCTCTCATCATCTGAAGGATGGCCTGCACGTGCAATACTCTCATTTTTATCCTAATACGAAAAAACCATAAAATCAATGGGAATAACCCTAAAAAAACCATGAAATTAATGGGAAAATTTTCTAGAGAGAAATCACAGGATTTGTTTGGGGATTTGTTTTTTCCCAGAACTCTAAGTCAATGGAAAAACCTTGAAAAACCCTGAAATTGATGGGCAGATATGGGGAAACAAAAATCCCTAAAATTTGTGCGATTTAGGCCCATAACAATGGAGGGAGAGGGAGAGATATACCCTTGTGTGTGATTCCGATAGATGTAAGATGGAGAAGCTCACGAATGTCGCAATGGAGGTCAGTGAGAGAGAGAGAGAGAGAGAGAGAGAGAGAGAGAGAGAAGGTCATAATTGCGTCGTGCGGATGGGAGACGAAGAGAGCTTTTTGGGGTCAGTTTGGGCGGTGGCATTAGAAGGTATTAGGTGGGATTGGATTCACCTGGTCCCAATTCCACTCCATGTTTGGGAAGGATGGGAAAGTTTGGAATTACATCAAATGGAATTGCATTGGTCCGTGCCAATTTCACTCAATGTTTGGAAAGTTGTGTGGGTCCCAACATGATGTGTGGGCTATATCCACACCGTCCACCTATTTATTGAGATTATTTTAGAGCATGGGCCAAAAAATCAGGTAAATCTAAAGCTCAAGCAGACCCCACTATAGAAAGCAACAGGGATTGAGTACTTACTATTGAAAATTTCTTCGGGGCTACATAAGTTTTAGATTTACCTCATTTTTAGGCCCATGCCATAAAATGAGGTTACAAAACAAATGTACAATTTAGATATAATACATGTGTGTTATTCTTAGTAATTTCAAATGATAGTGGGTATATTCATTCAATGTATCATCGTATTATCAACAAATCATGCCATTAATTTTATCCCATGGCAACAGGAGATAATTCCTGTCATGGTAATAATTACGTTTTTTGAATCTCATCCTGTAACGCTCTGAAATTCGGGGGTCAAGCATAACTCAGCTCCCGAGTTCCAAAACATCACTTATGCAACATATTTGATGATAATTGTATGTTGACTGTAAGAATGTATAAAACATGAAATATATCAAGCCAGATAGCAGACACAATTCAGGGATATTGAAAAATTGTAAGTGGAAGACTTAAATACATATATAATTCAAATTAAATCCCCAAATGATGCGTGCTCTGCCTAGAGCAATATACATATATCTGTGTCTCAAAATACATACATGAACTGTTCAAAATGATCCAATATATATCCCAAAAATAATCCTTACTGGTCAGAACGAGGCTCACATGAACCTACCTGAGAACTGCATATATGAGAACGCCTCCTCATCCTCGTCGAAGTCTGGCTCCGCCTCGTAAGCATCGTCATCTCCTGCAGCTAAGTCAGAGTCTGGTTAGTATTTAAACACCGTCCCAGAACGTGTGAGTGAGTGATCAACTCAGTGGTACTATATAACAAAAGTTAACATGTTATCAATCCAGTCAAGCAATAATGATAAGGTAGTACAATCACACAGGTCTTATATCTCTTGTTAATGCAAGGATGATATGAAGAATGATGCATGCCTCACCACAATCCCCTCTGCGACATCATCTAACGATCGCGGCATGACTCACTTTCTCAGTGCTCTATCACCAAAACCGTTAGCATATGTGATGCGGTGTTATGAATATGATTACCAAGTTCTTATTAGTCCTTTTTATACAACAGGATTGGAAAGCTAAGACACCTCCCTTGTATCATTTTCCAACATTGATCCTTTCTAGGGTCGTCAATCCTAGGATATCTCATACGATGTTATGGTTCTAGGTCCCTGCAAGGGCTGTCAAAGCTGTTGCGTGCAATCATTACACCACTCCCCCATCACCTTATCAATACAGGCCTAATTATATCCTCACGACTGCATCAGGACTCGTCGCCCCTATGCGGTGTCAGGATAAACTTAAGGTCACTACAAAGGGCTCGTCACCAATCAGTATAGGACGACAACAAGAATATAAAGTCTCATACCACCATAATCTGCTCAGAGTAGGGTGCTCACTGGTCACTACGGGGAGGTTTGTGGCCCCAGCGTAGGCCGACAGCACGACCACGATGTCCCATACCACCATGCTCGGCTCATGAGTCTTAGTGGATCTTGGTACCATGGTTAACAGGAGTTTCACTGGTAAGCTCAGTGCCTTATATTCAAATAGTGCAGATCAAACATGGTGAACAAGCATCGGTGAATCGGGTTAGTTGATAAGCTCAACTAGGCCAAGCGCATGTTGAGTTGAACGACATGGAATGCATAAGCACTACATGTGGCCTAACCACTACCGAATACCCCAAACACGACTCAGATTTGCTAAACTCATCTTGTGTGGTGAAAGCAACCTCAACCACTATTTACAGAACGTTTTTCGATTACCTAGACTGTAGTACAGCCCCATTCACATACAAAACTAATAACTAGCATATGATTCATATCCTGCATTCATTTGTACAATCATGAAGTATAACTTAAATGTAAGCAGTACATGCAGGAACTCATACACACATGTAACATGATTCAATTAAACACATAAGCCATGGAGGAAATCATACACTTATTTAGCATGGATAACCTAAGTTACATGATTCATGGAGGGAATCATACACACAAATACTATAGTTGAAATCTATATCTCAACCACCTTAGCATGCACATAGTACTAACTACCATTTCATTTAAACATTTAAACAAACACTTAGCTTACACTATTCAACATACATCACGTATGTCAACACCGTTGTATATTAGGACAAGTCCTTTCGCCAAGGAGTTGCCGCATACATATTAGGCATATCACAAAGACAATTTATCATGGCAAGCAAATCAGCAAATTTCATACGCATACGTGTATTCTAACATATACATGAAATACGATATTTACAATACAAAGTATACGTATGCGGAAGACAACACGGATAGCATATTTGGCATGTGTAACGGCAAGCATAACATGAATAAATCATTATCTAACATTGAAAGGGTTGAAAACCATAACCTAAGCGTATATAGTCCGCACCTTAAACCAGAAAAGATGTATTTAAGATGATTCAAACGATATGTCTTCATCAACGGCGGATACACTACGTATGGCAAGAAACAGGTTAGTTAGAACTCTACTACAGCTAGTCTAAGCTTCAAACCAGGTTAGGGTTAACTTAACTTACCAAAAACCGAATCAGAATCGCCAGAAGAACGATTTAGAAATGTCGGTTCAATGTATAGATGCAATAGGAAGAATCCTACGGAGTTTCACCAGATTCTCCCACACTTTCTCTCTTTTCTTTCTCTTAAATCTCTAAGGTTTGGGAAATTCGTATGGGTTAGAAAGATAAGGGTTTAAGGCCCTTTTATAAGCCTAAACATAACAAAAATAAACTTTAAGTCAAGGTATACTTAGGTTATACCCAAATTGGGATCTTTCTAATCCAACGGAGCATTTCTGGAGGTCCTCTGATCAAATGCGGTCGGACTTAAGCTCACTAGCATCGATCTTTAGTACGTTAAGTTTTTAGTCCAATCGGATATCCAGATTGTCCGTGGTGGACCAGTTTCAATTCAACGGTCACCGAACCTAAATCAGGGCTACAAGCTCTATGACATGAAAGGGCCAAATTTCTTGATTTGAGGGGTGAAATTTGGTTAAATTCCAACTGTCAGAATGCTTAAAAATAACGCGCAAGTGAACCGTGCCAAATTTCTTAAAAATATATTTAATTTTCTAAATATTTTCCTTTTCTCACTCTCTTCGCTCCAGACTCAATAGAATGGTCTCAAGACATCGGTTGGGCTTGATTTTCAAAAGGATGGTCAAGTCCAACTAAGCGGTCATAACGGTCTGAGATTATAGATATCAGACTTTCGACGTGTGGTATAGATCCAATACGAAGATACAAAGCATTTCCGAGAACAACTGGGTTTAGAGTTGGATCCTAGATTTCAGGGTATTATAGCGTCATTGATTCTGCAAGTTTTAAGTCTTGCAGAACATATTTAAAGCGAACAGTATAAATTTCACAGCCAGTCTAACTTAGCGCTAGGTAACTTAGGTTCAATTTCTAAGAGAATTAATCCTAAGTGATTTCTGATCGAGGTGGTACTCGGGTCTTGGTACGGAATTTTTCGAGTCGTTACAATCTACCCCCCTAAAAAGAAATTTTATCCTCGAAATTTGTAACTTCTCATACTCCTCGAGAAGTTGTGGGTAGTTCTTCCTGATCTCGGATTCTGTCTCCCAGGTATCCTCTTCTTTAGTATGATGCGTCCATAATACCTTCACAAGGGGGATGACCTTGCTACGCAATACCTGCTCCTTCCTGTCTAATAAACGCGTCGGGCGCAGTTCATAAGTGGCATCCTCGCTCAACTGCACCTACTCCCATCTGATAATATGGGAAGGATCAGGAACGTATTTCTTCAGCATAGAAACATGAAATACGTTGTGTACGCTCGCGAGAGGCGTAGGTAAAGCTAGGCGGTACGCTACTGCTCCCATTTGATCAAGTATATGGAATGAGCCAATAAATCTTGGCGTGAGCTTCCCCTTCTTCCCGAACCGAAGGACTCCCTTCATAGGAGAAACTCTCAAGAATACGTGATCTCCAACCGCGAACTCCAGCGGTCGCCACCTCGTACCAGCATAACTCTTCTGCCTGCTCTGCGTTGTGAGAAGTCGACGCCTGATGATGTCAATCTTCTCTGAGGTCACCTGTACTAACTCAGGACCAATCAATTTCTGCTTGCCGACTTGAACCCATCAATGCGGTGCTCGACAAGGACGTCCATACAAGGCCTCATAAGGTGTCATACCGATACTCACCTGAAAACTGTTATTGTATGCGAACTCCGCATATGAAAGACAATCATCCCAATTGTCCTTGAAATCCAACATGCAAGCCCGCAACATATCTTCCAAAATTTGGTTCACCTGCTCTGTTTGTCTGTCGGTCTGTGGGTGGAATGCAATACTGAACTTCAACTTTACACCCATCGCTTTCTGGATGCGAGTCCAGAAAATAAAAATAAACTGCGTGTCTCTATCCTACACGATCTCCAAGGAAACTCCATGCAGACGAACAATCTTCCTGATGTACAATCTAGCCAACTCGTCTGCAGAGTTCGTAACTCTGATCGGAAGGAAGTGCGCCGACTTCGTCAAACGGTCGACGATAACCCAAATAGAATCATGTCCCTTCCTCGTCTTCGGCAGTCCCGAAATGAAATCCATAGAGATATAGTCTCACTTCCACTCAGCTATGGGCATAGGATGAAGGAGACCAGGAGGTCGGCAATGCTCTGCTTTCACCTGCTGACAAGTGAGACAACGGGACACATAATCTGCAATGTGGGTCTTCATGCCATCCCACCAGTACGTCTTCTTCATGTCACGATACATCTTCGTACTGCCCGGATGCATCGCAAGTCTAGAACTGAGTGCAGCCTCGAGAATCTCTCGTCTCAAGTCAGGGACATCTGAAACGCATAGGCGGCCATGATAACATAAGCCCCCATCCGTTCCAACTCGCCACTCGGTATCTGTATCATCACTGGCCTGCTCTCGAAGCTCAGTTAGACGCTCATAATCCCTCTGCGCCGCGATGACCCTGTCATCGATAAGAGGTCGCACCCGAACGTGTGCGATAACCTTGAATGGCTCCTCCACAGTGAGTTTCTGCTCAAAGTCTCACAAAAACTCAACCATATCCCACTCGGCAACTATCAGTGGAGCTGTAAACTCTATCACCTTCTTGCAGCTCAACGCGTTAGCCACAAGGTTCACCTTGCCCGGATGGTAGGAAACCTCGAAATTAAAGTCTTTCAAGGTCTCTATCCATCGTCGCTGCCTCATATTCAGGTCTCGCTGCGTGAATATATACTTGAGGCTCTTGTGGTCGAAAAAGAGCTCGAACTCCTCTCCGTTGAGGTAATGTCTCCAGAGCTTCAATGCGAAGATGACCACTGCCAACTCTAGGTCATGTGTAGGGTAATTCTCCTCATGCTTCCTTAATTGTCTTGAGTCATATGCAATCACCCTGTCCTTCTGCATAAGGACACGATCTAAACCAATGTGAGACGCGTCCGTATAGATTGTATATCTAATCCCTTGCTCTGACAATACTAGCACAGGGGCGAACGTCAGCCTGTCTTTCAACTCCTGGAAAGCTGATTCCGCCTTGTCATCCCAGGCGAACTTCAGATCCTTCCGTGTCAACTGAGACAAGGGTCTGGCTATCTTGGAGAAGTCCAGAATGAATCGTCAATAGTAGCCAGCAAATCCCAGGAAACTCCTCACCTTGGTAACCGAACTAGGCTATTTCCAGTCTTGCATCGCGGCTACCTTAACAAGGTCCACTGTTATCCCATCCTTAAACACGACATGCTCCAGGAACTTAACTTCCTCCTTTCAGAAGTCGCACTTCTTGTACTGTGCGAACAACTGGTGTTATCTTAGAATATCTAGGACCAATCGCAAGTGCTCCTCATGCTCCTCTCGACTCCTGGAGTATATCAAAATGTTGTCTATAAATACGATGACGAATTGATAGAGGAACGACCGAAATACACGGTTCATCAGGTCCATGAACACGGCTGGTGCGTTCGTAAGACCGAACGACATCACGAGGAATATATAATGGCCAAAACTAGTCCTGAAAGTAGTCTTCTGTACGTCTTCATTCCTGACGCGCAGCTTGTGATACCCTGACTGTAGATCAATCTTCGAGAAGTACTGCGCTCCTCTCAGTTGATCAAACAGGTCATCTATCCTGGACAATGGGTACTTGTTCTTCACCGTAACCTGATTCAGCCTGCGGTAATCAATACACAACCGCAATGTGCCGTCCTTCTTTGTCACGAACAACACAATGCTCCCCAAGGAGACACACTCGGTCGTATGAAGCCAACCTCTAATAAATCATCGATCTGTTTCCTTAACTCCTCCATCTCACACAGGGCCAGGCGATACGTCGGCAATGAGATGGATAGTAAAATCGATCTCGCGTTGAGGTGGCAACCCAGTTATCTTTCTGAACACATCTTCATAATCACGGACTACTCGCGTGTTTTCAAATGTCGGGACATCAACATTCCTTAACAAGGAAGCATAACAAATCACTCGAGAGGGGTGACTGACCTGTATCGAAAATGTAAAGGACGTGCCCTCTGGCTCATAAACTGTCACTATACGGGTCTCACAATCATTCTCGGCCCTCCCCGCAGTCAGCCAATTCATACCAAGAATGACGTCAAAATGATAGAGAGAGGGGTCGACGATGAGGTCAATGGCCATCGTCCTGTTCCCTAGATCTAGCCAATAACCCTCACACATCGTAGTGGCATCAGTACAGGTCTCGTGTGCTAAAATAACTCGCACCCCAACCATACGAGTAGTCTGTAACCCAAGGTGCTTGACTACTGAAGAAGATATGACTGAGATCGTGGATCCTATATCCACCAACAAGAATATGGGAGTACCTCCGATATGGGCTGTGACCTCAAAGGCCAAAGGTGGTGCAGTCTCTATCCTGGATGGCTCAACTGTCAATACGTGTACCCGAGCCTACTGAAGACGGTTAGGCTGTGGTACTATAGGCCATTGCGGTGGCCTAAAATGAGGTGCTGGAGGTCTGAAAGATGGATGAGCTGATGCAGAACAAAGGAGTGGTGGTGAAATGGTCTTAGGCATCGGACGACCAATCCGTTAAAGCGACGAGAACCCACTGTCTCGTATCCTGGAGAAACATGTAGTCTCGGTGTGGCCAGGCTTCTTACAATAGCTGCAAAGCACATCAGGGCGCCTCACATAGGCAGGGGGTGCAGAAGACCCTTGCGGTGTCTCAAATTGAGGCCTCTTCGCGAGGAAAGGCCTACTCTCGAACTCAGGTCACGGCCTAGGAACTATAGGTGCTTATGTGCGGGCCGACCTATCCCCGTCTTGCTCTGCACGCAAGGACATACTCACCAGCTCTGTATAGGAAGAAATGCTTGCACAGCGCATCTTCGATCTGATCTCGGGCCGTAAGCCCTCAGAAAATGTCGTATCCTCATCGGCTGGTCACTCAGAATCAAAGAAGCATACCTCCCTAGCTCCGTAAACTTGTTTTCATACTCTGTCACCGACATGCCTCCCTGGCGAAGGCGAAGGAACTCACTCTCCTTCTCGTGCCGGTACGTGACAGGGGAATACTTCTCATGGAAGCGTGCCTCAAATGCTGCCCACATCCACTCATACCCCTCCGTAACTGTGTGGAGAATGTTATCCCACCATAGGCTAGCCTCCTTCTCAAACATGAAGGTGGCCAACTCAACCTGTTCCGCCTCAGAACAGTGCAACGGTTTCAACATCTTAGAGATGCGGTCTATCCAATACTCAGCCTCCTCAGGTCTGTGAGTACCTGTAAATGTAGGAGGCCTCAAGCGCTGAAATCGCTCAAAAGATCCGCTCGCACTAGCATGCCCGACAGGGTGTAGAGGCGAGGCAAGTGGAGTCACCGCCATCAACTGAGCAAAAATGCCAGCCATGGAGGACAAGAACTGCTGCTGTTTCTGCTGCTGTATCTGCTGCTGCTTGTAACACCCTGAAAATCGGGGGTCGTGTTTAAACTCAACTCCCGAGTTCCAGACCGTCACTTATGCAACAAAAATGATTATGATTCAATGTTGTCTGATTTAAAGCATTCACATGAGTAAAAGTATAGCAAAATTGTAATTCATACTCCAGATCCAGTGATAAAAGCAAGCGGAAGACTAAACAATATATATATCACTGTAAGGAAAAACAAAGTAGATCTCATCTGTCTCTAAAGTATGAATACATCTCTGAGTCTCATATACATATACATGAACAAAATCAAATGTTCAAAATAGTCCCACTGAAGTCCCATCAACCCAGGTCGCCTACGCAAAGCCATCATGATACTGCATGTACGAGAACTCGTCCTGGTCCTCGTCGAAGTCTGGCTCTGCCTCCTGGATCTCAGCCTCACCTGCAGCTACAAAAGGGTCTGGTGGGTGTTAAAAATATCATCCCGTAACGTGGGAGTGAGTGATCAACTCAGTGGAATCATAGAGCAAAGATTAGCATGTTCACAAATCAATCATGCGATAATAGTAAAGCAGTAAATCAGACAATCCTAATACTGTTGTTAATGTAAGATGACATGACGTGATGTATGCCCTCACCGACGATTTCCCTCATACGGCACCATCTTACGACCATGGCATGCAATCGACCCTCAAGTGCTCCACATCTTCCAGGCACATGCAATGGTATGGTGATATGATTTTCGAGTTGTTATTAGTCCATTCAAACAGCAGGATTGGAAAACTAAGGTACTTCCCTTGTATCAATCCCAACACAGATCCTGTCTAGGGTCGTCACTCCTAGTAATCTCATACGATGTATATTTTGTAGGTCGTTGTAAGGGCTGCCAGGGCTGTTGCTCGCACTCGTTACACCGCTCCCCCAACACCTTATCAATACAGGCCTACTGTACTCTACTGCTACTGAAGGGTCGTCGCCTCCCGTAGACTCAGAATACGCTCGCGGTCACTACAAAGGACTCGTCGCCTGATCAGTGTAGGTCGACAGCTAGAATATAGTGTCCCATACCACCATAATCTGCTCACGAGACTAGGTGCTCACTGGTCACTACGGGGAGGTTTGTGGCCCCAGCGTAGGCCGACAGCTCGACCATGGTGTCCCATACCACCATGTCCGGCTCATGAGTCTTCGTGGATCAAGGTACCATGGTTAACAGGGTTTACAATGGTAAGTTCAGTACCCTAGGTTCAAGCAGTTATGACTCATACAGGGTGAACATACATCGGCCAGTCGGGTTACTTGACGGGCTCGACTAGCGCGATCGCATCTCAAGTCGAACGACATGAAGTGCGGAAAACACTTCGCGTGGCCTAACCACTGCCGCCAACTCCAAACACGACTCGCGTTCATCGACTCGTCGTTCGTGGCCAAGACCAGCCAGCCACGAATTTGCTCGGTTACCGACTGCCTGGACTAAGTCTAGTCCCAAACAATTATGGAATCACATCAGCAATTTATGTAGGAGTATTGGAATTGAAATACAATCATGTGAGCATGTTAACACATGTTATAACATACAACTTAAGTAAATCTTCTAGCACATATATTTCATGCATGTAATGAAATCATGCATATAGTCAACATGTAGGAAATCATTTAGGTCAGCATATTAATTGAGAAATCAATCTCAAACTATTTCATAACATCATTTAATTCAATACATACTAATACAAGCTTTTATACAAACACATACACTACACACTTAAGTCTACGTATAGTATGTCGACCCGAAGTGCGCAATTAGGCGAATCTCTTCACCAAACTAATTATGCACGTATTCCTAACTTCCTTATGCGACAACAAACCATGTCAATCACATCAGCAAAATATGAATGTAATCAGTACTTCCTACAAATGACTAAAATGTTCTCATATTCTTCGTTGATTTACGAAACAGGAAACGGATAGCATGTTGTACATGTCAAACGGCGATGCCGTCGATAATCTACTATTAAACGACATTGAAAGCGTTGGAAACCGTCAATCAAAGCGTCTAAAATCCTCACCTAGTCTCTTGTAGACGTGTCGTTTTGAACGGAGCGTATACGGTTCGTCAACGGCGATAAGAGAACCTGTTTTATAAGATCTATTGGTTAAAAAGCTATGGATCTTAGTGATCCTCAAATCAGCAACTTCTAGGGTTAGTTATTACCTGAAAACGCGGAAGAATCACCGGCTTGGTGATCAGGAGGTGTTGCTTAGGCACTAGCAACAGATGGCACGAAGACGGGAAAAATCCCTTCTACACTCTCTCTCAATCTCTCACCTTTTCTCTCTTCCAAATCTAGGGTTTCTTGCAATTTCGGATGGGAGAGAGAAGTGAGGGTTTCAAGCCCTTTTATAAGCTTAAAAATGCCCGAAATAGGCTTGGGAACGAAGTTTACTTAGTGCATATCCAATTCGGGGCTGTTTCGGTCCAAAAGATGCTTTCTGGTGGTCCCCTGGTCGAATGTGATCGGACTTAAGCTCTTGCGTACCAGATCTAGCACGTATTAAGTTTTCAGTCCGGCAGGGTTTGCAGATCGCACGTGGCGGACCAGTTTCAGTTCAGCGGTCACCGCACGTAGATCAAGGCTGAAAGTCTCATGATATAAAATAGAAATTTCTCCTGATCCGAGGGTGTAATCTGGCTGAATTCTGATGGTCAGAACGTTCAATACTGACGTGTCAAGTCGTGTGCCAGATTTGAATTTGAAATTTCAATTCTGTCCCTATTCGCACTCTCTTCGGTCCGGGCTCAATGAAATAGCCTGTGATTATCGGTTTGACTTGATTTTCGAAATGAGTGTCAAGTCCAGCTAGGCGGTTCTAACGGTCTAAGATAGGAGGTATCGGACTTTCGACGCGCGGTCTAGATCCAATACAAAGATTCAAAGCGGTCCAGAGAACAAACCTGCTTAGAGTTTGATCCGAGGTTATAGAGTATTGTAGGGTCATTGGTTCTACTCGATTTGGGTCTTGTAGAACGTATTTAAAGTGATGAGAGACTATTTCCCAGCTACTCCAGCGTCGCGCTAGCTAACTTAGTCATATTTTCAAAAAGAATTAATTCTACGCAATTTCGGGTCGAGTTGGTACTCGAGCCCAAGTATGGATTTTTCACGGGCATTACAATCTACCCCCCTTAACAAATAATTTCATCTTCAAAATTTGTACCTTTTCGTACTCCTCGAGAAGCTGTGGGTAGTTCTTTCTGATCTCAGCTTGTCTCCCAGGTAGCCTCCTCTTCAGAATGATGCGTCCACAATACCTTCACAAGAGGAATCACCTTGCTATGCAGTACCTGCTCCTTCCTGTCTAGGATACGTGTCGGTCGCAGGATATATGTAACATCCTCACCTAACTGCACCTGCTCCCATCTGATGATATGGGAAGGATCAACAACGTACTTCTTCAGCATAGAAACATGAAATACGTTGTGAACGCTCGCGAGAGGCATGGGTAAAGCCAATCGGTAAGCCACTGCTCCCACATGATCGAGGATCTGGAATGGACCAATGAATCGCGATGCTAGCTTCCCCTTCTTCTCGAACCGAAGGACTCCCTTCATAGGGAAAACTCGCAAAAACACATGATCCCCAACTGTGAACTCTAGTGGCCGTCGTCTCGTATCGGCATAACTCTTGTGTCTGTTCTGCGCTGTAAGAAGCCGACGTCGAATAATATCGATCTTCTCTGACGTCGCCTGCACTAACTCTGGGCCAATCAAGCTACGCTCACCGACCTCTATCCAGCAATGCGGTGTACGACAAGGTCGCCCATACAGCGCCTCATAAGGTGCCATACCGATACTCGCTTGAAAACTGTTGTTGTACGTAAACTCCGCATATGCAAGACAATCGTCCCAACTGTCCTTGAAGTCCAATGCGCAAGCTCGCAACATGTCCTCCAAGATCTGGTTCACCCGCTCTGTTTGTCCGTCTGTCTGTGGGTGAAAGGCAGTACTGAACTTCAACTTCACACCCATAGCCTCCTGAATGCGAGTTCAGAAAATAGAAGTGAACCGCGTGTCTCTGTCCGACACGATCTCCAACGGAACTCCATGCAGACGCACAATCTCTCTGATGTACAGTCTAGCCAGCTCATCTGCAGAGTTTGTAACTCTGATCGGTAGGAAGTGCGCCGACTTCGTCAGACGGTCGACGATCACCCAAATGGAATCATGTCCCTTCCTCGTCTTCGGCAACCCAGAAATGAAGTCCATGGAAATGAAATCCCACTTCCACTCTGCGATCGGCATAGGCTGCAAAAGTCCAGGTGGTTGGCGATGCTTAGCCTTCACCTGCTGACAAGTGAGACAACGGGACACGAACTCAGCTATGTGGGTCTTTATACCTTCCCACCAATACGTCCTCTTCACGTCACGATACATCTTCTTACTGCCTGGATGCATCGCGAGTCTACAGCCTCGAGAATCTCTCGTCTCAAGTCAGGGATATCTGGGACGCATAGGCGGCCACGATAACGTAAGCCCCCATCCATACCAACTCGCCAGTCGGTGTCTGCATCATCACTGGCCTACTCTCGAAGCTCAGTCAGATGCGCATCGTCCCTCTGCGCCTTGATGACTCGGTCATCGATCTGAGATCGCACCTGTACATGTGCGATGAACTCAAACGGCTCCTCTACGGTGAGTTTCTGCTCAAAGTCTCGCAAAAACTCAACCATATCCCACTTAGCAACCATCAGCGGAGCCGCAAACTCTATCGCCTTCTTGCGGCTCAACGCATCAGCCACAAGGTTTACCTTCCCAGGATGGGAAGAGACTTCAAACTTGAAGTCCTTCAACGTCTCCATCCATCGCCGCTGCCTCATATTCAAGTCTCGCTGCGTGAATATGTACTTGAGGCTCTTGTGGTCGCAAAAGAGCTCGAACTCCTCTCCGTAGAGGTAATGTCTCCAGAGTCTCAGTGCGAATATAACGACTGCCAACTCTAGGTCGTGTGTAGGGTAATTCTCCTCGTGCTTCCTTAATTGTCTCTAGGCATACGAAATTACCCTGTCCCTCTGCATAAGGACACAACCCAGTCCAACGCTAGACGCGTCAGTGTATATAGTGTATCTAACCCCTTGCTCTGGCAATACTAGCACAGGGGCGGACGTAAGTCTGTCCTTCAGCTCCTGAAAAGCTGACTCCGCCTTGTCATTCCATGCGAACTTCACGTCCTTCCGTGTCAACTGAGATAAGGGCCTCGCGATCTTCGAGAAGTCTTGAATGAAGCGCCGATAGTAGCCAGCGAGACCCAAGAAGCTCCTCACCTCAGTGACAGAACCAGGCTGCTCCCAGTCCTGCACCGCAGCTACCTTAGACAGGTCAACTGCCATGCCATCCTTGGACACCACGTGTCCCAGGAACTTCACCTCCTGCTTCCAGAAGTCGCACTTCTTGTACTGTGCGAACAACTGATGCTGTCTGAGCGTATCCAGGACCAAACGTAAGTGCTCCTCATGCTCCTCTCGACTCCTAGAGTACACCAAAATGTCGTCAATGAATACAACGACGAATCGATAGAGGAAAGGTCGAAATACCCGGTTCATCAGATCCATGAACATGGCTGGTGCGTTCGTGAGAAGGAACGACATCACGAGGAACTCGTAGTGGCCAAAACTGGTCCTGAATGCTGTCTTCTACACGTCCTCATCCCTGACGCGTAACTGATGATATCCTGACTGAAGATCAATCTTCGAGAAGTACTGCGCTCCTCTCAACTGATCAAACAAGTCATCGATCCTGGGTAAAGGGTACTTGTTCTTCACCGTGACCTGGTTCAGTCTGCGATAATCAATACATAATCGCATTGAACCATCCTTCTTCCTCACGAACAAGACCGGTGCTCCCCAAGGAGACACACTAGGCCGTATAAGGCCAAGCTCTAGCAGACCATCAATCTGCGTCCTCAACTCCTCCATCTCACACGGTGCCATGCGATACGTCGGCAGTGAGACGGGCATAGAACCAGGAACCAGATCGATAGTGAAATTGATCTCTCGTCGAGGCGGCAAACCAGGGATCTTCCTGAACAGTCCTCGAACTCGGAAACGACGGGCATATGCTCGAGTATCTGAGCACCAGCGTCGCGCAATAAAGTGACGTAACTAAGTATGCGGAAAGAGATATTTACCCGCACTGGAAATGTGAAGGATGCACCCTCTGGCTCGTACACAGTCACTATACGAGTCTCGCAGTCAATCTCGGCCCTCGCTGCAGTCAACCAATCCATGCCAAGAATGACATCGAGATAAACAAGAGAGGGGTCGACGACAAGATCAATAGCCATCGTCCTGCCTCCCAGATCCACCAAACAACCCTCACACATCTGGGTAACATCTGAATAATCTCTATGAGCTGCAAGTACTCGCACCCTATCCATGGTAATAGTCTGTAACCCAAGACGTCTGACTACAACACGTGATATCAAAGAAATCGTGGAACTAGTGTCCACCATCACAAGAATAGGAGTACCTCTAATATGGGCTGTGACCTCGAAGGCTGAATGCTGAAAAGTCGGTGTCGCAGCTGCCTCAGCTGTCAATGCATGAACCCGAGCCTGCTGTGGCCGGTTCGGTCGCTATGTCAAGGGCCGTGGAGGCTGTCTGATCTGCGATACCGGAGGTCTAAAAGAAGGGTGCGCAGGAGCTAACCGTATAGGCGGTGCTGATATCGCCTGTGAACGTGCACGGTCAATCTTCTGTGGCGGCGAGAACCCACTGTCCCGCATCTGAGAAAAACAGCTCTGCGCCAAGTGGCCCGTCCTCCCACAATATGTGCACGATAACTCGGGGCGCCGAAACGATGGTGCTGGCACTAGAGCCCGAGTAGGAGGGTCGACGCGAGGCCTCTTGCCCGCGAAGGGCCTGTCCTACATGTCTGGTCGCGGCCTAGAAGCAACAGGGCCACGAGATCGCGCAAGTCGATCCACATCCTTCTCTGCCCACATAGACAAGTGAATCAACTCCGCATATGAGGGAATGCTCACACAGCACATCTTCGACCGAATATCCGGTCGCAAACCCTCCAAAAAGCGCCGTATGCGCATCTGATCATCAGCCAAAATAGTCGGGACGTATCTGCCCAACTCCATAAACCGATGCTCATACTCCGTGAATATCATGTCTCCCTGTCGGAGGTGGAGAAACTCATTCTCCCGATCATGCCTGTAAGTCTGGGGATAATACTTCTCGTGAAAGTGGAACTCAAACGCTGCCCATGTCCATATATAGTCGGCGGCAACGGTCCGCAATACGCTATCCCACCACAGGCTGGCCTCTCGCTCAAACAGGAATGTAGCCAGCTCTACCTGCTCGGCCTCTGTGCAATGAAGCATCCGTAATATCTTCGACACACGGTCGAGCCAGTACTCGGCCTCCTCGGGTCTGTGAGAACCCGTAAAAGTGGGAGGCCGTAAGTGCTGAAATCGCTCTAATAAGCTCCGTGTATCTGTGGCATTCCCCGCAGGGTAAGCAGGCGGTACAGGATGAGCCATGCCCTCATCCTGGGCGTATGTATAAGCATCCTCAGCTGGATGCGCAGGTGGTGCAGGTGGAGTCACACCCCTACCATGGGCTAATGTCCCCACAATGGTAGTCAGAAGCTGCTGCTGCTGCTGCATCATAGCCATCATCTGCTCAAATCTGTCAGGAGGTGGAGCAGGCTGTGGCATGTGCTGCGTCGAAGTAGACGCACGATAAGGCTCTCTGACTGGCGGTGTGAACGGCGGTGGTCCAGCTGTAGGACCAGCAGTAGCTGAGACGCACGAACTGTCTCAGGAATCGGGCCCACAGCAGGGTCCGCATGTGTGTCAGACTGTGAAGGAGCCTGATCCATAGGCTCAGTCAATGCAAGCCGAGTCGTGCTCGCGTAGCCTTAGGCGGCATTCCCTATATTCAAAATAGGGCGCAACCTTGTCAGTCTCAATAGCACAAATACACCGCAATCATTCACACAAGGAGTCAAAGGCATTCCATGCATTTCATTTAATCAAAATTGTCACAATACAAGGGATATATCCTTACAAGCATCATGACGAGAAATACATGAGAACTAAGACAGTTAAAATTACAACAGCAACATAAGCAAGGCACTAGCCCTAACAAGCTTACACACATAAAGCAGGAAATGACTAACTACTAACAACAACATCAAAGGTCGCATCGCTAGTCTGAGTCGGGTGACGGAGGAGGAGCACCCTTATCCTGCAAGCAACACAGGATCGCCTTCAAGGTGCGAGTCACCTTGCTGAATTTCCTCTTCGTCACGGTCTTGGCATCCTCGACTTCAGCGCGAAGTTCCTGAACTTCCCTTCGCAAGGCGATCTGACTTCCCTCAATCCGAGCAATGCGATCATCGCTAGTAGCCTGCGCAGAAGGAGGAGGGCTCTCATCTGTATCCTGAGCCTCCTCTTCTGCCTCTTCCTGAATTTCTGCTCCAGGTTCTTCTTCGCTTTGATCTTCCTCATCATCAAAGTCATCCTCGCTATCCTCCTCAAGCTGATTTTCACGGTACTGAGACCCAATCTTCATCTTGACCATAGTCGACTCATCAATGCTATGAATCGAAACTGACAATTTCGGCCCAAGTCTGTAAGTAAACTCAAGCGCGATCTTGCATATCCGTCGGCCAAAGGAAGCGATTCGGATGTTCTTCTTGACTTGGCTATGAGGATTATCTGTCGCAAGATGAAAGTGGCCATACATACATTCTCTCCCTGGGCCACCAGATACAAGAAATCGATCATAAGGCGTGTACATTCAATGCGATTTGTCGACCTGAGATAAACATTGAACGTGCAGATATGGTGCAGCAGGCGCAAATCATCAGACATATACGTCGCCTTGAGGCTATTATTAGACTGCCATGGAACCAACTTACCGCACAGAAACCTGGTGCGACGATCTCGTTCACGCCTACTCCTCAGATTCTTCTCACTAGGATGAACATCACCAAGAGGCATGTTCAGAAGTCGCGCAATCAGTCGCACATCAATCGTAGCCATCCGATCTCTACCAAAAGGGATTTTGAACTGCAATGGCTCCAAGGTAGGATTCTGGATACAAGCGTAGAAGGCACGAACGGTGCTCACATTAGCACGAGCACGAGCTTCAAAGATCGGACCCCAATGCGTAGCTTCAATGCGCTCGAACAATAAAAATTCACCGAACAATCGCCCTTCCACGTCCGCCTCAAACAACACTTTGCGATCAGTTTATTGACCGTGAGGCATCTCTGATAGAATTACTTGCCCAAGGTGGGTATGGGGATCCAAATCCCACTTTGTACGGCACTCTCGGGCTGTAGCTGGACCTGTGGCGGCGCTTGAACTTGCGGCACCACCCCGCGGTCTTCTCGATTGAGCAGGGCGACTTGGCCCAGCCTCGTCTACTGCAGTCTTCCTTTTACCCATCAAAGACAAGATGGAGGAGAGTGATAAAAGGCCTAAAATGGCTTCCACGAAAGCCATGAAAAATGAAGAAAATGCGGAGAAGTGGCTGTCCAAACTGGAAAAGGGAGATCTAGGCATCGTAGAGGGATACTTCAAGCTTCCCAAGGATGTATTTTCATGGAGAAATGAAAATGAAAAAGTGGAATGGAGCACCTCACGATTTCAGCTCGATTTGGGGGTTTTTGGAGCTCCAAAAGATGAAATCTTCAAGAAGGAGGGCTGCCAACTTCAAAGGAACGATGGAGGGTGGTCGTTTTTGGCCAAGGATGGATCTAGGGGTGGTTTGGATCACGAAATTTAGAGATCGTTGCTGGAAAACGTAAATAGGGCTATGGGGAGGGCTGTTTGTGAAGGAGAGGCAAGTTTTAGGGGTTTTCTTTGGACGGGACACATATGGGGGGTGTACACGACCCAAGATAGGGCGTGCGCTCGAATTTTGTAGCAAGTGGGCCCACCTGTATGGCGATGCATCGCCGACCGGTGGTGCATCCGGCCGGTGGGACCAGATGGATTTGGTCCCCCATGGTCTAAGGACCCCAGATATGTATGGTCCAACCCTTGGTTCATAGTATTTTGACCTATATAGGCCCAAACATATTTTCGGAACTTTCCAGGACCAATCCGCAATCCCAAATACAAAACCCTATCATGCAGCATATGATTTTGGGGTAGAAAGAGCTAGTACATCCATATAAACTATTATTTACTAAAGAAAGTGAAATTAGAATGGCCTTATGGCCATTTTTCATAAAATTTTACTATTCACTGTAAAATTTTGTGAAAGTATTATTTTATATTATTTTCATATTAGGTTTAATGCCTAACATAAAATGGATAAGAAATAAATGAATATTGGAGTGGTGAGAGGAAGAATTTTAAAGATTTTTGGTGAAACGGGATTTTTAAGCCCTGACGATTGAATACAGGAGTCGTGGTCATCCCACGGTCCAAGGATTTACTTTTACGGGTTTAAAATCATTCAAAGAACATCTCAACCTGACTTCGTATGACCTAGGAGCTATTCGGGTTGCTTCACGCGACCCGAGATGCGTTATAGACTCGATCGTGCGATCGATTCGAATAGACTTCGCCTATTGGCGAATCTACGATCCTAAAAATGTTTCTAGACCCTTCTCGCACCCACTTAAGTCAAAGGAAGTGACAGCGTACGTCGTGAGACCATAACCTAGGCCCAGTATACTTTTATTCATGCTCTGATACCAACTTGTAACACCCTGAAAATCGGGGGTCATGTTTAAACTCAACTCCCGAGTTCCAGACCGTCACTTATGCAACAAAAATGATTATGATTCAATGTTGTCTGATTAAAAGCATTCACATGAGTAAAAGTATAGCAAAACTGTAATTCATACTCCAGATCCAGTGATAAAAGCAAGCAAAAGACTAAACAATATATATATCACTGTAAGGAAAAACAAAGTAGATCTCATCTGTCTCTAAAGTATGAATACATCTCTGAATCTCATATACATATACATGAACAAAATCAAATGTTCAAAATAGTCCCACTGAAGTCCCATCAACCCAGGTCGCCTACGCAAAGCCATCATGATACTGCATGTACGAGAACTCGTCCTGGTCCTCGTCGAAGTCTGGCTCTGCCTCCTGGATCTCAGCCTCACCTGCAGCTACAACAGGGTCTGGTGGGTGTTGCAAACACCATCCCGTAACGTGGGAGTGAGTGATCAACTCAGTGGAATCATAGAGCAAAGATTATCATGTTCACAAATCAATCATGCGATAATAGTAAAGCAGTAAATCAGACAATCCTAATACTGTTGTTAATGCAAGATGACATGACGTGATGTATGCCCTCACCGACGATCTCCCTCATATGGCACCATCTTACGACCGCGGCATGCAATCGACCCTCAAGTGCTCCACATCTTCCAGGCACATGCAATGGTATGGGATATGATTTCCGAGTTGTTATTAGTCCATTCAAACAGCAGGATTGGGAAACTAAGGTACTTCCCTTGTATCAATCCCAACACAGATCCTGTCTAGGGTCGTCACTCCTAGTAATCTCATACGATGTATATTTTGTAGGTCGCAGCAAGGGCTGCCAGGGCTGTTGCTCGCACTCGTTGCACCGCTCCCCCATCACCTTATCAATACAGGCCTACTGTACTCTACTGCTACTGAAGGGTCGTCGCCTCCCGTAGACTCAGAATACGCTCGCGGTCACTACAAAGGACTCGTCGCCTGATCAGTGTAGGCCGACAGCTAGAATATAGTGTCCCATACCACCATAATCTGCTCACGAGACTAGGTGCTCACTGGTCACTACGGGGAGGTTTGTGGCCCCAGCGTAGGCCGACAGCTCGACCACGGTGTCCCATACCACCATGTCCGGCTCATGAGTCTTCGTGGATCAAGGTACCATGGTTAACAGGGTTTACAATGGTAAGTTCAGTACCCTAGGTTTAAGCAGTTATGACTCATACAGGGTGAACATACATCGGCCAGTCGGGTTACTTGAGGGGCTCGACTAGCGCGATCGCATCTCAAGTCGAACGACATGAAGTGCGTAAAACACTTCGCGTGGCCTAACCACTGCCGCCAACTCCAAACACGACTCGCTTTCATCGACGCGTCGTTCGTGGCCAAGACCAGTCAGCCACGAATTTGCTCGGTTACCGACTGCCTGGACTAAGTCTAGTTCCAAACAATTATGGAATCACATCAGCAATTTATGTAGGAGTATTGGAATTGAAATACAATCATGTGAGCATGTTAACACATGTTATAACATACAAGTTAAGTAAATCTTCTAGCACATTTATTTCATGCATGTAATGAAATCATGCATATAGTCAACATATAGGAAATCATTTAGGTCAGCATATTAATTGAGAAATCAATCTCAAACTATTTCATAACATCATTTAATTCAATACATACTAATACAAGCATTTATACAAACACATACACTACACACTTAAGTCTACATATAGTATGTCGACCCGAAGTGCGCAATTAGGCGAATCTCTTCACCAAACTAATTATGCACGTATTCCTAACTTCCTACTGCGACAACAAACCATGTAAATCACATCAGCAAAATATGAATGTAATCAGTACTTCCTACAAATGACTAAAATGTTCTCATATTCTTCGTTGATTTACGAAACAGAAAACGGATAGCATGTTGTACATGTCAAACGGCGATGCCGTCGATAATCTACTATTAAGCGACATTGAAAGCGTTGGAAACCGTGAATCAAAGCGTCTAAAATCCTCACCTAGTCTCTTGTAGACGTGTCATTTTGAACGGAGCGTATACGCTTCGTCAACGGCGATAAGAGGACCTGTTTTACAAGATCTATTGGTTAAAAAGCTATGGATCTTAGTGATCCTCAAATCAGCAACTTCTAGGGTTAGTTATTACCTGAAAACGCGGAAGAATCACCGGCTTGGTGATCAGGAGGTGTTGCTTAGGCACTAGCAACAGATGGCACGAAGACGGGAAAAATCCCTTCTACACTCTCTCTCAATCTCTCACCTTTTCTCTCTCCCAAATCTAGGGTTTCTTGCAATTTCGGATGGGAGAGAGAAGTGAGGGTTTCAAGCCCTTTTATAAGCTTAAAAACGCCGGAAATAGGCTCGGGAACGAAGTTTACTTAGTGCATATCCAATTCGGGGCTGTTTCGGTCCAAAAGATGCTTTCTGGTGGTCCCCTGGTCGAATGTGATCGGACTTAAGCTCTTGCGTACCAGATCTAGCACGTATTAAGTTTTCAGTCCGGCAGGGTTCGCAGATCGCACGTGGCGGACCAGTTTCAGTTCAGCGGTCACCGCACGTAGATCAAGGCTGAAAGTCTCATGATATAAAATAGAAATTTCTCCTGATCCGAGGGTGTAATCTGGCTGAATTCTGACGGTCAGAACGTTCAATACTGACGCGTCAAGTCGTGTGCCAGATTTGAATTTGAAATTCCAATTCTGTCCCTATTCGCACTCTCTTCGGTCCGGGCTCAATGAAATAGCCTGTGATTATCGGTTTGACTTGATTTTTGAAATGAGTGTCAAGTCCAGCTAGGCGGTTCTAACGGTCTAAGATAGGAGGTATCGGACTTTCGACGCGTGGTCTAGATCCAATACAAAGATTCAAAGCGGTCCAGAGAACAAACCTGCTTAGAGTTTGATCCGAGGTTATAGAGTATTATAGGGTCATTGGTTCTACTCGATTTGGGTCTTGTAGAACGTATTTAAAGTGATGAGGGACTATTTCCCAGCTACTCCAGCGTTGCGCTAGCTAACTTAGTCATATTTTCTAAAAGAATTAATTCTACGCAATTTCGGGTCAAGTTGGTACTCGAGCCCAAGTATGGATTTTTCACGGGCGTTACACTGCTGCATCAACAACATCATCTGCTCTAGCCTATCAGGAGGCGGAGCGGACTGTAATGTAGAGGGCATCGAAGCAGACGCACGATACTGCTCAGGAGCTGCAGGCGTGACAGGAGGCATCACAGAAGGTGTCACAGGAGGTGGCCCAGTAACAGGACCCGAAGCCGGCTGAGAACTCGGCCTGGGATCTGAATGAGATGGGCCCGCATGAGAGTCCATAGGAGTATCGCTCAGGGTGAGGGCCCCGTCAAGTGAATCTCCCAAAGAAAGACGGGCCGAAGATCTCGAACCCTTAGGCAGCATACCCTACACACAATAGAGGGTAACAACCAAAGAAATTAAGCATTCACACAATCCATTCACAGTCTGTACTTCATAAACCAAGGACACCACTCACATTTCATTAACAAAATTGTCACAATACATGATTTGCAGCATTACATGAATCACGACAGAGAAAGCATGTGAACAAAACACTTAAGCTTCACACACGAAGCTTCAACACTAACTACAAACAACAAACGACTATCAAACAAACACCAAAGCAAACACTAAAATAAGAAATAAGCTAACAAACAACAGCTACAGAAAGCTTATGCATCGAAATCTAGCGAAGGAGAAGGGGCACCCTTATCCTTCAGGCAGCATAGGATGGCCTTCAAGGTACGAGTCACCTTGCCAAAATTTCACTTTATGACGGCCTTAGTATCTTCAAGCTCTTGTTTTACCTCGACCCGGAGTTCTTGGACTTCTCGTAGCAAAGCAACCTGACTCTCCTCAAGTCGGGCTATATGAGCATCCCTAGTAGCCGGAGTCACAGGAGGAGGACTCTCATCAGTATCCTGAGCCTCCTCTTCTTCTTTTTCCTTGACTTCTTCCTCTATCTCTACCCCACCTTCTTCTTCACAATCATACTCACCCTCGTTGTCATCATCAAGTGGGCCTCGCGCTACTGAGGCCCTATCTTCATCTGGTTCATAGTAGCCTCATTGATGAAATGAATCGGCACAGGCAGCTCTGCCCCAAGTCTATAACCAAACTCGAGTGCAATCTTACATATGAGCCGGCCAAAGGGAAGTGACTCCGACGTTCTTCTCGATCGCGCTATGAGGATGATCTGTCGCAGCACAAACGTAGGCATGCACACGTTCTCTCCCAGCCCTACTTGATACATAAAATCTACCATAAGATGCGTACATTCACTGTGATTGCTCCACCTGGGATAAATATTGAACGTGCAGATATGGTGAAGCAGACGAAAATCAGGTGATATATGGGTCGCTAAGAGGCTCTTGTTACGCTGCCACTCAAATAAACGACCGCATAGAAACCTGGTACGGTGATCTCGCTCACGAACACTGTTCAGATTCTTAGCACTTGGATGTACCTCGGCAAGTGGCACGTTCAGAAGTCGAGATATCAACCGAACATCGATTGTGGCTTCCCGATCTCTGCCAAAAGGAATCTTGAACTATAATGGCTCCAGCGTAGGGTCCCGAATATGAGCATAAAAGGTACGAACAATGCTCACGTTAGCACGAGACTGGCCTTCAAAGAGCGGACCCCACCTGACAGCTTCAATATGCACAAATAACAAATACTCACTAAAGAGCCGCCCATCCACATGTGCTTCAAAAAGAACCCTGCGGTCCGTATACACACCATGAGCCAAATCCGCCAATAGTATTCTTCCTATCGGAGCGTGGTGATCCAAATCCCACTTCGTGTGTATTTCTCTCCCAACACTTGGACTTGCGGTGGCACTTGAACTAGTGGCGCCACCTCTTGGCTTTCTTGAATGTGAAGGGCGACTAGGCCCAGCTTCATCAGCGGCACCCTTCCTCTTTCCCATGAGAGAGAGGACGGTGAAAAAGGAGAAAAAGGCTATAATAGCCTCTATAAAGGCCATGGAGAAGTGTAACACCCTGAAAATCGGGGGTCGTGTATAAACTCAACTCCCGAGTTCCAGACCGTCACTTATGCAACAAAAATGGTTATGATTCAATGTTGTCTGATTTAAAGCATTCACATGAGTAAAAGTATGCCAAAACTGCAATTCATACTTCAGATCCAGTGATAAAAGCAAGCGGAAGACTAAATAATGTATATATCACTGTATGGAAAAACAAAGTAAATCTCATCTGTCTCCAAAGTATAACTACATCTCTGAGTCTCATATACATATACATAAATAAAAAAATAATATTCAAAATAGTCCCACTGAAGTCCCCTCGATTCAGGTCGCCTACGGGAAGCCGTCGTGATACTGCATATACGAGAACTCATCCTGGTCCTCGTCGATCTCTGGCTCCACCTCCTGGATCTCGGCCTCACCTGCATCTACAACAAGGTCTGGTGGGTGTTGCAAACACCATCCCGTAACGTGGGAGTGAGGGATCAACTCAGTGGAATCATAGAGCAAAGATTAGCATGTTCACAATTCAATCACGCGATAATAGTAAAGCAGTAAATCAGACAATCCTAATACTGTTGTTAATGCAAGATGACATGACGTGATGTATGCCCTCACCGACGATCACCCTCATGCGGCAACATCTTACGACCGCGGCATGCCACACTCCCTAGAGTGCTCCACATCTTCCAGGCACATGCAATGCTATGGTGATATGATTTTCAAGTTGTTATTAGTCCATTCAAACAGTAGGATTGGGAAACTAAGGTACTTCCCTTATATCAATCCCAACACAGATCCTGTCTAGGGTCGTCACTCCTAGTAATCTCATGCGATGTATATTTCGTAGGTCACTGCAAGGGCTGCCAGGGCTGTTGCTCGCACTCGTTGCACCGCTCCCCCATCACCTTATCAATACAGGCCTACCGTACTCTACTACAACGGAAGGGTCGTCGCCTCCCGTGGACTCAGAATACGCTCGCGGTCACTACAAAGGGCTCGTCGCCTGATCAGTGTAGGCCGACAGCTAGAATATAGTGTCCCATACCACCATAATCTGCTCATGAGTCTAGGTGCTCACTGGTCACTACGGGGAGGTTTGTGGCCCCAGCGTAGGCCGACAGCTCGACCACGGTATCCCATACCACCATGCCCGGCTCATGAGTCTTCGTGGATCAAGGTACCATGGTTAACAGGGTTTACAATGGTAAGTTCAGTACCCTAGGTTCAAGCAGTTATGACTCATACAAGGTGAACATACATCGGCCAGTCGGGTTACTTGACGGGCTTGACTAGCGCGATCGCATCTCAAGTCGAACGACATGAAGTGCGTAAAACACTTCGCGTGGCCTAACCACTGCCGCCAACTCTAAACACGAATCACGTTCATCGACGCGTCATTCGTGGCTATGACCAGTCAGCCACGAATTTTCTCAGTTACCGACTGTCTGGACTAAGTCTAGTCCCAAATATTTATGGAATCACATTAGCAATATATGTAAAGGTATTGGAATTGAGATATAATCATATGAGCATGTTAACACATATTATAACATTCAACTTAAGCAAATCTTCAAACACATACATTCCATGCATGTAATGGAATCATGCATATGGTCAACATGTAGGAAATCATTTAGGTCAGCATATTAACTAAGAAATCAATCTCAAACTACTTCCTAACATCATTTAATTCAATACATACTAATACAAGCATTTATACAAACACATACACTACACACTTAAGTCTACATATAGTATGTCGACCCAAAGTGCGCAACTAGGCGAATCTCTTCGCCAAACTAATTATGCAAGCATTCCTAACTCCCTAATGCGACAACAAACCATGTCAATCACGTCAGCAAAATATGAATGTAGACCGCACTTCCTACAAATGACTAAAATGCCCTAAATCTCATATTCTTCATTAATTTACGAAACAGGAAACGGAGAGCATGTTGTACATGTCAAACGGCGATGCCGTTGATAATCTACTATTAAACGACATTGAAAGCGTTGTAAACCGTCAATCAAAGCGTCTAAAATCCTCACCTAGTCTCTTACGGATGCGGGATTTTGAACGGAGCGTGTACGCTTCGTCTACGGCAGTAGGAGAACCTGATTTACGAAATACGTTAGCTAACACGCTACGAATCCAAGTAATCCCTAAATCAGCAACTTTTAGGGTCGTTTCATACCTGAAAAAGCGGAGAAACCACCGTCCAGGTGATTGGGAAGAGTTGCTGAAACAGCAGCTATCGGTGGCTCGGAAGCGGGAAAAATCCCTTCTGCTCTTTCTCTCAAACTCTCTCTCCTTTATCCTAGGGTTTGCAATTTTCGGATGGGAGAGGGAAATGAGAGTTTCAACCCCTTTTATAAGCTTAAAAACGCCGAAAACAGGCTCCGGAACGAAGTTTACTTGGCGCCTATCCATTTCGGGGCTGTTTCGGTCCAAAAGTTGCTTTCTGGTGGTCCCCTGGTCGATTGCGATCGGACTTAAGCTCATGCGTACCAGATGTAGCACGTATTAAGTTTTCAGTCTGACAGGGTTCGCAGATCGTACGTGGCGGACCAGTTTCAGTTCAGCGGTCACCACACGTAGATCAGGGCTGAAAGTCTCATGATAATAAATAGAAATTTTTCCTGATCCGAGGGTGTAATCTGGATGAATTCTGACGGTCAGAATGCTTAATACTGACGCGTCAAGTCGTGTGCCAGATTTGAATTTGAAATTCCAATTCTGTCCCTATTCGAGGTCGCTTCAGTCCGAGTTCAACGAAATAGTCTGTGTTTATCGGTTTGACTTGATTTTCGAAATGATTGTCAAGTCCAGCTGGGCGGTTCTAACGGTCTAGGATAGGAAGTATCGGACCTTCGACGCGCGGTCTGGATCCAATACAAAAATTCAATGTGGTCCAGAGGACAAACCCGCTTAGAGTTTGATCCGAGGTTATAGAGTATTGTAGAGTTGTTTATTCTTTGGGTCTTGTAGAACGTATTTAAAGTGATCAGGGACTATTTCCCAGCTACTCTAGCGTTGCGCTAGCTAACTTACGCTTAATTTCCATGAAAATTAATTTTACACGATTTCGGGTCGAGTTGGTACTCGAGCCCAAGTACGGATTTTTCACGGGCGTTACAATCTACCCCCCTTAACAAATAATTTCATCCTCGAAATTTGTACCTTTTCGTACTCCTCGAGAAGCTGTGGGTAGTTCTTTCTGATCTCGGCTTCCGTCTCCCAAGTAGCCTCCTCCTCAGAGTGATGCGTCCATAGTACCTTCACAAGGGGAATCACCTTGCTACGCAGTACCTGCTCCTTCCTGTCTAAGATGCTTGTCGGTCGCAGGATATAAGTAACATCCTCTCCTAACTGCACCTGCTCCCATCTGATGATATGGGAAGGATCAGCAACGTACTTCTTCAGCATAGAAACATGAAATACGTTGTGGACGCTCGCGAGGGGCGTGGGTAAAGCCAATCGGTAAGCCACTGCTCCCACACGATCGAGGATCTGGAATGGAACAATGAATCGCGGTGCCAGCTTCCCCTTCTTCCTGAACCGAAGGACTCCCTTCATAGGGAAAACTCGCAAAAACACGTGATCCCCGACTGTGAACTCTAGTGGCCGTCGTCTCGTATCGGCGTAGCTCTTCTGTCTGCTCTGCGCTGTAAGAAGCCGACGTCGAATAATATCAATCTTCTCTGACGTAGCCTGCACCAACTCTGGGCCAATCAAGCTACGCTCACCGACCTCTAACCAGCAATGCGGTGCGCGACAAGGTCGCCCATACAGCGCCTCATAAGGTGCCATACCGATACTCGCCTGGAAGCTATTGTTGTACGCAAACTCAGCATATGCAAGACAGTCATCCCAACTGTCCTTGAAGTCCAATGCGCAAGCTCGCAACATGTCCTCCAGGATCTGGTTCACTCGCTCTGTCTGTCCGTCCGTCTGTGGGTGGAAGGCAGTACTGAACTTCAACTTCACACCCATAGCCTCCTGAATGCGAGTCCAGAAAATAGAAGTGAACCGCGTGTCTCTGTCCGACACGATCTCCAATGGAACTCCATGCAGACGCACAATCTCTCGGATGTACAATCTAGCCAGCTCGTCTGCAGAGTTCGTAACTCTGATCGGTAAGAAGTGCGCCGACTTCGTCAATCGGTCGACGATCACCCAAATGGAATCATGTCCCTTCCTCGTCTTCGGCAACCCAGAAATGAAGTCCATGGAAATGAAATCCCACTTCCACTCTACAATCGGCATAGGCTGTAAAAGTCCAGGTGGTCGGCGATGCTCTGCCTTCACCTGCTGACAAGTGAGACAACGGGATACGAACTCAGCTATGTGGGTCTTCATACCTTCCCACCAATACGTCCTCTTCACGTCACGATACATCTTTGTACTGCCTGGATGCATCGCGAGTCTAGTAGAATGCGCAGCCTCGAGAATCTCTCGTCTCAAGTCAGGGACATCTGGGACGCATAGGCGGTCACGGTAACGTAAGCCCCCATCCATACCAACTCGCTAATCGGCGTCAGCATCATCACTGGCCTGCTCTCGAAGCTCAGTAAGATGCGCATCGTCCCTCTGCGCCTCGATGACTCGGTCATCGATCTGAGATCGCACCTGTACATGTGCGATGAACTCAAATGGCTCCTCTACGGTGAGTTTCTGCTCAAAGTCTCGCAAAAACTCAACCATATCCCACTCGGCAACCATCAGCGGAGCCGCAAACTCTATCGCTTTCTTGCGGCTCAACGCATCAGCCACAAGGTTCGCCTTCCCAGGATGGTAAGAGACTTCAAACTTGAAGTCCTTCAGCGTCTCCATCCATTGCTGCTGCCTCATATTCAAGTCTCGCTGCGTGAATATGTACTTGAGGCTCTTGTGGTCGCAAAAGAGCTCGAACTCCTCTCCGTAAAGGTAATGTCTCCAGAGTCTCAGTGCGAATATAACGGCTGCCAACTCTAGGTCGTGTGTAGGGTAATTCTCCTCGTGCTTCCTTAATTGTCTCGAGGCATACGAAATTACCCTGTCCCTCTGCATAAGGATACAACCCAAACCAACGCTAGACGCGTCAGTGTATATAGTGTATCTAACCCCTTGCTCTGGCAATACTAGCACAGGGGCGGACGTAAGTCTGTCCTTCAGCTCCTGAAAAGCTGACTTCGCCTTATCATTCCAGGCGAACTTCACGTCCTTCCGTGTCAACTGAGATAAGGGCCTCGCGATCTTCGAGAAGTCCTGAATGAAGCGCCGATAGTAGCCAGCGAGACCCAAGAAGCTCCTCACCTCAGTGACAGAACCAGGCTGCTCCCAGTCCTGCACCGCAGCTACCTTAGACAGGTCAACTGCCATGCCATCCTTGGACACCACGTGTCCCAGAAACTTCACCTCCTGCTTCCAGAAGTCGCACTTCTTGTACTGTGCAAATAACTGATGCCGTCTGAGCGTATCAAGGACCAAACGCAAGTGCTCCTCATGCTCCTCTCGACTCCTAGAGTACACCAAAATGTCGTCAATGAAGACAACGACGAATCGATAGAGGAAAGGCCAAAATACCCGGTTCATCAGATCCATGAACACGGTCGGTGCATTCGTGAGACCGAACGACATCACGAGGAACTCGTAGTGGCCAAAACTGGTCCTGAATGCTGTCTTCTGCACGTCCTCATCCCTGACGCGCAGCTGATGATATCCCGACTGAAGATCAATCTTCGAGAAGTACTGCGCTCCTCTCAACTGATCAAACAAGTCATCGATCCTGGGCAAAGGGTACTTGTTCTTCACCGTGAGCTGGTTCAGCCTGCGATAATCAATACATAATGGCATCGAACCATCCTTCTTCTTCACGAACAAGACCGGTGCTCCCCAAGGTGACACGCTAGGCCGTATAAGGCCAAGCTCTAGCAAACCATCAATCTGCGTCCTCAACTCCTCCACTCACATGGTGCCATGCGATACGTCGGCAGTGAGACGGGTGTAGAACCAGGAACCAGATCGATAGTGAAATCGATCTCACGTCGAGGCGGCAACCCAGGGATCTTCCTGAACAGATCCCCGAACTCAGAAACGACTAGCACATGCTCGAGTACCTGGGCACCAGCGTCGCGCAATAAAGTGGCGTAGCTAAGTATGCGGAAAGGAAGATTTACCCGCACTGAAAACGTGAAAGGCGTGCCCTCAGGCTCGTACACCGTCACCATACGAGCCTCGCAGTCAATCTCGGCTCTCGCTGTAGTCAACCAATCCATGCCAAGAATGACGTCGAGATAAACGAGCGAGGGATCGACAACCAGATCAAGAGTCATCGTCCTGCCTCCCAGATCAACTAAACAACCCTCACACATCTGGGTGACATCCGAATAATCCCCATGAGCTGCAAAGACTCGCACGCTATCCATAGTGATAGTCTGTAACCCAAGACGCCTGACTACGGCACGCGATATCAAAGAAATCGTGGAACCAGTGTCCACCATGACAAGAACGGGAGTACCTCCAATATGGGCCGTGACCTCGAAGGCTGAATGCTGGAAAGTCGGCATCACAGCTGCCTCAGCTGTCAATGCATGAACCCGAGCCTGCTGTGGCCGGTTCGGCCGCTGTGTCAAGGGCCGTGGAGGCTGTCTAATCTGCGATACCGGAGGTCTGAAAGAAGGATGCGCAGGAGCTGACCTTATAGGCGGTGCTGATATTGCCTGTGGACGTACACGGTCAATCTTCTGCGGCGGCGAGAACCCACTGTCCCGCATCCTAGAAAAGCAGCTCTGCGCCAAGTGGCCTGTCCTCCCACAGTATGTACATGTCAAATCAGGGCACCGAAACGGTGGTACAGGCGCCGTAGTCCTAGTAGGAGGATCAATGCGAGGCCTCTTGCCCGCGAAGGGCCTGTCTGGCAAGTCTGGTCGTGGCTTAGAAGCAGCCGGGCCACGAGATCGCGCAAGTCGATCCACGTCCTGCTCTGCCCGCATGGACATGTGAATCAACTCCGCATAGGAGGGAATGCTAACACAGCACATCTTCGACCGAATATCCGGTCGCAAACCCTCCAAAAAGCGCCGTATGCGCATCTGCTCATTAGCTAGGATCGTCGGGACGTACCTGCCCAACTCCGTGAACCGATGCTCATACTCTGTAACTGTCATCGCTGCCTGTCTGAGACGGAGAAACTCATTCTCCCTGTCGTGCCTGTAAGTCTGGGGATAATACTTCTCATGGAAGCGGAACTCAAATGCTGCCCACGTCCATACAAAGTCTGCGGCAACAGTCCGTAGTACGCTATCCCACCACATGCTGGCCTCTCTCTCAAACAGGAAGGTAGCCAGCTCTACCTGCTCGGCCTCGGTGCAATGCAACATCCGCAAGATCTTCGACACCCGGTCGAGCCAGTACTCAGCCTCCTCGGGTCTGTGAGAACCCGTGAAAGTAGGAGGCCGCAAGCGCTGAAATCGCTCCAATAGGCCCCGTGTATCGGCAGGATTCCCCGTAGGGAAAGCAGGCGGCGCAGGATGAGCCATGCCCTCATCCTGGGCGTATGTATAGGCATCCTCAGCTGGATGCGCAGGTGGTGCAGGTGGAGTAGATGTAGTCGCACCCCCACCCTGGGCTAATGTCCCCACTATGGTAGTCAGAAGCTGTTGCTGCTGCAGCATTATAGCCATCATCTGCTCGAATCTGTCGGGAGGTGGAGCAGGCTGTGGTGGATGCTGTGTGGAGGTAGATGCGCGATGTGGCTCTCTGACTGATGGCGTAAATGGCGGTGGTCCATCTGTAGGACCAGCGGCAGGCTGAGACGATCGAACTGCCTCAGGAATCGGGCCCAAAGAAGGGTCCGCATGGGTGCCAGACTGCGAAGGAGTCTGATCCATATGCTCTGTCAATGCAAGCCGAACCGTGCTCCGCGTAGCCTTAGGCGGCATTCTCTATATTTAAAATAGGGGGCAACCTTGTCAGTCTCATTAGCACAATTACACCGCAATCATTCACATAAGGAGTCACAGGCATTCCATGCATTTCATTTAACCAAAATTGTCACAATACAAGGGATATATCCTTACAAGCATCATGACGAGAATTACATGGAAATTAAGACAGTTAAACAACAGCAACATGAACAAAGCACTAGCCCTAACAGGCTTACACACATAAAGCAGGAAATGACTATCTACTGATAATAACATTAAAGATCGCATCGCTAGTCGGAGTCTGGTGACGGAGGAGGAGCACCCTTATCCTGTAAGCAACACAGGATCGCCTTCAAGGTGCGAGTCACCTTGCCAAATTTCTTCTTTGTAACGGCCTTGGCATCAGCGACTTCTGCGCGAAGTTCTTGGACTTCCCTTCGCAAAGTGGTCTGACTCTCCTCCATCCGAGCAATGCGATCGTCGATAGTAGCCTGTGCAGAAGGAGGAGGGCTCTCATCTGTATCCTGAGCCTCCTCTTCTGCTTCTTCCTGAGCTTCTTCCTGAACCTCTGCTCTAGGTTCTTCTTCGCTTTGATCTTCCTCATCATCAAAGTCATCCTCACTATCCCTTTCAAGTTGATTTTCACGGTATTGTGACCCAATCTTCATCTTGACCATTGTTGACTCATCAATGGTGTGAATCGATATCGGTAATTCCGGCCTAAGTCTATAGGCAAACTCAAGCGCAATCTTGCAAATAAGTCGGCCAAAGGGAAGCGATTCGGATGTTCTTCTTGACCTGGCTATGAGGACTATCTGCCGTAAGATGAAAGTGGCCATACATACGTTCTCTCCCTGGGCCACCAGATATAAGAAATCGATCATAAGGCGTGTACATTCAATGCAGTTCGTCGACCTGGGATAAACATTGTACGTACAGATATGGTGCAGCAGACGCAAATCCTCAGACATATACGTCGCCTTGAGGCTATTATTAGGCTGCCATGGGACCAACTTACCGCACAGAAACCTGGTGCGGCGATCTCGTTCACGTCTAGTCCTCAGATTCTTCTCACTAGGATGCACATCACCTAGAGGCACGTTGAGAAGTCGCGCAACCAACCGAACATCGATCGTAGCCATCCGATCTCTACCAAAAGGGATTTTGAACTGCAAAGGCTCCAAGTTAGGATTCTGGATACTAGCATAGAAGGCACGAACGGTGCTCACATTAGCACGAGCGCGAGCTTCAAAGATCGGACCCCAATGCGCAGCTTCAATGCGTTCGAACAACAGATACTCACCGAACAATTGTCCATCTACGTCCGCCTCAAATAACACTTTACGATCAGTGTATTGGCCATGAGGCATCTCCGATAGAATTGTTCGCCCAAGGTGTGTATGGGGATCCAAATCCCGCTTTGTACGGCACTCCAGGACTGCAGCTGGACCTGCGGCGGTGCTTGAACTTGCGGCACCACCCCGCGGTCTTCTCGATTGAGCAGGGCGGCTCGGCCCAGCCTCGTCTGTTACGGTTTTCCTCTTACCCATCAAAGATATGATGGACGAGAGTGATAAAAGGCCTAAAATGGCTTCCACGAAAGCCATGGAAAATGGTAAAAATGCGGAGAAGTGGCTGCCCAATCTGGAAAAAGGAGATCTAGGCATCGTAGAGGGATGCTTCAAGCTTCTCAAGGCTGTAATTTTAAGGAAAAATACAAGAAAAAAAGTAGAATGGAGCACCTCACGATTTCAGCTCTATTTGGAGATTTTTGGAGCTCCAAATGGTGAGATCTTCAAGAGGAGGGGCTGCCAACTCCCAATAAGTGATGGGTGGTGGTCAGTTTTGGCCAAGGAGGGACCTAGGAGTGATTTGGGACGCCGGAGTTTGGAAATGGCTGCTGGAAAACGAGAATAGGGCTTAGGGGAGGGCTGTTTGTGAAGGAGGGGGATGTTTTAGGGATTTTCGTGGGATGGGAGGCATATGGGGAGGATGTACACCCCATTTAAGGGCGTGCACCCAAGTTTCATGGCAAAGGGGCCCCACCGATCGGCGATGCATCGCCGGACCGGCGATTGCATCGCAGGCCAACCTCCAAGTTGGCCAGTGGGACCACATGGGTCTGGTCCCCCATGGTCCAAGGAGTCCAAAAATATATGGCCCACCCCCTGGTTCATTGTATTTTGATCTGTATGAGCCCAAATATGTGTTCGAGGATTTTCGAGACCACATCGAAATCCCGAATACCAAACCCTATGATGCAGCATATGAATTTGGGGTAGAAGGAGCCAGTACATCTATCTAGATCCTTATTTGCTAAAGAAAGTGAAGTTAGAATGGCCTTATGGATATTTTTCATAAAATTTTACTATTCACTATAAAATTTTGTGAAAGTATTAATTTGTGTTATTTTCAGATTAGGTTTGATGCCTAACATGAAATGGATAAGAAAGAAATGAAGGTCGGAGTGTTTAGAGGAGGAATTTTGAAGATTTTTGGTGAAACGGGGTTTTTAAGCCTTGACGATTGATTACAGGAGTCGTGGTCATCCCACGGCCCAAGAATTCACTTTTACGGTTTAAAACCACTCATAGGACGTCTCAACCCGACTTCCTACAGCTTAGAAGCGATTCGGGTTGCCTTACGCGACCCGAGATGCGTTACAGACTCGATCTTGCGATCGATCCTAATAGACTTCGCCTATCGGCGAACCTGCGATCCTAGAAGTGTTTCTAGACCCTTCTCGCACCCACCTAAGTCAAAGGAAGCGACAGCGTACGTCGCGAGACCATAACCCAGGCCCAGTATACTCTCATTCATGCTCTGATACCAACTTGTAACACCCTGAAAATCGGGGGTCGTGTATAAACTCAACTCCCGAGTTCCAGACCGTCACTTATGCAACAAAAATGGTTATGATTCAATGTTGTCTGATTTAAAGCATTCACATGAGTAAAAGTATACCAAAACTGCAATTCATACTTCAGATCCAGTGATAAAAGCAAGCAGAAGACTAAACAATGTATATATCACTGTATGGAAAAACAAAGTAAATCTCATCTGTCTCCAAAGTATGACTACATCTCTGAGTCTCATATACATACACATAAACAAAAAAATAAAGTTCAAAATAGTCCCACTGAAGTCCCCTCGATTCAGGTCGCTTACGGGAAGCCGTCGTGATACTGCATATACGAGAACTCATCCTGGTCCTCGTCGATCTCTGGCTCCACCTCCTGGATCTCGGCCTCACCTGCATCTACAACAGGGTCTGGTGGGTGTTGCAAACACCATCCCGTAACGTGGGAGTGAGGGATCAACTCAGTGGAATCATAGAGCAAAGATTAGCATGTTCACAATTCAATCACGCGATAATAGTAAAGCAGTAAATCAGACAATCCTAATACTGTTGTTAATGCAAGATGACATGACGTGATGTATGCCCTCACCGACGATCACCCTCATGCGGCAACATCTTACGACCGAGGCATGCCACACTCCCTAGAGTGCTCCACATCTTCTAGGCACATGTAATGCTATGGTGATATGATTTCCAAGTTGTTATTAGTCCATTCAAATAGCAGGATTGGGAAACTAAGGTACTTCCCTTATATCAATCCCAACACGGATCCTGTCTAGGGTCGTCACTCCTAGTAATCTCATGCGATGTATATTTCGTAGGTCACTGCAAGGGCTGCCAGGGCTGTTGCTCGCACTCGTTGCACCGCTCCCCCATCACCTTATCAATACAGGCCTACCGTACTCTACTACAACGGAAGGGTCGTCGCCTCCCGTGGACTCAGAATACGCTCGCGGTCACTACAAAGGGCTCGTCGCCTGATCAGTGTAGGCCGACAGCTAGAATATAGTGTCCCATACCACCATAATCTGCTCACGAGTCTAGGTGCTCACTGGTCACTACGGGGACGTTTGTGGCCCCAGCGTAGGCCGACAGCTCGACCACGGTGTCCCATACCACCATGCCCGGCTCATGAGTCTTCGTGGATCAAGGTACCATGGTTAACAGGGTTTACAATGGTAAGTTCAGTACCCTAGGTTCAAGCAGTTATGACTCATACAAGGTGAACATACATCAGCCAGTCGGGTTACTTGACGGGCTCGACTAGCGCGATCGCATCTCAAGTCGAATGACATGAAGTGCGTAAAACACTTCGCCTGGCCTAACCACTGCCGCCAACTCTAAACACGAATCACGTTCATCGACGCGTCATTCGTGGCTATGACCAGTCAGCCACGAATTTGCTCAGTTACCTACTGCCTGGACTAAGTCTAGTCCCAAGCATTTATGGAATCACATTAGCAATATATGTAAAGGTATTGGAATTGAGATATAGTCATATGAGCATGTTAACACATGTTATAACATTCAACTTAAGCAAATCTTCAAACACATGCATTCCATGCATGTAATGGAATCATGCATATGGTCAACATGTAGGAAATCATTTAGGTCAGCATATTAACTAAGAAATCAATCTCAAACTACTACCTAACATCATTTAATTCAATACATACTAATACAAGCATTTATACAAACACATACACTACACACTTAAGTCTACATATAGTATGTCGACCCAAAGTGCGCAACTAGGCGAATCTCTTCGCCAAACTAATTATGCAAGCATTCCTAACTCCCTAATGCGACAACAAACCATGTCAATCACGTCAGCAAAATATGAATGTAGACCGCACTTCCTACAAATGACTAAAATGCCCTAAATCTCATATTCTTCGTTAATTTACGAAACAGGAAACGGAGAGCATGTTGTACATGTCAAACGGCGATGCCGTCGATAATCTACTATTAAACGACATTGAAAGCGTTGTAAACCGTCAATCAAAGCGTCTAAAATCCTCACCTAGTCTCTTACGGATGAGGGATTTTGAACGGAGCGTGTACGCTTCGTCTACGGCAGTAGGAGAACCTGATTTACGAAATTCGTTAGCTAATACGCTACGAATCCAAGTAATCCCTAAATCAGCAACTTTTAGGGTCGTTTCATACCTGAAAAAGCGGAGAAACCACCGTCCAGGAGATTGGAAAGAGTTGCTGAAACAGCAGCTATCGGTGGCTCGAAAGCGGGAAAAATCCCTTCTTCTCTTTCTCTCAAACTCTCTCTCCTTTATCCTAGGGTTTGCAATTTTCGGATGGGAGAGGAAAATGAGGGTTTCAACCCCTTTTAGAAGCTCAAAAACGCCGGAAACAGGCTCCGGAACGAAGTTTACTTGATGCCTATCCATTTCGGGGCTGTTTCAGTCCAAAAGTTGCTTTCTGGTGGTCCCCTGGTCGATTGCGATCGGACTTAAGCTCATGCGTACCAGATGTAGCACGTATTAAGTTTTCAGTCTGACAGGGTTCGCAGATCGCACGTGGCGGACCAGTTTCAGTTCAGCGGTCACCACACGTAGATCAGGGCTGAAAGTCTCATGATAATAAATAGAAATTTTTCCTGATCCGAGGGTGTAATCTGGATGAATTCTGACGGTCAGAACGCTTAATACTGACGCATCAAGTCGTGTGCCAGATTTGAATTTGAAATTCCAATTCTGTCCCTATTCGCGTTCGCTTCAGTCCGAGTTCAACGAAATAGTCTGTGTTTATCGGTTTGACTTGATTTTCGAAATGATTGTCAAGTCCAGCTGGGCGGTTCTAACGGTCTAAGATAGGAAGTATCGGACCTTCGACGCGCGGTCTGGATCCAATACAAAAATTCAATGTGGTCCAGAGGACAAACCCGCTTAGAGTTTGATCCGAGGTTATAGAATATTGTAGAGTTGTTTGTTCTACTCGATTTGGGTCTTGTAGAACGTATTTAAAGTGATCAGGGACTATTTCCCAGCTACTTTAGCGTTGTGCTAGCTAACTTACGCTTAATTTCCATGAAAATTAATTTTACGCGATTTCGGGTCGAGTTGGTACTCGAGCCCAAGTACGGATTTTTCACGGGTGTTATAAGAAGGGAGAAAAAGGGCTAACCTAATGGGTTGCCACGGATCTAGGTCTAAGAGAGGAGGGAAACAGGCCCAAAAAGGCTGAGATTGAAAAGGGAAAAGGAAGAAACGTGAGGGGTTGAAAGCTCACATGATTTTGAGCCTCAAATGAGAGCTTGGGAGCTCCAATCACAGAAAATGGATGAAGTAACTGCTGGATATGATTGAGAGCGGTAAAGGGATGAAGGAAATAACAGAAAATGAAAGAAGGGACGATTGAAAAGGAGGTTTGAGAGAGAAAATAGCAGTTTTAGAGGGAAAGGAGAGCTTGGAGGGCCATTTTGTGAAGTATGAGATTTCGAATGAATGGGTGGCCGAACCCTGGACCAAAGGGTCCCATTTAACCCCCAACAGCATCGGCCCGGGCGGCCCGGCCCGACCAGCCCGCTGAACGGTGAGGCTTCGCCGCTCTCTGGACAATATGACGAGGCCTCACCAAAGGGGTGAGGTCCTCCTACCCCCCTATGCCCAAAAACATGTGGATCCCACCCTGGGTCCCCTTGAATGTGTTAGATTTGAGCCCTACCTCCGTTTCGAACCATTTCGGGTAGTTTCGGATACTAACTGGTGCACATTCGCATTTAGCGATCTTTAATAGCTAGGATAGGATCCATAAGGGTCTAAAATCGTTAATAAATGTACGAGAAGTGGTCCGGGGTCATTTCATGGGACCATGGATGCAGACGGACTCGATCAAAATGATCGATTTGAGTGAACTTCGCCAATTGGAGAAACTGGGATCCTATGAAGGTTTTTATGTTCTTCGCGCACCCTCCTACGGTATAATGGCGTCAACGTGCGGTGTGTGACCCTAACCCAGGTCCAGATTAATCCAAATCATGCTCTGATACCAACTTGTAACGCCCTGAAATTTGGGGATCGAGCATAACTCAGCTCCCGAGTTCCAAAACATCACTTATGCAACATATTTGATGATAATTGTATGTTGACTGTAACAATGCATAAAACATGAAATAGATCAAGCCAGACAACAGACACAATTTAAGGATATTGAAAAATTGCAAGCGAAAGACTTAAAGACATATATAATTCAAAATAAATCTCCAAATGATGCGTGCTCTGCCTAGGGAAATATATATATATTTGTGTCTCAAAATACATACATGAACTATTCAAAATGATCCAATACATATCCCAAAAATAATCCCCGTTGGTCAGGGTGAGGCTCACATGAACCCGCCTGAGAATTGCATATATGAGAATGCCTCCTCATCCTCGTCGAAGTCTGGCTCCGCCTCGCAAGCATCGTCATCTCCTACAGCTAAGTCAGAGTCTGGTTGATGTTTAAACACCGTCCTAGAACGTGGGAGTGAGTGATCAACTCAGTGGTACTATATAACAAAAGTTAACATGTTATCAATCCAGTCAAGTAGTAATGATAAGGCAGTACAATCACACAGGTCCTATATCTCTTGTTAATGCAAGGATGATATGAAGAATGATGCATCCCCTCACCACAATCCCCTCTGCGACATCATCTAACGATCGCGGCATGACTCACTTCCTCAGTGCTCTATCACCAACACCGTTAGCACATGCGATGTGGTGTTATGAATATGATTATCAAGTTCTTATTAGTCCTTTTCATACACAGGATTGGGAAGCTAAGACACCTCCCAACATTGATCCTTTCTAGGGTCATCAATCCTAGGATATCTCATACAATGTTATGGCTCTAGGTCGCTGTAAGGGCTGTCAGGGCTGTTACGTGCAATCGTTACACCACTGCCCCATCACCTTATCAATACAAGCCTAATTATATCCTCAAGACTACATCAAGACTCGTCGCCCCTATGCGGTGTCAGGATAAACTCAAGGTCACTACAGAGGACTCGTCACCAATCATGTAGGCCGACAGCAAGAATATAGTGTCCCATACCACCATAATCTGCTCAGAGTAGGGTGCTCACTGGTCACTACGGGGAGGTTTGTGGCCCCAGCATAGGCCAACAACACGACCACGGTGTCCCATACCACCATGCCGGGCTCATGAGTCTTAGTGGATCTCGGTATCATGGTTAACGGGAGTTTCACTGGTAAGCTCAGTGCCTTCGATTCAAACAGTGGCGACCAAACATGGTGAACAAGCATCGGTGAATCGGGTTAGTTGATAAGCTCAACTAGGCCAAGCGCACGTTGAGTTGAACGACATGGAATGCATAAGCACTCCGTGTGGCCTAACCACTACCGAACACCCCAAGCACGACTCAGATTCGCTAAACTCATCTTGTGTGGCGAAAGCAACCTCAACCACTATTTACAGAATGTTTTTCAATTACCTGGACTGTAGTACAGCCCCATTCACATATAAAACTAATAAGTAGCATATGATTCATATTCTGCATTCATTTGTACAATCATAAAGTATAACTTAAATGTAAGCAGTACATGCAGGAACTCATACACACATGTAACATGATTCATTTAAACACATAAGCCATGGAGGAAATCATACACTTATTTAGCATGGATAACCTAAGTTACATGATTTATGGAGGGAATCATACACACAAATACTATGGTTGAAATCCATATCTCAACCACCTTAGCATGCACATAGTACTAACTACCATTTCATTTAAACATTTAAACAAACACTTAGCTTACACTATTCAACATACATCACGTATGTCAACACCGTTGTATATTAGGGCAAGTCCTTTCGCCAAGGAGTTGCCGCATACATATTAGGCATATCACAACAACAATTTATCATGGCAAGAAAATCAGCAAATTCCATACGCATACGTGTATTCTAACATATACATGAAATATGATATTTACAATACAAAGTATACGTATGCAGAAGATAAAACGGATAGCATATTTGGCATGTGTAACGGCAAGCACAACATAAATAAATTATTATCTAACATTGAAAGGGTTGAAAACCATAACCTAAGCGTCTATAGTCCGCACCTTAAACCAGAAAAGACGTATTTAAGATGATTCAGACGACGTGTCTTCGTCAACGGCGGATACACTACCTATGGAAAGAAACAGGTTAGTTAGAACTCTACTACAGCTAGTCTAAGCTTCAAACCAGGTTAGGGTTAGCTTAACTTATCCAAAAAAAAAATAGAATTGTCGGAAGAACGATTCAGAAACGCCGGTTCAATGTATAGATGCACTAGGAAGAATCCTACGGAGTTTCACCTAATTCTCCCACACTTTCTCTCTTTTCTTTCTCTTAAATCTCTAGGGTTTGGAAAATTCGTATGGGTTAGAAAGCTAAGGGTTTAAGGCCCTTTTATAAGCCCAAACATAACAAAAATAAACTTTAAGTCAATGTATACTTAGGTTATACCCAAATCGGGATCTTTCTGATCCAACGGAGCATTTCTGAAGGTCCTCTGATCAAATGCGGTCGGACTTAATTTCACTAGCAGTGGATCTTTAGTAAGTTAAGTTTTCAATTCGATCGGATATTCAGATTGTCCGTGGCGAACCAGTTTCAATTCAACGGTCACCGAACCTAAATCAGGGCTACAAGCTCTATGACATGAAAGGGCCAACTTTCCTGATCCGAGGTTAAAATTTGGTTAAATTCCAACGGTCAGAATGCTTAAAAATAACGTGCAAGTGAACCGTGCCAGATTTCTTAAAAATGTATTTAATTTTCTAAATATTTTCCTTTTCTCACTCTCTTCGCTCCGGACTCAATAGAATGGTCTCAGGACATCGGTTGGGCTTGATTTTCGAAAGGATGGTCAAGTCCAACTAAGCGGTCATAACGGTCTGAGATTATAGATATCGGACTTTTGACGTGCGGTCTAGATCCAATACGAAGATACAAAGCATTCTCAGGAACAACTGGATTTAGAGTTGGATCCTAGATTTCAGGGTATTATAGCGTCATTAATTATACAAGTTTTAAGTCTTGCAGAACATATTTAAAGCGAACAGTGCAAATTTCACAGCCAGTCTAACTAAGCGCTAGGTAACTTAGGTTCAATTTCTAAGAGAATTAATCTTAAGTGATTTCTGATCGAGGTGGTACTCGGGTCTTGGTATGGAATTTTTTGAGTCGCTATACATCCCACCTAATCCCACCGCCCAAACTGACCCTTGAGATAGTTTTTTTTAAGATGGAGAATGAGAGAGATTCGAAGAGGGAGTCTCTAGTCATGTGCACGTGAGGGACTTTCCCTCTCTCTACGGCGTGTTTGATTTTCAGTTACTTGTAAATACCTGTGAAATGAGTAATTATTACCATTGCATCCATTTGAAAGTCATATAAAAATTCAATATACTTTTTACCTCGAAAACCAATTTAAAAGAGTTATTTTAAAATTTTGGACCCCAAGCTGATTTATATGATGAATCCATTCCATCTAGTCCTTTTAACACAATATTTTAAAACATGAGCCGATAAATGAGGCAGATTGAATACAAAAATGGCCCACACTAAAAGAAACAGTGGGCCTGAGAGGTTTTTAATGGTAAGTATTTGATTCCCTTTTCTAGTGGCATAGTCCACTTGGGATTTCGATATTTCTCATTTTTTGGCTCATTCCATAAATTCATCAAGCATAATAGATTAACGGTGTGGATAAGCGATACGCATCATAGTGGGACCCACAAATATGTTGTGGCCTTCTCGATTTTCATGTCAAAAATGGAAGGCATCAAATCAAACATCTAAAAATGTGAGGTAAATATAGAGGAAATAATTATTACATATTTTCACGGTATTTCCCTGTGAATTGAAAATTCAAACAAGCCCTAAGTTACTTGCACGGAAAGGCCCTCTCACGACTTGCACAACTTGCGCTCTAATCTTAGCCTTCCATTGGATCCAATGGCTGACAACCATTCTTGCACGTAAGTTCTTACGACCGGTGCATAACTGAGCATTCCTGCCTGTGTGTGTGTGTGTGTGTGTGTGTGTGTGTGGGTGTGTGTTTAGTTCATCAACATGAAAATGATGGTATGAACAGTTTGAATGCAATATAAATATCACAATGGACCTCCAAAAGATTTCAATGGTAGGCATTTCCCTCCTTACTTTTTCCCTCTGTATGGCCTACTTAAACGTTGGTGTAGACACACATATTTAGTTAAGACTCAGTTAGTTTTGAGCATAACTGGCTAAGGCTTAACCGATTTTATGTATACCCAACCCCCACTCTACCAGCTCTGGGTTTTGGTTCAAAACTGGCGAAGTGTTAGCCAATTCTGACCAAAATTGATAGACACTCCACCAACAGTGAGTTATGTGTTGGAAAGTTCACCACAAGAGCCTCGCTTTCAACAGTTCGATTGGCACGAGCCTTTCTTTCGACGGTTCGATTTGAACAAGCTTGGATTTTAGACGAAGCTATGGCTCGGGAGAACTAAACTTGGCCATGTATCCCTCGTCAAATACCTATAAAAGGGAGGTCAGGCGAGAGAGATAGGAGGAAAGGTCTGGTTTTAACAGAGAGTCAGGCAAGAGAGACAAAGTCTAGTGAGAGAAATTAGAGAAAGAAGCTTTGACTCTATTATTGATCTCTTCTTGTCTTTCGACCTATTCCATTCTATTTCAATTTCAAAATCAAGCTTGTATTCTTGATCTAACCTTTTTCAGTCTGTATATTTCAACCCCATTACTTTGAACACTTGAGGTAGTAGGCTCTACTTTGACATTACGTAAAGTATGCTTTACAATTTTTATTTATTTTTCTATATCAGAATATGTAACTTAAAGGAATAACTGAAAACTCTGAATTCTTTTTCTTTTCTTTACTTCTATTGGAAAACCATTTTTCTCTTGTTTACATTTCTTTTTCAGTTTTTCTTTTATAGTTTAGACTTCTAAATCTTAGTATTTTACTGAAAGTTCCTTGAATCCCATTTGAAAGTGTACAACCTAGCAAATTAGAGACCGTGTTTCACACGGGGCGGTAAAAGGGTGCCTAATCTCTTCATTTTCTGTAACTGAGGTCATTACCCAGAATCCATGGTGCAGATCAAATAAGAAGTCACTTGAGTCAGGAATTCTTCGATATTCCTAATCTCAAGGCGATTCCACAGATTCTAGCCAATTGTGGGTTTTAGAGCCTTTCTTTAGCTAGTGATGACTCCAAAACAGTGTTCAATTTGATCCATTATATCAATCTTGTGAAAGGTAGTGTACAACCTAAAAACATACCGAGTTATTGCAAACCAAGTGCACACTCATTGGGGTTTAGTACTTGGGGATACAAGCGAGGTAAAACAAATATCATATTGATCCAAAACTTCTGTGACCCCAAAAAGGGTTTCAATGGTAGACATTCAATCCCCTGTTGCTTTTTGCAGTGTGGTCCACTTGATCTTTGGCCTATCTTATTTTCTATCTAAAGCCTTTCTACGAGCTCATAAAATGGACGGATGTTTTGGATATAACACATACCTCGTGATGGGACCCATAAACTTAGTGACGTTAACACACAACTAGGTCAGTGGTGATTGATCCCATTGTTAAAACATTCATGTAGCCACGGAAGCTCTGTATTAGTCTAATATTTTTATGTTTACAATTTATCCCAATGGTTTGTGTTTTCAATTCATCCCACTAGAAATGACCATATGAATGGTTTGGATGCAATATGAAAGATGAGCTACAGATGTCTGGGGGGGTGAATAGGACTAAACCAATTTCTTATAATAAATTGTGGAAAATATATTCTCAATTGCAAAAGGTATTGAAACATTGATTCATATTAATTCGTACGACAACTTTCGCCTAAAACTTTAGGTAAGACAGCCTTATTTCACGACGTCCTTGAAATCAATCTTTCAAAACAGTAAAGCCAAAGAATAAGAAACAATCATCATATATACACAGAGAATTATAGTAGTTTAGTGTTTAAGACACACCTACTCCACTCCCAAAATTACTACTCCATATAATCTCATCGGGTCGAGTAGTGGTTAGCTCGTGAAAATCATTAATGAAATTGCGATTTAGACCATTATAGTAGAAGTATGGAATAGGTCAAAGTGTCTTAGAGGGGGGTGAATAAGACTTTATAAAATTTATGGTAATTTAAAATCCTAATTCCTTAATCTTGAACTAATAGGCAATTAATCAAGATATAACAACCTTAACTCTACAGGCTTTCAAGCCAAGTAGAGGATCCAAATAATAGACTACTTAGGTTGAATAATTTAAGCAATTAGTCTATGTAGAATATATGAGTGTGTGGGATGTGATTCCTATTAGTTATAACCATTCACATGCATCATTTTAAGCATTCAAGATAAGCATGATCAAATGAGTCAAATAGCAATCCCAAACACAATCATATATAGTGGTTCGGCTATGTGCCTACTCCACTCCTAGCGGGCTCACTCAACTCTTGAGTGTGTCAGATTTCACTAATGAAGGTTTTAAATCAGGTTCACCTCAAACCATTATGACCTAAATGAGGTTGACACTAGGACCTACACAAGGTTCCTAAAGATGCTTATACAAGGCAACCACACATGCCTACGCAAGGCAATCAATGCCTACAAAAAGCAATCAAATGTGTCTACACAAGACAACTAATCATGCCTACACAAGGCAATTAGACATACCTACACAAGGAAAACAATTACTGCCTACACAAGGCACAATAGGTCCTACACAAGGACTCCTTACGTATTCTCTCGTCGAAGGCTTGTAAAAGGTCTTGGTAGGTTTGTAAAACATAACCTGAAGATCAATCCTACACAAGAAAGGATCCCCAGATTCTGTTGACTCTTAAACACTTACCTATAAGTAGGTAAGCCACATTTAGGACATGATGAAGAAGATATCCCTTGACGACGGAGATTCTTTAGCTCCCTTGAACCACAACACTTGAAGATGCTTCAATATAAGTAGCCAGGGTCGGGTCAAGGTTTTTAGTGGAATTTACTCTATTAAATGTGAATCATTATGAGACAAAGTGATTACAAGGTTTGTGCATTCAAGAGATTCCAACATAATGATTTGCCATGAAGTAGTTGTTCGAAGATCCTTGAATGGTGAAGTTCATTCTCCAATCCAATCTATTGAGTATTCAATGAATAAGAAAGAGTTGGGGAATGAACTTCCATGAGAAGAAGGATTAATGATGGTAGGTAAGAAGTTACCCCCTTAGAACTCTCTCTTTTTCTTAATGAAAGCACTAAAACCGAGCTCTATTTATAAAGGAAAAACGTCCAATGGTAATATAATTGTCAGAATCTAACTGTGTTTAATGTCATCGAACTTGATTAGATGTCATCAAAATTTGAATTTCGATGTCATCGAATCTAGTTCGATTCCTTGAATTTATGCTTAATTTTTCTTCAAAGCTTGTTAGACGATTTCGTGTCCTTAGTCGATGTCATCGACCTTGATTCGATGTCATCAAGGTTTGAATCTCGATGTCATCGAATATAGTTTGATTTCTCAAACTTTTTAGAATATTTTCCTTGAAAGCTCGCTGGACATTTTCTTGTCCTTTTTCAATGTCATCGAACCTTATTCGATAACATCGAAGTTTGAATATCGATGTCATCGAATGTAGTTCGATTCCTAAAATTTTTTCAGAATATTTTCCAAGAAGTTTGCTAGACAAAAGCTCTAAGTTCTTCGATGTCATTGAATCACCATCGATGTCATTGAAGGTATGTTTGATGAATCGAATTTTCCATCCATATACTTTTGTGGTTGCTAGACATATGAGAGTCACTTTTGGATGTCATCGAAAAGTGTTTGATGTCATTGAACAGGTGTGTTCAGTGTCATCGACCCAAGTTCAATGAATCGAAGTGACATGGAGAAAACTCAGAAAATTTACCTATTTGAACCAAGTTTTCAAGCATTGAATTCCTTTGTTGTTCTACAATTTTTAAAGGGAATTATATACTTGGGTGTTTTGGATATGGGATATGAGGTTTAATTTACCTTTGATGTTCCTGAATCACCCATCCGGTTAAGGCAACATCGGGTATTTTCTTCATATGGGGTTCACTTGACTGACTAACTGACTCAAACATCACGCTAATTGACAAATAAGGGCAATTTCAATCTCCACCTTTGTCAATTACGTGACAAACACCTAGAAGAACAACCTAAATTGTGTGTACATCAACTTTACACAATTTTACAAAGATTCTAACTAACACACACAACATAATGTCTTTCGTGCAGCTTCTCCCCCTATCATCCTTCAGCTGCTCCCCCTATCAACCTGCATCATCATGCTCTTAAAACATACAACCAGAGGATTTGCATGGTGGGATTGTTCTCCCCCTTTTTGTCAGTCATTGGTAAAGGGTTATTATATACTAATATCATATAGTATGACTGAAGTTACACTTGAAAAGGACAGAGGAGAGCCAATAAATAGGAAGAATAGATATGCATTTAAACATCATTGCACAGTATATAACCTTAGTTCTAAGCATATATAAGATAGATATCATTCAAACATTTGTGCAATTTAAAGACTTACTGCCCAAGCTTAGCAAACATTCATCATTTAACATCAAAGTATTCCAAGAAATATCCAGTCCATCCATGGGTATAACCAACCAAAGGGAAATATTCTAAAACATTTAGCCCCTCCATGGGTAAGGCCAAAAAAAACTTAGCTTATCTAAGTTAGTGAACCATCACACACACACACACACACACACACACACACACACACACACACACTTAGGGCACCTAAAAAGATATCCATGCTCTAAGCATCAATAGTCAATCAAGTGTATGTGATGAGGTAAAAAGGGGTGCTACGCGCCTGAGTCATATCCGACGGAGCGGTGTCGTCACACCGGTACGTTAGCAGATCCACAATGTGTTGGGCAATGTGCTCTAGTGCTGCAACCATCTGCTCCAGTCTGGAGAGCCGCTCCTCTGTACGCCCCATATGTTCCTCCTGTCTTTCAAACCGGTTCTCTAGCCAGCCTGTCCACGTAGTGTTGCCCCAACACGATCTTGATGCTTCTTGTGGCATTGTGCATGCATGGAATCAGGAGTGGTTGGGATAACCGACGGTGGGCATGCCTTGTCCTCTATCGGTGCAGCTGTCTCTCCCATCTTTGTCTCGGCTTGCATTTCTTCTTCATCTGGTTCTCCTGAAAGTGGATGAAATTTGAGATCCATTCTTCTGATGTTTAGTTTGGTGAGGTGTTACAAATGACGCTCAGGATCATCTGTCATAGGCAAGCCCAACTCATTGCTCAAAACATTGATAAGGTGTGTAAACAGGAGATGAGTGGGTCTATAAGTGTGAAAAACAACATCAAGTTGGTGGACAATCAAGGACGGAAGGCACAATTTCACACTGGATGCAACACTATAAAGGACTAAAAGCATGAACGGGGTTAGGTCAACACGATTTGTCCCTCGTGGATATACATTTGTAAGGAAGATGCCATGAAGAACTCAATATTTTGGTAGCATGTATTTAGTCTTGAGAGCATTCCCTTGGTGCCAAGGGACGTCTCTACCATAACACATGAACTTCGTCATCAGGGAATGGATCGTAGGATCATAGATATCGAGTTCGGACAGACCAATTGGGGATAGAGTGAGACCAAATTGACTAGTAATAGTTTCGGCAGTGATTTCTACACTAGTCTCCCCAAATGTGACTATTACAGATGGTGGGTCCAAAATTGGAGAATGATAATAGGCAAGAAAATGATAGACTCTTTCATCATGACATGGCCCTCCAAACCAACAGTGGGGTCCAGTTAACCGCTGACAAAGGGGTTTAATTTCAAAAACCCAGATGCACTCTCGATCAATCTGTCTCTCATGCACTAGTTGTCTCCCAGTGTATTTTTCTAATAGGCTGGCATTGGGTGGGGGAATCAATAGTTCAGTAGGAGGTGTAGGAGCAGCAAGCGGGCCACCACTACGCGACGGCTGTCAAGCAGGGTTGCCACGTCTGGATGCAGGAGACACTTGATTAGACGCCTTGGCCGTTCTTTAAGGGCCAGGGTTTTCTTCCTAGTTGGCTGGGAAGATTCCCCTACGGCAGGTGCTTTGCCTTTGTCCTTTGCCATGTGTGATAAGACGAAGATTTTCAAGGAAAAGAAAGAAATGAGGAAAGACAAGGAAGAAGAAAAATATTTGACAAAAAAGAAAACTCCTAAAATCCTACCTAGACGCAATGTAACCTAGATTCAACCTATCCGCAAAAAATAAAGTGAGAGGATGTGGGGTTTTACCAAGAAAGGCTTCATTTTGAGCTCAAGACCACCACCACAGCTTCAATGGACCAAAGAGAAATGAGGAAGATAACTTTCTGCCCAAAAATGAATTTTTATGCTCGCCCGATCTTTTATAAGTCGGGGATCTTCGATGTCATCAAAACTGATTCGATGACATCGATCAATTAGAATAAGGTGTCATCGAAGAGGTGTTCAATGACAGCAGGCAGTGTCCGACGTTTCATTTCCTGTTATTTTTTCAATGTCATCGAAGTGTCATTCAATTCATCGAATGTATCATCGAAGCAATAAGTTCAACATTGTTCTGAGCACTTCGATGAGTTCCAAGGAGATGTACAACATAGTATTGCTTCTTATCAACTTGTATACTCAACAAAATTTATACAAAAAATGTGTGAGAGCCAAAATTATAAACATTTCCTATGTTTATGTTCAAAAAGAATTTGGAGGCATAAAATCCTCTAATATATCATGAAAACCACCAAAAAGAAAAATCATTTTACACATATCCAAGTCTTGATGCCATGACTTGGGCTTATTATTCTTGTTCACATGGTATCAGATAAATGGATCATTCTTTCTCCTACTTTCAATTATGTAGTAGTTATTACTTGTGCAAAGACCCTTCGTAATACATTTTCCTAATAGGTTTGAGATCTTGCACTCATCTTTAGAGAATAGGACCATGTGTTCTTCGTCACAGATTTGTGAGATACTAAGAAGATTATGTTTCAGTACTTTTATGCAAAGAACATCTTCAATCATGGTCATCCTAGGGCCAATAATTGTTCTTTGCCCAATTATATTGCCATAGCTCCTATCTCCAAATATGACTGCCCCACCATCAAATTTTGAATAGTCGTAGAAGTGGGATTTATCACGCCCTAAACCTAGAAATCGGATTCACAGGAATCCCGATCGTCGAATCCGGTGTCGACAACCTCCATAGCACCCCATTCTCGGCTCCTAGCGCCCATATGTCAGGTTCCGATCCTGGAATACTACAAGGAGAATTTTCTAACGTACATTTATCTCATAAGAAGCATAACCACAAGTTTACCCAAATCACAAAGGCAACATCATCATCACATATCCACTAATATAAAATTTTGAATACAATGCTAAGAGAAATACATATGTCAAAATCAAAGCTCCAGAAGTCAGCTACATGCTCCAAGCTCCATACTGCCACAACCTAACATCACCTACACGCATCTATCGTGCATAAACTTATAGAAAGCTTAGAGGGTGGTATAAGTGTGTGCGTAAGATAAGTGTCAAGCACACAAATACAATGTCATAATCATACAATATTAGAAATACTGGTAAGATCATGAATCATAAGATATCAGAGTAAGCGAAAATATTGAGAAGTCCATGAGTCAATCAATATCAACTATGCAAACAAAGAGTTATAAAGAGCCAAATAATAGATGTCATGATGCAATGCAAAATACAATTCCCGATGAGTTCACATATAGCGTTAGCCGTACCTAGACGATATAAATGCAGAAACACAGTAATCCAAAATGCCATATGCCGCAGATGTAATGTAATATACAGTGCGAATGGAATGACCATATTGAAGTGTGAAGTCAAGATGATATTACGTGGTATTGCAAGGTATGGGGTCCATCATAAGGGACTTCTATCCAAACTAATCTCATACCTGATTTGGATAGTCAGACTCAATGTGGTAAACTCCTGATCTAAGGTTAGTCACGTGCCCCAACCGAAATCCTGATCATTGTGAAGGTACACGTAATAAATAGTTACACACCACCAGCTCGAGTGGATAGTGAATGAATGAGTATGCAATGCCTACTCCACAAATCCGTACTGTACATCTCTGAGATCATCACCGGGGTCTAGTACACTCTACATGCAAATCGTCGCCCATTGATGCGTGACCATGTAAGTGGAAGAGACCTCACTATCTGTCCAGCTAGTAGTTAGCCAATATCTACCCAGCACATCGATAACGGACCCATTCACGAGATGGTCAAACTCAGCCTAGCTATGCCCCTACTCTCGAACGGGTAAGGCCAACCCCCTCCCAACCGACCACGACATAGTGGAAGACGCAGCCTCCTGGTATTCAACACTCAGGCGCCCATGTATCCACTCGGTCTCGATGTTGGGGCGTCTCTTGGCCTCGTAGGTTTAAGGACTTTTACCCACGAACATCTAAAGTGCCTAGATGCTCGAACTAAACATTTTCAGTGTCCCACTAGTCATCCATGACATGCCGTGGAGGTCATAGCCCTGATGTTGCTAGGACATATAGTAATCACGATCACACAAGATGCATGAGTCATGTAGTCTAATCATGCATCAATCTTGCACATACCGTGCGCTCATGTGAGATAACTCCACCAATCAGGGAGTCCCACAAATCATCTATAGTATGACGTATGCAATGATCAATCACATCTCACAATAAACATACAGATGATACGTATGGGCATGTATCATGATGCTATGCTGTCACATACTCATAATCAGTATCAATAACAGGCATCGACAATTGACCTTGATAATGTGGACATTTAACCAACATTGCCCCCAAGGAATGACCCTTATAGAGCCTAACATATAGTAGACCCATGGCCTCACACAAGAGCCGAATATACAATACCATGGCCTCACACAAGAGCCTAATACACATCACGATGGGGCATTCACATGGGCCTAATATACATCACAATGGGCTCCATCACTTAGCCCTCAAATGCACCACAATGGGCCTCATCATATAGGCTTCATATACATCACATTGGCCCTTAAACACGTGCTGAATACACATCAAAATGGGCCTAAAATACAGGTCGCATATACATCACATTGGGCCTCAAACATGGGCCAAATACACATCACAATGGGCCTCAAATACGGGCTGCATATTCATCACATTGGGCCTCAAACACGGGCCGAATACACATCACAATGGACCTCAAATATAGGCCACATATTCATCATATTGGGCCTCAAACATGGGTCTAATGCACATCACAATGGGCCTCAAATATGGGCCGCATATACCCCACATTAGGCCTCATCAATCGACCTCGACAATCGGACTCGGAATTGGCCTCAACAATCGGCCTCGATAATTAGAATCGGCCATAATAATCGAAATCAGTAATCGGCCATGACAATCGAAATTGACAATCGGCCACAACAATCAGAATCAACAATCAGCCATGAAAATCAGAATCGACAATTGGCCATAAAAATTAAAACTGACAATCAGTCATGAAAATCGAAATTGGCAATTGGCCTATACAATCATAATTGATTGATAATTGGAATCGGTATCGACAATCGAAATCGGCCTCGATAATCGACCTAGATGATCGGCCAAACAAGGCCTAAGGAAGGTCATGATATGGACATTAAACTATCATTGCCCATCAATGTGGACCTTTAAGTAACATTGCTCCCAAGGAGTGGCCCACATAGGGCCAAACATACAGTAGGCCCACAACATCGCACCAAGGCCTAATATACATCATTATGGGCCTTAATTGCATCAAATGAGTGAATCAAATAGGCCAGATCAAATGGGTTGATTCAAATGGGCCAAATCAAATGGGCCGATCTAAATAGGCCGAAGCAAATGGGCCGATACAAATGGGCCAATACAAATGGGTCAAATCAAATGGGTCGAATTAGATGAGCCAAATTAATGGGCCAAATCGAACGGGCCAAATTGAATGGGCCGAATCTATAGGCCAAGTCAAATGGGCTGAATCAAATATGCCGAGTCGAATACGGCGAGTTGAATAGGGCAGGTCGAATGGGCCAAGTCGAATAGGGCGGGTCGAATGGGCCGAATCAAATAGGGCGGGTCGAATGGGCCGAATCAATTGGGCCGAGTCAAATTGATCGAATCAAATATGCCAAGTCAAATAGGCCGAGTCGAATAGGCCGGGTTGAATAGGCTGAGTCGAATAGGCCAGGTCGAATGGGTCGAGTCGAATAGGCCGGGTTGAATGGGCCGAATCAAATGGGCCGAGTTAAATAGGCCGAGTTAAATGGGCTAAGTCTAACACACCATTTATCCATTGTTAGAGATCATTATAGAGCATACAAAAATGAATCATATCCAAAAGATCATCTGGACCATACCACAAATGATAGTGGTGGTAATGATTTCCACAATTAAATTTCTAGTGGGTCCACCATAGTATTTATTTTCCATCCACACTATTCATAAGGTCACGAGGGCTTGAACAAGGAAGGAAAATAGATATTATATTGAATCAAAACTTCTGTGACCCAAAGTGGTTTCAAGGGTGGAGTTCAACACCATTGTTTTTTGTAGGGTGGTCCACCTGATATTAGATCTGCCTTATTTTTAGTCTCAAGCCATGAGACGAGGTAGGCCTAAATAGATGGACGGTTTGAATGTAATAAAATATTAGGGGTGGGGTCCACGTACGTGGCCCACCAGAGGACTAAATCTGCTTCATTTTCGTCTTGAGCCAAAGACGAGCTCGCCAGATGAATGGACGGTGTGGATACAAACATACATCACGGTGGACTCTACCTATCCAACTTATGAATGGATGACGTGAATATAAACATACATCACGGTGGTCTCCACCCGTTCAGATCACTAGACGGCGTGGATACAAACATACATCAGTGTTGGGTCACACGCACGTAACCCACCTTACATATATATATATATAATATAATATATCATATTATAATATAATATAATATATATAAATTACAAAGAGCCACCGTCCAGACCCCTAGATGTTCTGGACGGTGGAGATCTCATACATATTTACATGGTGGGTCCACACGTGTGGCCTCCCTCATACCATAATAATATATATTATATTATTATATATATAAATATATAACATATATCATGTATATATAATATACATTTCCAGCGTCTAGGAGGTCTGGACGCTCTGGATAGCATGAATTAATTCACATCAACATGAGGGTGGGCCTCGCCGTCTTAACCCCTGGACGGTGTGGAGCTAATGCATATACCATGGTAGTTCCACACATGTGGTCCACATCGTCCTAGGATCAAACTGATACTTGTGTTTTCCTTTGATCAGGCCTGTCTAAATGGATTTCCATGTGGGCCACTTGGTGGATGGCATGGATGAAATACTTACTTCATGATAGGTCACACACACACCATTCCATGAGAGAGAGAGAGAGAGAGAGAGAGAGAGAAAGAGAAACAGTGAGATAGAGGGACCCCGCCACTATGGGCCCCTCTTTACATTGCATATATCAATGTGGGTCCCACAATAAGTGGGCCATTAAATTAAAAATCAATGGTAGATCACCCACCTATCGTACTCCTCCTTGATCCCTTGGACTTGTATGGTCCTTGCCTTCACTATTGATGGAGGTTGATGGTGATTAGAAGGTTGAGATGATAGATGAGAAGGTGGGCCACACTTAGTTTTTGGGAGAGAGCTTGGTTGTTGGAAATTTCTCATGGGATTTGAGAAATTGCTAGAGAATGAGAGAGAGGAGGAATGATGGATTGATATAGGATGAGTGTTGTAAGGAAATGGGATGGAGAGGTATAGGTGTGTTTAAAATTTTGAAAAAGAGGGATGGGTAGGGAGAGAGAGAGTTGATTTGGGAAAAAGGAGGGATGGGTTACTTGTACTTATGTATGGTGTGTACTTGACTTGATTTGATGTGACATGTTGTAGAAATTCCTTAAAAATTCGTAACGCACAGTGTTTCTTCAGAATGAATGCTGGCCCACATCTCCTACCCCGGGTATCAGTTCGGTGCGCGAGTTGCAACATTGGAACCGCGGTGATGGCGCGGTCGCTAAGATACAAGTTTTGGTTTGAGCAGACTTTGGTATGAAGGACTCGACTTAGGATCATATGTAAATGTCGGATACAGGTCGAGGGTTACCAAAATTCTACCGAGAGGACCGCGGAAGCCTATGGAATGGTACGGTCTAGGATACGGGTCTTACAACTCTCCGCTCCAAATAAAAATTTTATCCTAAAATTTATAGAACAGATAAGGGAAGAGAAAAATCATATATAAGTCAAGGCATAATCAGTTTATATAAGGATGAGGATAGCGTTCTCTAATCTCAACCTTGCACTTCCAAGATGCCTCATCAACACTGTGGTGACCCCTACTAAACCTCAGATCTTGGATCAGAAATGATCGAAAATAGGATATCCTGCAACCTCACCACCTCACTAATGACTAATCTAACAAGATGATCCTAATGCCTAGTTATGCGAATCGCCGACGACCCCTGACGACTGAGGGTCCTGCAGAACTGCATAAAATCTTCCCTAAGTCTATTGGAGAGGTGCATGTCCCCCCAAAGAGGTTGTTGCTACTGGAAATGGGGGCACTCATGCTTACGATGCCCCGTCTCACCACATCTGAAGCAAAAGCCTGTAAATAGTCTCTTTGGTGGTGCTGAAGGTGCTGTTGGCGCTCGAAAGGATGGACGGTTTCTGTGCCTCTGCGGCCGTCGATGCTGCTGCTGTTGGAAACTGCCAGAGAAGGTCTTCCTCTTTCGGTCTCCTCTGTGGTCATGAACCTTCTGTGAATTGTTCCATTCTAGCTCGTAAATCTGGGTCCTTTGACTACCTGATCAAATGTCGGGAGCATGTGCCCGACGACACGGCTCTTGAGGCCAAAACGTAAGCCGTTCTCAAAATGGCGATCCTTTTGCTCCTCATCATCAATCAAATACGGTGCGAGCCTTAATAGCGCCATGAAACGAGCTGCATACTACGCCACAAACATGTCTCCCTGTATTAAGGTCTCGAACTCTAATGCTCACTGCCGACAAATGTGGTCGGGGAAGTACTACTAGTCAAATTGGTCTATAAAATCCTCCCATGTCCAAATGAAATCAGGCTCTGCAATATGGGTAACAGAGGTCCACCAGTGCTCGACCTCACCCTAGAGAAGAAATATGGCTAACCGAACCTGTTGTTGGGTCATACATCCCATTTTATCAAAAATCTTCTCTACCTCGGAGTACCATCTCTTGGCTATTGTGGGGTCTGGCTCGCCCTGGAAGCGGGGTGTGTAAGACCCGTATCCTAGACTGTACCGTTCCATTGGCTTCCGCAGTCCTTCCAGTCGAATTCTGGCAACCCTCGACCGGTATCTGATATTTACGCCCGATCCTAAGATGGGTCCCACATACTGAAGTCGGCTCGAACTGAAACCTGTATCATAGCGACCGTGCCGTTGCCGTAGTTCTAACGTCGCGACTTGCACACCGATCCGATGCCCAGGCCAGGAGATGTGGGTCCCCGTTCATTTCGAAAAAATGTCATACGTTGCGAATTTCGAGGGAATCTGTACGATATGTCCCATCAATCAATCAATCATCCAAGTCAAGTACATTCCATGCCCTAGGTACAAGCAACTCATCCCTCTTTCCCCACAAGTCAACTCTCTCTCTCTCTCCACCTCACCATTCCCCTTTACAAATTTTTAAACTCACCCATACCTCTTTTACAAATATTTCAAACTAAACCATACCCTCCCATCCCCTTCCTTACATCATCCCATCCATATCATTCCCATCACCTTAATCTCTCTCTCATTTCTCAAATCTCCCAAGCAACCCCAAAAAATCCATACGTCCAAACATTCTCTCCCAAGCTAAGTGTGGCCAACCCTCTCATCTCTTAACCCCACCATTAAAACCTCATCAACCTCTATCAAAGTTGAAGGCAAGGAGCTTAGGAGCCTAAGGGAGTAAGGAGAAGGCCTAGAGGTGGGTGATCCATCGTTTATCTCAACTTTAAGGGCCCATTTGATTTATGTGTTGTATCAATGGAGGGCCCATAGTGCCGGGGTCCCTCCTCTCCATTACCATCTCTCTTATTCTCTCTCTCTCTCTCTCTCTCTCTCTCTCTCTCTCTCTCTCTCCTTATCCTTCCCCTAGAATGTTTTGGGCCCCACCGAATTGTGTTAAATGTACTCCATCCATCAGACGGTGTGGGCCACCGCATTTTAGGAGAGATCCACCATCTATATAGTATATATAACACATTATATTTATATTATAATAATATTATATTAATATGTATATGCATGGTGGGCCATGTGCATGTGGGACCCACCATGGTACCTGTGTTACTCCACACCGTCTAGCGTCTCTGGACGCTGGACATGCAATCGTGGGCACGGGTGTTGCTAACAATAAAGTGTGAACTGACATTGGGGTGTATTAGGCTTGGAGGTGGGCCACTCATGCAAGCCCCACCTTGATGCATGTACTTAATCTAAGCTGTCCATCCTCTTCCTCAGATCATTTTAGGCGTTGAGCCGAAAATAAATTGAATTTGAGTTCCTAGCGGCCTATAACATTGAGAATAATAATCTTTGCCATTAAAATACACCTCGATACTTCTGCACACCAAAATATACCCAATATTGGGCTTGATAGATATGTAGGGAGACATGGAAACTAATGGTCGGGTCCGATTTCCCTGATGCGGGCCCCACATATGTAAAACCTCAAGAAAACCCAAATAAAAAAGGGAGGGGGCATGGTTGACACTGTTGTTGTAGAATGCATGGTGGCAGCACCTACGCCTGACAGACGGACGGACTAGGTAGGGACCCATGGTCCCAGCCGTGGGCCCCACCATGATGTGTTTCGATCATCAACACCGTGCATTTGTTGGGTCCCCTCTAACAAGTGGGCCACTCTAAAAATCAGCCATATTTAAAACTCAGGTGGCCCACATCATAGGAAATAGTTGGATTGAACGTCCACCATTGAAACCCTTTTTGGGGTCAGAAGTTTTGGATCAATATGAAGTTTGTTTTTCCTCCTCAATCTAGGTTCGTGTGACCTTATCCACCGGTTGGGTGGAAAATAAACATCACCGTGGGGCCAGGTCCACGTGAACTTATCAACAGGTTGGGTAGAAAACAAACATTATAGTGGGTCCCATGACCGTGCGACCCTATCAACAGGTTAAGTGGAAAATAAACATTACGGTGGGCCCCCATGACTGTGTGACCATGTCAATATAAACACTATGGTGGGCCCCACATGGGACCCACTAATGTATGTAATCCACACCTTCCATTAGTGTGGACCCCACCATGAGGTATGTACTTCATCTATGCCGTCCACCCCTATGGGACCCATCATGATGCATGTGTTGCACCCAAACCATCCAACCATTTTGAAAGATCGTCTCACGACTTGAGACTAAAAAAATAAGTCAGATCTTGGTATTAGGTGGACCACACTACAGTAAAGTGAGGATTGAACGGCTACCATTGAAATCCTTTGGGACCCAATGATTAGATAGGATGAGAAATAAATATTATGGTGGGCCTTGGGAATTCTAATGGTGGAAATCCTTATCACCACTTATATTTGGATGTGGTCCATGTGGTGTGGCCCACTTACCATACTTATGGCCCATTGTTGAGGCCACCTTGATTTGTATAAGGCCCGTTGTTGAGGCCGCCTTAATAGATATGAGGCCCATGTTATGAGGCCTATTGTGACGTATGTAAGGCCAATGTGATTAGGCCCAACTTGATGTATTCGTGGCCCGCCCACTGAGGCCCACTTTGATATATATGAGACCTATGGTATGAGGCCCATTTAACGTATTGGAGGCCCATGGGTTGAGGCCCAATGAGGTATACATAAGGCCTATTATAGTATGATTCCACCATGGTATATGTGTTGACCTTTATAGTGGGCTATGCCTTGGGAGCGATGATGGTTTGATGTCCACATTGTAAGGATAATGTTGGTTAAATGTCCGCATTATGACTCTCCCTACGGCCCATTGATAGGCCCATACTTGTAATGTATAGGCCATCTAGGCCCATCTTTGTTATAAATAAAGCCCATCACCACATAACTTGTTTAGTATAGATTCATGATTCATAATCATACACATCATATGTATGCCTGATATGAGGAGTGATTGATCAGAGCATATGCCTTCGGATAAATTATTTATGGGTTCCCTGATAGGCAGAGTTGCTTCACATGAGTGTGTGGTATGCACATGATTGTTGCATGTCTGGTAGGGTGATTCATGCACTTGCATTTGTGTGATTGTGATTATTGGATGCCCTAGCGACATCAGGGCCATAGCCTCCACAGACACGTCGTGGGTGGTTGGATTGGATACCGAAAATACTGTTTCTAGCATCGAGGCGCCATAGGATGTCCCTGGATGAAAATTCCTAAACCCGATGGTACCAGAGGATAACTCAAACGTCGAGACCGAGTGGATTCATGAGCACAAGAGGGCCGAATACCAGGAGGCCACGTCTTCCACTGTATCATGGTCGGTTAGAAAGGGGTGTGACCTTACCCGCCTAAGCATGGGGAGCATTACTAGGTTGAGTGTGACCAGCTTGTGAATGGATCCGCTATCGACATGCCGAATAAGTATTAGTAGACTATTAGCCAGGCTGATAGTAAGGTTTCTTATGCTCACTTAGACTGTACGGCTGGGAGAGCGACAGTGCCATTTGGAGTGTACTAGACCCCGATAATTATCTAGAATGAGAACTGTACTGATATTGATGAGCTGTACTGATATGTGGATTTGAATTGGCATGCTTGAGTTGCATCTCGCATCGCATGGTCCTGATATGATCGATAGCATTCATATCCTGCACTGCATAGCCTTGGTATGACTGATTTGCATTTATGTACTCATCATCATTATTCCACATTACTTTGACCTTGCATTCTGAGCACGCTATTATTGCGCACACACTTACACCACCCTCTAAGCTTTCTATAAGCTTATGCACGATCGATGCATGCAGGTGATGCCGGGACGCAGTCGTAGCTTCTTCGCAGTTGGAGCGTGCAGTCAAGCGTTTAAAGTTTCTATTATTATCATTACCTTGTATTTCCCTTTATAATTATTGTACTCAAAGCTCTTGTTCATAGTGGATTTTGTGGTGGTGTTCTTGTGGTTATTGTTCGTGAGTTATGCTTATGGTTATACTCATTACAAATCAAATTGATGATTAGAAATTCTCCTTATAGCATTCCAGGATCGGAAGATAGTGTATGGGTACGGGGAACCGAGCATGGGGTACTACGGAGGCTGTAGGCACCGGATTCAGCGATCAGAAATTTTGTGAGCCTGGTTTCTGAGTTCAGGGCGTGACAGGGTGGATCGAACTATCGGAACTCTAGAAGAAGGTGCTCGCGCGCTCTTGCTCTGCCTGGGATGGTGAAACAATGGGGTGTCGCCCTGCCCCTGGAGGGCGGTCATCACAGCCTGCAACATCTACTGTAACTGGGAGGCACTCACGGGTACGGTCGGATCCACACCGCCCTTGGGTAGAGGAGTAGCATCCTCAGGCTGGGGAGAAGGGGTCTGAGGTAGTGGAACAAAAGTCGCTCGAATCGCTCCCTTGGGCGGCATGTCCTATAGGGAAGAACATAGACGCCTATTTGACATCCAACCGTTAATAAGGTCGCACGAACCTGGCTGAATTGGAAAAATAAATTTCATATCGATTTAAAACTTCTGTGAACCCTAAAAAGGGTTTCAACGACAGACAGTTCATCCCCACTGTTTCCTATGACGTGGGTCACCTGAGCTTTGGATGTGGCTCATTTTTGGAGGGTGGCCTACTGCCTTAATGGCCTATAAAATGGATGGTGCGGATATACAAAACACACATCATGGTGTAGCCCACGACTGGACCGTGGGTGTGCTGTCCGTCGGCCCAAATGTCACAAGTGCTGCTTGCACGCCTCTAGTAGCAGCAGCATCTGCTGCATATATTATTTTTTTAAAATAAAAAAATCTCGTGATTTTTCATGCGTGGGGCCCGCATCGGAAGGATCCATCTCACCTAATGGATTCTATAGTCCAAAACCAATCCATCAAGCCCAAAATTGGGCATGCTTTGGCATGTAGAAAATTTTAAGTGAATTCGAACTGTGAAAATCACTATTTACTAAGGTATGGCCCGCCCGATGAGCGGATTAACATCATTTTTTTGGCTCAACGCATAAAATGTTCTGGGAAAAGGGATGGACGGTTTGGATTGGGTTTATACATCACGGTGAGGCCTACATAAGTAGCCCACCCCAATTTTCAAATGAAACTGATATTTTTGCTTTCATACCAGTAACATCCAGCATCTAGGGACGCTGGACGTTTTTACAACACCTATTAAGGTGGGCCCTGCTTAAGTGGGCCACTACATGGCTATATGATGTGGATACAACACATATATGAAGTGGGCCCCACCTACAAGTGGCTTGGATCAAATACATTTTTCATGGTGGGGTCCATCCGAGTGCGCCACACGGCCATATCATCATGAAAAAAAGAAAAGAGAGAGAGAGAGAAAGAGAGAGGGACACACGTGATGGAGGGCTCCGCCACTATGAGCCCTCCCTTGCATTCAATCATACATCAAGTGGGTCCCAATACATGTGGGCCCACCAAATTAAGGATCAACAGTGGAAGTTCCTTCTCCACCCAAAATGGATGGTCTAGATGACCACTTATTATGCAGGAAAAATAAACATCATGATGGGCTCCATGGAGAATGGCCCCATCATGGAATGATAATGAGAGTCAAGGTGGGTCATTGGCTGTACCTAGGATCCAAAGTGAGATCCATACAGTCAATCGATAGGCCTCACTTATTCCATCATACAAACATGAAAACTAGTCTATAGAAGCACCCACCGTTCGATCTTCTTGGTCCATTGGAAAGTCGATCTCCTTATGTCTCTCTTTGATGGAGGGTGATGAGGTTTGAATGGCTAAGATGATGGATTTGGGATGGAAAAGTGGGCCATACACAAACTTATTTTTCTCTCTCACATGGAATGCTTGGACGTGAGTTCTCTTGCTTTCTTGGGATAGAGTGTTGAGAAAGAGAGAGAGAGAGAGAAGGGGTTGTAAGGAGAGAGAGTGAGAGATGGGTAATGGATATGAGTGATGGGTGAGGTGATGGTGTACTTGACATGTATGGGTGTGTAAGAGAGGGTGAGAAAGAGTTGACTTCGTGATTGCTTGACTTGTAGAGAAAGAAAGCATGGGTGTGTACTTTGATTGATTGATTGATGGGATGGGTTATAGAGATTCTCTTGGGATTGCAAATGCGCAATATTTTTCCTCGAACTGAACGCCGACCCACATCTCCTAGCCAGGATATTAGATTGGTATGCAAGACGGGGCGTTGGAACCGCGGCGATAGTGCAGTCACAATGGTACAAGTCTCGGATTAAGCCGACTCAAATTTATGGGATACGACTTAGGGTCGTGCGCAAACATCTATTATAGGTCAAGGATTATCGGACTTTGACAGAAAGGATCGTGAGAGTCAACGGAACAGTATGGACTATGATATGGGCCTTAGAGCTCTCCCCATCTAATAAAAATTTCATCCTCAAAATTTATACTACCATCGCAGCTAAACACAACTCACAAGGGGATAGGGAACTTAACATCATATATGATCAAAACACAACACATCATCAAACACCTAATAAATGGGGATAATGCCCATGAATCTCAACCTCCTGCTCCCAAACGCCTCATCAACACTATAATGATCCAACTGGACCTCAGATCCTGATCAGAAATGATCAAAACTGAAATACCATGCAGCCTTACAATCTCAACGGTAAGGAGCTATATTAAAAAATCTCTAAGTTATTCGAACTCGGGGATCTAACCATTCTAAGTTCTCAGCAATCATAGAGTAAAAGGGTAGCTATAAGCAGATATGTGATGTTATATTCAAGTATTCCCAAGTTATGCTCTGATACCAACTTCTGTCACACCCTAAATTCAGAAATCAGATTCACAGGAATCTCGATCGGCAACCCGGTGCCGGTTGCCTCCGTAGTACCCCATTCTCGGCCCCCAGCGTACATACGCCAAATTTCGATCCTGGGATCCTACAAGGAGGATTTTTCAACATACATTTGTCTTATAAGAAGCATAACCACAAGTATACCCAAATCATAAAGGCAACATTATCATCACATATCCATTAATATAATCATTTGAATACAATGCTGAAAGGAAAATACATATATCGAAATCAAAGCTCCAGAGGATAGCTGCATGCTCCAAGCTCAATGCTGTTGTAACCTAATGCCACCTGCACGTATCTATCGTGTATAAGCTTACAAAAGCTTAGAGGGTGGTGTAAGTGTGTGCGCACGGCAAGTGCCAAGTGTACAATATCAGAGTAATGCAAAAATATGCGATAAGTCCATGGATGCTATCAGCTGTACCAAAGTTATGTGATGCAAGACATAAATGCTATCGGTCATACCAAGACCATGCGATGCGAGGCCTATGTAGCTAAATATCATATGCAAGATGCAAAGCAAGCATGCCAGTACTCATCAAGTACAAATATCAATATAGTTCCTCTCTAGGATATCACTAGGGTCTAATTCACTTTGCACTGACTGCCTCCTCCCTAACTTTATAGCCAAGTGAGTGGAATAGACCTCATTATCCGCCTGACCAGTAGTCTGCTAATACCTATTCGGCTCATCGATAGCGGAATTATTTACAAGCTAGTCAAACTCAGCCTAGCTTATAGCCCCTCACTCAGGCGGATAAGGCCACACCTCCTCCCAATTGACTACGACACAGTGGGAGATGCGGCTTACTGGTATTCAGCACTCGGGTGCTCATGTATCCACTCGGTCTAGACGTTGGAGCAACTCTTGGTACCAAAAAGGTTCTGGGACTTTCACCCAAGGACATCCTAAGTGCCCACAGTACTAGAACCAAGTATTTTTGGTATCCAATACAGTCATCCATGATGTGCCTGTGGATGCACGACCCTGAAGTCACTAGGGCGTACAATGATCATGACACACAAATGTAAGATGCATGAATCACACCGTCAAATCATGCAACAATCCAGCGCTTACCGCACGATCATGTGGGGCACTCCGTCTTATAAGGAGTCTCGTAAATGTCTCAGCCCAACTAGCTTATGCTATGATCAAACATTCCTCATGTTATGCATACATATGATGCGTATGGGCATGAGTCATGGGATTATACTAAGCATGTTATAAAGTAATGAACTATCCTTACAACACATGGGCCTAGACGGCCTACACACAAGTATGGGCCTATCAATGGGCCCTAAGGAGAGTCATAATGCAGACATTTAACCAACATTATTCTTACAATGTAGACGTCAAACTATCATTGCTCCCAAGGTATGACCCACCATAAATATCATTACAAAAACCATGGAGGAATCACACATTGCATTGGACCTTAGGTACATTCCATTGGGCCTCGACCCATGGACCTTAAATACGTCAAATGGACCGCATCACATGGGCCTTATTTAAATCAAGTGGGCCACATCAATGGGCCTTATGTACATTGCAATGGGCCATAACCCCTAGCCTTTGAATACATCACAATGGGCCTCGTAACATGGGCCTCATATATATCAAAGTGGGCCTCAACAACGGGCCACAAATACATCAAGATGGGCCAAATCACATGGGCCTTATGTATATCAGATGGGCCGCACCAAGTGGGCCCCATATGTACATCAAATGGGCCACAACCAAATAAAAGTGGTGATAATGATTTCCACCATTTAAAGTTCCTAAGGCCCACCATAACATATGTTTCCCATCCAACCTGTTCATAGATTAATATAGTGATAGGTGAAGTGGAAACAAATATCAGCTTAATAGGGAACTACTATGACCCTTATCAATTTGAACGGTGGACGTCATTGTCCACTACATTAAATGTTGGGGTCCACTTGAACTTTAGATCTGACTTATTTTTAGTCTCAAGCCTGTTAAGACAAGCTCACTAAGTGGTTGGATGATTTGGATACAACACATGCATCATGGTGGGTCCCACCATTCAGGTGTGGACGGTGTGGATAAAACACACAAATCATGATGGTAGTGAACGGTGTAACTAAACCACATACATCATAGTGGGTTCCACCGTCCACTGTTGTGGATGGTGTGGATAGAACACATACATCTTGGGGTCCCGCGTGGGGCCTATCATAATGTTTATTTGGCATCCAACTGTTGATAAGGTCGCACAGACCTGGCTGAATAGGAAAAATAAATTTCATATCGATTTAAAACTTCTGTGAACCCAAAAATGGGTTACAACGGTAGACGGTTCAACCCCACTGTTTCCTATGACGTGGGCCACCTGAGCTTTGGATGTGGCTGATTTTTGGAGGGCAGCCTACTGCCCTAATGGCCTACAAAATGGACGGTGTGGATATACAAAACAAACATCATGGTATGGCCCATGGCTGGACCGTGGGTCTGCTGTCCGTCCGTCCAAATGCCGCAGGCATTGCTTGCATGCCTCTGGCAGTAGCAGCGTCTGCTGCATATATTATTTTTTTTAAATCATGAAATCTCACTATTTTTCATGCGTGGAGCCCACATCGGAAGGATCCATCTCACCCAATGAATTCTATAGTCCAAAATCAATCCATCAAGCCCAATATTGGGCATGCTTTGACATGTAGAAAAATTTAAGTGAATTTGAACAATGAAAATCACTGTTTGCTAAAGTATGGCCCGCCCGACGAGCGGATTAACTTCATTTTTCAGCTCAATGCCTAAAATGTCTGGGACAAGGGATGAACGGTTTGGATTGGGTTTGTACATCACGATGAGGCCTACACAAGTAACCCACCCCAATTTTCAAATGAAACTGATATTTTTGCTTTCATACCAGTAACGTCCAGCGTTCAGGGACGCTGGACGGTTTTTAATACAACACCTATTAAGGTGGGCCCTGCTCAGGTGGGCCACCACATGGCTATATGGTGTGGATACAACACATATATGAAGTGGGCCCTACCTATAAGTGGATTTAATCAAATACATTCTTCATGGTGGGGTCCATCCGAGTGGGCCACATAGCCATATCATCACGAGAAAAAAGAAAAAGAGAGAGAAAAAGAGAGAGGGACACGCGTGATGGAGGGCTCCGCCACTATGAGCCCTCCCTTGCATTCAATCATATATCAAGTGGGTCCCAATACATGTGGGCCCACCAAATCAATGATCAACGATGGAAGTTCCTTCTCCACCCAAAATGGACGGTCTAGATGACCACTTATTATGCAAGGAAAATAAACATCATGATGGGGTCCATGAAGAATGGCCCCATCATGGAATGATAATGAGAATCAAGGTGGGCCATTGGTCACACCTAGGATCTAAAGTGAGATCCATACTATCAATCGGTAGGCCTCACTTGGCCCATCATACAAACATGAAAACTAGTCTATAGAAGCACCCACCGTTCGATCTTCTCGGTCCATTAAAAAGTTGATCTCTTTGTGTCTCTCTTTGATGGAGGGTGATGAGGTTTGAATGGCTAGGATGATGGATTTGGGATGGGAAAGTGGGCCATACACAAACTCAATTTTCTCTCTCTCATGAAATGCTTGGACTTGAGTTCTCTTGCTTGCTTGGGATAGAGTGTTGAAAAAGAGAGAGAGAAGGGGTTGTAAGGAGAGAGAGTGAGAGATGGGTGATGGATGTGAGTGTGGGTGAGGTGATGGTGTACTTGACATATATGGGTGTGTAAGAGAGGGTGAGAAAGAGTTGACTTGGTGGTTGCTTGAGTGTGTACTTTGATTGATTGATTGATGGATTGATTGATTGATTGATTGATTGATGGAATGGGTTGTAGTGATTCTCTTGGTATTAGGAACGCGCGGTATTTTTTCTCGAACTAAACGCCGCCCCACATCTCCTATCCAAGATATCGGATTGGTATGCAAGATGCGGCGTTGGAACCACGATGATGGTGCAGTCACAATGTTACAAGTCTCGGATTAAGCTGACTCAAATCTATAGGATACGACTTAGGGTTGCATGCAAACATCGATTATAGGTCGTAGATTGTCGGACTTCGATAGAAAGGATCACAGGAGTCAACGGAACAGTATGGACTAGGATACGGGCCTTACAGGAGACCTTCGCTAAGATCGACCTCTCCACTTTTGATGAGTCAAAGTCAGGCTCTGATGGGTCGAGCGATGAAGCGGCTCCGGTGGTGGCTCTTAAAATGGCTTCTGAGGCGGCTTCCGAAGCAGTGCTCGAGTCTTAATTTTAATTTTGCAGAGAAGTATTTCCTTCATCCTGCTCCCTTTTTTGACTTCAAGCACTTTAAGCACCCCAAGCGTCCAGACTTCAAGCACTTCACGCACGCCAAGTGCCTTGGCTTCAAGCACTTCAAGCACACCAGGCGTCATCTTCCTTTGTATTTTCTGCTTATAATCGAATGTACAAACTTGGAATTATAGTCGATGTAAAGCTGATGTAGTCACACCATTTTTGGGTCTTATCAATGAAAATATCTCCTTTTAAAGATTTGTTTCCTTTTTTCCCGCTATAAGATAAGCTACATAACAGATTTTGACTACTATTTCTTATTAAAATCCGTACAAGCGATATAGCTCGGATATAGCCTGGACATATCTCAGACGTGGGTCGAGTAGAGATCGTCGGTAGATCTAATCTAAGTCGAACATTAATCATGTAAATAAACTTTTATTCCAACATAAATTGCGACATAAAAAAGGCCATACCGACCAATTCAAGGGTAGTAGATCTTTGGATGCTCAACATTCTATGGATGATGGAGTAGTTGGCCGGTCAGATCTTTTAGTCGGTACGTTACCAGGTCCGATGGTGGTCAAAATCACATAGGGCCCTTTCCAGTTCGGGCTTAAGGTCCCCGTTCCTTCTTCTTTAGTGTTCTAGAATATCTTTTGAAGAACCAGATCCCCAACTCGAAACCACCTAACCTAGACCTGAGCATTATAAAACAGTGACAATTGTTGTTGACGGATAATGGTTCAAAGCTGAGCTTGCTCTCTTCACTCCTCCAGAAGGTCAAGACCAAGGGACATAAGCTCGTTATTGACTTGTTCATCAAACAAGCTCGTTCGGGCCGTAGGTAGTCCAATCTCTATGGAAATGACCGCCTCTGCTCCATATGCCAAGGAGAATGGGGTTTCTCCAGTAGTTGTTTGGGCAGTAGTTCGGTAAGCCCATAAGACTTTAGGAAGTTCCCCGGTCTAAGGTCTTTTGGTATTTTCGAGCTTGGTTTGGAGGTGATATTTGATGATCTTGTTAATTGCCTCGACTTGTCTGTTTGCTTACGAATGTCGTGATGATGAGTAAACGTTGTGAATTCTGAGGTTCTTGCACATCTCCTAGTATTGCTTGTTGTCGAATTACTTTCCGTTATCAGAGACGATAGTCCGAGGTATCACGAATCGACATACGATATTCTTTCAAACAAAAACTATGATATTTTGTTTAGTTATCTTTACCAATGATTCTGCCTCTACCCATTTAGTGAAGTAAACTACAGCCATAGCGGTGAACTTGGTCTAAATTTTTCCCATGAGAAAGGGTCCAATAATGTTAATCCCCCACTGAGCGAACGACTAGGGGCCAGCCAAAGGGGTGAGTTCTTCCGGTGGCTACTGAGAGATATTTACAAACCTTTGATATTTGTCACATCTTTGGACGAGCTTCCGTGCAACATGCTGAATGGTCGGCCAATAATAACCCTTCTGGATGACCTTATGAGCTACGATCGCCTTCCAGAGTAGTTCCCACAGATTCCTTCATGGATCTCTTTCAAGACGTATTCAGCTTCTTCTAGTCGGATGCACCTCATGTAAGGAAGGTAAAACCCTTTCTTGTAGAGTATACCGTTGCACATGGCATATCGAGTGGATTTAATCTTCATTGTCATGCTTCCGTTCAGTCCTCAGGTAATTCGTCGATTTCAAGGTAACAGATGATTGGGTCCATCCACATTAGTTTCGAGATAATTGAAAAAATTGTCGAGATGTCTGCTTCATCGATGCTCGGTTTAGCCAAGAATTCAATAGGGATAGATCTAGGGATTTCATCCTCATCTGCCGTAGTGAGCTTCGCTAACATATCGAATTTGGAATTCTTAGCTTATGGGATCAGGGCGACGCTGTAATGTTGGAAATTGTCGATTAATTCTCTGGTTTTCTGGAGGTAGGCCTTCAGACGTTCTTTTTTGGCTTGGTAAACGTTGTTATTTGATTGATAACCAATTGTGAGTCACTGAAGATATCGAGATGTCGAGCCCCCATGTTCGCTGCTAGTTTTAGTTAGACGAGCAAAGCCTCGCATTTCGTTGTATTGTTGGAGGCTTGGAATCCAAATATCAAGGCATATTGCATGCACGTATGGTCAGGAGTTTGTAGGACTACCCTTGCCCCGCTTGCCTTAGAATTGGAGGAGCCATCAATGTAGAGTGTCCACCTAGATGGGTCGGGAGGAGCTTGGGAGTCAGATGATTTAGGGACTTGCTGGTCTACCAAACTTTCTAGAATGAGCTCCAATCTGGGTAGGTAGGGGTTAGGTCGAATGTCGATCGAATTTTTCTCAGATGATTACGTGACCTCGACGATGAAGTCGGCCACCGCATGACCTTTGATTGTAGCTTGTGGCTGATATCTGATGTCGAATTCACTTAGTTCAATCACCCATTTAGTTAGGCGACCTGAAGCCTCAGGCTTTTGTAAGACTTGCAGTAATGGTTGATCAGTCAGAATAATGATTGAATGGGCTTGAAAATATAGCTACAGGAGTCAGGAAGAAGTAACTAAAGGTAGGGCCACTTTTTCGAAGGTCAAATATCTTATTTCTGCAAGGACAAGGGCTTTACTGACATAGTAAACTGAGAATTATTTTCCTTCGTGCTCTTGAATTGGCAATGAGTTGATTGTTGCGTCAGACATGGCTAGATGCAGCAGCAGTGACTCTCGTTGCTCGAGCATGGAAAGCAAGGGCGGTGATCCTAGGTATGTTTTGAGCTATTGAAAGGCTGCCTCACATTCTTCGGTTCAATTTACTATTTATCTCACTTTCAGTTGTTTGAAGAAGGAGAGACATTTATCTGTAGCTCGGGACACAAAGCGGTTGAGTGCAGCTATTCTTCTAGTTAGCCTTTATATATCTTTGATCGTCTATGGAGACTGCATGCCAAGTAGGACCTTAATTTTCTCAGGATTTACCTCGATCCCTCGCTGGCTAATAAAAAAACTAAGGAACTTTCGGTAAGACTCGTATCCTAGATCGTACCATTTCGATGGCTTTCGTGGTCCTCTCAGTCGAATTTCGGCAATCCTCGACCCAGGTCGGTTTGAGCCGAAACTTGTACCTTAGTGACTGCGTCATCGCCACGGTTCCAACGGTGTGACTCGTGCACCGAACCGATACCCGGGCTAGAAGATGTGGACCCACATTCATTTCGAGAAAATGTCATGCGTTGTAAATTTTAAGGGAATCTCTACAATGTGTCCCATTAATCAATCAACCACCTAAGTTAAGTATTACCCATACCCTAAGTACAAGCACCCATCCCTCTTTCTCCACAAAGTCAACTCTCTCTCCTTTAACCATCCCTCTTTTTACAATTTTCAACCACAACCATACCTTCCCATTCCCTTCCTTACAACACCCATCCCTCTTTAAAATATCATTTCTCTCTTTCTCTCATTTCTTAACACACTCTCCCAAGCTCCAAATGTACAAGCCCTCCCAAACTTTCCCAAGTCAACAAGTGTGGCCCACCTTCTTATCTCTCATCCCCACCATCAAGACTCCATCATCCACTATTAAACGTTGAGCACAGGTGCATAGAAGACTAAGGGACTAAGGAGAAGGCCTGGAGGTGGGTGATCCACCGTTTATTCTTATTTTAGGGCTCACTTGTTCGTGGGACCCATTTTGATGTATGTGATTTAACCAAGAGGGGCCCATAGTGGCGGGGACCCTCTATCTCACTGTATCTCTCTCTCCTTTTCCTCTCCCTAGAATGTAGTGGGCCCCACAGGATTTTATGAAATCTACTCCATCCATCAGACGGTGTGGCCCACCGCATTTTAGGAGAGATCCGCCATCTATATAGTATATATAATATATTATATTTTTATTAAGATAATCTTATATTAATATATATGTGCATGGTGGGCCTTGTGCATGTGGGACCCACCATGGTGACTGTGTTATTCCACACCGTCCAGCGTTTCTGGATGCTGGATGTGCAGCCGTGGGCGTGGGTGTGGCTAACTGTAAAGTGCGAACTGACATGGGTGTGTAATAACTATCTATACTTAGGGTGGGCTGCTCTTGTAGGCCCCACCTCGATGTATGTATATAATCCACACCGTCTATTCCATTTCTCAACCTATTTTAGGCATCAAGCCAAAAAATGAGGCCAATCCAATAATCAAACGGGCCATACCATAGGAAATAGTAGTGTTTACCGTTAAAACCCGCCTTGATGTTTTTATTCACCAAAACATGCTGCATATTGGGCTTCATGGGTTTATCCTGAGCCATGAAATGCAATGGTTGGAGTGGATCCACATGATGCGAGCCCTACCACGAAAAAATGTTTTTTTTTTTTTTAAATAATAAAATAAGCAACAGCGCCTGCTGTTGCTGATCATGCAGTGCAAGTAGCTACTGCATGCGGACGGACTGGCAGGACCCACGGTTCCAGCCGTGGGCCCCACCATGATGTGTGTGGAATATCCACTCCATGCATTTGGTAGGTCCCTTTTGGGATAGTGGGTCCCCCCTAAAAATCAGTCTCATGAGAAGCTTAGGTGGCCCACATCACAGGAAAGAGTTGGATGGAACGTCTACCATTAAAACCTTTTTGGGGTTAGAAGTTTTGGATCATATATGAAATTTGTTTTTACTCTTCACCTAGGTCCATGTGACCTCATCAATAGGCTGGGTGGAAAGCAAACATTGCGGTGGGCCTCAGGTCCATGTGACCTTATAAGCAGGTTGGGTGGAAAATAAACATTATGGTGGGCCCCAGGTTCACATGACCTTATCAACAGGCTGGGTGGAAAACAAACATCACGGTGGGCCCCAGGTCCACATGACCTTATCAGCAGGTTGGGTGGAAAATAAACATTACGGTGGGCCCCAGGTCCACATGACCTTATCAGCAGGTTGGGTGGAAAATAAACATTTTGGTGGGCTCCATGTCTGTGTGACCTCGTCAATAGGCTGGGTGGAAAATAAACACTATGGTGGGCCCCACATGGGACCCACTGATGTATGTATTATAATCCACACCTTCCATTAGTGTGGACCCCATCATGAGGTACGTACTTCATCTATGTCGTCCATCCCTATGGGATGTACCATGATGCATGTGTTGCATCCAAACTGTCCAACCATTTTTTTAAAGATAAATTTAAGGCTTGAGACATAAAACAAGGCAGACCTATTTATCATGCGGACCACAGTGTACGGTGAGGATTGAATAACTACCATTGAAACCCTTTGGGACCCTATGATCAGATTGGATGAGAAATAAATGTTATGGAGGGCCTTGAGAATTTTAATGGTGGAAATCCTTATCACCACTTATATTTAAGTGTGGCCCATTTGATATATATGTGGCCCATGTGGCGTAGCCAACTTACCATATTTATCACCCATTGTTGAGGCCCACCTTGATTTGTATGAGGTATGTTGTTGAGGCCGCCTTAATAGATATGAGGCTCATGTGATGAGGCCCATTGTGACATATGAAAGGCCCATGTGATTAGGCCCAACTTGATGTATTTGTGGCCCACCCACTGAGGCCCACTTTGATATCTATGAGACCCATGGTATGAGGCACATTTGACGTATTAGAGGCCCATGGGTTGAGGCCCAATGAGATGTACATAAGGCCCATTGTAGTGTGATTCCACCATGGTATATGTGTTGACCTTTATAGTGGGCTATGCCTTGGGAGCAATGATGGTTTGATGTCCACATTGTAAGGATAATGCTGGTTAAATGTCCGCATTATGACTCTCCCTAGGGCCCATTGATAGGTCCATACTTGTAATGTGTAGGCCGTCTAGGCCCATCTTTGTTATGAACAGAGCCTATCACCACATAACTTATTTAGTATAGATCCATGATTCATGATCATACGCATCATATGTATGCCTGATATGAGGAGTGATTGATCATAGCATATGTCTGCGGGCAGATTATTATGAGCTCCCTGATAGGCGGAGTTACCCCACATGAGCGTGCGATACACACAAGATTATTGCATGTCTAGTAGGGTGATTCATGCACTTATATTTGTGTAATTGTGATTATTGGATGCCTTAGCAACATCAGGGCCATAGCCTCTATAGACGCATCATGGGTGGCTGAATTGGATATCAAAAATATTGTTTCTAGCATTGGGGTGCCATAAATGTTCCTGGATGAAAATCTTTAAACATGATGGTATTAGAGGAAGACTCCAACGTTGAGACCAAGTGAATTCATGAGCGTAAGAGGGTCGAATACCAGGAGGCCGCGTCTCCCACTGTGTCGTGGTCGGTTGAAAAAGGGTGTGGCCTTACTCACCTTAGCATATGGGGCATTACTAGGCTGAGTTTAACAAGCTCATGAATGGATCCACTATCGACATGTCAGATAGGTATTGACAGACTATTGACTAGGCGGATAGTGAGATTTCTTACACTCACTTGGACTGCGCGGCTGGGAGAGCGGCAGTGCCATTTGGAGTGTACTAAACCCTGGTGATTATCCAGAATGAGAACTGTACTGATATTTGATGAGCTGTATGTGGATGAGGATTGGTATGCTTGAGTTACATCACGCATCGCATGGTCTTGACATGGTTGATAGCATTCATATCTTGCACTGCATAACTTTAGTATGGCTGATTGCATTCATGTACTCATCAGCGTGTTTTTGTATTACTCTGACCTTTCATTCTGAGCACGCTTATATTTCGCACACACTTACACCGCCCTCTAAGCTTTCTATAAGCTTATGCATAATCGATGTGTGCAGGTGATGCCAGGATGCAGCCGTAGCATAATAGCAATAGGAGCTTACAGTTGAGCTTTTGGAGTTTTTGTTATTTGCATTATCTTGTATTTCCCTTCAGATGCATTGTACTCAAAAGTTTTTTATCTTAGTAGATTTTGTGATGGTACTCTTGTGGTTATTGTTCGTGGGTTATGCTTATAGCTATACTTATATAGAATCAAAATCATGTTTGAAATCCTCCTTATAGGATCCCAGGATTGGAACCTGGTGTATGGGTGCCGCGAACTGAGAATGGGGTACTATGGAGGCTGTCAGCACCGGATTCGACGATCAGAAATTTTATGAGTCCGGTTTCTGAGTTTGTGGGGTGACAAAAGTTGGTATCAGAGCATAACTTGAGAATAACGAACAACAACATCACATGTTTTCTAGGTGTTTAGGACGATTAGGTTCCGAGTGCGTAACCTTTCGATTGAGTTCCATAATGTGTGATTCTCAAGGTTGATTAGAGTCTTCCTAGAGGACATGCCGCCAGGAGAGTGATCCGATCGACTCCCGCTCCACCACATGAGGCTCCAGCTTTACCACCTACGGCTCCCGTTCCACCCCTGAGATCCCTGCTCCCTAGCTTGAGGATGTTGTTCCTCCACCTGAGACAGGTGCAGATCCGACCATAGTTGTGAGTGCCTCTTAGTTACAACAGATGTTACAGGCTATGACAGCCACACTTCAAGCATAGGGCAGGCTCCCAGTTGTTTTGCCAGCCCAGGCAGAGTAGGAGCATGAGAGCACCCTTCTTCGTGAGTTTAGACAACTCGATCTGCCACGTTTCCCATGCGAGCCAGATCCGACTACAGCCGAGAGATGGCGCTCCGATGTGGAGAACATTTTTGATACCATGGCGTGTACGACCCAACAGTGGGTCCGATTGGTAGTATTTTTTCTACAGGGTGAGGCTGAGCACTGGTGGACCTCTATTACACGTGTTATAGGGCCAGATTTCATATGGACATGAGAGGATTTTGTAGATTGATTCGAGCAACAGTATTTCCTCGACCACATTCGTCGCCAGTGAGCATTAGAGTTTGAGACCTTGGTGCAGGGGGACATGACCGTGGCATAGTATGCTTCACATTTTGTGGCGTTATCGAGATTCGCACCATATTTGGTTGATGACGAGGGGTGGAAGGCTTGTCATTTTGAGAACGACTTCGTTACGGTATTCGCGACGGTGTTGTTGGGCATGAGCTCCCAACCTTTCAGGTGGTAGTATGGAGGGCCCAGATTTACGAGATTGAGTGGGTCGGCACACAGAAAGATCGAGATCGAGATCAGAGGAAAGGCTGGAAGAGGCAGGCCCCCTCCAGTAGCTCCTAGCAACATCGATGACTGCAGAGATACAGGAGTCACCCATCTATCAGAGCATCAGAAGCACCAGCGGCACCTTCAGCGCCACCTCAGCAGCCGTTTATAGGGACTTATTTTAGATGTGGTGGGACAGGACACCACGTACATGAGCGCACTGGCCCTCATTTATTGCAACCGAGAGGGTCACAACAGCCTCCAACGCATCAGTGACCCCATCAGCAGTGACCGTATCCACCTCAGCTGCCGAGGCCCCGGCAGCAGCAAAGACAGCAGTACAGGGCATCATAGAGGCAGCAATAGTAGCAGGGACCTCAGAGGGGACAGGCACCTCCCCAGCTAGCTCAAACTAGATTTTATGCGGCTTAGCAAGACCCATAGAGCTCTAGAGGAGTCGTTGAGGGTATACTTCCTGTCTCTTCATGTCACGCCCCAAACTCGGAAACCGGGCTCACAAAATTCCCGATCGCCGAATCCGGCGCCGACAGCCTCCGTAGAACCCCATTCTCGGCTCCTAGCTCCCATTCGCCAGGTTCCGATCCTGGGATGCTACGAGGAGGATTTTAAATATCAGTTTGATTCGTAATAAGCATAACCAAAGGCATAACCCACAAACAACAACCAAGCACTCCATTACATTTCCACTATGATCAAAAATTTTACAAGTACAATGAGCATAAAGGAAAATACAATGGTAAATAACAGAAAACTCCAAAATGATCAGCAACGCGCTCCTGCCTCAACGCTGCTGCAGTCCAACGTCACCTGCACGCAACGGTCGTGCATAAGCTTACAGAAAGCTTAGAGGGTGGTGAAAGTGTGTGCGCAAGGTAGTAATATAAATGCGATGTCAGAGTAATGCGGAATATGCAGATGGAACCAAAACGTCATGAGCCGTACCAAGGCTATGCAATGCAAGACATGAATGGTATCGGCCATCCCAAGGCCATGCAATGTACAATGCAACTCAAGCATACAGATACTCATCAATGTCCACATATCAGTACAGCTCAAAGTATGGAATATCACCGGGGTCTAGTACACTCTAAACCAGATTGCCGCCACATCACGCGCAATAAGGTAAGTGTAAGAGACCTCACTATCCGTCTGCCAATATCGGGCGCGACTCTTCGATAGCGGACCCATTCCTCGAGCTGGTCAAACTCAGCCTAGCATTGCCCCCTACACTCGGGCGGGTAAGGCCGCACCCCCTTCCAACCGACCACGACACAGTGGAGAGCGTAACCGTCTGGTAATCGGCACTCAACGCTCATCTACCCACTCGGTCTAGACGTTGGAGCAACCTCTTGGTACCATAAGGGTTTAGGGACTTTCACCCAGGGATATCTATAGTACCCCATGTAAGTCAAGATTTTCGGTATCCAATCCTGCCAACCACGATGCGTCTGTGGAGGCTACGGCCCTGATGTCGCTAGGGCGTACAATAACCATGTCACACAAATGCGGAATGCATGAATCACGCTATCCAGTCATGCAACCAACCCTGCGCATACCGTGCGCTCATGTAGGGCAACACCGCCTAACCGGGAGCCCATAAACAACCTGCCCGAAGGCAATTACTATGATCAGTCAGTCCTCATATCAAGCATACATATGATGCGTATGATCATGAGTCATGAAACTATACTAAACATGTTATAATGGAATGAACTATTTAACAATGCAGATGGACTTGGACGGTCAATACACAGCAAGTACGGCCTGGTGATAGGCCCTAAGGAGAGTCGTAATGTGGACATCCAACCAGCATTACGCTCGCAATGTGGACGTCAAACCAACATTGCTCCCAAGGCACGATCATTGTGAACATCGTACTTAGTCTATAATGGATTTACACATTGCAATGGACCGTAGGTTGTCCCCATTGGATCTTTCGTATATATATCAAATGAGCCATATCCTATGGGCTTTTATTCATCAGGTGGGCCACATAAATGGGCCACACCAATGGGTCTTATGTGCATTGCAATGGGTCGAAACCCGTGGGCCTTGGATTGCATCAATTGGACCTAGTCATATGAGTCTAATATGTATCAAATGGGCCACACCAATTAGGCCCTCAAACGTATATCAAATGGGCCTCAACCAAGAGGCCTTATATGAGTCGAATGGTCCCAAATCCTTAGGCCTTAAACAATTCAAATGGGCCTAATCCATGAGCTTGTACGTATGTCAAAGTGGGCCTAAACCCCTAGGCCTTACATATAACAATTGGCCTACCTCCATGGGCTTGCATGCATATCAAGTGGGTCTAATCCCATGGGCCCTTTTATAAACAAAAGGGGTTTAGTACCATAGGTCCTACCATATATCAAATATCCTACTTCCATGGGCTCTAAAATTTCAACAGAAGGGTCCAAGTGCATGGGCCTTGAAGTACATCCAATGGGCCTAGTCCCAAGGACTTGCAACACATCAAATGGGCCTAGATCTAGGCCTAAAATGCATCAAATGGGCCTAGCCCATAGCCCTTTTGAAATTCAATGGGCCCCGACTCATGGGCCTTACAAAACATTTATTTCCATCCAAGCTAATCATAGGGACACATGGTCTAGGGCCCACTACAATTTTCATAATATAAAATATACATTTAAACTATATAATATACATAAAGATATAATGGTGGGTCCCACAGAAAATAATATGGGTAGCTGGTAGTGGGCCCCATCATCAAGACAGGTGGACGGCGTGTGTAAAACACATGCAACAGGGTGAGTCTCACCGTCCACGGGCCGTGGACGGTGCAAATGAATCACATATATCACCGTGGGTCCCACAAATGTGGCCCACCGAAATGTTTATTTGAAATCCAACCCGTTCATACGGTCACTCAGACCTGTGTGAAGGGACAGTAAAAATTTCGGCTTGATCCAATACTTCTGTGGGCCCCAAGAATAAATTTTCAACGGCAGACATTCAATTCTACTATTTTCTGTGGTGTGGGCCATCAGAGCCTTGGATGGGCCTGAATTTTGACAGAGGCCCACTTTAGAAGGTGGCCCACCACATGAATAGGTTGGATCGCAAATAAACATCTCAGTGGGGCCCACGAGCAGGGCCGTGGGTGGCCAGGGGCCGCCCGCCCGCCTGCCATCACGCCTGCACGAGCAGCGTGCAGCGCTGCCAGCGCCGTTGGGTACAGAGGCTCTGCCTCATTGAGTTTCACTTTTTTTGAAAAAAATTGTTTTCTCGGGCTTTTTCGCACGTGGGACCCGCTTCGTCAAAATCTGTCCCGACCATGGCGTTCAGTGGCTCGAGGCCGTCTAAATGAGTCTAGAGTTCGAATTTTTTTGGCGCATGGAAAGCGAAATAACACCAGAATTAACATTTGAATGGTGAAGATGCAACATTCGGCGCTATGGTCCACCAGATGATCTGATTAGCTCCAAACTTCTACCCAACGGCTAAAACGCCGTGGGTAAGAGGATGGACGGCTTGGATCGGGCTTAAGCATTAAGGTGGAGCCTATGCAAGTGGGCCACCAAGAGCCCTCTACTTTCTTTTTTTTTTTCCTTTCTTTTCCTTCCTTGCTTAAAGACGTCCAGCGTCTGGACGGTTATTTTTTTTTTATTTATTATTTTTTTTTGAAAATGGAGGGCCCTGATGGAGTGGGCCACCACATGATGGGCGGCATGGGGATAATGTCTAAGGTGGGCCCCGCTTGAATAAAAAAAAAATACATCAAGATGTGATCCATTCAAGTGGGCCACACCATCCTATTAAAATAAAATAAAATAAAATAAAATAAAATAAAAGAGAGAGAGAGAGACATGGAGAGTGGGACACGGCTTGTGATGGAGGGACCCCGACATTATGGGCCCTCCCTTGCAATGAAGCATACAACAAATGGATCCCTTTGATCATGGGACCATCAAAATTATAAATCAACGGTGGAGATCCATTCTCCACCGTTATGGACGGTCTAGATGACCTTTTTGCAATAAAAATAACTATCATGATGGGGTCCATGGAGAATGGCCCCATCATGGAACGATCATGATGATCCAAGTGGTCCATCGGCCACATTTTGGGGTCCCAAGTGAGATCCACACCATTGATCGCTGGGACTCACTTGGTCCACCATAAAAATAATAAAAACTACCCTATGGAAGCACCCACCGTCCGATCTTCTCGCTCCTAGGGGTTCCTTGGCACCTTATCTTCAACTTCAATGGCTAAGATGAAGAATGGAGGGTTGAGATGGGGGATTTTGGGGTAGGAAGGTGGGCCACTTGAAGTTTAGAGGGGCTTGGAAAATTCCATACATATGGAACCCTTGCAAATTTTTTTGTTGCTTGGAAGTTTTGGAATGAGAAAGAGAGAAAGAGAGAGAGTGATGTAAAGGGAGAGAGAGAGTGATGGATGGATGGGTGAGTGATGGTGGTGTAAGAGAAATTTGACTTTTGTGGCTTTTTGTGTAAGAAAGGTATGGGTTGAGAAGACTTTGTTGGCTTTTGTGTAAGAGAGGTATGGGTTTGGGAGACTTTTGTGGTTGCTTGGGAAAAGGGATGGAAGTGATGTGTACTTGACATGTGATGGCTTGATGGGTGATTGATTGATGGGATTGATGTGATTGATGTGACACATCGTTGAGATTCCCTTAGTTTTTGCAACGCGCGGCGTTTTCTCGCACCGAACGTTGGCCCATATCTCTTGATCAGGGTATCGCCTTGGCACGCGGGTCGCGGTATCGGAACCGCGGCGACGGTGCGGTCGCTATGGTATTGGTCTCGGGTTGAGTCGACACGGGTTGTCGGTACATGAATCCAGGTCGTGCGTCGATATTGTTTAAGGGTCGAAAGTTGCCGGAATTCGACCGGTACGACCACGGAAGTGTACGGAAAGGTACGGACCAAGATACGGGTCTCACACTTCATGCATCGCCCAAGTATTATTTTATTTCGATGCGAAGCACTCATTCATGTCTAAGGATTTTTGTCAATCGATTAGATTGCTGATAGAGTCTACTAGTGAGGGATTGACTGTATCAACTCCCTTGGGGAAGACCACAGTATTGGGCCATTTTTGTTTGTCTTGCCCTGTTCTAGTCGGTGATATCTTTTTGCCTGCTGACTTATTCGTGCTGCCGATGTCAGACTTCAACGTTATCTTGGGCATGGATTGGTTTGTTGAGTATTATGTCATTTTGGACTGTTCCATGAGGATAGTCATGTTTTGCATACCAGGCTTACCGCAGTTTCAGTTTATCACCAAGCCCAGAGGAGAGCCATTATCTTGTTTGATGTCCTACGTCGTTGAGGAGCCTGTTGCCGCTTGTATTGATCAATGGCAGATTGTGATTTTTTTGATGTATTTCAGGAGATTCCAGGATTACCACCGTGTCAGCATATTGAATTCCAGATTGATCTCGTGCCCCGTACCATGCCTATTTCGAAGGCCCTGTATCGTATGACACTGATGGAGTTGTGAGAGTTGCAGTGGTAGTTGGATGAGTTGCATGAGTTGAGATTCATCCGTCTGAGCAATTCTCTGTGGGGAGCGTCGGTACTCTTCTTCAGGAAGAAGGATGGCTCGTTGAGGCTCTTTGTCGACTACCGCGAGCTTAACTGAGTCACGATCAAGAACAAGTATCTGCTCCTGAGGATAGATGATTTATTCGATCAGCTACAAGGTGCACAGTTCTTTTCGAAGATTGACCTGCTTTCCGGTTATCATCAGATTCGTGTCTGAGAGGAAGACATCCCGAAGATGGCATTTAAGATGCGTTATAGTCATTTTGAGTTTCAGGTCATGTCCTTTGGACTGACCAATGCACCTGCGGTCTTTATGCAGTTGTGAACGAGGTCTTTCGTCCATATCTTGATCAGTTTGTTATGGTCTTCATCAATAATATTTTGATATATTCGAGGACCCGTGAGGACTATATAAGCATCTGGAGATCGCGTTGTAGACCCTTCGTGCCCACCAGTTGTTTGCAAAGCTGGAAAAGTGTGAGTTCTGGTAGGAGGAGGTGAGATTCCTCGGTCACATGGTGACGAGGGAGGGTATTGCAGTGGACACCTCGAAGGTTGAGGTAGTGCGTCAGTGGGGCTAGCCCACGACTTTCTCCAAGATCCACAGTTTCCTTGGTTTAGCGAGATGCTATCAGTATTTTATTGATGGTTTTTCCCATATTGCAGCCCCGTTGACCAGGTTTAGTCGGAAGGATGCAGATTTTATTTGGATTGACACATGTGAGCGAGCATTTGTGGAGCTGAAGGATCTTTTGATGTCCATTCCTATCCTCACTCTTCCCTCTGTGAGTGATGGATTTGTTGTATCAAATGCGAGATGCAAGAGTCACATAGTCCAATCATGCATCAATCCTGCGCACGCCATGCTATTATGTGGGGCAACTCTGCCTATCAGGGAGCCCTATGAACAACATGCCTAATGGCATATGCAATGGTCAATCACATCTTATAACAAACATGCAGATGATGTGTATGGGCATGTATTATGATGATATGTTGTCACATACTCATAATCGGTATCAATAATCGGCATCGACAATCAACCTCGATAATGTGGACATTTAACCAACATTGCCCCCAAAGAATGACCCACATAGAATCAAACATATAATGGGCCCACGGCCTCACACAAAAACCTAATATATGACACATTAGGCATTACTCAAGGGCCACATATACAAATAGGTAGGCCATACTCCTGGGCCTCAAGTACATGACATGTGGGCCTCGCACATGGGTCTTGAATACATTAAATAAGCTATGCATCATGGGCCTAATATAATCATAATGGGCCTTGCCTATAGGCCCCAAATACATCACAATGGGCCTCAAATACGGGTTGCATATACATCATATAGGTCTCGACAATAGGCCTTGGCAATCGAAATCGGCCTCAATAATTGAAATCAGCCTCGATACTCGGCCACGAAAATCGGAATTGGCCTCGATAATTGATACCGATAATCGGCATCAATAATTGGCACCGACAGTCCACATATAAATAAGGTGGGGTCCATAGATGAACATTTAATCAACCATAATATAAAGATCAGCCCACGGTTGTGGTAATATCAAATCTGATGGCACGGAATCATCCGTCTATGGCGAATGGGGCTCACTTATTTAATCAACCATAATATAAAGATCAGTGAATGAATGAATATACAATTTCTGCTCAATAAGTCCACAAATTAATACGGTTGCTCTCTGGGAAAATCACTAGGGTCTACTACACAAAACCAGATTGTCACCCCATTGCGCACAACAAGGTGAGTGGAAGAGACCTCACTATCTGCCTGCCAATATCGGGCCTGGCTCGTTGATAGCGTGCCCATTCCTCGAGCTGGTCAGACTTAGCCTAGCATTACCTCCTCTTCTCGGGTAGGTAAGGTCGTACCCCCTTCTAACTGACCACGACACAGTGAGAGATGTGGCCTAATGGTATACGGCCCTCATGCGCTCATGCATCCACTCGGTCTAGACGTTGGAGAAACATCTAGAACCAAGAGGGTTTAGAGATTTTCACCCAAGGCCATCTATGACAGCCTGATGCTAGAACCGATTTTCGGTGTCCCATCTGGCCATCCACGAAATACCTGTGGAGGCTACGGCCCTGATATCACTAGGGTGTACGGTGGTCATGTCATACAAATGCGAGATCCATGAGTCACACTGTCCAATCATGCATCAATCCTGCGCATGTCATGCTCTCATGTGGGGTAACTCTGCCTATCAGGGAGCCCCATGAACAACTTGCCTTATGGCATATGTAATGGTCAATCACATCTTATAACAAACATGCAGATGATGCGTATGGGCATGTATTATGATGCTATGCTGTCACATACTCATAATCGGTATCAATAACTGGCATCAACAATCAACCTCGACAATGTGGACATTTAATCAACATTGTCCCCAAGGAATGACCCACATAGAATCAAACATATAATGGGCCCACGACCTCACACAAAAGCCTAATATATGACACATTGGGCATTACTCAAGGGCCACATATACACAATAGGTGGGCCCTGCTCATGGACCTTAAATACATGACATGTGGGCCCTGCACATGGGTCTCGAATACATCAATAGGTCATGCATCATGGGCCTAATATACATCACAATGGGCCTCAACTACGGGTTGCATATACATCATATAGGTCTCGATAATCGGCCTTGGCAATCGAAATTAGCCTCAACAATCAAAATTGGCCTCGATAGTCGGTCACGACAATCAAAATTGGCCTTGATAATCGATACCGATAATCGGCATCGATAATCGGCACCGACAGTCCGCATATAAACAAGGCAGGGTCCATAGATGAACAACTGATCAACCATAATATAAAGATCAGCCCACGGCCGTGGTTATATCAAATCTGATGTCACAGAGTCATCCATCAATGGCGAATGGGGCTTACTTATTTGGGTTAACCCACTTAGAGAATGGTGTGAATGGGCCTAACAAAGCCTACGGGAAGGTTACAATGAGGACATCTAACCATTATTGCACATCAATGTAGACATCTAACCAACATTGCTCCTAAGGCACGACCCGCCCTAAACATCATTACACAAACCATGGAGGAATCACACATTAAAAGCGACCTTAAGTACATCCCGTTGGACCTTAAATACATCAAATGGGCCATATCACATGGGCCCTATATTCATCAAGTGGTTCACATCAATGGGCCACACCAATGGGCCTTATGTACATTGCAATGGGCCATAACCCATGGGCCTTAGAATATATCAAAACGGGCCTAATCACATGAGCCTTACATTCATATCAAGGTGGGCCTCAACAACGACCCTAAATAAATCAAGATGAGCCTCATACACATACCAGGTGGGCCTCAATAATGGGCCTTTATACATCACAATGGGCCTTAACCCATGGGCCCTAGTACATCGTAATGGATCTTGGAATATATAAAAATGGGCCTAATCCCATGGGGCTTATATATATATATATATATATATATATATATATATATATATATATATCAAATGGGCCTACTCCCAAACATAAGTGGTGGTAATGATTTCCCCCATTAAATTCCTAAGGCCCAACATGAAATATGTTTCCCATCCAACCTTTTCGTAAATTACATATTGATAGATGAAGTGGAAATAGTATCAACTTAATGGGAAAGTATTTTAGGCCCTCAAAAATTTTTGAACGGTGGACGTCATTGTCCACTACTTAAAATGGTGAGGTCCACTTGAACTTTGAATCTGACTCATTACCTTAGCTCATGCAATAAGATGAGCTTTTAAAATGGATAGACGGTTTGGATGCAACACATGCATTACGGTGGGGTCCACATGAGCTAAGGATCTGACTCATTCTTTAACTCATGTTATAAAATGAGCTTTTAAAATGGGTGGACGAACTAGATGCAACACATGCATCATGGTGTTCCCACCAGCCGTCCAGTAGCCTAAAAAATGGCTGGACGACATGGTAAAACACATACATCACTGTGGACTCCACCGTCCGTCTGGACGGTGGGAATGATGCACATATATCATTGTGGGTCCCACGTGAGGCCCACCATAACATTTATTTGTAATCCAATCTGTCCACAAGGTCACGCAGACCTGGACGCATAGGAAAAGTAAATTTCATATTGACCCGAAGCTTCTATAATACCCAAAAATGGGTTTCAATGGTATATGTTCAATCCCACTGTTTCCCATGATGTGGGCCACCTGAGTCTTGGATGTGGCTGAAATTTAGAGGGGGCCCTCTTCAGGAAGGGGCCCACCTAATGAACGGGTTAGATGGAAAATATATATCATGGTGGGGCCCATGGCTAGAGCCGTGGGTTCCTACTTGTTCGGCCGCCAGCAGCAAGCACTACCTGCGCCTCTGACTGCAGCAACAACAATGCTGTTGTAGTGTTTTTTTTTAAAAAACAGAAATCCTGGGGTTTTTTCATATGCGAGGCCCGTATCAGCAGAATCCAGCCCAGCCATTGCTCTTCATATCTCAAGACAGACCCATCAAGCCCAATATTTAATTTCTTTTGGCATAAAGAAACAGTAGGGGTGTATTTAAACGGTTACCACCACTGTTTCCTCTGACATGGCCCACTAGAAATTCGGATTAACTTCATTTTTTGGCTCAACGCTTAAAATGATCTTAGGAAGGGAATGGACGGCGTGGATTGAATACATACATTAAGGTGGAGCCTACATGAATGAGCCACCCATAAGCTTGGAAACAAGCTGATATTTGTGTTTTCCAAACCACGTCCAACATCCTTGGACGCTGGACGTTGCACGTAACAATTACATTAGAGGTGGGCCCTGCTTAGGTGGGCCACCTCATGGAGGATGGTGTGGGTACAACACACACAAAGTGTGCCCCACTTGTAGATGATTTGGATAGAATACATGCCTCATGGTGGAATCTATTCAAGTGGGCCACACAACCATATCATGATCTCATAAAAGAAAATGAAATAGAGAGAGAGAGATAAACGGTGATGATGGGAGGAGCTCCGCCACTATGAGCTCCTCCATGATACAATGGATACATCAAGATGGGTCCCACCACAAGTGGGCCCTCAAATTATCAAAATAACACAATCAAAATCTAGAAAAGAAACACCCACCGATCGATCTCCTTAGTCTGTTGGAAAGCCAATCTCCTTGTGTCTCACTTTGATGGTGGAAGATGAGAAATGAATAGCTTGAATGAAGGTTTTTAGGAGAGGAAGTGGGCCACATACAACACACTTTTCTCACATGGAAGAGCTTGGACATGTGATCTCTTTGTTTGCTTGAAAATGAGCTTAAGAAATGAGAGAGAGGGGTGTAAGGAGAGAGAGAGGGATGGGTGATGGAGTGATGGATGTGGTGAGTGATGGGTGTGTAAGAGATTGTTGACTTTAGGGGTGGATGGTGTAAGAAGGGTATGGGTTGTGTAAGAGCTTTTTGACTTATGGGGTTGCTTGGGGATGGGTGTGAGGTGATGTGTACTTGACCCTTGATGGGATTGATGTATTGATTGAGGTGACATGTTGTAGAGATTCTCTTGGGTTTTGCAACGCGCGACGTTTTCTTCGAAATAAATGTCGGCCCACATCTCCCTGCCATGGTATCGGATCAGTATGCAAGACGTGGCGTTGGAACCACGGCGACAATGCGGTCACAATGGTATAAGTCTTGGATCGAGCCAACTCAAATCTACGGGATACCACTTAGGGTCATGCACAAGCGTTGATTATAGGTCGCAGGTTACTGAAATTTAACGAAAAGGATCGCGGGAGTTGATGGAACAGTACGGACTAGGATACGGGCCTTACAACTACGGTCGTCAGATTTGTATCTATGGTCAATATCTGTAGCAATTGCCTACATTTAAAAAAATTATAATCATTCATTCAATTACCACCTACATAATCATTCACTCATTCAATTACAATCATTCATTTAATAATGAATCAATTACAATCCTTCATTCAATCAATTACAATTACAATAATACTGAAAATGCAAAGAAAAGGTCATCATCCTTTTCTTGGTGAGTCCGTGTGCACTCGCATATGGCCAGGTGCATCCTTCATCCACCGTAGATTAAAAAATGGATGCGAGTATCAATAGTCCATCTGCACATCCAACAACTATACCAATAACTTCTCCTGTGCATCTTCTGTAATTATTCGAGAGCGAAGCACCACTAGAGGACTCTATAACACCCGATCCATCCTATAAGTACAACCGACTGGTTAGTAGGTGAGACTCACCTTCCGAAATAAAACTCAATAATACCTACATGTACAATTTGAATACTCAAAAGAACCCCTTATAGTGCAGCCCTCATAATGCGACCACAAATAACTGCGACCACAAATAACTGAAACCGATACCATGATGACCACCCTGACTATTCCATACCATTTTCTATGCCTATGTGCATGATGATTGACGCTTTCGGCCAGACCTAGATCGGTCGTGCATAGTACACACCCGACTAACTGGAACCCCAAGACTTCAAAATCTATTCCATATTGACCGTCACATCGCTGCGATCATAGAGGTATCACCCGTGCATCTGTGCGACGCTCCGTTAGTGAGATACGCCATGAAGAATCATTAGTGTCTCATGTGTGCAAGGTGTCATATAACATGTGCACAACACATGCTCCCACACATGTACCATACCACACATGGGTGACAAAATCTCTACCCATGTGTGTGATGTCACACACCCATACCCCTCCCTCTCTCATGTACACCCCAAAGTAAACTCTTCCCCATCCATCACTCATGCATGACATCATCACAACATGCCATCCCATGCCCACATTAATTCTTAATCATGTACAAATTCTCATAATCTTAGCCTAAGCTAAGATTAATCACATTAGCTTAACCTAACTATAATCTTATCCATTTCTCTACATAAACCCCTCCACTCCGTAACATTTTCACCATTTTTTCTACAACAAGAGATAGAGAGAGTGAGAGAGAGAGAGGAGTGATCTTGGTCGGCCATCAATCCCATCCATTCATCTCAACCATTCATTCCATCAATCTCATCCCTTCCATCAATCTCAACCATCCATTCCATCAATCTCATCCCTTCCATCCATCTCAACCATCCATTCCATCAATCCCATCCCTTCCATCCATCTCAACCATCCATTCCATCAATCTCATCCCTTCCATCCATCTCAACCAACTCAACCATCCATCTATCAATTTCATCCCTTCCATCCACTCAACGATCCACTTAATCCATCGAGGTAAGTACACCCTCCTCTCTTATTCCTATTTTATTTTTTTGGTGTTTATGTATAGTGGAGAGGATGATGATGATCTAGATAGTTATAATGATGTTGATGATGTGATTAATGGTGTGGATGCATAGAAAAAGAAAAATGCAAAATTAAATTGTAGGACTTCATGTGGGATCCACTGACGGTGGGCCCCACCAGAATATTTCTATGCCATCCAAATTGTCCATGTATGGGGCCAAACTCACAGACACATCTCTCACACACCACACAAAAATTTAGAAATAAAAATAAATAAATAGATAAATCAATAAACAAATAATATATATATATATATATATATATAGAGAGAGAGAGAGAGAATACATGCGAGTGGACGCTAACAGCGTCCAGGAGTTGCTGCAGGAAGCAGAGACGCTGCAACGTCCAAGCCACTTTGATAGGGAAGGGGGTTGTGGGCCCAAAACACTCACAATATGACTTATGTACCTGATCCACACCGTCCATCCTATTTTTTAGATCATTTTAGGCATTGAGCTGAAAAATGAAGCCAATCCAAATCACTAGCGGGCCACATTATAGATACAACTGAGCGTATCTCCTTGGAGAGCACCCGTGTTGTTTCTGAAGAAAAAAGACGGATCACTGCGATTAGGTTGATTATCAAAAACTAAATCACATCACCGTCAAGAATAAGTATCCACTGCCCAGGATAGATGACATGTTCGACTAATTGAAATGGGCACAGTATTTCTTAAAAATCAACCTATAGTTCGGGTATCATCAGTTGCACGTCAGAAATGAAGACGTGCAGAAAATAGCTATCAGAACTAGTTTTGGGCACTACGAGTTCCTCGTGATGCCATTTGGGTTTACAAATGCACCAGCCGTATTCATGGACCTCATAAACTGGGTGTTTCAGACGTATATGTACCGATTCATCATTGTGTTTATAGATGACATTTTGATATACTCCGTTAGTCGAAAGGATCACGAAGAACACCTGCGAGCAGTCCTCGATACTCTCAGGAAGAATCAGTTATTTGCACAATACCGGAAATGCGACTTCTGGAAAGAAGAAGTCAAGTTTCTGGGACACGTGGCATCCAAGGAAGGAATTGCCGTAGACCTTGCCAAGGTGACGGCAGTACAAGATTGGGAACAGCCCAGCTCAATTACTGAAGTGAGGAGTTTCCTCGAACCTACTAGCTACTATCACTAATTCATCAAAGATTTTTTCAAGATAGCCAGACCCTTATCTCAACTCACTCGAAAGGATCTTAAGTTTACCTAGAATGAGAAAGCAGAAGCAGCTTTTCAGGAATTAAAGGACAAACTGATGTCCGCACCCGTGCTAGTATTGTCAGAGCAAGGGGTCAAATATACTATATACACCGACGCGTCTCATGTTGGTTTGGGTTGTGTACTTATGCAAAAGGACAGAGTTATTTCCTATGCATTGCGACAGTTAAGAAAACACGAAGAAAACTATCCCATGCATGACCTGAAATTAACGACAGTCATTTTCACATTAAAGCTTTGGAGACACTACCTCTATGAAGAGAAGTTCGAGCTCTTTTGCGATCACAAAAGCCTCAAGTACATCTTTACTCAGAGAGACCTGAACATGAGGCAATGATGTTGGATGGAAACCTTGAAAGACTTCAAGTTTGAGGTCTCCTACCATCCTAGCAAGGCCAACCTTGTGACCAATGCGTTGAGCCACAAGAAAATAATAGAATTTGTGGCTCCCCTGATGATAGAAGAGTGGAATATGGTAGAGTTTGTACGAGACTTCGAAGAAAAGCTTAGAGTAGATGAGCCGTTCGAGACCATCGCACACATTCACGTACAACCACTTATTGATGACTGAATCATTATAACTCAGAAAGAACATAAATTGTTGGTGAAAATGAGAGAACGAGCAAGTGACAGCGAAGAATCCAAATGGAGAGTTGGCTCAGATGGAGGTTTACAATATTATGGCCGCTTATGCGTTCCAAATCTCCATGACTTGAGAAGGGAATTCCTAGAAGCCGATCACAATTCAAAGATGGTGATGCATCCGGGCAATACAAAGATGTATAAAGATATGAAACATTCGTACTAGTGGGACAACATGAAGGCCCACATAGCAGACTTCGTGTCCCTTATCTCATGTGATAGAAGGTCAAGGCCGAACATCGCCAACCCCCTGGTTTATTTCAGCTCATTACCGTAGATGAATGGAAATGAGATTTTATATCTATGGATTTCATTTCTGGGTTACTAAAGACAAGAAAGGGGCATGACTCCATTTGGGTGATTGTTGAGTGAAGTGTGTGAGAAATGCGAATATCCCTAGAAAAAGTATTGAAACTTAAGTGAATTGGGTCATTGGCTCACATGCGAAATTGAAGATTTCGGACTGTCAATTTCTGACTGAACTTCACCTATAGATTAGGAAAATTTCTCTGCACATATCTATATACTTGTAGCCCCGATCGAGTAACTATGACCATTGATCTGATACGGGCCCTCCATGATCGATCGGCCTATCCAATCGTGTTGAAATCACATCATGGCCTAGATTAATTGTCAGGTGACTTACCCTACACCGTGAGTAGTGGACCTTTAGATGAGCCTTATCTGCCCGAACAGATGCCCTTTGGATACAAACTAGGTATACCATGGCCCTGGGGCCATTTGCATCAGTTCCAGGCCTATATATAGCCCTTAAACCACCCCATTTATATTCCATAAGAATTTCTCTAACCCTAAGAGAGAGAAAAGAGAAAAGAAGAGAAAAGAGTAAGGAGAGGAGAGAAATAGGGAGATCGTTGCTGGGATTCTTTCCCATGACTTCATGCCACGGATTCCCCCCCCAACCCCCGACTTTGCTACCCAATCATTTCTAGTTACGATTTGGGTAAGAAATCTTACCCTAATCTTAATTTAGAAATCCAAATAGAGTAATCAACAAAATAGCTAACCTATTTCATTATTTAGGTGCCCGTCGTTCCGTTTTCGAGAACGTAGTGTTTGAACCGAGTCTGAAACAAGTATTCCGCCGAAAGGCGTGGACTATAAACGTTTAGGTTATGGTTTTTAATGCTTTTAATGTCAGTTAATGATTTATATCTGACTTGATTGTTGCCGTATTGTCTTAGATACGACATTTTTAATATATTATACGTGTGTGAACTATGTTGAATATGAGATGCATTCCATGTGGTTGTTGAAATGTTTGATTGAACGTGAAATTGTGATTTGTGCTTTCCATGACTTCTAATCTAAGATTCATGTTTGTCATATGCTTGATGACCTCTTTTGTGTAAGGAATTGCTATATTTCATGTCGTAACTAATCTAGTCTACGTATTTAGTAATGTGTAGTCAAAGTGTTTGATAAAATGTTTGAATGAGAAATTATTGATGAGTTGTATCTAATTAGGGTATTGAGATAGGATTCTCAATTACCTTATCCATATGTATAGTTTTCCTCACGATATCTTAATTTCATCTACATGATTTATGGATCAAATGCAAATGGTTGGTAACGTGTTCAATGTGTTTGATAAAATGCTCAAATGAGAAATTGATTTGGATTATTTGTTAAATGCTGATATGATCATCACATGTATCTACTTATTGCATCTGAGTAAGATTGGGGCTACAGTGTGGCCCAGGCAATCGATAATAGTCCATTTACAGGTGGTCAAATTAGTCTCGTCACAATTGGGTAACTTGATGAATTCGGGTCACATGACGACTATCGACAATGGTTAAGACACAAGGGGTGCTTATGCGCTCCATGTTAATTAAGTTTATGTGTGCTCGTACCAATCAAACTTGTCAAACAAACCAATTGGCCTATTATGTGTTTACCATGTATGGACATCATTGCGCTCCATGTTAGTTAAGTTTATGTGTGCTCGTACCAATCGAACTTGTCAAATAAACCAATTGGCCTATTGTATGTTTACCATGTATGGACATCATTGCGCTCCATGTTAATTAAGTTTATGTGTGCTCGTACCAATCGAACTTGTCAAACAAACCAATTGGCCTATTGTGTGTTTACCATGTATGGACATCATTGCTTGAATCTAATATACCACTTACCAATGTAAAAGCCCGTTCCAACCATGGTACCACGATCCGCTAAGACTCATGAGTTGGGCATGGTGGTATGGGACACTGTGGTCGAGCTATCGACCTACGCTGGGGTGACGAGCCTCCCCATAGTGACCAGTGAGCCACCCAAACTCATGAGCCGGGCATGGTGGTATGGGACACCATGTTCAAGTTGTTGGCTTACACTAGGTGACGAGCCTTCCCGCAGTGACCGCATGTATAAAATTTTGAATTTGCCTATCGACTGCTATTTCCTTAGGTGTGATACCCTACAACTTGCATATCGTATGTGGTTAACTAGGATTGACGACCCTAGATGGATCATTCATTTGGGGTAATGATATAAAGGGAGGTACCTTAGCTTACTGAACCTACTGTGTGAATAAGCTTAATTAAGAAGTTGGCTAACATGACCATACACTACATTGCATATACTTTGGTGAGGAAGTTACACTTTATGGAGGTTGTCATGCACGAACTTAGTTGTCGAAGTCACTTGTGAGGGAGCTTTGTGCGAGGGCATGCATCATTACTACACTCCATTATTGCATTAACAAGAGTAGTTAGGAAGTAATTGTTGTGTTACTTTATCATTACTGCTTGATTGACTTGATAACATATTAACCTTTGCCTTATAGTTTCACTGAGATGATCACTCACTCCCACCTTAGGACAGTGTTTTAAAACACTAACCAAACCCAGTTGTAGATGCAGGTGAAGACGGAGTCTATACGGCTGAGTTGGACTTCATAGATGAGGAGGAGGAATTCTCCTATGTTCGGCTATCAAACGGGTCTACGTAGACCTTGTTCTGATTCGACGAGATTATAGGGACACACGGATTAGTTGGACACCTTACATTTTGACATTTCATATATTTTGAAACAAACCTTGTATATATTAAACCCTATTACATCATCATACTCTAGAGGTTGTAAAACATTTACCATTCTGATATATATGTGTTTCAGTCTTCCGCTTGCTTAAATTTAATTATATCTGGAGTATGATATATTGTTTTAGTCTAATCCCTCTCGTGTTTAACTCATTGATATGGACAACATCTAAACATTATTATCTATGTTACATAAGTGATGCGTTGGATCTCGGGAGTAGAGCTTTGCTCGACCCTCGAAATCTGGGGCGTTACAAGAGCTAAAATGGTTGGTTATGATTTTGGAAGTCTAAATCATATTATGTGGAAGCAGGACTGTCAAAGGGCTGCATAAGGCAAAGTAAAATCAAAACTTTGAATAGGTCGAACCTGAATAGTTCAAAATCAGGACAAAAGCTGACCCCAGGCCTAGCCCATTGAAATCCATATGTGATTAGTTTTCAGACTTCAAATTCATAGATTTAGACTTTAGATTCAGACTTCAAATTTTAGATTTAACAAAAAGGCCATTAGTCTTCCATCCTTCTAGAGCCATGCAAATCCAATTCATGGAGCACAAGTGCTCAAGGGATGACAATTTTACCTTGTTAATTTGGTATCTTTGATCAGAATTTCAACAGAATAAGGTCTGGTGTTTCTTTTGGATTATTTCAAATAAGTTTTTAAAAGATGATCCTATTTATCAATTGGGTGATTTTAATGCAAGGTGTGGAGGAAAATTTTTTTCCCGTGCACTGGATGATTTTTTTTCCTTCATTGAAGGATTTTTCAGCAAATGCATAGAAATATGTAGCTAAAACATTAGAAAAGAATATCATTCTTTAAGTCTCATTCCCCTTATTTTCCATATCTTTAAACAAAGAATATCACTACCCGAGTTGGATCTTTGATGCTGCCACACCCTCTAATCAAGACATGGCATTCAGTAGTTACCTCCACTCACTTGAGAGAGTTCCCTCTAAGACCACGGAAGAGGTCCACAAAGTTGTACTGCAAAGGTAATATGGTAGAAATAGCTAAATTGTGATTACATGTTATACAACATGTAGAGCTGCCAGGTGGTGCACATGGTCTAGAAAAAATCATAGAAGTGAATTGATGAAGAATTCATTAAGAACAAACAAGAAGCAAAACTTGACCAGCGAAAACAGATTCAATGGAGCCAAATTGGGTAATCCAAAGAGATTCAAGATCAGATGCAGCAATTAAAAAAGAAATGTCATGTACCTCCAAATGCTCATGTAAACTCTTTTGAACATCCATTTGCAGATGTAATGCTTCTGAGATGTGTAGTCCTCCATCTCTGCATAATAAAAGAAAACAAACCTAAAATTCAGAGGATAAGAGAGATGAAATGAAGGGCGAAAGGAGACATTTAATTGTTGTATATGCATGGCAATGTAGAACTCATCCTTGCATACCTGCAAGACATGAAGTTGTATCTGTTTGCAATCAAAGAAATTGAAGAAAAGATAAATAAAAAAGAAAAGAAATTTATATCAAATGCATTGGTGGCGATTAGATGCTTCCATGTGTGCTAAATGTCACATGATATGCTGACCATCCAGGTGGGACCCAACATGTAGATGCCCTGGCCGACAAGAATCAAGCCAACCTACTCAATCTGCTGATGCACCTATACAGTTGAATATGGACCATTTCCCAACACAGTGTAACCTATCCAATTGTTTTGTAAGCCAAGGCCCGCTCAATAAGTTGTCCAGCTCTTTTCCTGGGTCAGGCGTCTAGTAGTCAGGGCCTACCGAATGAATGGCTAAATGTAGAGGCATGTACATGGATGGGCTAAAAAAGAACACTATATTGGCATCTAACGAACTACAAATTACCTTCCCATAGGGGGAAACGAGCTCTTATAGAACTGATATTCATTCTCCAACCTTGTCTTTCCTCTCCTGTGCCACAGACAGCCCAAATTCCTTCTCTCAATAACAAAATCAATAGATATTTCAAAGATCTGTTGAAGTCTTCTTTGGGTGCGTAGGAAATGTAGAAAGAAACAAAGATCTACATTTGCTAGCCTTTAAAAAAAATTTGCAAGGACTCACCTTCTGACGCCTTGTTTTTACCATGAACTCACAAGCATAGTGTTGAATGGGGGTAGGTTTGAGTAGCTAGAGGATTATGCTTTTGTCTAAAGGGCCACCAGGAACAATGACCTAGTGATCAAACACAGAGCGGCAAAATGCCAGCCCCTGCGTATGGCATCACAAGTCCATCGTAGAACCAAGCAATTCCATCACTACTAAAATTGCCTAAAATTCCAAAGACATTTTTCAGTAATTTGGATGATAGAAAAAATAATAATAATAAATAAGAAGGAAAGAAAAAAGAAAATAAGAAAGAAAGATGTTGTGTGTGTCCCTCTGCATAGCCATATTTATAACTTTTTTTTAATAAGATGAATTTGAGAAACTGTGAAATTTTGTAACATTACAATCAATTACTAAAAGACATGAGTAGATACAAAAGAACTCATCCAGCCCAAATCAATAAGAAAAATACCCAACAGTTCCTCATTCTCACCCCTTGAGCAAATTTTCAAGAAGCAATGGTGGAAACAGAAGCAGGGGAAGATCCCATTTTAGCCCAATGTTCTCTTCATTGCTTCAAATGTAACTTGATTCCATACCTGCCACTATGATTTTATAATACTATTTATTGAAAATCCCATGGAACAATTGTTCAAGGCTAAAATTGAATGTAACTTGATTTATAAATAAAAAAAAGTTAAAAAATTAAAAAATAAAAATAAAAAGAAGCACATATGATCCGCTAGAAAACAAAAGGCCACAGCATTACTATATCAAATATGAAAGGCATTGTATCGCCATTCTTCCAAGAAGATACAAGAGCCTGCATTCAAATTCCAGAAACCAATCAACAACTGAAACTGACTATTTTATTAAGACATGATACTAGCTAAATAACTGTCAATTTTTATTTCCAACCACTTTAAGTGGAAGTATGAAAAATATAAGAAACACCGCATAGTACTGATTTAAAAAAATAAAATAAAATAAAATTGTGACTGCATAAAAAGAAAATCTCCTTATTCAACTAACACATGATAGTTACAGATGACTACATATATCTCTGTATGTGGTTGTATTAATTTCTGGCCCATTCACCATGGTAGCGGGAATCAATGGCAACAGCTATATATCCTCATCAAGCATGCGCCTAAGGAAATGAAATTGGCAGTTGAGAAGCCATGGTGTTGTGAATTCTGTATAATGACAAATGAAGGTCCCCATTGTGGATGGATCATAGCCTGAAATCACATTGACCAGATGTTTTTATTCAATCCAAACTAAGATCTTTCTATTCATCTAAACAACTAAGGTCTTTCTATTCAATCCAAACTAAGATCTTTCAAATGCAAATACTTTCCCAATAACTAAGATCTTTCTATTCATCCAAACAAAACTAATCAATCCAAGAATCTTTTCTTTTTCTTTTATTTCTTTTTCTCTTTTTTCTTTTTTAATTTTTTTAAGAGAGAGAATCAATCCAATAATCTAATATTCTTTTTTTTTTTAAAAAAAGGACGGATAAAACAGGGTTTTCTATTCAACCTGGCAAGTGTACAGGTGGGCCCACCTTCCGGCAATCCAAACCATCCTCACACATATACATTTTTAGATGAAATCAATTCTACTGGATTACGATTTTAAGACTCCCAAACACATTCTCGATTTCAAGACTCCCAAACACATACAATATTGGTGCAACCAAACGGGTAGTAAAATTTTTTTTAAAAAAGAGGGAAAATAAATAAATAGAAGAAATTAAATAGGTTGCAGCATACCAAAATCATCTCTGACGATGCAATCTAATGAATGCACTGATGATGATTTTTATGTTTGGAACAATAGTGCAAGAGATAGAGAGAGAGAGAGAGAGAGAGAGAGAGAAAAAGAGCGCGAGAGATCGAGAGATCGAGAGAGAGAGAAGGGGCGCAGGAGATCGAGAGAGAGAGAGAGAGAGAGAGAGAGAGAGAGAGAGAAGAGGCTCGAGATATTGATAGTGAGAGAGAAAGGGACGGACATGAGAGGGAATGGGGTTTTTCCCCAAGGAGTGGAGGGAAAGAATGAAAGTTTCGTGAGAGGGGGGAAAAAGAATAATGAGCCCAGTTTCCGCATTTTGTACCTGCTACGGTCTAAAACCGTAGCTAAAAGCACTCTGGACCGTAGCCATTGTACCGTCTGTCACAGAGCCTCCGCGTTCGCTCGTCTGGTGGGTTCTGGATGGATGGTTTTTTCAAGGGCTTTGTGGGGTCCATCTTGATGCATTTGATATATCCACTCCGTCCATTAATTTTGTAATTTTTTTATAGGAAATGACCCCAACATCTAGGCAAATCAAAGGTCCAATTGAACGACACCATCAATCAATAGTGGGTATTAATCTCCATTTTCCTAACCTGTGGTCCACTTGAGCATTCGATCTACTTCCTTTTTTGGGCTCTTGCCCTAACATTCTCTTTCAAAATGGATAGACATATTAGATGGAGCACACAAATTTTAATGGGCCTCATAGAGTCCCTTATGGGGCCATCCTAGGTTGTAAGAACGTGAGGAGGTGTTAGCTTTTAGCTACAGTTTGGGCATTTTTTAGCTACGGTTTTAAGTTGTAGCAATCAAGCTACGGTCTATGTCCGTAGCTAAAAACCAGCATAGTCCGAAGCCTTTGATCATTTTTTTGGTAGTGAGATGCGCCGTAACGATACCTGGATCAAAAGTTATGATCAATTTACAGTCCACCTTCTTTTGGTCCAATCATGCTAGGAATGTATCTGTGACATATTTTACATCGGACCCCTCTACTTGAAAAAAAAAAACTCGTCCTCGAGTTAATCAAGGGACTTACCTCATGATTCCTAAATAACTTCTGATGCCGATGTTTATTACTCATTTTCTTATACTTAGCATTAAGCTCTAAACTGACACAATACATATACTCATGATTTCCTTGACTTGGCTAGTATGGATCAATTCCTTTACTTGGGCTTGCAAAATTTCACATTCTTCCTAATAATGTGAGCAATTAGTCAGACTTGCCCCTGAGACAAGATCAATGTGGTTTTGTATATCTCGTATGGGAGACAATTTATTAGGAAGTTCATTGTGCACAATCGCCTTGAATTCCTACAACACTGGTTTCAAATTATCTAGGATGTTCAAAGGCTCCATATATTTTTTTCTTTTCAACTAATGCATCTACATCTCCTCATATTGTTTAATAAAATAATGTTTGGATATAAGAGATTAATCCTCAACTTTATAAGTCTTGGGTTGGTTCTCGTTTCCATAGGGACGAAGCCAATTTTTCTACCATCTTTAATAAATATAAATACGTTATCCCGACCTATATATGTAGCATCAATATTATTTTATCACAGTTGACCAAGTAACATATGACAAGATTACACGTCGATAATGTCACAAAGTACTTGATCCTTATAATTTTTACCAATTGAAAATGAGACAATGCATTGTTCAGTTACCTGAGTTTTATTAACCTCTTTAATCCATCTAATCATGTACGAAGATGATTGCATTTCTATTTTCCACCATTATTTTCGATATCGAGGATGATTCGATTCCTCGAGTAATGTCAGAATCTTTTTCAAGGAAGTTCAATGGACAATACTCGAAGTCCTTCGATATCATCAACTAACCTTCGATGTCATCAATATTTGAAATTCAATAGTATCGAAGATACTTTCAATTTATCGAACATTTTGTCCAAACTACTTTGTGGTTGCTGGACATATAAAGGCTTAATTCGATGCCATTGAGTACTGTTCAATGTCATCAAAAAGAGGTGTTCGATGTCAATGATAGAGACTCGATGTCATCAAACTCAGCTGAAAAACTTAGAAGATTTTTCCTATTTAAAACTTAAGTTTTCAGACTTTTTCATCATATGTTGTCCTAAGTCTTTTAAAGCTTTTGTTTACCTAGATGTTTTGGAATTTGGGATGTGAGGCTGATTTACTTGTAACGAGCTCGGAACACACATCCGGTTGAGGCGATATCTTGATCAATCTTCATATGAGGCTTACCTGACTCACCGACTCAACCTTCACGCTTATTGACAAACCAGGGCACTTTCAATCCCCCCCTTTTGTCAATTACGTGAAAAAACACAAAACACCTAGAACAATACCTGAAATAACATCCTAAATTGTGTGTACATGACCTTTACACAATTTTATAATTGATCTATTAGAGTTCATACACACAATTGAAACTTTATGTAGCTGCTCCCCCTATCACCTGCATCACCATGCATATAATCCATACACACAGTTGTCATTGTGGGATTTGTTCTCCCCCTTTTTGTTAGTCCTTGGCAAAGGTTAGTATGTACCAATATCAGATTTAACTAAAGTTTGAACTTGAAGAACATGGGAGAGTCAAAGTAATTATATATATCCAAAAATGCATAAATAGATAACAGAATATTCAACATTCCGAAGAGCACATTATCATTTGAATTTAAGGTATTGAATTCATCAATGATCATTCTCAATTAAACACTTTCACGGGCATGCGATAAACAGCAGTCAGCTTACCATCATGTTATATGTATCAGTTATCCCATGAACACTCAATACTAAGCTCAAGAAAAAAAATATCATTCATCCATACGAGTATTCAAAAGAACTGCCCAAGCTTGGCGGTATGAACTTTTAACGCATCCAAAAATCTAGCCCATCCATGGGCACATCCAAAAAAAATATTCTCCTCATCCAGAGGCAAAGTTAGATGATCACGCTAAAATATTCTTCCCAACTCTTCCCAACCAAGGTCTAGACAACCAAAAGAAATGTTAATTTGTCCAAGTTAATTGACCATCACATACACTCATAAGTACGTATGACATTCAAAAAGCTACTCATGTCCTAAGTATGAATTAGTAATAAGTGTATGTGGTGATAAAAATTAACACTATGGTGTTGGGGCAGAGTGAGATGGAGCCGTGTCATCCCAACGACACATCAATAGATTGAAGATCTTCTATGTCGTATGCTGTAATCCAGCCACCATCCTTTCCAAGCCTAAGAATCATTCATCTTGTTTATCAAGCATGTCCTCAATCCGTGCCACTCCTCATAAGGTTGCCCCGACCCGATCCTGATGTAGCTTGTGTAACTGAGTTTATGCAGATTCAGGCATGGTCAGACTAGCTCGTGGCTCCTAAGGTTCTCCTTCAGTTGGCGCTGCTCCTTCCCCTATGTTTGTTTCTCCTAGCGTCTCTTCCTCAGTCTGTCCTTCTATAAGTGGATAGAACTTGAGGTCCATCTTTCGAATGTTGACCTTGTTGAAATGTTGCAATGGACGCTCAGGATCATCCTTCATAGGCAGTCCTATTTCATTGCATAGCACATGGATGATATATGGGAAAGGCAGATGCGTTGCCCTGGAAATGTGAATCACACCGACTAATTGGTGGACTATTAAAGTGGGCAAACACAACTTGATACCTGAAACAATGTTATACATAATGAGGACCATGAAGCTGGTAAGATAGGCTAGATTAGTTCCCCTTGGATACACATTGGTTGAGAAGATCCCATGCAGAACCTGATATTTTATTTCCATATATTTAGCTTTGAGTGCATTTCCTTGATACCAAGGAACATCTCTTCCATGGCACAAAAATTTGGTGACTCAGGATTGCACAGTGGGATCCTCCATATCAAGATCAGGCATACCAATTGGAGAAAGAGTGAGACCAAGTAATTCTGCAATAGATTCTGCTCTGATTTTGACACTGAGTTCCCCAACAGTAACTGTGATCGATGAAGGCTCAAGGACAGAAGAATGATAGTAGGCAAGAAAACGATTAGTCCTATCATCGTGACAGGGTCCGCCAAAATCCAAAATGGGTGATCAATCAACTGTAGATAGGAGGAATTCCATATCAAAAGGTCGAATGCATTCCCTGTCTACTCGGCGCTCGTGCACAAGACTCCTCCCCTTCCAAAATATTGGCATGTGGCGGAGGGATTTCAACAGCTGGAGGAGGAGCATGCGTAGCAGTTAGAGCCTCACTGCGAGCCGACTGTCTAGCAGTGGTTCCACGGCGGTGAGTTGGAGATTCATGAGCTTTGGTCTTTCACGCGGAGCTAGAGCCTTCTTCTGAGTAGGCTGTGAGGATTCCCTAATGATTGAAGCTTTTCCTTTATCTTTATGTCACGCCCCAAACTTAGAAACCGGGTTCACAAAATTTTTAGATCGCCGAATCTGACACAAACAGCCGCCGTAGTACCTCATTCTCGGCTCCCGGCACCCATATACTAGGTTCCGATCCTGGGATCCTATAAGGAGCATTTTTTAACATGAATTCGATTCATAATAAGCATAACCATAAGCATAACCCACGAAAAATAACTAAAACACTATCACAAAATCCACTATGATAAAAAACTTTAAGGTACAATGTGCATAAAAGAAAATACAATGATAATAATAATGGAAACTCCTGAAGCTTGACTGCACACTCCTGCTCCTACTAAGCTATGACTGCGTCCTAGCACCACCTACATGCATCTATCGTGCATAAGCATATAGAAAGCTTAAAGGGTAATGTAAGTATGTGTGCAAGGTAAGTGTCAATTTTGTAATATCAGAGCAATGCGAAAACATACCGGTAGGTCCATAATTTTCATCAGCCTTATCCAGGCTATGCGATACAAAATAAGCTAATATCATATACTGAGGAAACAATGTACATCAGCTATGCAATGCAGAATCACAGTAAGCAAAATATCATATATTGAGGAAATAATGTAAATCAGCTATGCAATGCAGAGTCATAATAAGCCAAATATCATATACTGAGGATGCAACAGAATATGTAAATCCTGACAGGTTCACGAATACTGTCAACCTCATCTAGGCTCTTGGCCATATAAATGTAGAAACATAGAAACCTAAAATGTCATATGCCGTGGATGTAATGTAATAGGCGGTGCAAATGAAATGACCAGGCTAGAGTGTGAATTCAGGATGAAAGTATGTAGTATCGTAGGCTATGGGGTTCATCATAAGGTACTTCTATCCAAACCAGGCCCATACCTAAATTTAGATAGCCAGACTCCATGTGGTAAACTCTTAATCTCAGGTTAGTCGTGCGCCCCAAATGAAATCCTAGCCATTGTGAAGGTATACAACAAATAGTTGTACACCACCAGCCCGAGTGGATAGTGTATGCAACAATGAATCAAATCCTGAGTATGCAGCTATTGCTCAGTAAGTCCACATATCAGTATCGTATATATCTGGGATCATCACTGAAGTCTAGTACACTCCAAGCTGGCTACCGCCCCTGCTAGCCACCCAGCCCAGCGAGTGAAAAAGACCTTACTACCCGCTTGCCAATATCAGCCCAGATCACTGATAGCCTACCCATTTGTGAGTTGGTCAAACTTAGCCTAGCTTACAGCCCCCTCACTCAGGCTAATAAGGCCACACCCCCTCCTAATGAACCACGACACAGTGGGAAGCGCGGTCTCCTAGTATTTGGTACTCAGAGCTCATGTCTTTCACTCGGTTTAGACATTAGAGTATCCCCTAGCCACGAGAGTTTAGGGACTTTCACCCACGGACATCCAAAGTGCCCATATGCTAGAACTAAATATTTTTGGTATGTCATCCGGCCATCCACGATGATCCTGTGGAGGCCACAACCCTGATATCGATAGAGCGCCAAGTGATCCCGTCACACAAATGAGAGATTGCATGATACATATAGTCCAATCATGGATCAATCCTTAGCGTATCGTGCACTCATGTAGGATGACTTTGCGTATTAGGGAGTCCCATAAACAACTTGCCCTATGGCATATGCAAGGGTCAATCACATCTCATAACAAACATACAGATGATGTGTATGGTTATGTATCATGATGTTGTACTGGCACCGATAATCGGCATTGATAACCGGCCTCGATAATCGACATTAATAATCAGCCTCGATAATCTGCCTCGATAACCGGCCTCGATAATCAGCATCGATAATCGGCATCGATAATCGGCATTGACAATTGGCCTCGATAATAGGCCTTGACAATTGACCTCAATAATAGGCATCGATAATCGACAGTAACACCCCGTACCTTTGGTACATGGGTGTTACCTTTTTAATCCACATCAACTTAAATCAGATTGGATTAATCAACTGGCTTGAACACAACATCTGCAGGATGGGAATTTCGGTCGAAATTAAGGTCAGCCATCCAGGTCTCCCGAAGCCAGAGCATGCCCTACAACATTCAAGAGGGTGAGGTTATCTAAACACTCTAAGTTGAAACCCCTACATCAATGGATACTGTTACAACACACTTGCCACCAACACATGAGAGTTAGTTGATGACAAATCAGGCCTTCATCATAACCAGTACCTTATATTAACCGTCGAAAACAAGTATCAGGCTCACCCGATCAACAAATCATGTCATATGGGCCAATAATAGCCTAAAAAAGCATGTCACGGCCCACCTAGGGCTCACCATTGACCCAAAATGGGCTAGGGTCCCTATGTAGTGTCCCCCAATGTGAATGGATGGAGTGGATCATGATGTTAACATCACAGTGGGACCCTATACAACGCGTGTGCACTGAGAATGTTTGGACATGAGGTGCGCTGGAAACACTGGCTCGGTTAAATGACCTTTGACAGAGCCCTATTCGAAAAATGAGAGAAATGTTCTCTCCCGCCATTTTTATTTTGAACGGCGGATCTATGGGCCCCAAAGTGGCCCACCATGGCCACTTTCTGCGCCATCTGAGCCATTCAAATCCTTTATGGGGCCCAGCTTAACAAAACCCTATAGCCATTTCACCCCTTGTAAACGGAGGAAGGAGAGTGGCTACCACCATCTAATGTGTTGCAAGTGGAAGGCGTCTGAGAGGTGGGGCCATGATGGGATTGGTTGGATGGATCACGATCAGTCTGATCGTGTAGTCTCAACCGTTCATTTTTTTATGGAGGCGTACTCCTCTTGCCAAAAAATGGCCAAGATATGGCCTGCGTAGAAGAAAAATAGAGAGGACTTTCCTCTCTGGGAAGGGCAGCAGCTGGTGCGATCTTGGCCGTCCTCAGCAGGAGGAAATCTCAGCCGTTCCTTATCTCTCTCCCTCTATATAAAGGGCCCTTTAGCCCTTGGGATTCATGCTAAGTGAGAGAGAAAGAGAGGAGGAAAGAGAGTGTAGAGAGGAGAAAGAGAGTGGCCGTGAGGAGTGAGCCGACTGAGTGGACTCAGTGCACCCTGCACCATCTCAGCCGTGAGAAACTGGGCTAAGTTGGGTCAGTGTGGACCCATAGTTACACCACAAGCAGAGAGAGAGAGAGAGAGGAAAGAAAGAGAGGAAGAAATAGGGAAACCGATCCCCTATTTTAGCTAGGCGAGGAAGACAACAACCATCCCAGGTAAAACGTTCATCCTTTGATATTTTCAGTTTCCTTGTAGTTTTAGTTAGGTGAAGGTCATGTTAGCCTAGACCGAAACCAAGTCAAGCAATGGGCGGGTTCGGTCCAGCCGCAGGGATTCTGAGTCGAGCTAAGCAATGGCCGTTTCGGACCACATTTTGGGCCCCAGTTGATGCTTGTTTTGAGCTCTCTGTAGAGCTTTGAAACTAGCTTAGTGAGCTAAGCCAACTAATGGCTGTGTGTTGGATCGAAACAAAGGTCAGAACCATGCCGGGTTATGGTCGCACGACAGGTTGAAAGAAGACCTTCCATCAAGCCACGTGATGGCCATGTTTGGAGCGGGAATAGCTCTCAAACAGGGCACATATATGAGGTGGAATTGGGCCAAGCAATGGCCATAATTTCATACCAATATCAGGCCTAAATGGTGGCCATAGATAGGGCCAGAAATCAGCCAAGGAATGGCTGTGATCATGTGTAAAGTAAGGCTGGAATATGAGCCTATTTCAGTCCGGGCCCAAGCCAAGCAATAGTTGTGGAATTGACTGAGATGTCAGCTTGAAAAGGGACCCAATTTTGGACCTAAGTTGAGCCGATCCATGGCTCTGTTTCAGTCTGAAGTTAGACCCAGATCAAGGAAGAAAAATAAGCCAGGTTCGAGGCACTGTTTAGAGCTGAAACTAGACAGTCCATCAGGCCACCAAAAGGCCCTATTTTGGGTTTTGTTTAGGCTAGAAATGGGTGCTAGTTGTAAGACCCATATTCTATACCGTACCGTTTTATATCCTTCCGTGGTCCTCCCGATCGAATTTCGGCAACCTTCGACCTGTATTCGACGTTTGCGCGTGATCCTAAGCCGAGTCCTACATACCAAAGCCGGCTCAACCAGAAATCTATACCTTAGCGACCACGCCGTCGCAGCGGTTCTAACGCTGCGACTTGCACACCGACCCGATACCCAGGGTAGAAGATGTAGGCCCACGTTCAATTCAAAGAAAACGCCGCTCGTTGCGAACTTTGAGAAGAATCTCTACAACATGTCTCATCAATCAATCAATCAATCCCAACAATCAAGTACACATCACGCATCAAGTCAAGTACAAGTAGCCCATACCCTACCCCTACCTCTCTCTTACACAAGCAACCCAAAGTCAACCCTCACATCACCTCATCCATCACCAAACCCATCACCCATCACACCTCACCCATCCTTTTTCACCCATCACCTCACTCTCTCTCTCTCATTTCTCAACCTCTCAAGTAACTCCCAAAATTCCATGAAAACTCCATACGTCTAAACCATCCCAAGCAAATCCAAAAGGCCAATTGTGGCCCACCCTCTCATCTTTCATCCTTACCATCAAGATCTCATCATCCACCGTTAAATCTGAAGGAAAGGAGCTAAAGAGGCTTGGGGAGCAAGAAGAAGGAAGAGAGGTGGGTGATCCACCGTTAAATTCTTAATTTAGGACTTGTTGGTGGGACCCATTTTGATGTATGTAACGTATCCATGGAAGGCCCATAGTAGCGGGGTCCCTCCCATTCATCACCGTCTTTCTCTCTCTCTCCCTCTATCCCTCTCTCTCTTTCCATTGTGATGGTGTGGATTCCACCAATATGTGACATAACTACCCCGTCCATCAATATCAGACGGTGTGGCCCACCCCATTGCAGGTGATGCTCCACACCACCCACTATCTAGATGGATCCCATGCATTTTTTATATTATATCTTTATATATATATATATATATATATATATATATATATATATATATATCACCATCCAGCGTCCCTGGACGGTGGACGTGAGGAGGCTAACATGGAACGGGTGTACTGACACGGGCGTGTACTTACAAAAAAAAAGAGTTTTGAGTGGGCTACTTGGGTAGGCCCCACCTTAATATTTGTACTCAATCCAAGCCGTCCGCCCTCCTCCTCGGTTCCTTTTAAGCGTTGAGCCGAAAGGTGAACCCAATTCGGCTATCTGGCGGGCCATGACATAAGAAATAGGGGGTTTCTACCATTAAAACTCACTGGATGATTCTATACATCGAAATATATACCCAATATTGGGCTTGACGGGTTTGTATAGCCATGGGGACCAACGGTTGGGTCAAATTTACCGGATGTAGGTCCCACCTAGGAGATTCGATAAAAACCCCATATTTCAAAAAAAGGGGCAAATCAGCAGCAACTGCAGCTGCTGGTGGAGACGTGCCAGCGCCCAGCGGATGGACTGGCGGGCGGACGGGCTGACCAATGGCCCAGCTGTGGGCCCCACCTAGATGTATGTATTGTGTCCACGCCGTCCATCACAGTGGGCCCATGGTCCCACGTGACCTTATGAATAGGTTTGGATGGCTAATAAACATTACGGTGGGCCCCTGGTCCACGTGACCATATAAATAGTTTGGATGTCATATAAACAGTACAGTGGGCCCTAGGTCTAGGGACCATATGAGCAGGTGGATGGAAAATAAACATTGTGGTGGGCCCCTGGTTCACATGCCCTCACCAACATGTTGGAAAATAAATATTACAGTGGGCCTTAAGCCCATGTGACCTTATGTACAGGTTGGAAGGTAAATATTACAGTGGACCTTAAGCTCATGTGACCTTATGTACAGGTTGAAAAATAAACATTACAGTGGGCCCCTTGGTCCATGTGACCATAACAGTAGGTTGGCTGGAAAATTAGACATTTTGGTGGGCCCCCTATTCATGTGACCTTATCAACAGATTGGATAGGAAAATAAACATTATGGCGGGCCTCACATGAGGCTCACTTTGGTGAATATGGACCCATATATTTAGGCCCACCTTGAGGTATTTTTAGGCCCATTATTAAGACCTGCTTGGATGCATATGGACCCATGTATTTAGGCCCATCTCGACATGTATATAGGCCTAATGTTGAGGCCCACTTTGTTATATATGGGCCCATGTGTGTAGGCCATTTGATGTGTTTATAGGCCCGTTGTTGGGGCCTACCTTGATATATAAGTAGGACCACGTTATGAGGCCCATTTGATGTATTTATGGCCCATTGTTAAGGCCCACTTTGGTATATATAGAAGGCCTATGTAATTAGGCCCACTTGATGCACATAAAGCTCATATGATTGGGCTCATTGTAATGCATTCTAAGGCCCATGAGTGATGGCCCATTGTAAAGTACCTAAGGCCCATTGTGAGGCCCATTGAGGTGACCCACTTGATGAATATAAGGCCTATGAGATACGGCCCATTTGATGTATTTGAGGCCCAATGGGATGTACCTAAGGCACATTGCAATATGTGATTCCGCCATGATTTATTTAATGATATTTAAGATGAACCGAGCCTTGAGAGTAATGATGGTTAGATGCCCACATTGTCAGGATGATGTCAGTTAAATGTCCGCATTGTCACTCTCCCTGAGGCCCACTGATAAGCCAATACTTGTAGTGTGAAGGATGTCTAGGCCCATCGTAGTTATGCAAAGGGCGCATCACCACATAACATGTTCAGCATAAATCCATGATTCATGATCGTATGCATCATATGTATGCCTGATATGAGGAGTGACTGATCATAGCATGTGCCTTCGAAAAAATTATTTATGGGATCCCTGATAGGTGGAGTTGCCCTACATGAGCGCATGGTGCACACAGGATTGTTGCATGTCTAGTAGAGTGATTCATGCACTTGCACTTGTGTGATTATGATTATTGTATACCCTAGCGACATCAGGGCCATAGCCTCCATAGACACATCGTGGGTGGATGGATTGGATACCGAAAATGTTTGGTTCTAGCATACGGGCGCCATAGATGTCTCTGGGTGAAAATCTCTAAACCCGATGGTACCAGAGGATGACTCTAATGTCGAGACCGAGTGGATATATGAGAGCATGAGGGCTGAATACCAGGAGGTCGTGTCTCCTACTGTGTCATGGTCGGTTGGAAAGGGGTGTGGCCTTACTCGCCCTAGGGTAGGGGGCAATACAAGGCTGAGTTTGACCAGCTCATCAATGGGTCCGCCATCGTCATGCCGGATAGGTATTAGTAAACTATTGGCCAGGAGGATAGTGAGGTTTCTTACGCTCACTTGGACTGTGCGGCTTGGGGATCGGTAGTGCCATTTGGAGTGTACTAAACCCCGATGATTATTCAGAATGAGAACTGTACTGATATATGATGAGGATTGACATGCTTGAGCTACATCTCACATCACATGGCCTGGATATGGCCGATAGCATTCATATCTTGCACCGCATAGCCTTAGTACGGCTGATTGCATTCATGTATTCATCAGCATGATTCCGCATTTCTTTGACCTTGCATTCTAAGCATGCTTATTTGCTCACACACTCACACCACCCTCTAAGCTTTCTATAAGCTTATGCACGATTGATGCATAAGGGTGACGTCGGGACGTAGCCTTAGTCTCATCGCAGTTGGAGTGTGCAGTCGAGCTTCTGGAGTTTTTGTTACTTTCTGTATATTATATTTCCCTTTTCATACGCCTTGTACTCGAAGTTTTTAATCATAATGGATTTTGTGATGGTGTTCTTATGGCTATTGTTCATGGGTTATGCTTGTGGTTATGCTCATTACGAATCAAATCATGTTTGAAATCCTCCTTATAGCATCTCAGGATCGGAACCTGGTATATGGGTGCCGGGAGCCGAGAATGGGGTACTACGGAGGCTGTCGGTGCCGGAATCGGCAATCGAGAATTTTGTGAGCCCAGTTTCTGATTTTGGGGCGTGACAGAAGTTGGTATCAGAGCATTACTTGGGAATAACTGAGAACAACATCACATGTTTGGTATGAGTTTAGGAAGATTAGGTTCCGAGTGCGTAACCTTACGATTTAGTTTCCCAACGCGCGATTCTTAAGGTTGATTGGCGTTATTGTTCTTTCCTATAGGACATGCCACCCAGGAGAGCGAGCCGAGCACACCCCGATCCACCACCTGAGGCTCTGGTGCTACTACCTGCGTCTCCCGTTCCACCGCCTGAGATCCCTGCTCCCCTTCCTGAGGATGACATTCCTCCACCTGAGGCCGATGCGGAGTCGACTGTACCTATGAGTGCCTCTCAGTTACAGCAGATGTTACAGGCTGTGACAGCCGCACTCCAGGGATAGGGCAGGCGCCTAGTTATTTCACTGGCTCAGGCAGAGCAGGAGCACACGAGCACCTTCGAGAGTTTCGACAGCTTAATCCTCCACGCCTCCAGGGCGAGTTAGACCCGACAGCAGCTGAGAGGTGGCGCTCCGATGTGGAGAAGATCTTCGATACTATTTCATATACAACCGAGCAGCGAGTCTGGTTGGCAGTATTCCTTCTTCAGGGTGAGGCAGAGCACTAGTGGACCTCTGTTACCCGCGTTGCAGGACCTGATTATGTAAGGACATGGGAGGACTTTATTGACTGGTTCGAGGAGCAATACTTCCCTGACCACATTCGTCGTCAGAGAGCATTGAATTTCGAGACTTTAGTGCAGGGGGACATGACTGTGGCGCAGTACGCGGCCCGTTTCATGGTGTTATCGAGGTTTGCGCCATATATGATTGATGATGAGGGGAGAAGGGCCCGCCATTTCTAGAACGGCTTACGTTATGGTCTTAGAGGTCGTGTCATTGGGCATGAGCTCCCGACTTTCCAGGCAGTAGTGCAGAGGGCTCAGATTTATGAGTCTAAGTGGGCTAGCATGCAGGCTGACAGAGATCAGAGGAGGGGTCAGAAGAGGCAGGCCCCCTTCAGTAGCTCACAGCAACATCGACGATGTCAGATTTTGACGTGGTAGGACAGGGATACAGGAGCCACCCACCTGCTAGAGCACCAGCAGCCCCAGCAGCACCTCCAGTGTTACCCCAGCAGCACCTCCAGTGCTACCCCAACAACTGTTTACAGGGTTTTGTTTTGGATGTGGTAGGACAGGGCACCTTCTGTCTGAGTGCCCACGCCCTTATCTGCAGCAGTCGAGAGGGCCACAACAGCCTCTAGGGCAGCAACGACCTCATCAGCAGCCTCTAGCACAACAACGACCTCAACAGCAGCCCCCACAGTAGCAGCGACCCCATCAACAGCGTCCACAGCCACCTCAGCTGTCGAGGCCCCATCAACAGCAGAGACAGCAGTACAAGCAGCCGTAGAGACAGCAGCAGCGCGAGGGACTTCAGAGGGGACAGGCACCTCCCCAGCTAGCTCGGGCTAGATTTTATGCGGCTTAATAGGACCCGCAGACCTCTGGAGGAGTCGTTGAGGGTATGCTTCCAGTCTCTTCATGCATCATGCATGTACTGTTTGATTCAGTGCTTCACACTCATTCATGTCTAAGGATTTTTTTCGATCAACTGGATTATCGACAGAGTCTGCTAGTGAGGGATTGATCGTATCGACGCCCTTGGGGAAGACCATAGTATTGGGTCGTTTCTGTTCGTCTTGCCCTGTTCTAGTCGGTGACATCTTTTTGCCTGCTGACTTGTTCGTGTTGCCGATGTCAGATTTTGACGTTATCTTAGGCATGGATTGGCTTGCTGAGTACTACGCCATCTTAGACTGTTCCGCGAAGACAGTCACATTCTATATACCAGACTTGCCACAGTTTCAGTTCGTTGCAGAGCCCCGAGGAGAGCCGTTATCTTGCTTGATGTCCTGCGCCATTAAGGAGCCTGTCGTCGCTTGTATTGATCAGTTTTCGGTTGTCTGTGACTTCTCTGATGTATTCCAGGAGATTCCAGGGTTGTCGCCTCGTCGACATATTGAGTTCCAGATTGACCTCGTGCCTGGTACCACGCCTATCTCGAAGGCCCCAAACCGTATAGCACCGATGGAGTTGCGTGAGCTGCAACGACAGTTAGACGAGTTGCCTAAGTTAGGATCATTCGTCTGAGCAGTTCGCCTTGGAGAGCACTGGTACTCTTTGTCCGGAAGAAGCATAGCTCGTTGAGGCTCTTCGTAGACTATCGCGAGCTCAACCGGGTCACGATTAAGAACAAGTACCCGCTCCTGAGGATAGTTGATTTGTTTGACCAGCTGCAGGGTGCACAGTTCTTTTCAAAGATTGACCTGCGTTCCAGTTATCATCAGATTCGGGTTCGAGAGGAGGACATCCCGAAGATAGGTCATGTCTTTGAGTTTCAGGTCATGTCTTTCGGACTGACCAATGCACCCGTGGTCTTCATGCAGTTGATGAATGAGGTCTTCCGTCCATATCTTGATTAGTTTTTTATGGTCTTCATCGATGACATTCTGATCTATTCGAGGACCCGTGAGGACCATATGCAGCATCTGGAGATTGCTTTACAGATCCTCTGTGCCCACCAGTTGTACGCGAAGCTGGAGAAGTGTGAGTTCTGGCAAGAGGAGGTGAGATTCCTCGGTCACGTGGTGACGAGGGAGGGTGTCGCAGTGGACCCCTCAAAGGTTGAGGCAGTGCGTCAGTGGGGCCATCCCACGACTGCATCTGAGATCCACAGTTTCCTTGGTTTAGCGGGATATTATCGACGTTTCATTGAGGGCTTCTCCCGTATTGCTGCCCTGATGACGAGGTTGACTTGCAAGGGCATAGAATTTGTTTGGACTGATGGATGTGAGCAGGCATTTATGGAGCTGAAGGACCGCATGACGTCCGCTCCTGTCCTCACTCTTCCCTCTGGGAGTGATGGATTTGTTGTATTTACCAATGCCTCACGTATTAGCCTGGGTGTTGTCCTGATGCAGCGTGGCAAATCGTTAGCCTTCGCATCTCGTCAGCTCAAGGTTCATGAGCTGAACTACCCCATGCATAATTTGGAGCTTGCTGCAGTTGTCTTCGCACTGAAAGTGTGGAGACACTATCTCTATGGGGTCAGGTTCGAGCTCTTTTCCGACCACAAAAGCTTAAAATATCTATTTTCTCAGTCTGATCTGAACATGAGGCAGAGACGCTGGATAGAGCTTCTGAAGGACTATGATTTTGACCTCCAGTACCACCCAGGCAAGGCAAATATGGTGGCGGATGCCCTCAGCCGTCAGCCATGAGGCCTGGTGGCACATATGATGATTCACGAGTGGAGGATGCTTGAGGATATAGTAGAGTATGACTTCGATTTTGGTCTGCAATCTTTTATCGTTCAGCTATTGAGCCTGTCGATTTAACCCTCTCTTGTCGCAAGGGTGATCGAGGCTCAGCAGACAGATGAGTCATTACAGGATTACAGAGCAGAGGCAACATCTGAGAGCCAGACAGATTAGCAGATTGGTTTTGATGGTGGACTTTGCTTTAGAGGCCGATTATGTGTCCCAGATATTCCTAAGCTACGTAGGGATCTTATGACTGAGGCACATCGATCGCGGTTTTCTATCCACCCTGGCTCGACGAAGATGTATCGTGACAAGAGGAGATAGAATTTTTGGGAAAGGGATGAAGTGCCAGATCGCCAGTTTTGTGGCCGAGTGTGACACATGCCAGCATGTCAAGGCCGATCATCAGAGACTGCCTAATTTATTGCAGTCGTTGAGCATCCCGATGTGAAAGTGGGAGCGTGTATCTACTAATTTTATCATGGGTTTGCCGAGAACTCAGCGTTGTCATGACGCTATCTGGGTTGTCGTGGACCGTTTAACGAAGTTGGCACATTTTCTTGCGATCCGTGAGACTTGGCATACAGACCGACTTGTCAGGCTATTTATTGAGGAGATAGTGAGACTGCATGGCATTCCAGTCTCGATCGTTTCTGACCGAAACCCGAGGTTTACGTCTCAGTTTTGGAGGAGCTTTCAGAGAGCTATGGGTAATGATTTACAGCTCAGTACATTGTATCATCTGCAGACCGATGGCCAGACTGAGAGGGTCAATCAGATACTTGAGGATATGCTTCAGGCCTGCGCGATCGATTTCGAGGGTAGCTGGGATGAGCATCTGTGATTGGCTGAGTTCGCATATAATAACAGCTATCAAGCTACCATTGGCATGGCTCCTTTTGAGGCATTGTATGACAGATCGTGCAGATCTCCGAGTTGTTGGACCGAGGTAGGAGAGCGGCGTCTCATAGGTCCCGAGCTTGTAAAGCAGACATCAGATGCTATCGATATCATCAGGCAAAGGATGCGCACAGCTCAGAGTCGGCAAAAGAGTTTTGCTGATCGCAGGCGTCGACCTTTAGAGTTTGCTGTAGGGGACCATGTGTATCTCAAGGTCTTGCCCATGAAGGGCGTGGTTCAATTTGGAGCGAAGGGCAAGCTTTCCCCGAGATTTATAAGAACTTTTGAGATCACTGGGTGTGTTGGCGCCATGGCCTATCGGCTTGCCTTACCATCTCAGTTGTCTAGCATCCACAATATTTTTCACGTCTCTATGTTGAGGAAATGTGGGTCAGACGTAGTTCCTGTTATTGATTGGCAGCCTCCAGAGGTTCGTGAGGACGCTTCTTACATTGAGCAGCCAGTTCGTATCCTTGATCGAAAGGAGCAGGTCCTCCGGACTAAGGTCATCCCCTTGGTGAAGGTTCAGTGGGGTCATCATTCCATTGATGAAGCGTCTTGGGAGCGCGAGGCTGAGATCCGAGAGCACTATCCCCATCTCTTTGATGATTGATCATATATTGTATCTTGTATACTGTCTCTGATTTTTTTATGACGATGCCTTATTTCCCCTTCTATTATGAGTTATGTTTCTTTGAGATGACTAAGAAAATTTTGAGGACAAAATTTTAATTTGGAGGGGAGAGTTGTAAAACCCGTATTCTATACCGTATTATTTCATATCCTTCCGTGGTCCTCCCAGTCGAATTTCGACAACCTTCGACCTGTATACGACATTTACTCGTGATCCTAAGCCGAGTCCTGCATACCAAAGCTGGCTCAACCCGAAATCTGTACCTTAGTGACCGCGCCGTCACCGCTGTTCTAACGCTGCGACTCGCGCACCGACACGATACCTAGGTTAGAAGATGTAGGCCCACGTTCAATTCGAAGAAAATGCCGCTCTTTGCGAACTCTGAGAAGAATCTCTACAACATGTCTCATCAATCAATCAATCAATCCCATCAATCAAGTACACATCACACATCAAGTCAAGTACAAGTAGCCCATACCCTACCCCTACCTCTCTCTTACACAAGCAACCCAAAGTCAACCCTCACATCACCTCATCCATCACCAAACCCATCACCCATCACACCTCACCCATCCTTTTTCACCCATCACCTCACTCTCTCTCTCTCATTTCTCAACCTCTCAAGTAACTCCCAAAATTTCCTAAAAACTCCATACGTCTAAGCCATCCCAAGCAAATCTAAAAGGCCAAGTGTGGCCCACCCTCTCATCTTTCATCCTTACCATCAAGACCTCATCATCCACCGTTAAATCTGAAGGAAAGGAGCTAAGGAGGCTTGGGGAGCAAGAAAAAGGAAGAGAGGTGGGTGATCCACCATTAAATTCTTACTTTAGGGTCCACTTGTTGGTGGGACCCATTTTGATGTATGTAACGTATCCATGGAGGACCCATAGTGGCGGGGTCCCTCCCTTCCATCACCATCTTTCTCTCCCTCTCCCTCTATCCCTCTCCCTCTATCCCTCTCTCTCTTTCCATTATGATGGTGTGGATTCCACCAATATGTGACATATCTACCTCGTCCATCAACATCAGACGGTGTGGCCCACCCCATTGCAGGTGATGATCCACACCACCCACTATCTAGATGGATCCCATGCATTTTTTATATTTTATATATATATATATATATATATATATATATATATATATATATATATATATATATATATATTATATGCTTGCAAGTGGGCCACGTGTATGTGGGACCCACCATTATGCAAGTATTTACGCCGTCCAGCGTCCCTGGACGCTAGACATGAGGAGGCTAACATGGAGCGCGTGTACTGACACGGGCATGTACTTATAAAAAAAAAAAGAGTTTTGTGTGGGATACTTGGGTAGGTCCCACCTTAATATTTGTACTCAATCCAAGCCGTCCACCCTCCTCCTCAGTTCATTTTAAGTGTTGAGCCGAAAGGTGAACCCAATTCGGCTATCTAGCGTGTCATGACATAAGAAATAGGGGGTTTCTACCATTAAAACTCACTGGATGATTCTATACACCGAAATATATGCCCAATATTGGGCTTGACGGGTTTGTATTGAGCCATGGGGACCAATGGTTAGGTCGAATTTGCCGGATGCGGGTCCCACCTTGGAGATTCGGCAAAACCCCATATTTTAAAAAAAAAGGCGCAAAGCAGCAGCTGCTGCTAGAGACGTGCCAGCGCCCAGTAGACGGACTGGCGAGGGAACGGGCTGACCAACGGCCCAGCCATGGGCCCCACCTAGATGTATGTATTGTGTCCACGCCGTCCATCATAGTGGGCCCCTGGTCTCACGTGACCTTAGGAACAGGTTTGGATGGCTAATAAACATTACGGTGGGCCCCTGGTCCACATGACCATATGAACAGTTTGGATGTCAATATGAGCAGGTGGATGGAAAATAAACATTGTGGTGGGCCCCTGGTTCACATGCCCTCACCAACAGGTTGGAAAATAAATATTACAGTGGGCCTTAAGCCCATGTGACCTTATGCACAGGTTGGAAGGTAAATATTACAGTGGGCCTTAAATCCATGTGACCTTATGTACAGGTTGGAAAATAAACATTATAGTGGGCCCCTTGGTGTATGTGACCATATCAATAGGTTGGCTGGAAAATTAAACATTTTGGTGGGCCCCCTATTCATGTGACCTTATCAACAGATTGGATAGGAAAATAAACATTATGGCGGGCATCACATGAGGCTCACTTTGGTGAATATGGACCCATGTATTTAGGCCCACCTTGAGGTATTTTTAGGCCCATTATTGAGACTCGCTTGGATGCATATGGACCCATGTATTTAGGCCCATCTCGGCGTGTATATAGGCCCAATGTTGAGGCCCACTTTGTTATATATGGGCCCATGTGTGTAGGCCATTTGATGTGTTTATAGGCCTGTTGTTGGGACCTACCTTGATATATAAGTAGGACCACCTTATGAGGCCCATTTGATATATTTATGGCCCATTGTTAAGGCCCACTTTGGTATATATATAAGGCCTATGTAATTAGGCCCATTTGATGCACATAAAGCTCATATGATTAGGCTCATTGTAATACATTCTAAGGCCCATGAGTGATGGCTCATTGCAAAGTACCTAAGGACTATTGAGGTGGCCCACTTGATGAATATAAGGCCTATGAGATACGGCCCATTTGATGTATTTGAGGCCCAATGGGATGTACCTAAGGCACATTGTAATGTGTGATTCCGCCATGATTTATTTAATGATATTTAAGATGAACTGAGCCTTGAGAGTAATGATGGTTAGATGCCCACATTATCAGGATGATGTCGGTTAAATGTCCGCATTGTTACTCTCCCTGAGGCCCACTGATAAGCCCATACTTGTAGTGTGAAGGATGTCTAGGCCCATCTTAGTTATGTACAGGGCCCATCACCACATAACATGTTCAGTATAGATCCATGATTCATGATCGTATGTATCATATGTATGCCTGATATGAGGAGTGACTGATAATAGCATGTGCCTTCGGGCAGATTATTTATGAGCTCCCTGATAGGCAGAGTTGCCCTGCATGAGCGCATGGTACGCGCAGGATTGTTACATGTCTGGTAGAGTGATTCATGCACTTGCACTTATGTGATTATGATTATTATATACCCTAGCGACATCAGGGCCATAGCCTCTACAGACACATCGTGGGTGGCTGGATTGGATACCAAAAATATTTGGTTCTAGCATACGGGCACATAGATGTCCCTGAGTGAAAATCTCTTAACCCGATGGTACCAGAGGATGACTCCAACATCGAGACTGAGTGAATATATGAGCGCACGAGGGTTGAATACCAGGAGGCCGCATCTCCCACTGTGTCGTGGTCGGTTGGAAAGGGGTGTGGCCTTACTCGCCCTAGGGTAGGGGGCAATACTAGGCTGAGTTTAACCAGTTCGTCAATGGGTCCGTTATCATCATGCCGGATAGGTATTGGCAGACTATTGGATAGGCAGATAGTGAGGTTTCTTATGCTCACTTGGACTGTGTGGCTTGGGGAGCAGCAATGCCATTTGGAGTGTAATAAACCCCGATGATAATTCAGAATGAGAACTATGGTGATATATGATGAGGATTGGCATGATTGAGCTGCATCTCACATCACATGGCCTGGATATGGCCGATAACATTCATATCTTGCACCGCATAGCCTTAGTACGACTGATTGCATTCATGTATTCATCAGCATGATTTCGCATTTCTTTGACCTTGCATTCTGAGCACGCTTATTTGCGCATACACTCACACCACCCTCTAAGCTTTCTATAAGCTTATGCAAGATTGATGCGTAAGGGTGATGTCGGGACACAGCCTTAGTCTCGCTGCAGTTGGAGTGTGCAGTCGAGCTTTTGGAGTTTTTGTTACTTTTTGTATACAGTATTTCCCTTTTCATACACCTTGTACTCAAAGTTTTTGATCATAGTGAATTTTGTGATGGTGTTCTTGTGGTTATTGTTTGTGGGTTATGCTTATGGTTATGCTCATTACGAATCAAATCATGTTTGAAATCCTCTTTGTAGTATCCTAGGATCGGAACCGGGTATATGGGTGCCTGGAGCTGAGAATGGGGTACTACGGAGGCTATCAGCGCCGAATTCGGCAATCAAAAATTTTGTGGGCCTGGTTTCTGAGTTTGGGGCGTGACACTAGTTGAAGCTCTCAGACTGGCCCTTGATTAGCTCCCATCCGGCCTCGAGGACTAACCGAAGTTGGGCCGTGAATGGGTCCCAAACCAGACCTCTATCTAGCTGCAACAAGGCCTGAAAATAGCTTCAAACGGCATACAGGAGAAGAGCCTGTTTTCACGTTGAGCGCTGGTGGGCTGCACCAGTCTTGGGCCCTGCACAAATGCAAGTGGGCCTCACCCAACGTTAGTGGGCTGCCCTGACTGTGAGCCCTGCATCGACTGTGGGCCCCACCAAATGCAGGTGGGTTGCTCTAATGTCAGGCCACCATGGGCCATTTGAGTTTGGACCATCCATCAGGGACATTGGGTCCAGATAAAGGCCCTGGGCTGGACGTCCCTCAGTGACGTCCAGTGCTGGGCATTAGCAGCTAAAAGAAGCTATAGTATTATAATATAATATATATATACACACACACACACACACATATACACATATAAGACCTCATACGTGTGATGTGCCACAAGTGGTGGGCCTCACGTGGGACCCACTTTTTTAAAAGTATTTCCTATCCTCACCATCCAGATTTTTTTAATGATGGGTACTCACCATGGAGTGTGTTTTGTCCTAGCCATCCACTCTGTGGATGGTGGGCCAACATGTCATTGAGACAACGACAGTTACTGCATCCACTCTATGGGTCCCACACACCGCATATGTTCATCTACGTTGTCCAAAAGGCGGGACGCACCCTGCTGCATCAGTGATGGGTCTCATACAGGGATCATCTAGGCCATCCATCGACTGACGACCAGACCTGGACGTTGAAGCCAAATATATTAGTGTGTATATATATATATATATATATATATATATATATATATATATATATATATATATATATATATATATATATATATATATATATATATATACATACATACATACATAAATATGTACCATGCAGCTGATGGACGTGCTCCATCTAGGCCGTCTATCCATTTGTCGAGCCCGTCCATTGGATGGTGGGCCACGTATATGGACCCCTCCAGGATATAAGTATTTTATCTGCACGGTCTGTGCAGTGGATCCCACCATAGTAAAGGTGTTTTCTGCACCGTTTATCCTGACTTGATGTAAATATTTTATTTACACCATGGCCCGATTTTGGACGGTTGAATGTAGCAAAAGTGGGCGTTGATCGGGCCTAGTTTACACTGAAATAGGAGCACTCTACATTTTTCCTGGTGATGATTTTCTTCCCCTTAAGCTTTCGATCCCTAACTAGACCAGAAATAGTAGTTTTATCAGCATAAATGACTAGTTAGACTAATGGTAAATTGTGTGAAGTAGACTGCATTAATGATGATGATCATACTTGCTATTATCTAGATTCTTGATTTCTCTAGACTACCTAAGTAAATAATCTAAGTCATTCATGTTATGTACCTTACGTTATTTTAGTTAGTGTGTATTGATTGAAACATATGTATTGTTCCTCATTCCTTTTTCATATTATGATCTATGTTGTTATAACACGCATTTTGCAGAATCTCTCCATGGGAAGTCTTAGTAAAGGATAGTCCATGCTTGGGGTGTAACTAGACTAGTCATGACATAAGTAGGCCCCCGACATGGAGGTTTTGGTCGTGGTGTTTGACCATAGGGTTTTCCATCCATGTGTGGTTTCACCTAACTGACTTGGGATAAACTTCACAACCTTTCTAAATACCACTGTTTACTCGTCTTTAACCATCCATGCCATCATGTTTTAATCGCCACATTTAGTAATTTCAATATTTCATTTCCAGTCAGCATTGGTAGTGGCCCATTTAAGTTGAATTGATTGACCACATGTTGGTGGGTTATATACACACCCTAAGACGGTAGCCTCATGGGCCGGGGATGGTAGTCATGGGATACTATGCCCGAGCCGTCGGCCTACACTGGGCCATATGCTCCTCGTAGTGACCGTGAGATTATTTAAGATGGCTGAGTGTAATTAGATTAACAATGGACTGGCTAATCATGTTTACATGGCACAGACTAGTATCTATTGCTATCGTACGTGATGTGCATATTATTCCAACTAGATGATGTTTCCCAGGTTCAATGATTGCATGAGTGACGAGCCCACTGTCTGCACGAATGAGCATCCCCGGGGCGTTGATTGCATTCCATACATCCATGCACTTAATAAGACTGCATCTACTATGTTTTGGATTACTTGTATATTTTTATGTTATTCCTTGTTTAGGGCGGCGGTGTGTAATCTTGAAGTGAGATCACACTGAGCTAGTCACTCATTCATCAATGTTCAACTATACAGAGGACATAGGTATAGGAGCTGATGAGTATGCTGCAGACCTGGAGGGCATGACCGTCAAGAAGGAACTATATGATGAGGATCCGTAGCAGGAGGCGGTCACCTACTTTGGCCTGAATCAGTAGATTAGCCCTTTATTTTATTTTCGTACATTTGGGATTTTAGAAACTTGAGGTTTTGTAATCGGCCCCCAGCTAAGTGGCTAGAATATTGCTCGTTTGTTGGTTCAGATATATATTATGTCCCTTTTTCCCACTATCTACACTTTGATTTACTCATTGATTTACCATTACCTTTAGCTAACTCTTAGGTTCTTAGAATTCGAGTTGTGTACTTTAGTTCTGAAAACTGGGGCGTTACAAGTTGGTATCAAAGCAGAGTATGAGACAGCCTGGCTATGGGACCAACATACAAACCTTAAGAGATTAACTTAGGCAAAACTTAGAAACTTTTCCTTAGAAGAATAACTAGGATGAATGAACACAGAAACAAGAACACTTAGGCCCCTTAGGCATTAACAATAATGAATATTCAAGCTTATGAAGAGATCCCAACTAGTTATGTATCATGTTGTTGTTACATGGTGGTGGCCATTTGCACAAAGGCTGTAAAAGTCGCCGCCTCTATTGGTGACTCCGCTTGTGCATCTGTCGAAGGCGTCTGCCTCTCAAAGTATTGTGAGGGCAGTCCTGACGGGATGACTTGAGAGGAAGGAGAATCCCCTACTGCTTTTGACCTTGTATCCACGTTCGCCACTCCAGGCAAGAGACCTGGTGTGTAGACAGGGCTATGCTCTCGCTGGCGCTCTGTCGATGGTTTGGGGTGGACGTTAACCGTGTTGGTCTGACGTGACTGTGTCATAGGTGGCATAGCTTCCTGCAACATTAGATTTTCATGGTTCGAGAATAGAAGGGAGGAGAACGGCTCTTAGCCGGTATGAAGCATTATAAGGTGAGAACTTTACAATTTGCATGGCGAGGGAGTTCATCCTTCAGTTAGCACTTTTGGTTTGGATTTTATAAGGGAGCTAGGGTTTTTGTCTCTAAATTTGTTATTTCCTAAGGGATCCTAGGTGATTTATATACTAAGTCCTTCTTGTTTACGCGACAGAGCAGGATTTCATGGACGAGGAGTTCTCCTACTGTCAGCTTTCTGGCAGCTCTATGTAGACCTTGAGCTGATTTATCGGGACGCCGGGATACTGGGATACTTGTCTAGTTGGACATCTTACATTTCCCCATTTTGTCTATTTTGAAACAAATCTTGTATATATTAAACCCTATTACATTACCATACTATGGAGGTTGTGAACGGCTTACTTATATATTTTAATACATGTACTTCAGACTTCCGTTTGCTTAATTACATTATCTTTGGAGTATGATCAGACTAAGGCAAACACCTCCCGCTCAGTCTATCCCTGCAGGAAGACCCAAACCACTGATCACACGAGTTCCGCCCTTGTCCTCCGGCAGAGGTTGCGGCTACTGTGGTAAAATAAACCACATTACCCGTAACTTTTTTCAGAGGATGCAAGACCAGGGCATTCCACTCCCGGTGAATCGACCACAGTAAAACCAAGCGGTATGAGGCTCTCTATGCAGATAGGGCATAGGTCAGAACGATGATAGCCCTCTCACACGTGTGAATGTGCCATGTCAGCACCGCGATCCCCTTTGTGCGGACTTTGTTGTCCTCTCCTCCTTTGGGCGGATTCCCTTGTGTGGACACCTTTGTGCGCAAATCTGTTTCTCAACGTTAAATTCTGCTCAACAGGTAATTTCTGCACAAAGGCTGATTTCAGTTGATTTCTGCACTACAGCTCCTATTTTCTTCTCTCTTTCTCTCTTCTTTTTTTATGCCTCAACAGATGCCCCCTTGATCCTGCATTCTTTTATGCCTATAAAATAATGTAGGATCAGTACTAATAATAGGAAAATTAATTCTATTGTGCACAACCCCTAGAATACAATTACTCTTTAGATTGTGCGCACACATCGGTTTGCGCACAATAGCTCATTCTTGTCCTATAAATACAAGACTTTGCCTTTTTCAATCCATTCTCCTCTGCTGATCACTGTTCAAATTATTTTCTCAACCAGACCATTGTGCGCTAACCCTGTTGTAAACCACACAATACCTTTCCCGCACAACAGCCTTTCCCGCACAACAGCTTTTCTCACAACAGTCTTCCACACTAGGATAGGTAACTTTTGCATGCAACAACCGTCAAATAATAACCTTATCAGTCCGTTCACTAAGTTATTTGCACAAAGACGAGCGCACAAAAGCTCTATCTGTCTGCGAACAAAGATGGGCACACAATAACCTTATCTTGTTGCACACAAAGATTGGCACACAATAGCTCTATCTTGCCTACGCACCAAGATGGGTGCACAACAGCTCCATGTTTCATCTTCAATTTTCTAACTTTAACAAATATCTCTTTAGCTCTGATTTTTCTGCTAACTCCCCGTGTAGGTCATGATGGCTGGCTCATCAAAGAGACCTTATACTTCTATAAACATTGCAGGACCCTCCAATCCTCAGCAAAGTGAATCCTATACTCACAAAAGGCATAGGTTTGAAGATTATTCTGTCTTTTTCAAGGAACCCTCCCCTTTTATCATCAATTTCATTAATTGTATTCAGTGTCTATCCGACCACATTCGAATGGCTGTTCTAATGTGAGAAATAGAGGGACAAGAGTCAAACTGGGAAAATTGGCTGAAATCCATAGCCAACCTTCGAAAAAATGTCACCTAATTATCTGCCGCCGAGACTTCACCTGTTGTAGCCTTTACTAAAACGAAAAAAGGAAAAAGCAAAGATGAAATTTTCCAAGAGAAAATCTGAGAACATAATCAAAGGCGCTTCCAGAACGTCTGGGATTCGATCAAATCTTATCCAGAATCGATTAAATTCCGCAATCCTTATAAGGACGAAACCATCACCATTCATTTGCTCCTTCACCATCACCGCTCCATAATGTAGAGTCAACCGACTGACTTCATGACACAAAACAGACTTCTGTACGTTTTAAACTGGGTAATAAAGGAGCCAAAACTTCTTGAAGGCTACCTGACGGAGAAAGAAATGGTCCAGAAAACTAGGAAAATAGCATATATGCGCTTCCTCATGCCACGCTTCGATCCTCACGACTTATACCCCACCCATTTTTTCAAAACAATTCAACAACGCTTCCGCCATCATGCTCTTTGTAGGGCAAGGAAGAGTTCAGAACCCGAGGTCTCTAGACAGATCGTCCATACTACAGTGCATGGACGAAAGCAATCTTGAAGAAATGTGAAAATGCCCTTGTTGCAACCAAAGTCTACCATGTTATTGAAGCTACTTCTGAATATTTTCACAAGGACACAATAATCTACAAGGGTTTTCTGAAGTATTGGTCCTCTACCACAAATTTCTTCCATCTCCCTGTTGGAGAAGTAAGCCTCAGTTTATGAGATCTATCCAGAATGGCTGGCTGTAACACCCCATACTTTTAGTACTCAGGTGTTAGGATGTAAACCTAATCTAGTATAAACACCAATCAAGCCGTTTGTTTATAAAATAGATTATCAAGTCATCAGAGAAGCTCAATTTTGGATTTTAATAATAAAGATGGTAACAATAATAATAAATAAATAAATAAACAAAAAAAGGGGACTAGTAAATAACAATGCATAGGTAATTATAATAATAATTAAACATTTAATAACATAGAGTCATGAGAAGGAAAAACCCTAACCTATATAGTGGGACCCATGTCATGAATTAAAATTTCATGCATATGTCAAAGAGAAAAAATAATAATAATGATAATAATAAATAATAATATTAAAAATATTATAACATGATATTTAATAATATAAAAACATAATAGATCACATATCCATGATCTAGCCTTTGATTTGTAGCTTAAACGGCACCTTAGGCCCTTTTAACCGCTGACGTTCAATTTTGTAATGATCCGACCAGTAGATTAATAGAAATCCACCATTAGGACTAGAAACTAGTTCATATGGCCCGCCTAAGTTTTAGATCAGCTTAGTCTTTGGTCAAAGACATTCATTTGAGCCTCCCAGGCAAATGAACGGAGTGGATTTATCACAATCATCACGGTGGACCCCATAGAAACATTGCGTGTGCACCTTGGGTGGTGCACTCACCGTGTACAGGCCTTGGGAGACTGGTCAGCATGAGCTGACCCGTGCCTACCCAAAAATGGGAGATTTCTCTCTCCCTATTTTCGACAGCAGACAGGCTACTGTCAGAGAACCTTGATAGGTGGCCCACCATCCGGCCCTGTTGGGACAATCCAAACCGTCCATCGTGTGCATGACTTAAGGCTGACCAAAACCCTAACCTTTTCACACGATGATGGGCACGTATGTTTGCACAACTATCGGCGCAAGAGGGTCCCAGAAACATAAAGTTTCTAAAAATGGAAATTGTCTGCGCACCAGCAGGGCGATCCGCGTGAGTCTCTCTCCCTACATCTTAGTCGTCCATCCCGGCGTTATCACAACCCTCCATCTGATGCAGGCAGTTTAGGTTTTCCCTTCCATAGAGAAACAAAAACCATCTTTTGGTTTGGTTTCTACCCACCGTTTGGGGAAGCCGTTTCTACTAGATCGAATCTGGTTCGTCTATTCCATATCTAACGACTCTAAAGGAGTTTAGGGCATGATAAAAGGTAGTAAGATCTAATAGCAATGGGCCTTTCTTTGGTTATTGCAGCCGCTTGAGAAAAATCCATCATTTCCTTCCGTTAGCAAACCTACCAACCAAAGCTTCTCCAAGCTTTGAAAGAGCTTATCTAGAAACTTTCCAGGACCCATAGGAATCAGTTGTAGGGAGCGGATTGAAGGTGGAAGCCTCCATTCAAGATCTACCATTGCAGCTTGGGCATCTTCCCCATTCGAGCAACATTGAGTCACGGTCCTAGTTCAGCCAATTCATGCCTTGCTGAGTTGTCAGCAAAGGAGGGAAGAAAAGAGAAATAAACAAAACAGAAGGAGAAGGAAGAAAGAAAGAAATAAAGAGAAACAGAGAAAGGAAGAAGAGAATCCGAAAGTGGGGCGAGCAACTGCTGTTGTGCGGCATTATCTCGGCTCGATCTAAGTCGCCGACTTGGTCCTTCTGTTACTGGCCAGAGAAGGAGAGTAGAGGGAGAAGAGGAAATAAATGATGAAGAGAAGGAAGAAGAAGTAGAGTAGGTGAGGCTATTGCACTGCACCCAGTTGTTGGTTACCTCACTGCACCGACCCGACCGAGTTCAGTTTGGGTTGGTGTTCTTGCTAACCAGAGAAAGGAAAAGAAGAAAAAAAGAGAGGAGATGGAGTCAACTTGGTTCCAACCAAGTTAACTCACTGAGTCGAGGGCTGGCCCGAACCCCCAACCATTTTGGGACCTTTCTGAGTCCAGCAAGCTTGCTAGATGACTCATTTTGAAAGGAAAATAAATTGGAAGAAGAAGAATGTTGATGGGAGGAGGAAATGAACCGAGTTAAGTCAGATGCCGAGCATTAATTCAAGTCGAATAAACCATAGGTGCGCTTTCTCTCAAACATTGCATTGGTATTCTAATTAGAACCTTAGTAGACTACTTATGCTATAACTATCTATTATAAAGAAAGATTTTAATTATCAAATAATAGTATTTTGTCTAACTCTCTTATATATCATCCTTAATAGTAGATCTTAATATTTATTTCATCATTAGTGTTACTATAATTATTATAATTATTAAAGGTGGTCAACCATTGGTAGGTTAATTTTGTTAGTATGAGTTATTATAAATGTTAGATGTTAACATTTATTCTGATACCCTTATCCTATCATTAGTAGGTTACTGATTATAAGATTAGTGTCATTAGTATTAGCAGGCAACTATTATTTACTTTTACTTCATTTAGATATTATAAATTAATTATATAAGTTAGATTTCAAACTCTAAATCAAAGTCTAAGATTAGATTAATGGATAAAGCCCTAAACTCTAGGATGAAGTCCTAATCCTATACTAAAACCCTAAAAGTAATCAAACCCTAGGTCGTATAAATCTTGACCATAGACACTTGGTAGAACATTGATCTCTTGTACGACTTTACAATTGATGGTGGGAATTAATTCTAAGGAAGCACGCACTTCTTATCAATGGTGCAGGTGGTTCAAATATAAGGTAAGGTGTAACACCCTGAAAATCGGGGGTCATGTATAAACCCAACTCCCGAGTTCCAGACCGTCACTTATGCAACAAAAATGATTATGATTCAATGTTGTCTAAGTTAAAGCATTCACATGAGTAAAAGTATACCAAAACTGCAATTCATACTCCAGATTCAGTGATAAAAGCAAGCGGAAGACTAAAAGATATACATATCACTGTATGGAAAACAAAATAGATCTCAACTGTCTCCAAAGTATGAATACATCTCTGAGTCTCATATACATGTAAGTAAACAGAATCAAAAGGTCAAAAATAGTCCCACTGAGAAGTCCCGCCAATCCAGGCCACCTAAGCAAAGCCGTCGTGGTACTGCATATATAAGAACTCGTCCTGGTCCTCATCATAGTCCAGCTCTGCCTCCTGAATCCCTGCCTCACCTACATCTAAGAAAGGGTCTGATGGGTGTTGCAAACACCATCCCGTAATGTGGGAGTGAGTAGCTAACTCAGTGGAATAATAGAGTAAAGATTAGCATGTTCTCAAATCAATCATGCGATAATAGTAAAGCAGTAAATCAAACATTCCTAATACTATTGTTAATGCAATATGACATGACATGATGGATGCCCTCACCGACATTCTCCCTCATAAGGCACCATCTGTGTTCGCGGCATGCTTGCGTACCTCTCAGTGCTCCACATCTTCCAGGCACATGCAATGTGATGGTGATATGATTACCGAGTTATTATTAGTCTATTCATACAACAGGATTGAGAAACTAAGGTACTTTGCTTATATCAATCCCAACACAGATCCTGTCTAGGGTTGTCAATCCTAGTAATCTCATATGATGTTATATTTGTAGGTCGCTGTAAGGGCTGTCAGGGCTGTTGCTCGCACTCATTGTACCGCTCCCCCATACCGTATCAATACAGGCCTACTAGTACTCTTGTCACTACGGAAGGGTCGTCGCCTCCCGTAGACTCAGAATACACTCGAGGTTACTACAAAGGGCTGTCAGGGCTGTTGCTCGCACTCGTTGCACCGCTCCCCCATCACCTTATCAATGTAGGCCGACAGCAAGAATATAGTATCTCATACCACCATAATTTGCTCACGAGTCTGGCTTGCTTACTGGTCACTACGGGGAGGTTTGTGGCCCCAGCGTAGGCCGACAGCTCAACCACGGTGTCCCATACCACCATGCCCGGCTCATGAGTCTTATGGATCAAGGTACCATGGTTAATAGGGATTATAGTGGTAAGTTCAGTACCCTAGGTTCAAGCAGTTATGACTCATACAAGGTGAACATACAATGGCCAGTCGGGTAACTTGAGGGGCTCGACTAGCATGAGCACATCTCAAGTCGAACGACATGAAGTGCATAAAACACCTCATGTGGCCTAACCACTGCCGCCAACTCCAAAACACGACTCGCCTTCATCGACGCGTCGTTCGTGGCAAAGATAAGCCAACCACAAATTTACTCAGTTGCCGACTGCCTGGACTAAGTATAGTCCCAAACATTTATGAATTCACATCAGCAATCATGTAATAGTAATGGAAATGAAATACAACAATGTGAGCATGTTAACACATGTTATAACATACAACTTAAGTAAATCATCTAACACATGCATTTCATACATATAATGAAATCATGCATATAGCCAACATGTAGGAAATCATTTACATCAGCATAGTATTTGAGAATTCAATCTCAAACTAATTCATAACACCATTTAATTCAATACATACTAATACAAACATTTATACAAACACTTAGTCTACACACTTAAGTCTACATATAGTATGTCGACTCAAAGTGCGCATTTGGACGAATCTCTTCGCCAAAATGATTATGCAGGCATTCCTAATATCTTAATGCGACAAGAAGCCATGTTAATCATATCAGCAAAATATGGATGAAAACAGTATTTCCTACAAATGACTAAAATGCCCTAAATCTCATATTTTTCGTCTGCTTACGAAACAAGAAAAGACAGCATGTTGTACATGTCAAACGGTGTTGCCGTCGATAATCTACTATTAAACGACATTGAAAGCGTTGAAAACAGTCAATCAAAGTGTCTAAAATCCGCACCTTTTCCTTAGAGGTGAACCGATTCGAACGGAGCGTATACGCTTCGTCTACGGCGAACCGGGAACCTAATACACAAGATCTATAAGCTACCATGCTAAGGAACATAAGGAACCTTAAATCAGCGAGTATTTGGGGTATTTTCTTACCTAGAAACGCAGTGAAATCGCTGAGAAAGTGATTGAGGCGCGTTGATTAAGCATGTGTAACCGGTAGTGCAAGCAGCAGGAAATTCTCTCACACTCTCTCTCACAATCTCTCACCTTTTCTCTCACACCAGCTAGGGTTTCTAGTAAATTCGGATGGGTGAGAGAAGTGAGGGTTTAAGCCCCTTTTATAACCTAAAACATGTCCAAAATAGGCTTGGGAACAATGTTCACTTGATGCCTAACCAAATCAGGGCTGTTTCGGTCCAAAAAGACATTTCTTGAGGTCCCCTGGCCGAACGGGATCGGACTTAAGTTCATGCACGTCGGATGTCGCTCAAATCCCATTTTCAGACCAATAGTGTTTGTAGATCGCACGTGGCGGTCCAGTTTCAGTTCAGCGGTCACCGCACGTAGATCAGTTTCAGTTCAGCGGTCAGCTTGAAATAGAAATTTTTCCTGATCCAAGGGTGTAATTTGGCTGAATTCTGACGGTCAGAACGCTTAATAATAACGCGCCAAGTCGTGTGCCAGATTTGAATTTCAAATTCCAAATCTAACCATATTCTCACTCTCTTCACTCCAAGCTCAATGAAATAGCCTCTGAATGTCGGTTGAACTTGATTTTTGAAATGATTGTCAAGTCCAGCTAGGGGTTCTAACGGTCTAAGATTATAGGTATCGGACTTTCGACGCGTGGTCTAGATCCAATACGAAGTTTCAAAGAGGTCCTGAGAACAAACCGGTTTAGAGTTTGATCCTAGGTTTTAGAGTATTATAGCGTCATTGGTTCTACTCGCTTTGGGTCTTGTAGAACGTATTTAAAGTGATCAGGGACTATTTCCCAGCTACTCTAGCGTTGCGCTGGCTAACTTACATTTATTTTTCAAAGAAACTAATCCTACGCGATTTCTGGTCGAGTTGGTACTCGATTCCAAATACGAATTTTTCCAGGGCGTTATAATCTACCCCCCTTAACAAAAAAATTTTATCCTCAAAATTTGTACATTTTCGTACTCCTTAAGAAGCTGTAGGTAGTTCTTTCTAATCTCGGCTTCTGTCTCCCAGGTAGCTTCTTCCTTAGAGTGATGCGTCCACAATACCTTCACAAGGGGAATCACCTTGTTATGCAGTACCTGCTCCTTCCTGTCTAGGATACACGTCGGTCGCAGGATATATGTAACATCCTCTCCTAACTGCACCTGCTCCCATCTGATGATATGGGAAGGATCAGAAACGTATTTCTTCAGCATAGAAACATGAAATACGTTGTGAACGCTCGCGAGAGGCGTGGGTAAAGCCAAACGGTATGCCACTGCTCCCACACGATCGAGGATCTGGAATGAGCCAATGAATCGTGGTGCTAGCTTCCCCTTCTTCCCGAACCGAAGGACTCCCTTCATAGGAAAAACTCGTAAAAATACATGATCCCCAACTGTGAACTCTAGCGGCCGCCGTTTCGTATCGGGATAACTCTTGTCTGCTTTGCGCTGTGAGAAGCCGACGTCTAATAATATCAATGTTCTCCGACGTCGCCTGGACTAACTTTGGGCCAATCAATCTGCGCTCACCGACCTCTGCCTAGCAATGCGGTGCTCGACAAGGTCGCCCATACAGCGCCTCGTAAGGTGCCATACCGATACTCGCCTGGAAATTGTTGTTGTATGCGAACTCCGCATATGCAAGACAGTCATCCCAACTATCATTGAAGTCCAATGCGCAAGATCGCAACATGTCCTCTAAGATCTGGTTCACCCGCTCTGTCTGTCCGTCTGTCTGTGGGTGGAAAGAAGTACCGAACTTCAACTTCACACCCATAGCCTCCTGAATGCGAGTCCAGAAAATAGAAGTGAACCGCGTGTCTCTGTCCGACACGATCTCTAACGGAACTCCATGCAGACGCACGATCTCTCTGATGTATAGTCTAGCCAGCTTGTCTACAGAGTTCGTAACTCTGATCGGTAGGAAGTGCGCCGACTTTGTCAGACGGTCGACGATCACCCATATGGAATCATGTCCCTTCCTCTTCTTCGGCAGCCCTGAAACGAAATCCATGAAAATGAAGTCCCACTTCCACTCTACGATCGGTATAGGCTGCAAGAGTCCAGGTGGTTGGCGATGCTCTTCCTTCACCTGCTGGAAAGTAAGACAACGGGACATGAACTCTGCTATGCGGGTCTTCATACCTTCCCACCAATAGGTTCTCTTCACGTCGCGATACACCTTCGTACTGCCTGGATGCATCGCGAGTCTGGTACAATGCGCAGCCTCGAGAATCTCTCGTCTCAAGTCAGGGATATCTGGGACGCATAGGCGGCCACGATAACGTAAGCCCCCATCCATGCCAACTCGCCACTCGGCGTCTGCATCATCACTGGCCTGCTCTCTAAGCTCAGTCAGATGCGCATCATCCCTCTGCGCCTCGATGACCCGGTCATCGATCTGAGATCGCACCTGCACATGTGCGATGAACTCATACGGCTCCTCTACAGTGAGTTTCTGCTCAAAGTCTCACAAAAACTCAACCATATCCCACTCAGTAACCATCAGCGGAGCCGCAAACTCTATCGCCTTCTTGCGGCTCAACGCGTCAGCCACAAGGTTCACCTTCCCAGGATGGTAAGAGACTTCGAACTTGAAGTCCTTCAAAGTCTCCATCCATCGCCGCTGCCTCATATTCAAGTCTCACTGTGTGAATATGTACTTGAGGCTCTTGTGGTCGCAAAAGAGCTCGAACTCCTCTCCGTAGAGGTAATGTCTCCAGAGTCTCAGTGCGAATATGACGGCTGCCAACTCCAGGTCGTGTGTAGGGTAATTCTCCTCGTACTTCCTTAATTGTCTCGAGGCATATGAAATTACCATGTCCTTCTGCATAAGGACACAACCCAGACCAACGCTAGACGCGTCAGTGTATATAGTGTATCTAACCCCTTGCTCTGGCAATACTAGCACAGGGGCGGACGTAAGTCTGTCCTTCAGCTCCTGAAAAGCTGATTCCACCTTGTCATTCCAGGTGAACTTCACGTCCTTCCGTGTCAACTGAGATAGAGGTCTCACGATCTTCGAGAAATCCCGAATGAAGCGTCGATAATAGCCAGCGAGACCCAAGAAACTCCTCATCTCAGTGACAGAACCAGGCTGCTCCCAGTCCTGAACTACAACTACTTTAGACAGGTCAACTGCCATCCCATCCTTGGACACCACGTGTCTCAGGAACTTCACTTCCTGCTTCCAGAAATCGCACTTCTTATACTGTGCGAACAACTGATGCTGTCTCAGAGTATCTAGGACCAAGCGCAAGTGCTCCTCATGCTCCTCTCGACTCCTGGAGTATATCAAAATGTCGTCAATGAACACAACGATGAATCGATAGAGGAAAGACTGAAATACCCGATTCATCAGATTCATGAACACGGCTGGTGCGTTCGTGAGACTGAACGATATCACAAGGAACTCGTAGTGGCCAAAGCTGGTCCTGAACGCTGTCTTCTGCACGTCCTCATCCCTGTCGCGCAACTGATGATATCCTGACTGAAGATCAACCTTCGAGAAGTACTGCGCTCCTCTCAGCTGATCAAACAAGTCATCGATCCTGGGTAAAGGGTACCTGTTCTTCACCGTGATCTGGTTCAGTTTGCGATAATCAATACACAATCGCATCGAACCATCCTTCTTCCTTACAAACAGGACTGGTGCTCCCCAAGGAGACACACTAGGTCGAATAAGGCCAAGCTCCAACAGACCATCAATCTGCGTCCTCAACTCCTCCATCTCACATGGTGTCATGCGATACGTCAACAGTGAGATGGGCGTGGAACCAGGTACCAGCTCGATAGTGAAATCAATCTCTCGCTGAGACAGCAAACCAAGGATCTTCCTGAATAGATCCCTAAAATCACAAACGACTGGCGTATGCTCAAGCATCGGGGCATCAGCATCCCGAAGTAAAGAAGCGTAGCTAAGTATGTGGAAGGGGAGATTTACCCGGACTGAAAATGTAAAAGGCGTGCCCTCTGGCTCGTACACCGTCACCATACGAGTCTCGCAGTCAATCTCGGCCCTCCCAGCAGTCAACCAGTCCATGCCAAGAATGACGTCTAGATAAACAAGAGAGGGGTGGAAGACAAGATCAAGAGCCATCATCCTGCCTCCCAGATCCACCAAGCAACCCTCACACATCAAGGTGGCATCAGAAAAATCCCCATGAGCTGAAAGGACTCGCACTCCATCCATACGAATGGTTGGCAGTCCAAGACGCCTGACTATGGAATGCGATATCAAAGAAAGTGTTGATCCAGTATCCACCATCACGAGAATAGGAATACCTCCGATGTGGGCAGTGACCTCAAAGGTCGTATGCTGAGAAGTCTCTGTCTCGACTGCCTCAGCTGTCAAGGCATGCACCCACGCCTGTTGTGGCCGGTTCGGCCGCTGTGCCACGGGCCGTAGAGGAGGCCTAAACTGAGATACCGGAGGTCTGAAGGAAGGGTGCGCAGGAGCCAACCGTAAAGGCGATGCTGATATAGCTTGTGAGCGTGTACGGTCGATCTTCTGTGACAGCGAGAACCCACTGTCCAGCATCCGAGTGAAACAACTCTGTGCTGAATGGTCCGCTCTCCCACAATAAGCACATGATAAATCGGGGCGACGCATCAGGGGTACTGGCGCTGTAGCCCTAGGAGGAGGGTCTACGCGAGGCCTCTTGCCTGCAAAGGGCCTGTCCTACAACTCTGGTAGTGGCCTAAGAGCAATAGGGCCACGAGATCGCGTAAGTAGATCCACATCCTGCTCTGCCCGCATGGACATGTGAACTAGCTTTGCATAGGAGGGGATGCTCACGCAACACATCTTCGATCGAATATCCAGTCACAAACCCTCAGAAAAGTGCCGTATGCGCATCTGCTCATCTGCCAGTATAGTCAGGATGTATCTGCCCAACTTAGTGAAATGATGCTCATACTCAGTCACCGTCATGCCTCCCTGTCTGAGGTGCAGAAACTTGTTCTCCCAGTCATGCCTATATGTCTGGGGATAGTATTTCTCGTGGAAGCGGAACTCGAACGCTGCCCAAGTCCAAATGTAATCAGCGGCAATGGTCCCCAACACACTGTCCCACCATAAGCTGGCCTCCCGCTCGAATAAGAACGTAGCCAACTCAACCTGCTCAGTCTCTGAGCAATGCAGCATCCGTAGTATCTTCGACACACGGTCGAGCCAATACTCGGCCTCCTCGGGTCTATGAGAACCCGTAAAAGTGGGAGGCCGTAAGCATTGAAATCACTCTAGCAAGCTCCATGTGTCAGCGGCATTCCCCGCAGGGTAAGCAGGTGGTGCAGGATGAGCCATGCCCTCATCCTGAGCATATGTATAGGCATCCTCAGCTGGATGCGCAGGTGGTGCAGGTGGAGTCACACTCCCACCCTGGACTAGAGCCTCCACTAAAGTAGTCAGGAGCTGCTACTGCTGCTGCATCATGGCCAGAAGTACATGGGAACCAAGACAGTTAAAGCTACAACAGCAACATAAGTAAACCACTAGCCTTAATAGGCTTACACAACATAAAGCAGGAAATGACTAACTACTAACGACAAAAACTAAAATCTCATCGCTAGTCTAAGTCGAGTGATGGAGGAGGAGCACCCTTATCCTGCAAGCAGCACAGGATTGCCTTCAAGGTGTGAGTCACCTTGCCGAATTTTCTCTTCATAACGGCCTTGGTATCCTCAACCTCAGCCCAAAGTTCCTGAACTTCCCTTCGCAAGGTGACCTGACTCTCCTCAATTTGGGTGATGTGAGCATCACGAGTAGCCTGAGTAGAAGGAGGAGGGCTCTCATCAGTATCCTGAGCCTCCTCTTCTACCTCTTCCTAAACTTCTTCCTCTACTTTCACTCCAGGTTCTCCTTCACTTGGATACTCTTCGTCATCAAAATCGCCCTCGCTATCCTCATCAAGCTGAGTCTCACGGTACTGAGACCCGATCTTCATCTTGACCATGGTAGACTCATCAATGCAGTGAATCGGAACTGGCAACTCCGGCCCAAGTCTGTAAGCAAACTCAAGCGCGATCTTGCATATAAGATGGCCAAAAGGAAGCGACTCAGACGTTCTTCTTGATTTCGCTATGAGGATAATCTGTCGCAACATGAAAGTTGCCATACAAACATTTTCTCCCTGGGCCACCTGATACAAGAAATCAACCATAAGGCGCGTACATTCAATACGATTTGTCGACCTGGGATACACGTTGAATGTGCAAATGTGGTGCAGCAGACGCAAATCACCAGACATATGAGACTCCTTGAGGCTATTGTTAGGCTGCCATGGAACCAGACTACCACATAGAAACCTGGTACGGTGATCTCGCTCACGCCTACTCCTCAAATTCTTTACACTGGGATGAACATCACCAAGGGGCACGTTCAGAAGTCACGCTATCAACCAAACATCGACTGTAGCCATCCGGTCTCTACCAAAGGGAATCTTGAACTGCAATGGCTCCAATGTAGGACTCTGGATACGAGCGTAGAAGGCACGAACGGTGCTCACATTAGTACGAGAACGGGGCTTCAAAGGGCGGACCCCAATGTGCAGCTTCAATGCGCTCGAATAATAGGAATTCGTCGAAGAGTCGCCCTTCCACGTCCGCCTCAAACAACACCTTATGGTCAATATATTCACCGTGAGGCATCTCTGCTAATATCACTTGCCCAATTTGAGCATGGGGATCCAAATCCCGCTTTGTATGAAACTCCTGGGCTGTGCTTGGACTTGCGACGGTGCTTGAGCTAGCGGCGCCACCCCTAGGTCTTCTGGATTGTGCAGGGTGAGTAGGCCCAACCTCATCCACTGCGGTCTTTCTCTTTCCCATCAAAGAGAGGATGGTGGAGAAGGAGAAAAAACCCAAAATGGCTTCAACAATAGCCATGGAAAGTGAGGGAAATGGGGAGATATGGCTACCCAAACGGACAGAATGAAATCTAGACGTTGTAAAGCGATGCTTCAAGCTCCCTAAGGCTGGATTTTTAAAAAGAAAAGAGAAGGAAAAAGGGGAATGGAGCTCCACCTGATTTCAGCCACAAATGGGGGTTGTAGGAGCTCCAACGGATGAGATTTGCAAGAGGAGGAGTTGCAAACTGTAATGGAGTGATGGAATGGATTCGGTTTCAGTAAGAAATGGGTTTAGGAGGGATTTGGAGTAGCGATTTGAGAAGAGGCAGCAAGAAAAATGTGAAATGAGCTTGGGAGGGGGCTGTTTGTGAAGGAGGTACCCCTTTTAGGGGTTTTTGACGGACGGACCACACATGGGAGGGATGCCCTACCTAAAAGAGATCGTGCGCCCGAGTTTTAATGCAAGTGGGGCCCACTCATAGGCGATGCATCGCCGGATCGGCGATGGCATCGCCGGCCGGTCACCACTCTGGCTGGTGGGACCACATGGGTTGGGTCCCCCCTGCCTCATGGACCTCAAATATGTATGGGCCCCACCTTAGTTCATTCTATATTGGCCTAGGGAGGCCCAAACTTCTATTTGGGGCTTTCTGAGGCTAATATGTAAATCTGAATACATTCCTCTATTATGTAGCATATGATTTTGGGGTAGAAGGAGATAATACATTCATCTAGCCCATTAGTTTCTAAAATTTATGAATTTAGAATGGCCAACTGGCCAGTTTTCATGAAATTTTACTATTCACTATAAAATTTTGTCGAAGTATGATTTCATATCATTTTCACATTAGGATCAATGCCTAACATAAAAACTCAGAGAAATAATTGAAGAATGAAATGGTGAGAGGAAGAATTTTAAAGAAATTAGGTGAAACGGAATTTTTAAGCCCTAGTAATTGAATGTAAGGGTTGTGGTTGCCCCACAGCCCAAGGATTTACATTTATGATTTTAGAACCGTCCAAAGAATGTCTCAACCCACCTACTTACAACTTAGGAGCTACTCAGGTCACTTCACGCGACCCTAGATTCGTTACGGACTCGATCAAGCGATCGATACGAGTAGACTTCGCCTATTGGCGAAACTACGATCCTATAAGTGTTTCTAGACCTTTCTCGCATCCACCTAAGTTAAAGGAAGCGATAGTGAACGTCGCATGACCATAACCCAAGCCTGGTATAATCTTATTCATGCTCTGATACCAACTTGTAACACCCTGAAAATCGGGGGTCGTGTATAAACCCAACTCCCGAGTTCCAGACCGTCACTTATGCAACAAAAATGATTATGATTCAATGTTGTCTGAGTTAAAGTATTCGCATGAGTAAAATTATACCAAAACTGTAATTCATACTCCAGATTCAGTGATAAAAGCAAGCGGAAGACTAAAAGATATACATATCACTGTATGGAAAATAAAATAGATCTCAACTATCTCCAAAGTATGAATACATCTTTGAGTCTCATATACATGTAAATAGCAGAGTTAAAAGGTCAAAAATAGTCCCACTGACAAGTCCCGCCAATCCAAGCCACCTAAGCAAAGCCGTCGTGGTACCTAAGCAAAGCCGTCGTGTTACAAACACCATCCCGTAATGTGGGAGTGAGTAGCTAACTCAGTGGAATAAGAGAGCAAAGATTAGCATGTTCTCAAATCAATCATGCGATAATAGTAAAGCAGTAAATCAAACATTCCTAATACTATTGTTAATGCAATATGACATGACATGATGGATGCCCTCACCGACATTCTCCCTCATACAGCACCATCTGCGTCCGCGACATGCTTGCGTACCGCTCAGTGCTCCACATCTTCCAGGCACATGCAATGTGATGGTGATATGATTACCGAGTTATTATTAGTCCATTCATACAACAGGATTAGGAAACTAAGGTACTTTGCTTATTTCAATCCCAACACAGATCCTGTCTAGGGTCGTCAATCCTAGTAATCTCATATGATGTTATATTTGTAGGTCACTGCAAGGGCTGTTGCTCGCACTCGTTGCACCGCTCCCCTATCACCGTATCAATACAGGCCTACTTGTACTCTTGTCGCTACGGAAGGGTCGTCGCCTCCTGTAGACTCAGAATATACTCGAGGTTACTACAAAGGGCTGTCAGGGCTGTTGCTCGCACTCATTGGACCGCTCCCCCATCACCTTATCAATGTAGGCCGACAGCAAGAATATAGTGTCCCATACCACCATAATCTGCTCACGAGTCTGGGTTGCTCACTGGTCACTACGGGGAGGTTTGTGGCCCCAGCGTAGGCCAACAACTCGACCACGGTGTCCCATACCACCATGCCCGACTCATGAGTCTTTATGGATCAAGGTACCATGGTTAATAGGGTTTACAGTGGTAAGTTCAGTACCCTAGGTTCAAGCAGTTATGACTCATACAAGGTGAATATACAATGGCCAGTCGGGTTACTTGATGGACTCGACTAGCACGAGCGCATCTCAAGTCAAACGACATGAAGTGCATAAAACACCTCATGTGGCCTAACCACTGCCGCCAACTCCAAAACACGACTCGCGTTCATCGACGCGTCGTTCGTGGTAAAGATAAGCCAACCACGAATTTACTCGGTTGCCGACTGTCTGGACTAGGTATAGTCCCAAACATTTATGAATTCACATCAGCAATCATGTAAGAGTAATGAAAATGAAATACAACAATGTGAGCATGTTAACACATGTTATAACATACAACTTAAGTAAATCATCTAACACATGCATTTCATACATATAATGAAATCATGCATATAGCCAACATGTAGGAAATCATTTACATCAGCATAGTATTTGAGAATTCAATCTCAAACTAATTCATAACACCATTTAATTCAATACATACTAATACAAACATTTATACAAACACTTAGTCTACACACTTAAGTCTACATATAGTATGTCGACTCAAAGTGCGCATTTGGGCGAATCTCTTCGCCAAAATGATTATGCAGGCATTCCTAATATCCTAATATGACAAGAAGCCATGTCAATCATATCAGCAAAATATGGATGAAAATAGTATTTCCTACAAATGACTAAAATGCCCTAAATCTCATATTTTTCGTCTGCTTACGAAACAGGAAACGGACAGCATGTTGTACATGTCAAATGGCATTGCCGTCGATAATCTACTATTAAATGACATTGAAAGCATTGAAAACAGTCAATCAAAGCGTCTAAAATCCGCACCTTTTCCTTAGAGGTGAACCGATTCGAACGGAGCGTATACGCTTCGTCTACGGCGAACCGGGAACCTAATACACAAGATCTATAAGCTACCATGCTAAGGAACCTTAAATCAGCGAGTATTTGGGGTATTTTCTTAACTAGAAACGCGGCGAAATCGCTGGAAAAGTGATTGAGGCGCGTTGCTTAAGCACGTGCAACCGGTAGTGCAAGCAGCAGGAAATTCTCTCACACTCTCTCTCACAATCTCTCACCTTTTCTCTCACACCAGCTAGGGTTTCTAGTAAATTCGGATGAGTGAGAGAAGTGAGGGTTCAAGCTCCTTTTATAACCTAAAACATGCCCAAAACAGGCTTGGAAACAATGTTCACTTGATGCCTAACCAAATCGGGGCTGTTTCGGTCCAAAAAGACATTTCTGGAGGTCCCCTGGCCGAACGTGATTGGACTTAAGTTCATGCACGTCGGATGTCGCTCATACCCATTTTCAGACCAGTAGTGTTCGTAGATCGCACGTGGCGGTCCAGTTTCACTTCAGCAGTCACCGCACGTAGATCAGGTCTACAAGTCTCATGATATGAAATAAAAAATTTTCCTGATCCAAGGGTGTAATTTGGCTGAATTCTGACGATCAGAATGCTTAATAATAATGCACCAAGTCGTGTGCCAGATTTGAATTTCAAATTCCAAATCTAACCCTATTCTCACTCTCTTCACTCCAGGCTCAATGAAATAGCCTCTGAATGTCGATTGAACTTGATTTTTGAAATGATTGTCAAGTCTAGCTAGGCAGTTCTAACGGTATAAGATTGTAGGTATCGGACTTTTGACGCGCGGTCTAGATCCAATATGAAGTTTCAAAGAGGTCCTAAGAACAAACCGGTTTAGAGTTTGATCCGAGGTTTTAGAGTATTATAGCGTCATTGGTTCTACTCACTTTGGGTCTTGTAGAATGTATTTAAAGTGATCAGGGACTATTTCCCAGCTACTCTAGCGTTGCATTAGCTAACTTACACTTATTTTCCTAAGGAATTAATCCTACGCGATTTCTGGTCAAGTTGGTACTCGAGTCCAAATACAAATTTTTCCAGGACGTTACATAAGGGCTCACCCTTTAATCTTGCCACTTAATTTCATCAATCTGGACAATGGAATAATTCCTCTAATTGAATTACTTACCTTACTATTGAATAAGCTAAATTGTTGTGTTAAATGGTAGACATCTCTCTTTAATTATAACATGCATAAATGATTTGGTGATAACATGCTATCTTTAATCGTACATTGTAAATTAACTGTATGTCTGTCGTTTGTGATCGAGTGATGTAATGAATGAGACCTGTCATGAACTCACCATCTTGCGGTCCATTTACATGTCTTGGACCGCATATTTACCCTACGTGGATACCCTACGTGGCTTGGATCATTTATTTGCCCTTCGTGGCTTTGATGGTGATATTTGCATATCTTATTGCTTCCTAGCCATCTTGCGGTGTTCAGGTGTATTGTGATTTTAGGGTGGAGCGGGTGTTCGCTTGGCAATTTCCTAGCTATCTTGCGGTGTTCACATACGATACAATTTTCAGGTGGTCTAGAGTTTATATGTTGGTTTTCTAGCCATCTTGTGATGTTTAGTCGAACCATGATTTTTTGAGTGGAGCTGGTGCTCGCTTAGCGATTTCCTAACCATCTTGTGGTGTTCACGTACGATTTAATTTTTGGGTGGTCTAGACTTTGTATGTTGTTCTCTCTTCATCTAGTGGTGTTCAGTCATACCATGATTTTCGGGTGGAGCGGATGTTCGCTTAGTGATTTCCTAGTCATCTTGCGGTGTTCACGTACAATATGATTTTCGGATGAAGTAGATGTCGGTATGTTGTTCTCTCTTCATCTTGTGGTGTTCAGTCGTACCATGATTTTTGGGTGGAGCGGTTGTTCGCTTAACGATTTCTTAGCCATCTTGCGGTGTTCACGTACGATTTAACTTTTGGGTGAAGTGGAGGTTTAAAGCTTGATTTTCTAACCATTTTATGGAGTTTGTAAGAATGATTATTTGATTATCTGGACATATTCCCTCGCATTGCGATTGTTATTGTATTTCACTTGTGATGAGCTTATGTTGATTGGCTTAATTTTTCAGTATGTGATCATAATTATGAATTTCCCTATTTATTATATTTATCCTCCTGACTTGTGATCTGTATTGGATTATGAATGATGAGTGTGTAATCTTGGAGGGTGCTCCTCACAGCGATAGCCATTGACGCTATCAAACCATAACAGTTGATGCTGGTGTAGAGTAAGCTAATGTTGTTCACAGGATTGCTACCGAATTTCACATCCCAAAATTGTTGTGATTTACTTTATTTCACATCTAATATTATTTCATTTTGAAATTGTAAGAGTGGGGGCATTGGTTTGTATAAGTCAATATGGGCAGCTTCTTATATATTCCAAATGTGAATGAAATTTTCCTTTATGCTGATTTATCCACTCTACGCTCATCTGCTTACTCTAAAAAAATAAAAAATGTGTACTCGAATTTGACCACCCTTTAAGGTTAACACTCGGGTTTTCGGGAAACGGGTCATATACTCGGGTCCTGAAAACACGGGGCGTTACACTGGCTTACCCATTTTTGGATCTTTCTTGGACGAATACATTCCCATGAACGAAGAATTCGCTTATATAGACCCAAATAGGATTCCCAAGATTACTTCTTCAACAATCGCGCTTTTTCAAGAAATGTCTTATTTCCCAGACATTCAAAAGATATCTCCACTTTCATGGCTTGCACACTTTTCACGATATTTAGTGTTAATATCCTTATCATTCTCCTCATATTTTAACGATACTTATTTGTTTGTGTAAATTACTAATCCTTCTTTCTTCCCTTTTTCAAATTTCCTAGTAGTCATGGCCCTGAGCTAGAAGCTAATCGAAAAAATATAAGGGGCCCTGCTGAATTTACTGCCAAAACTAAATTGGTTGCTTTCCTAGATTACTGGCTGAGGTTAATCGTACTTCTAAGTTCCAAAAGTTCAGATTCCCTTCGACCTACTTTTTTAGTCGTGGCTGGCGCAATGGCAAAGGATAGAAAAAAGCATTCTTTAGCTCCTCCTATATTATGTTCATTGTACCAAGCTTTTGGACATGCTGCGGCGCATTGTTCAAGCCTAGCACTAGGAGTCTCATCTTCTTTCCCTCCCCAGAATTATTTCTCTAGTTGACTAGGCGTCTACTTTCCTTGGACATATAATGACCCGGAAAAAGCTTATGTCCATCCTAAGTATCTACCTTTATGGCATTTTCAGTGGCGAAAAATGATAAAGAAGACATATGACTGGATAGTAGAAAAGATTGACAATCTGAAGTCCATTGACTTCTTTCCCTTCTATTGAGATCATTAGGCTAAAGATAGGGATGTCGAGGACAACAACAATCTGGATCCTATCGAGCGGATCTTCTTCATATGCATTCGTTCTTGCAGTCTTCCTTTACTAGAAGGGGCAGAATTTTGAAGAGAGTCATATTACCCCAATCGGTTTGCCAGGCAATTTGGATACAACCAGACTGTGCCACAAATAGGAGAAGATGTTACATGAGTTATGCAAAGCTATGGAGTTAGCCCTTATAACTGGGCATTGATATGGAAATGACTTTTGGTAAGGAATTTCGGTTCTCAATTCATTCTACCAGGATAAAACCATCAAGTGACAGCCTCATACAATTGGATGCGATGGTGGGCGCACCAGTACTATTTGGTACGTAACTATTTTCCAGTGGACCGTCCCCTTTAGATTCCTCCTCCACACTTGAGGAACTATAGGCCGGAACAGGGAATAAGTTATTTTTACGAGAAAGATCAAGTTGTTGTTTCCGGACAACTCTGCCGTAAGATTTCCTTAGAAGAGCCTATTAAAGAAGTAAAACCATCAAACACCCTAGAAGGCTAGTTTGCATTTGGCTCTCCTTTAGATTTAATAAAGCGAGGAATACAGCCCCCTGTTCCTCGTGAGGAGTTTGAGACTATAGGTGGTACTCTACCATCTCCAACTCCCAAGAGAGGAGATCAACCTATTCATGGTACTTCTACCACCCCTGCTACCACAAAACCTGCAATCATTGTTGCTCCTTCCAATATTGTTTGCACAACCATGGGCCCCTCAACAGTTACAATCTCGTCAGTAGCTCATCGTACTACAACCTCATCTTCTCCTACTACAAATCAAGTTATTACGTCTCCTATGACCCAATCTCGTGCTAAATCATTATCTCCTGTCGTTTTGGTCCAACAGCTCCTTCTGCAGTTCGAAGTACACGTCTTCTTTCGATAAAGGCTGTTTATAAAGAGAAACAGACAATATTGGTAGAAGACAGTTCTTCAGAATATTCAGCTAACACTAACAGTGACGATCTATCTTCTTCTACAAGTTTGAATGACGAAGGAGAAGTTTTACCGGATGCGAATACTGATGCTGAAGTAGACGTTGGGGAAGAAGGAGATGTCAGGGCTAAATCTCTGCTTCATGATATTCTAACTGATCCAAATGTTCCTCTTCCAACCATAATGGATTCTTTAGAAGAGGAGCAACTTGACTATGGTGAATATGAATGTTCCCCTAGAGCGAATATTTTCTTCTCTTTTGATGCCGCATATTCTTCGCAGATTGTAGAGCCTACCGGCACAACTGCTCATGAAGCACCAATGTTAACAAAGACAGGCTCAATCGTTAAGACTCCCAATAGAAACAGAAGATGCTCCTCCTCATCACAGCACAGAGGAAACTTTACTAGCCCCAGCTGCACCACCTGATTCTCCTCCTCATGTAAATAGATCCCCAATGGTGTGTCCTTCCTTTATTCAACTAGTGGCTCAGAGTTTGGAATTCTTTTCAGACCCTGTTGACCTGCCAACCCCAACAACTGTTAATTCTAGTACAAGAGGGGCTCAAGAACTCTCCTTCAACGTTGCTGCAACTGTAGATACACCAGGATCTGTAGTTCCTTCAACCTGCTCTACTCAAGCTACCCTTGTCGTTGTTCCTGAACAAGGTGCTTATATATTTTTTTTTCTTATTTAACGTATCCTCTTCTTCTAAACTCACAATTTTCTTTTTCTTCTTATGCAGCCACAATCATGCCAGCCCGAAGTGGTTCCGAGGGCTCTAACTCAGTGGCTATAGTCTTTGATGGACTTTCATTGGAGAAAGTATGGACTCTCGCGTTAGGATTATTCAAGAACGCACTCTTATACATCATCAATGCTTTCAAAGACCCAACTCAATGGCCTTTCTTGGATAGTGCTTTAGTCGTTCTTGCTCACTCTGCTCGCCTTGCGCATGTCACTGTTCAATCCCTCCATGACTGTTTATCAAAATTCTATAGTTCAACTAAAAATTTAGAAGCCACTTGAAGTGTCGTTGTTGCTCCAGAAATCCTCAATCGTCAGAAAGAATTGACATCACTTAAGGAGCAACTTTCTTATTCAGCTGACGTTCTTGCTACCCATGAGATTACCGGCCAATCTCTCCATGAGAAGCTAAAAATTTCTGATAGAAATAAAGTGGTTATCGATGATCAAATTACCCTTCTTGAAAAAGAGATATTACTGCTCAAGGGTAAAAAGGAAGCAGAAGACGTGATTATTGATCAAGTTAGAGAAGAACTTGAAGCCAATATCCAGGCCATAGATCTTCTAAAGACTGAACAGATGAAAAATCAGGAAACTGCCACTCTTTTAGAATCAGAATTGGCCAACATTCCTGATCAAGCTAAAATCATTCTAGAGGCTGAGCAAACAACTTCTGCATTACAGCTTTGGTTAAAAGAGCAATTACAACACTATATAATAGCATTGAATATAATTGAAGATCTGTAAAGAAATTTCATATCATATTGTGATGCATGTGTTTCCTTATTCCTTTTGGTGATGTAATATATGAACAAACTATAATATTTTTAATGAATTTAGTTCTCCTTTTTTTTTCATATACTAAATGGCAATCTTGTGTGGTGTTTTATTTCAATGGGTGGAACTATTTTGTTTTGAAGTTAGTAGAGTTACTTCACACATAGTTTAAGCTCTTGAGTAGTGGAGCAAGCAGTTTCTTAGACTCATGTAGGAGTCAAGTCTCACGTGATGGTCTCTGTAACTCTTAGGAGTTCACTGGACTTCTCACAGCCTGGTGATTTCATAAACTGCAATCCATCAGAGGGGCCCAGTGAAACTACTGGGGCCATGAACTCGATTGAAATTACGCACAAGGTTGGCCGTAATAACTCTCTATAGTTCATGAGGCTCACAAGGCGACCTTTGGAGTACCAAACCTAGGGCCACTAGTCCATCAACAAGTAAGTTTAAGCTCTTCCTCATGAGTTAGTACTGAAATCAAGCTAGAGATCTGGGGGGTCTTACACATGGTTGGCCTATCTGTGGACATGGCCAAAAATCTCACACTACGGCCCGCGTTTTCTTCGTCTGCAAGGTTGGGCCCATTCACAGGAGGACATTTTTCTCCGTTCCCTGTGATGCTGTCGGAAAGCTATACAGACGGCATTGGTCTCACGCGTGACTGGCCGTTGAGGACTTTTTGTCCTTTTAGGCTTTTAGTCACTGGCTTCGTCAGCTACACGCATGGGTATGCGTACGATGGCCTTCACGGGCTTTTTAGGGCCACTGGCTTCTCATCGCTGACCGAATGGCAAAAATGATAGGCCATAAGCGTAGTTGGCCATTTCAGGGCTTGGCTAGACTACCTCAAGAAATAACAGTAGGTGGTTATCATTGTCGTGAGGATGATTGGCATATCTGCCTGAGATTGATAATACATCACCACTTCTGTTAATATCTTCAACAATAATCACATTTGTTGTTTGTAATATATTAGCTTGGTGACGATACCAATGTCAGTAGAATTTCATAGAATTCGTTTGATGATGGCGATGAGCACTTTCTTCATGCAATGCTTGTTGGTACATAATCTTGATGTGTAAATTTCTTCTTTATTCATTCATCTGACAATACATAGTCGAAATCTTGGTTATTCTTGCCCCCTTTTGATACAAAATCATTATTCTAATAATATTCTGGATCAAAATCAGTACGGTCGTAAGGGACGATATCGTTTAATGAAGTGAGCATTGATCGGTATACCGATACCATGTCCATCTTGATCCACGGCTCTGTATGCACCATTACAGTATACTTCTTTTATTATGTATGGCCCGTCCCATTTGGGCTCGAATTTGCCTCATGTTCGGCGGGTGACCACTATAGTTCGTTTCAATATCAGCATCATATCCCCTTTTTTGAAAGAGCAATATTTAACTTGTTTATCAAAGGCGACCGATACCCTTTCCTAATACGATTGCAATCGCTATTAGGCTACCAGGCATTTCTCATCAAGAAAATCCAGCTCTTGCAGCCTTATTTTTGCATTTTCGTCAACTATTATGGACTAATGTATTGCCACTCTGAGTGACGCTATTTGTATTTCGATCGGGATTACTGCTTCTACACTATAGACTAGCGAATACGACGTCGCTCTTGTTATTGTCCGGTGGGTAGCTCTGTATGCCCACAACGCTTCTTGTAACTTTTCATCCTAATCACGTTTACTCCCGGTCACTATCTTTTTCAATATCTTGACTATCATTTTATGAAACGCCTCTGCTAATCCATTGGCTGGTGGATCGTAAGGTGTTGAAAATGAATAATGAATGCTGAATTTCTGACACAGCTTTTCCATGCCTCTATTTTTAAAGGGAGTGCCATTATTTGTAACAATCTTCTTCGAAATACCATGGCTGTATATTATAGCGTGCCAGATGAAATTGACCACATCCTTCTCTTTAACATTGTGTAATGCCACTGCTTCTGCCCATTTGGAGAAATAATCTATCGCTGCCAAGACATACTACTTTCCTTTAAATGAAGGTGGATTTATAGGACCAATGACGTCATGTCCCCAAGCTAAGAAGGGCCAAGAGGCAATTGACTGATGCAAGTCTTCTGCAGGAATGTGTATAATGTCTCCGTGAATTTGACACTCATAACACCACTTTACATGATCTATCGCAACCTGGAACATGGTATGCCAATAATACCCCATTCGATATATTCTATAGAATAGATTTTGGCCATTTTGATGTGCCGCGCATTCTCCAGAGTGTGCTTCTCATAATGTTTGGCTTACTTCTTGTTTGTCCAAGCAACGTAATAGCATTCCATTATAAGATTTTATATATAATACTTCACTGCATATAATGATTCGGCTTATCCGTTGCTTGATATGTCGTCTTTGCATTGGATCTTCTGGTAGGATATCATATTTGAGATAATCGATGAAGGGCTAATGCCAATCATCTGTCATTATCTCTAAACATGATACAGGAAGTGTTTCAACAATCTCTTCAATGACCTTTGAAGATGGCAAAAATTGTCTTTCTTCTATAATTATATGGAGAAGACTGAAAGGGCCTAGCTATATGCCCTAGAGGGGGGGTGAATAGGGCAATGCCAAATAAAACTAATAACAGCGGAATAATAAAAGAAATAAAGCACAATGCTGAATTTAAAGTAATCTCAATAGCCTAAAATAAAGAGAATGATACTTTATCAGTTCTAAGAACAACCTTACACCAAAAACCAAAGGTTTAAGGTAGGACAACCTTATTTCTAGAACGTCCTTTGTATCACAAACCAATAAGGAATAAAAAGCAAGGAAATCAAAATAACTTGCAGAAATAAATCCTAAGTTATTACAACATTCCCCACACTTGCTTGGAATAAAAAGATTACAACATTCATCCACAAATACAATCCACAAAACTGAATGAATAAAAGAATGAAAGAATAATGCACATCCACAACACAATGATATATAGTGGTTCACCTGTGTGTACACCAACTGTTATCCAACAGCCACACAGAATGCTACTCCATTCCTAATATCCTCACACAGGGGATATTAGCATGCACTATCAAAATAGGTTTCACGGGTTCACCTAAAACCTTCACAATTGTGTCTTTGATCTCGAGCTTACACAATCCAAAAACCCCACAATCTGAGTTTTTTGGCTCTCCTCAGATAACCAATACAATGAGATTTTTCTGGCAAATCTCAAACAAAACCAAAGAAAGTAAATTATAAAAATGTAAAATACCTGAATCACCTTTTGAAGAAGCCCGGTAGAACCAATCGGAGTAGAAGTTTGATTCAACGTTCAAAGTCCAATACTCACTTTAAGAATGGTTCTAAGTCTAATTGATTTTAAATCAAAAGGGCTAGTTCTATTTGATTTTGAATCCAAGAAGAAGGAATATCAGAAATTCTCCTTTTCTAATAAGATTGGAATGTAGATCAAAATCAAATAATAAACAAGCTAGCAAAAGGAATATTAAATAAGCACAAAGTAGCTTAAAATAAACACAAACTTATCTCAGAGAATAGCCTAAAGATTGCTTGAATAGAGTTGAATTGAATTACTAAAACTCTGAAGTTCGTGCTCAATTTATAGCCTAAAAAATCCTGTCTACGACTGGTCTTAGGATCCTAGGACTGGTCGTAGCTTCAAAGATTTTCAAAGATTTCTCCGGGATAAAATTTTGTGTTCCACGACCGGTCCTGGGTGGTCTACGACCGGTCGTGGGCCACCTACGACTGGTCATGGTCACCTACGACCGGTCGTAGGACCCTCAATTTGGTTGCTGGTGTTTGAGTCGTAGGGCTACGACTGGTCAAAGGATGAGTCGTAGAACTCACAGGGCTGGTCGTAGGACAGCCAGGAAGATCTGAAAATCTTCAACAACTTAGGACTGGTCCTGAAAAACTTAAGACTGGTCGTAGCAGAGCTAGGACTGGTCTTAGAACACTCCAAACAAGCATATTGAAATATATGAATTATGTATCCAGAATGACCTACTGTAAAGCCCATCCTAAGGTCAATCTAAGGTCAAACAAACCTTAAAAGTGAGATAGACATTGAAAGTCTGTACACTCAGATGACCCTTAAGAGAAGCTTGAGAATATACAAATCTTGTAGTAGGCCTTCTTGAGCTTGATCTTGACTTGACAAAATCTTCTAATATACTTGAACTTGATTGAATCTTGAACATGCAAACTTGAAGACTTCAATACTTAAATTCTTCATCCATGACTTGAAAACTTCTTCATTTAAGATCTTGTCTTGAAATGCGATGTCTTGAAGTAAAGAATGGTTTCAAACATGAAACACAAGATATACAAGACATAGATATAGGTTTTAGCACCACAAAATTTGACAACCAAAGGGATATGAAATCATAGCACTTACAATCTCTCCCTTTATCAAATTTATGACAAAACACATAGCAAAGAAGATAATAAGGAATCATGAGCCATAAAATCACAAATTACTCTACTCCCCCTGAGTAACACGAGTTCTGCTCATGTAAACAGTCAATAACATATTCTCATCCACATATCCTTCTCAATCAATCAATTCAAACAAATAAATTACTCCCCCTTTCCATACTACTCCCTTTTACCTTACTACTCCCCTTTTTTGTCACAAAATGATAAGGAAAAGTCACAAAAGGAAAGAGAACATAGAGAGTAATAAGCAGATAATGAGAAAGAGATATGAAAGGACAGCATATTTCAAAATATAAACCTGAAGCATCAAGCCATCATCAATCCATAATACAATATTCAAAAGACAATGTTATCAAACCATAATCCATAATACATATCCAAAATAAAAAGGTTATGTTATACTATCTAGAAGATAATTCACCTAATCTAATCCAGAGGAGGGAGCAGAGATAGTCGGATCAATCTGGTGTAAGCCCCTATTGATGCGATGAAGATATTTTCACATATACTTAAATCGCATATCATGGGCTATATTCATATTATCAACCTTCTCCTCCAATGCATGAAGGCGTGCATCATAACTAGATGGATCATAATCTGGATCATTTGGTGAATCAGATTCTATCTCATCAAAAATCTCATCCATATTAACATCTTTTTGTGGAAGATCGCCAGCTTCCCCTTCATTTTCGGCTTCACCACCAACACCTCCATCACCACCAACACCACTTACATCTACTTGGCTAGAAAGCAAATCCAATTTCATCTTATTAAGATTGAAATTGTTAAAAATAAGATGATGAATTGGTGCCTCATTAACAAGTTTATCGACAAGCATGTGAGTGGCTAAAACAGTCATAAGATAACCGAACGGAATATCACTATGACCCGGATGGAGACGAAACTGAATAATGAAATAACAAATCAAAGAAGGAAGACAGACCTAGGTACCAGAAGTAATAGAATGCAACACACGAACCATGTAAGAACTCAACTCGGTTTTATTACCGGACCAAGGATACACATTGAAAATGAAGAAACAATGTAACACTCTGTATCTAGGTAACAGATACTTTGAAGGGAGCGCATTCCCTTTGTGTGTCCATTGCGCATCAATTTTGTATAAATCTCATGTTAACATGCATTTCTCCGATTCAGATGGTTTGTCGTATAAAGTATGAATCGATATACATTCATCATTAACAGGTAAATCCATAATACCTGATATCAAATGACGGTCTACTTCAAATTTCCCTTCTCTAGTATTAATTGAAAATGTTAAATTATCAAGAAAAAATTCTGAGATGCATGCTACCATTGATTGGGCAATGGACTGGTATGCAGGCCCACCCCAAAGTAAAATGTTAGTCCAGCCAACAGATTCAAAGAGAGGGATAATACCATATGGAGTAATGTGATTGAGATCAGCGGTGTGCTCAACGATAATTTTACAAACACGTAAATCTCATACATCGTGAGAATCATCTTCGGGTGACCGAAGGTACCGTTTAGTTATCGGTGCAGATCTAGATGAAGATGGACCACGGGATATTTTCTTTTTCCCTCTAGCATCCATATTCAAGAAGATATACAAAAATCAAGCGAAATGCACAAAAGAAGGGATGAGTTTTCTCTAGATCAGCAAATTGAGAAGAAACCCTTGAAAAACCCAACAAGAGATGAAATCTAGCTATACAATGATCAAATCAAAGCATAGAGAGCATGAATCTTCAAGAAAAATGATGAAATAGGACTCACCTTGAAGAAAAATAAGAAATCCTATGACTAGTCGAGCCACGACTCGTCGTAGGTCGGAGTGAAAATGAAGAAGAAGGGAATTTTCCCCAAATATATCATGTTCACGAGTACCACGACCGGTCGAGTGTGGTGCACGACCGGTCGTACCACGACTGGTCGTGTACATCCACGACCAGTCGAGTATCGACCAAAAAATACATATTTTAATGTAAAAAATAAAATTTAAACAAATATAATATGAAATATAATACACTATGATACATGCAAGTAAGAATATTCAATGTAAAATGCACATACCAAGATCAAATTTCAGTTTATTAAACCTGCTTTTGTCAAGCGGTTTAGTAAATATATCAGCAAGTTGATTTTCGGTTGATATATATTCCAAAGAAATAATTTTTTCTTCAACCAACTCACGTATGTAATGATACCTAATGTCAATGTACTTAGTACGTGAATGCTGGATTGAATTTTTAGAAATATTTATAGCACTGGAATTATCACAATGTAAGATCATTGAATCTTGATTAATTCCATAATCGCTTAGCATGCGTTTCATCCAAACTAGTTGAGTACAGCTGCAATATACTCAGCCTCAGCAGTGGAGAACGATATTGATCTTTGCTTCTTGCTGAACCAAGAAACTAAGTAATTTTCAATGTAAAAATAACCACCATTGGTTGATTTTCTATCATCGATATTACCGGCCTAATCAGCATCTGAGTACCCAGCTAATTGAACACTAGTATCAAAAGGGTACCATAGACCCAGATTTATAGTACTTGCGACATATCTAATAATTCATTTAACAGTAGTAAGATGTGATTCCTTAGGATTAGACTGATATCTTGCACAAATTCCAACACTTAATGCAATATCAGATCTACTTGCAGTAAGATACAACAAACTACCAATCATACTACGATATAGTTTAGGATCTATATCTTTGCCGGTAGAGTCTTTTAAGAGTCTTAACGTTGTACTCATATGAGTATCAAAGTTCTTACCATTCTCAAATCCAAACCTTTTAACCAAGTTTGAAGCATATTTGGTCTGGGAAATGAAAATTCCATCAAGTTGTTGTTTTACTTGCAACCCTAGAAAATAATTAAGTTCGCCACCCATGCTCATTTCGAACCTTAATTTCGTTAACTCTGCAAACTCAATAGACATGTTAGAGCAAGTTGATCCATAAATAATATCATCAACATATATTTGAACCATCAAAATATCATTGTTATTCTTCTTAACAAAGAGCGTCTTATCGACACTTCCTACTTAAAAGCTATGACTAAGTAAGAATTTAGTCAATTTCTCATATCATGCCCTGGGCGCTTATTTTAGACCATAGAGAGCCTTTTTGAGATGAAATACATGGTCAGATAACTTAGGGTCTTCAAACCCTAAAGGTTGTTCAACATACACTTCTTCATGTAAATCGCCTTTCAAGAAAGCACTCTTTACATCTATCTGATAAATTTTAAATTTTCTAAAGCATGCGATGGAAATAAAAAGTCTGATTGATTCAAGGCGATCAACTGGAGCAAAGGTTTCATCGTAATCGATGCCTTCAATTTGAGTGTACCCTTGTACAATCAGTCTAGCCTTGTTTCGTATAATATTTCCAAGCTCATCAGACTTATTTTTAAAGATCCATTTTATTCCAATAATGTGTTTATCTTTAGGTCTAGGAACAAGATACCAGACATCATTATGAACAAATTGATTAAGTTCATCCTGCATAGCAACAATCCAATTTTCGTCAGAAAGTGCTTCTTTTACGTTGACCGGTTCCATTTGGGATGTAAAACAAACATAATTACATATGTTCTCAAGTTGTTTGCGAGTACGAACTCCAGTGAGAGGGTTTTCAAGTATTTGCTTGGTTGGATGATCTTTAACAGTCCTTGGTTCAGATTCTTTTTGACTTGATGAGATATCATGATTATCAATAATAAGAGCTTCATCATCATCTGAACTCGGAGCTGGTGTATTCAAATGATCATCAATGACCACATTGATGGACTCTTGAATCACACCAGTTCTCTTATTTAGAACCCTATAAGCTCGACTGTTCAAAGAATAACCAAGAAAAATACCTTCATCACTCTTCGTATCAAACTTACTCAAATTTTCACGATCACGTAAAATATAATACTTGCAGCTAAAAACCCGAAAGTATTTGACAGTAGGTTTCTTTTCAAACCATAATTCATAAGCAGTCTTATTATCAAATTTACTGGTATAAACTTGATTAATAATATAACATGCAGTATTAACTACTTCAGCCCAAAGATTTCTAGAGAGCTTCATGCTATTCAACATAACATTGGCCATATCCTGAAGCACTCTGTTTTTTCTTTCAACTATACCATTTTGTTGTGGTGTTTTGGACGCAGAGAATTCATGTGATTTTCCCTGTTCGCTATAGAATTTCTCAAAACTACTGTTTTTGAATTCGGATCCATGATCACTACGGATCTTACTAACATGAGAACCTTTCTCATTTTGGATTCGTTTGATGACCTTTTTCACTTCATCCAGGGTTTCAGTTTTATCTTTTAAGAATGATATCCAAGTGAATATGGTATAGTCATCTACGATAACCAAGATATATTTTTTACCTCCTCGACTCTCTGATCTGGTTGGTCCAATAAGATCCATGTGGAGAAGCTCGAGTGGTCTAGATGTGGTATTAGAGTTCACTTTCTTGTGAGATCTCCTAATCTATTTGCCCAACTGGCATTTACCACATATTTTATCTACTCTTTGCAATTTTGGTAAACCTCTAATTAGTTCTCTTTTGCTCAATCTAAATAAGTTTCGATAGTGTACATGTCCAAGGCTTTTATGCCATAATTCAGTCTCATTGGTATGGACCATGTAACATGATTGAGTAGATGAGCTTGCATCACTAACGATGTAACAGTTTTTAGAAGTTCTGCGACCAGTTAATATAACAGAACCCCTTTTATCAAGTATCTCACAACCTTGATTAGAAAACTTCACACTATGGTTGTTATCGCATATCTGAGAAATGCTTAATAGGTTGTGTTTTAAGCCCTCAACATATAAAACATTCTTAAATAAGGGAAGGTTATAAAGCTGAACCGCACCTTGGCCAATGATCTTACAATTTCTTCCATCACCAAATGTGACTGACCCGTCAGTCATATCTTTTAGATCGGTGAATAAAACTTTGTCACCTGTCATATACCTAGAGCAACCACTATCTAGGTACCACTTTGAATGGCTTGTAGCTTTAAAAGCAGTGTGGGCAACCAAGCAGTCAACTTTAGGAACCCATTTCAGAACTGTTTTGGGTTTAGGAGTATAGATGGTTTTTTTCTGTCTGTAGTTATAGGAGAGACCTATAGAGTAAGACTTTAATAGCTCCTTGAGAAGATCAATTATTTTTTCAGCCAATGGATTTTGGTTTTAAAAATTAAAGTTGACATGGCTACTTTTAGGTTTTTGAAAAGTCCTTGAATTTTTGGAAAAACCTTGATAAGTATTCTTTTCTTTTGAGATTGAAGACTCTCCTTTTACAAATTTAGGAGCAATGTTCTTTTGTTTAGGAGATGTATTCTTATCATAGCCCAACCCGGATCGATCACCACATTTTCTTGATCCGGACAATAATTTTTCCAATTTAGGATCACCATGGGCATATCTCCATGTGTCTTTCAAACTCTAAAGAGAAGCTACCTCATTTTTGAGTTTCTCATTTTCGGATCTCAAATCTTTAATTTTGGAGGTTTTGAAATCTAAATCACTTTTGGTTTTTTCAAAAGAATCGAAAATATGAGACTTTTCTAACACAAGAGACTCATAATCTTCCTTAAGCTTAGAAAATTATTTTTTTTGTAATTTAAGCTTGACAACAATTTTACAACTCTCCTTATAAAGGGCATTATAAGCATCCTGAAGATCATCTTCATTATCGCAATCACTATTCAGATTTTCTTCACTAGATATATCATCATTATCTGAAAGGGTGATCTTGGCTAGAGTCATAAGGGCTTTAATATCTTCGCCCGACTCGATTTCAGAATCTTCTGATTTAGAAGAGGATTCAGAATCAGACGATTCATCCCAAGTAGCCATCATGCTTTTCTTTTTTAATTTGTCCTTTTTAGGACATTTGTTAGCTAAGTGCCCATACTCTTAACAGTTGTAAGATTGACTATCTTTCAAGGATTTTCGAGTTCTAGGTTTAGATCGTCTCTTATCATTTGACTTTTGAAAATCAACTTTTTTCTTATTTTTAAAAATTTTGTAAAACTTTTTTGCTAAAAGCGCCATATCATCTTCAAAATTTTCTAAATCCAAAGTGCTCTCTTGTGAAACATTTTTAGATGATTTGAGAGCAATTGATTTTCCTTTAGGAGCCTTAAAGGACAACTCATAGGTTTGAAGTAAACTAACTAGTTCCTCAACCCTCATGGTATCCGTATCACGAAGTTCCTGAATCGCAGTCACTTTAGAATTAAACCGTTCAGGAAGTGAGCGTAGTATCTTTGCGCACACTTTACTTTCTGGAATTCTATCACCAAGACCCCCACATAGAGTTCACAATGTCATTCAATCTAGTATAGAAGTCCATAAACATCTCATTCTCCTCCATATGAATTTCTTCAAATTTAGTTGTGAGGAGTTAGACTTTAGATTTCTTGACAATAGATGTACCCTCATGTGTCATTTCTAATACATCCCATGCTTGTTTTGCATTTTTACAAGAGATGATTCTTTTAAATTCATCTGGTGATAATGCACAAGTAATTGCATTTAGTGCTTATGCATTGGCACTACTTTCACATTTCTGAAGTGTGGTCCAAAGAGAATAAGTCGTTACTTTCATTGATTTTGAACCATCACTATTAGTTACTTCAGTGATAGGAGGGTTCCATTCATTCACTGTGGCCAGCCACACAATTTCATCCAAGGATTTAAGGAAGATCCTCATCCTGGCTTTCCAATAAGCATAGTTTGTGCCATTAAAGGGTGGTGGCCTAGTGACTGATAGGCTATCAAAATTTGACATCTTAATATAGCTTAGATCGTTAGCTCAGGAAATAAATCCAATAAATAAAAAATAAGCACGAGCTATTAGGCTGTAATTCCACTTGAAAGGGCCTAGCTATATGCCCTATAGGGGGGGTGAATAGGGCAATACCAAATAAAACTAATAACAGCGGAATAATAAAAGAAATAAAGCACAATGCTGAATTTAAAGTAATCTCAATAGCCTAAAATAAAGAGAATGATACTTTATCAGTTATAAGGACAACCTTACACCAAAAACTAAAGGTTTAAGGTAGGACAACCTTATTTCTAGAACGTCCTTTGTATCACAAACCAATGAGGAATAAAAAGCAAGGAAATCAAAATAACTTGCAGAAATAAATCCTAAGTTATTACAACATTCCCCACACTTGCTTGGAATAAAAAGATTACAACATTCATCCACAAATACAATCCACAAAACTGAATGAATAAAAGAATGAAAGAATAATGCACATCCACAACACAATGATATATAGTGGTTCGCCTGTGTGTACACCAACTGTTATCCAACAGCCACATAGAATGCTACTCCACTCCTAATATCCTCACACAGGGGATATTAGCATGCACTATCAAAATAGCTTTCACGGGTTCACCTAAAACCTTCACAATTGTGTCTTTGATCTCGGGCTTACACAATCTAAAAACCCCACAATCTGAGTTTTCTGGCTCTCCTCAGATAACCAATACAATGAGATTTTTCTAGCAAATCTCAAACAAAACCAGAGAAAGTAAATTACAAAAATGTAAAATACCTAAATCACCTTTTAAAGAAGCCCGGTAGAACCAATTGGAGTAGAAGTTCGATTCAACGTTCAAAGTCCAATACTTACTTTAAGAATGGTTCTAAGTCTAATTGATTTTAAATCAAAAGGGCTAGTTCTATTTGATTTTGAATTCAAGAATAAGGAATATCAGAAATTCCCCTTTTCTAATGAGATTGGAATGTAGATCAAAATCAAATAATAAACAAGTTAGCAAAAGGAATATTAAATAAGCACAAAGTAGCTTAAAATAAACACAAACTTATCTAAGAGAATAGCCTAAAGATTGCTTGAATAGAGTTGAATTGAATTACTAAAACTCTGAATTTCGTGCTCAATTTATAGCCTAAAAAATCCCATCTACAACTGGTCTTAAGATCGTAGGACTGGTCGTAGCTTCAAAAATTTTCAAAGATTTTCGCAGGATAAGATTTTGTATTCCACGACCGATCCTAGGTGGTCTACGATCGATCGTGGGCCACCTACGACTGGTGGTGGGTCACCTACAATCGGTCGTAGGACCCTCAATTTGGTTGCTGGAGTTTGAGTCGTATGGCTACGACTAGTCGAAGGATGAGTCATAGAACTCACAGGACTGGTTGTAGGAAGTTCAGGACTGGTCGTAAGACAGCCAGAAAGATTCAAAAAACTTCAATAACCTAGGACTGGTCTTGAAAAACTTAAGACTAGTCGTAGCAGAGCTAGGAGTGGTCTTAGAACACCCCAAACAAGCATATTGAAATATATGAATTATGTATCCAGAATGACCTACTGTAAATCCCATCCTAAGGTCAATCTAAGGTCAAACAAACCTTAAAAGTGAGATGGACATTGAAAGTCTGTACACTCAGATGACCCTTAAGAGAAGCTTGAGAATATACAAATCTTGTAGTAGGCCTTCTTGAGCTTGATCTTGACTTGAGAAAATCTTCTAATATACTTAAACTTAATCGAATCTTCAACATGCAAACTTGAAGACTTCAATACTTGAATTCTTCATCCATGACTTGAAAACTTCTTCATTTAAGATCTTGTCTTGAAATGCGATGTCTTGAAGTAAAGAATAGTTTCAAACATGAAACACAAGATATACAAGACATAAATATAGGTTTTGGCATCATAAAATTTGACAACCAAAGGGATATGAAATCATAGCACTTACAAGGACTTCGATTCGGACAGGATAGTGCTGCTGCCAGGCTGGCCAAAGCATCTGCTCTTGCATTTTCATATCGTGATACATGCTTGATTTCAACATGATAGAACTACTCTAGCAATTGTTGCACTTTTTGAAAATATGGCAAAAGTTTCTACTTTCTTACTTCGAAGTCAGTCGTCAATTGATTTATAATCAATTTAGAATTCCTGAAGATATGCAGCATTTTTTTCTCCATTTCTTGAGCCATTTCCATTCCAATGATGAGGGCTTTATACTCAGCCTCATTGTTTGTACATATACTACCCAATGTGAAGGAGTAAGGCAACAAATCACCTTGAGGAGTAATGAATATCACTCCTACCTCCACTCCTGATGCTTGAACAGCACCGTCAAAATACATCTGTTATAGGCTTTATGACTCAGCCACCATAACTTGTTCATCCCGAAAGTCATCACTGATGGTTTCACATTCGGCTACAGGGTGCGCTGTAAGGAAGTCCACCACTGCTTGTCCTTTTACTACTTTTTCTGACTCATATGTAATAGTATATTCTGAAAGCAACAACATCCATTTGGCCAGTCTCCCAGACAACATCAGCCTTGTCATCAAAAATTTTATCGAGTCTGCTCTTGAGATCAGCGTTATGTCATGTGAGAGACAATAATGTCTCAATTTATGAACCGCAAATATTAATGCCAGACATTCTTTATCAATTGGAGAGTAATTGCACTCCAAACCCATCAGAGTTCGGCTTAAATAATAGAGAGCAATCTCTTTCCCGAACTCATTCACCTGTGCCAACAAAGCTCCCAAAGAATCGCAGCTATAGATATATACAAAATCAGTGGCTTCCCTTTTATCGGAGCTGTCAGTACCAGCGGCTGTTTCAACAATTCCTTTATTGAGTCAAACGCCTTCTAGCAAGCTTGATCACAAAAAAATTTTGTACCTTTCTTCATCAAATGGGAAAATGGTTGACATCTCCCTACCAAATTTGAAATAAAACGGTGGAAATATACCAACTTTCCTAGCAAACTTTTCAATTATTTTACTATTTTCGGCGGCGGCATATTTTGAATAGATCGGACTTTCCCTAAATCAATCTCAATCCCCTATGTCGAACAACAAAACCAAGAAATTTTCCTGAAGATACTCCTGTAGACACCCCACCCAGGCTATATCTTGAGAAGATTAAAACCATCCGGGAACCATGATCATACCTTGAACCAGAATCGCAACCCAAACCGAACCCTGACGCAAAGGCCCCCAATCCACAACCCAAAACCACGATCCAAACCATTCAGCATACATCTAACCCCACATATACCTTATACCCTGACCAGGATCCCCGTCACCCAAGCTGAAACCCACTTTCCTAAGCTAAAAACCCCAAAATAAGACTTCTAAGCGAACCCGTATAACGTACAAAGCCCGCACATGTGAGCCTAGCTCAAACGAGGCTCGGACGGCAGTCTGACTGCCACCTGCGGTACTTTGAGTGCCGCCCCTCGCGGCCTGGTGTGGACAATTGTTCCAGCACCCAAAAGTCAACTTTTCTTCAAAATTATCCCTCAACCTTCACTATTTACCTTTTTACCGCCCCTTATGGCTAATGAGAGTGTCATGTGGCATTCCTCTCTCCACAACCAATCATAGCTTGTCACCTCACCTTTTACCCCTCTCAAACCCAGCAATTATAGCAATGTCATTGGAGAAGGCTATAAATAGCCCTCTCCTCTTCACATTTTTCATCAACACACACCAAGAAGATCCACTCTTCACTTAAACACTTAAGTGAAAAGGAGAGTGAGAGGGAGAGAGGGAGGAAGAGAGTGAGGGTGAGGACGTTCTCCCAAGCCTCAAAATCCAGATTTTTCAGCCACCTTCTTAGCCCACTCCTTGCCTTTTAGCCATATTAACCTCCCAACCTAGCTTAGTTGATCATGGTTCAACCCACATCCTAGCCTACTCAAGATTAAGCCAAGGATCCATTTACATACAAGTATCCATCATGACATTTACTCCCTTATCAACCCCCCTGATTCTCTAGATATCTAGTGAACGTATGTTTTGTGGCTTACCGTACATCAGATCCTGCCACATCAGAAATTCCTAGTGATCTTGTCCATTTCTTTATCTTTACATAAGCATCATCACACCCACCTTCTAGACATGACGTTGGACGTATTCTCTGTGACTTGCTGAAATCTCGGATCTTATCACATCAGAAATCCATGTGAATGCCTAGTCCTATCCCGACCACATCATTCATCCCTTGAGATTCTTTTGCCACACAAAGTAGAGACCGTACGTTTGTATGAGTAGAGAGGGTTCCTAGCATCTTCCCTCTCTGTAACCGAGGTCCCTTATCGAGAATCTCGGATCGCAGACCAGGAGTCAATTTAAGGTAGGAAAGTCTCTAGATTTCCCTCACCTTACGTATTTCAGGGTTCTAGGCGATCGCGGAATTTTGATATTTTCAGCTAGTGGTGACTCCAAACATCCATAATCAGCCTATCACCCCTACAAATACAAAATCAGCGTGGGCGCTGATTTTTGAGTGTCTGTAGAATGGCGACTCTGCTGGAGAATTCTAGCTCACACTAGCTGAGACCCGACTTGAAAGTTTGTAGTATCTAAAATTGAGGGAAATCATCATTTGCATTCATATAAAATAAATAAATAAAAAATCATTGGCTTACACCTGTTTAGGCTTAGGGCTGAACCATGACCACCCGATCCCACGCAGCTATGACCTCTCAAGCTAACCATGAAGAGGAGCCAGCAGCTCAGCTAGCTCTTGAAACATCAGCACCCACACCTACGCCAGCACCTGCACTACCATCACCCGCAGCTCCAGTAAACTCACAAGACGACACCACCATGCAAGAAATGGCTCAGAGTCTACGAGCAGTACAAGAGCTGCTACACTGTCTGGTGTTAAATGTCATGCCAAACCCACAGGCAACCCAACCCAGTATGCAAAACAGCTCACTCCCACAGATTCCATATGCCTTCTCCCTCATTCCTGCATTAAATCCCGTGCTCTCTCTCCCAGAAGAGTCAGCACAAGATCAACAGCAACCAGCAAATAGGAGCAACCCTCCCACACATCTCTATTCAACACACCACAACAATCAAGTTACAACACATGTTCTTTCTAATAGGAACCACCAACAAGAACTGGTGGATGCCCATGAAGGGGGCCAGTTTTGAGTCCAACTCACTCCCCCTAATGGGAGTAACATTCCGAAATTGGGAGATACCCCAGGCGGAAGCCATTTTTGAACATCACACCCTCCTTTGAAAGGGAGCGGTGTTCAATTCCAGCTACCTCCCTCCACCAGGAGTCCATCTTCTTTCCAACGACATCCCTTCCTTGATCCATATGAAAAGGAAGCGCTCAAGCCCTACAGCAAGGGACAAGATATAAGACCCGTATCCTAATCCGTACTGTTCCGTCAACTCCCGCGATCCTTCCCGTCGAATTCTGGCAATCCGCGACCTTTAATCAACATTACACACGACCGTAAGTCGTATCCTATACATTTGAGTCGACTTAATCCGAGACTTGTATCATTGTGACCGCACCATCGTCGCGGTTCCAACACCGCAACTCATCTACCGATCCGATACCCTGACTAAGAGATGTAAGCCAGCATTTATTTTGAGAAAACATCGCGCGTTTACATTCCCAAGAGAATCTCTACAAAGTGTCAAATCAATTCCATCAATCAATCACCCATCAATCACTTTATGTCAAGTACAAAGCACCCATGCTTCCTTTCTCCATAAGTCAAGCAACCACCAAAGTCAACTAATACATCACCTCACCCATCACTCACATCCGTCACCCATCCCCCATCACTCTTCCTTACATCCCATCTACCTCTCTCTTTTCTCACACCATTCCCAAGCAAGGAGAGAGCACTCCCACGTCCTAGGATTTCCCATGAGAAAAGAAGTGATTTTGGTGGCCCACTTCCCACTCCAAAACCCATCATCCTAGCTATCCATTTCCCATCTCCACCATTAAAGTGAAGCACTAGGAGACCGACATCCCGATGAACCAAGAAGATCAAGTGGTGGGTGCTTGCATAGCCTACTTTTCATATTTTTAAGAAGGGTCAAGTGAGGCCAACCGATCAATGGTTTGGATCTCACTTGGGACCCTAAGATGTGGCCGATGGCCCATCTTGATCATCAAATCATTTTATGATGGGGCCATTCTCCATGGACCCCATCATGATGTTTACTTTCCTTGCATTAAGAGATCATATAGACCGTTCATTTTGGATGGGGAGGGATCTCCACCGATGATCTTTTATTTGTATGGCCCATATGCAATGGGACCCATTGATGTATGATTGGATGGTTGAAACAGAGAGCCCATAGTGTCGGGGTCCCTCCATAATGTGTGTCCCACTCCTACTCCTTTCCTCTCTCTCCCTCTCCTTTTCTTTTTATTTAATTATTTTGGTGTGTGATGTCATGGCCTTGTGGCCACTTGGATGGACCCCACTATGATGCATGTACTGGATCTAATCCATTTTCAGGTGCGGCCCACTTTGTAAGTGTATGGGTAGCCATGTGATGGCCCACCTAAGCAGGGTCACCTTAACCAAATTCCTAGGCGAGACACATAAAAATAAAAAATAAAAAATAAAAAATAAAAAAAAAAAGAAGAAGAACCAGTCCAAAGACGCTGTCTCTGGACGTGCTGTGAAAAAACATAAATATTGCCCTTTTCAAGGCATTGGAGGTGGGCCACCTGCATAGGCCCCACCTTGATGAATGTATTCAATCCATGTCGTCCATCCCTTTCCTCATGGTATTGTAGGCGTTGAGCCAAAATATGGGAATGATCCAATCTTCTGGCGAGCCATACTTCAGGAAACAGTAATTTTCACCGTTGAAATCTTCCCTGATTTCTCTATGCACCAAAAGAATACCCAACATTGGACTCGTTGGATTTCTTACGAGTTGTGGAATCCAATGGCTGGATTGGATTGACTTGAAGTGGGCCCTACATAGAAAAATCTGAGGAAAAACTATTTTTCAAAAAATAAAAAAATAAATACAAAGCAGCAGGGCTGCTGCTGCCAGAGGGCAGGCAGCGCCTGCACCGATTGAGACGGGCGGGCGGGCGAGAAGGGACCCATGGCTCCAGCCGTGGGCCCCACCATGATGTTCATTTGTCATCCAACCTGTTAATTAGGTGGGTCCCTTCCTGCAGTGGGTCCCCTCCAAGTTTCAATAACATCCAACGCTCAGGTGGCCCACATCATAGGAATCAGTGTGAATTGAGTGTCTACCATTGAAGCCATTTCATGGGCCACAGAAGTTTTGGATCAAACTGAAATTTGTATTTCCCCTTAATCCAGGTCTGTACGACCTTACCAATGGTTTGGATGGAAAATATATGTTATGGTGGGCCCCACGTGGAGCCCACAGTGATGTATGTATTTTCTGAGCACCGTCCATGGCTGTGGACGGTGGCAACCACCGTGACGTATGTGTTTTAAGGTCGTCCAGTCGTTGGACGGCCAGTAGGGCCCCACTCCTGGTGCCTGTGGTGGGCCATGCGTGTGGACTCCACCGTGATGTGAGACGTGGACTCACCTTGATGTATATCTAGCCGCCCATCCATCCCTGGCCAATGGACGCCAGATGCATTTCTATATGAAATGATATATGTTATAATATTATATTTTGTGGGCCACACCCACGTGGGATCCACCTGTTGTAAATTGGTTGGTTCATGTATCGCACTTAGCTATAGAGCTGATGATGATTTTACGTCAATGAGTGTGGAGGTGGGGCCCATCTTCATGTGTGTTTTGTATATCCACCGCCCATCCATTTTGATGTGGCTACACCATGATGTATAGTTTAATCCACACCGTCCAGATATTGCTAGACACCGCTGGATCATGTTTGAATAGTCCCGTGGGCCCCACTTTGATGTATGTTCCATATCCACACCGTCCACAATGTTTGGACAGTGCTAATCATCATGCGTGGGTCATGTGTGCAGTGATACACATGTTACACCTACAACTATTGAAATAATTTTTGGTGCGGCCCATATGATGAGGCCCACTAGGATATATTTATGGCCATCTATGTGGTGTATTTGAGGGCCCATGAGTAGGGCTCACCTATTATGCATTTGTGGCCTATTGTTGAGGCCCACCTTCATATTTATGAGGCCCATTGTGATGTATTAGGGCCCATGGGTTAAGGCCCACTGTGATGTATTAGGGCCCATGGGTTGAGGCTCATTGTGATGTATTCAAGACCGTTGTAGAGGCCCACCTTGGATATATTTATGGCCCGATGTAGAGGCCCACCTTGGATATGTTTATGGCCCGTTGTTGAGGCCCACCTTTGATATGTTTATAGCCTAATTGGTGTGGCCCATTTGATACATACAAGGCCCAAGTTATGAGGCCCATTCTGATATATTTTGGGCCCACGGGTTGAGGCCTATTGCGATGTATTAAGGCCTATGGGTGGAGGCCCATTATGATGTATTCAAGGCCCACAATTGAGGCCCACCTTGGTATGTGTATGAGGCCCATCTTGCTTTATTTTAGGCTGTTGTTGAGGCCCACCTTGATATATATATGAGGTCCATGTGATACGACCCATTCGATGTATTGGGGGCCCATGGGTCGAGGCCCAACGGGATGTATAAAGGCCCATTGCAATGTGTGATTCCATTATAGTTGTGTAATGATATTTATGGCGGGCCATGCCTTGGGAGCAATGTTGGTTTGATGTCCACATTGTAAGAATAATGTTGGTTAAATGTCCACATTATAACTCTCCCTAGGGCCCATTGATAGGCCCATACTTGTTGTGTATAGGCCATCTAGGCCTATCTACGGTGTAAGAATAGTTCATTACTTTATAACATGCCTAGTATAACTCCATGATTCATGACCATACGCATCATATGTATGCTTGATATGAGTAGTGACTGATCATAGCATATGCCATTGGGCAGACCATTTGCGGGACTCGTTATGAGACGGAGTGTCCCACATCATCGCGCTGTACGCGCTGGATTGCTGCATGATTTGACGGTGTGATTCACACATCTCTCATTTGTGTATCATGATCACTGCACGCCCTAGCAACATCAGGGCTATGACCTCCACAGGCACATCGTGGATGGCCAGATAGGACATCAGAAATATTTGGTTCTAGCACTATGGGGCACTTAGGATGTCCTTGGGTGAAAATCCCAGAACCTCCGAGGCCAGGAGTAGCCCCAACGTCTAGACCAAGTGAAACATGAGCGCCCGAGTGCCAAATACCACTAAGCCGCGTCTCCCACTGTGTCGTGGTCAGTTGGGAGGGGGTGTGGCCTTATCCCCCAAGTGAGGGGGCTATAAGCTAGGCTGAGTTTGACTAGCTTGCAAATGAGTCTGCTATCGACGAGCCAGGTAGGTATTGGCAGACTACTGGTCAGGCAGATAGTGTGGTCTATTCCACTTACTTGGCTGTGCAGCTAGGGAGGAGGCAGTCAGAGTAACATGTATTAGACCCCGGTGATTTTTTCAGAGAGTAACCGTACTAATATGTGGACTTATTGAGCAGGAATTGCACATCCATTCATTCATTCATACACTATCCACTCGGGCTGGTGGTGCGTAACTATTTATTACATGTACCTTCACATGGCCAGGATTTCGGTTGGGCGCGTGACTAACTTGAGATCAGGAGTTTATCCCATTATGTCTGACTATCCAAATTTAGGTATGAGACTGGTTTGGATAGAAGTCCCTTGTGATAGACCCCGTAGTCTGTGATACTTCGTACTATCATCCCGACTTCACATTCCAGCATAGTCATTTCATTCGCACCTCATATTACATTGCATCTGTCGTACTTAGTATTTTGAGTTACGATGTTTTGTACTTATATGGCCTAGATGAGGTTGATGGTATTTATGGCTCGTATGGATTTGTATATTGCATTGCATCCTCAGCATCTGTTATTGTTTTATTATGTTTTGTATTGCATGGCCTTGGTATGGCCAATAGCATTCATGCCTTGCATCACATTACTTTGGTTCAGCTGATTGTATTCATGGATTACCGCATATTTCCGTATCACTCTGATATCGTATGCTTCATGATCTTTTCAGTATTTCTGTTTATTCCGATGATGTATGATTTATGAGCTTTATTGTGTACTTGGTACTTACCTTATACACACTTACACCACCCTCTAAGCTTTTCTAAGCTTATGCACGATAAATGCGTGCAGGTGGCGTTAGGTTACAGCAGTGTTGAGCTTGGATCATGCAGCGATTTTCAGGAGCTCTGATTTTGATACATATGTATTTCCTTTTTAGCATTGTATTAAACTGTTTATATTAGTGGATATGTGATGATGATGTTGCCTTTATTATTTGGGTAAACTTGTGGTTATGCTCCATTACAAAAAAAAATCATACTGAAAATCCTCCTTGTAGGATCTCAGGATCGAAATCTGGCATGCGAGTGCCAGGATCCGAGAATGGGGTACTACGGAGGCTGTCGGCTCTAGATCCGGCGATCGGGATTCCTGTGAATTCGATTTTTGGGTTTGGGGCATGACACAAGATACCCGCAGTAAGGTAAGTCAAAAATCGAGGAACTACGAGAGCAATTACAAATAGTGTAAAATCAGCTTCAGAGATAGCAAGGAGTGGATCACCCATCCACCAAGTTCAGGGACCTTTGTCCCTTTCCAAATGCCCGGGTACCTCCAAACTTCGAGGTACCAAAATTTAAAAGGTATAACGGTAGTGGGTGCCCCACAGCACATCTAAAAGAATTTTGTGGGGAACTCATTGTGATAGTAGGGTATGATGGAACCTTGATACGGCTCTTCCAGAAGTCCCTTAAGGGTGACGCTTTAGATTGGTACACCTCGTTGGATAGTCATCAAATCAGAACCTGGGAAAAACTCTCTCAGGCGTTCATTGACAAATTCTTATACAATCTGAACATGGCTACAAGAAGGTCTGACTTGGCTGCCCTGAGATAAAAAAATGATGAATCATTGTCAGCATACGTGGGACAATGGGGAGCCATGGTAGCTCGAATGAGAAACCCCATCGACGAGGAACAGATATTCATGATTGTACACTTCGCAAATCCCAGTATTTCAGGATATCTATCTCTTATCTGTCACGCCCCAAACCCGAAAATCGGATTCACATGAATCCCGATTGCCGAATACGGTGCCAACAGCCTCCGTAGTGCCCCATTCTCGGCTCCTGACAATCAAATGCCAGATTCCGATCCTGGGATCCTACAAGGAGGATTTTCAAAATGAAATTTTTTTTTGTAATGGAGCATAACCACAAGCATAACCAAGTCACAAAAAAACATCACCACATAGCCACTATATCAAAATCTTTAAGTACAATGCAGAAAGGGAAATACAAGGTGATCAAAAAGCTCCAAAAGGTCCTGATACGCGCTCTTGTCTCAGCGCTACTGCCGTCCAACGCTACCTGCACGCAACGGTCGTGCATAAGCTTATAAAATCTTAGAGGGTGGTGTAAGTGTGTGCGGAGGGCAAATGCCAAGTGTACAGTATCAGAATAATGCGAAAGTATGTGGTAAGTCCATAAAATTAACCATACCAAGGCTATGTAATGCAAGACATGAATGCTATCGGCCATACCAAGGTCATGCGATGCGAGATATGAATGTCATCAGCCACACCGATGCAATGCAAGGCCTACATAGCCGAATGTCATATGCGAAATGCAATCCAATCAAGTCGATACTCATCAAGTACATATATCAGTACAGTTCCTCTCTGGATATCATCGGGGTCAAATACGCTTCGCAGAGACTGCCACCTCCCTAACTGCACAGTCAAACAAGCGGAATAGACCTCACTATCCGCCTGACCAGTAGTTTGCCAATACCTACTCGGCTCGTCGATAGAGGACTCATTTGCGAGCTGGTCAAACTCAACCTAGCTTATAGCCCCCCTCACTCAGGCGGATAAGGCCACACCCCTTTCCAACCGACCACGACACAATGGGAGACGTGGCCTGCTGGTATTCGGCACTCGGGCGCTCGTGTATCCACTCGGCCTAGATGCTGGAGCATCTCCTGGTACCAAAAGGTTCTGGGACTTTCACCCAAGGACATCCTAAGTGCCTATAGTGCTAGAATAAGTATTTTTGGTATCCAATATGGCCACCCACGATGTACCTGTGGAGCCACGGCCCTGATGTCGCTAGGGCATGCAGTGATCAAGTCACAAGTATGCGAGATGCATGAATCACGCTGTCAAAACATGCAGCGATCCAGCGCGTACTGCGCGATCATGTGGGGCACTCAGTCACATAACGAGCCCCGTAAATGGTCTGCCCAATGGCGTATGCTATGATCAGTCATTACTCATATCAAGCATACATATGATGCGTATGGGCATGAGTCATGAGATTATACTAAGCATGTTATAAGGCAATGAATAGCAACAGGTATGGACCTATCAATGGGCCCTAAAGAGAGTTACAATGCGGACATTTAACCAACATTGTACATACAATGTGGACGTCAAACCAACATTGTTTCCTAGGCACGGCTTGCCATATATATCATTTCACGAACCATGAGAAACGTACATTGCAATGGACCCTAAGGACAACCGTTGGGCCTCGATCCCTGGGCCTTAGATATATCAAATGGGTCGTAATACATGGGCCTCACATTCACCAAATAGGTTACATTAATGGGCCTCACCAATGAACCTTATCTACATTGCAATGGTCCATGATCCAGGGGCCTTAAAACAAATCAAAGTGGCCTCACAACTTGGGCCTTAAATATGTCAGATGGGCCCATACACATAAATATATCAACTAGGCCACTCCATTTGTGCCCCATGCACATCAAATGGGCTTGATCCCATGGGCTTTAATATGTATCAAATGGGCTTGAATCCCGTGGGCCTTATATAAAATAAGTGGGCCGGATCCCATGGGCATTGCATATGTCAAATGGGCTTGATCCCCTGGGCCTTATATGTACACCAAGGTGGGCCTCAATGAATGGCTACAAATAGATCAACATAAGCCCTACTCACATACCAAGGTGGGCCCAATTGAACCATAGATCTGACTCATTTTCAGCTCAAGCCATAATATGAGCTTACAAAATAAATGGACGGTTGATAGCTCAGGCATCATGGTGGGGGTCCACATGAAAGCCCACCATCATGTATGTATTATATATATAATATAATATATAATCTATATATTATATATATGATATATACAATATAATGTAATATACATATATATATATATATATAATATTATATTATATAAAATTATATATGATACACGTATGTACGTGTGTGGGAGAGAGAGGGACACCAGCCTCCAGCATCCAGAGACGCTGGACGGTCAGCGAATGAAACACAAACATCATTGTGGGTCCCATGTGGGGCCCAAAATATGGTTTACTGACCATCCAACCTGTTGGTAAGGTCACAAATGCCTGGATGAATGGAAAGGAAGAATATAAGATTGATTCAAAACTTACGTGGGCCCAAAAGGGTTTCAAGGGTGGAATTCAATCGCTGCTGTTTCAAGTGGTGTGGGCCACCTGAGATCTGGATCAAACTTATTTTTGGGTGGGGCCTACTTAAGGTAGGGACCCACCAAATGAACGGGTTGGATTGGCAAATGAACATCAAAGAGGGGCCCACATGAGGAGCCGTGGGCCCCAGCATCCGCCCGCTGCAGAGCCGCAGGCGCTGCCTGTGCTGGCAGCAGCGGCACTGCTGCATCTGATTTTTTTGTTTTTTTTTTTAAGGACTTGATTTTTCCAAGGTTTTTCAGATGTGGGGCCCGCATTTAATGGATCCACTCCATCAATTGGATTCTACGGCCCACAATGATTCTATCAAGACCAATATCGGGCCTCGTTCAGCGCATAGGAAGAATTTTGATAGAGTTCAATAGTAAAGATGTAGTTGTCAACACCATGGCCCACCGGATACTCTAATCAACCTCATTTTTCGGCTTAACGCCTAAAATGAGTCGAGAAAGAGGATGGACGGCTTGGATTAGAAACATACTTCAAGATGGGGCTTATACAAGCGATCCCTTCCAAAGGCTTTGAACAAGCCAATATTTGTGTTTTCTTTTCTTTCCACGTCCAGCGTCCAGAGACGTTGGACGGTCTGTCCATGAGAGGTGGGCCTGCTCAGTGGGCCACCATATGGATGTACGGTGTGGTACAACACACACTAGGCGGGCCCCATTCATAGATAAAAATATTACTTCATGGTGGGGTCCATTCAAGCGGGCCACACAGCCACATCAATAACAAAGAAAGAAAATAATGAAAAAGAGAAGGAGAAAGAGATAGAAGGAGAGTGGGACACGCGTGATGGAGGGACCCCGACACTATGGGCCCTCCGTTTCAACCATCCAATCATACCTTAACGGGTCCCATTGCGTATGGGCCTTCCAAATGAAAGATCAACGGTGGAGATCCCTCTCCACTCAAAATGAACGGTCTATATGACCTCTTAATGCAAGAAAGTAAACATCATGATGGGGTCCATGGAGAATGGCCCCATCATGAAATAGTTTTGATGATCAAGATGGGCCATTGGCCACATCTTAGGGTCCCAAGTGAGATCCAAACCATTGATCGGTTGGCCTCACTTGGCCCACCTTAAAAATATGAAAACTACTCTATCAAAGCACCCACCACTTGATCTTCTTGGTCCGTTGGATAGCCGGTCTCCTAGAGCTTCACTTTGATGGTGGAGATGGAAAATGGATGGCTAGGATGATGGGATTTGGAGATGGGAAGTGGGCCACCAAAATGCACATTTTTCTCTCATGGAAGGCCTTGGACGTGGGAGGCTTTTGCTTGGTTGGAATTGTGATGAGAAATGAGAGAGAGAGGTGTGATGTAATGAGAGATGGAGTGATGTGAAGGGGTGATGGTTGATGGATGTGAGTGATGGGTGAGGTGATGTGTTAGTTGACTTGGGTGGTTGCTTGACTTATGGAGAAAGGAAGCATGGGTGCTTGTACTTGACATGAGAGGTGATTGATGGGATTGATTGATGGGATTGATGGGACATATTGTAGAGATTCTCTTGGGATTTGCAACGCGCAGTATTTTTCCTCGAACTGAACGCGGGTCCGCATCTCATCATCTGGGTATCAGATCGGTGCGTGAGTTGCGGCGTTGGAACCACAGCGACGATGCGGTCGCAATGATATAAGTCTTAGATTAAGCCGACTCAAATGAATAGGATACGACTTACGGTCGTGTGTAACGTCTACTACAGGTCTCGAATTGCCGAAATTTGACGAGAAGGATCGCGGAAAGCGACGGAACAGTACAGATTATGATACGGGTCTTACAGTATCCCTACGTAAACTTCTCCCAACTCATTCGAGCTGGAGCTGGGATCAGAGATGGAACCATTTCCCCATGGCCACACCAAACTCCCTCAATCAAAAGAAATAAAGTCGAAGGGAAACCAATAGGATATGGGAATGGGAACGGCACTGTTCCTACACAGCGCACCACAGAGGTTAAAAATATCGCCACTAACACTCATGGTCCCTCTCACTTACCGTAATGAGAAGGAGAGTGAATTTATTTACCTCCATTAGGGAAGGATGTCAATGGGAGAGTACGAGAAGGGTTTACGGAGCTGGCCGGATATGCTCCCCTAATATTGGCCGACCAGCCGATGCGAATGCAGCATTTTTCTGAGGATCTACGACTCGAGATACACTCTAAGATGTGTTGTGCTAGCATATCCAACTATGCTGAGCTAGTGAGCATGTCTTTGCGAGCTGAGTAGGATGAGGATAGGTTGTCCCGTACACGTGTGCCTATGGCTCCTAGGCCTCGATCGGATTTACCGAGCAGACCGTTCAATGACAAGAGGCCCCGTACAGACTCGCCTCCTAGGCTTATGGCTCCACCGACACAGCCTAGGTGACCTTATATATAGTGCACCTACTACAAGAGGTTGGGCCATACTGACACTTACTGTTTCACCAGGATGATGGACAACGGCTTTATGCCCCCTCAGAGGATTAACCGTCATATGTCACCACCTCTCTCGACTCTACCTCTAAGTTCTATACTACCTACGTAGCCTTCTTACAGGCCACCTGTACCTTGATTTAGGCCGTCTCAATGGCCCATGATACCACATCTGAATCGTTCTTAACAGGCTCGAGTGCATTCACTTATAGCTGAGGCATTCAAGACTACAGACATAACATCGATGGTGTTTGAAGTCACGGCCCATATCCAAGGTACTCTCATATTTTTATTGGTGGACACCGGGTCCACAATCTCCATCATATCATGTGTAGCAATCAAGCAACTAGTGTTGAATACAGCTCCTACGAAAGGAGTGAGGATCCTTACAGCTACAGGAATTTTTTCAGACGTTAGCAGAATTTTTGAGGGTTGCTTGATAGATTTAGGAAGCAGGTCGGTACACGTCGACCTGATTGTTGCCCCGCTATGGCATTATGACATTATTCTCAGTATAGATTAGCTCACCGAGATGAAGGTAGAAATTAATTGTGATGCTAGAGTGGTGACAGCCCATGGACCCAAGGGCATGGCCTTTATTTTTCCAGTTCAGGTCAGTTGGCTCTACCGCGAGAGTTGTTATGCTTCCTTATTGGGGAATGTTGATGGTCCGACACTTGAAAACACGTCAGTCGTTCGAGATTTTTAGGATGTGTTCAGAAAGATACCTGGATTGCCTCCTCAGTGCGAGATCGATTTTACCATTGATCTATTGCCTGGTGTGACACTCATTTCATTTCCGACTTATCACATGCCTCCATATGAGATGGAGGAATTGAGGAAACAAATCGATAATCTATTGGATGCTGGCTTTATACGGCCTAGTGCGTCTCCTTGGAAGGTGAAGAAGAAAGATGGATCACTATGATTGTGTATTGATTACTGCAGATTGAACCAAGTGACGGTGAAGAACAAGTACCCTTTGCCCAAGATAGATAATCTATTTGATTAGTTGAAGGGGGCGTAGTATTTCACGAATATCGACTTACAGACAGGGTATCACCAGTTGCACGTCAGGGATGAGGACGTGTAGAAGACAACTTTCATCATCAATTTTGGGTACTACGAGTTCCTTATGATGTTGTTTGGACTTGTCACGCCCTAAACTCAAAAAATGGGCTCACAAAATTCCCGATCGCTGAATCCGATGCTGACAGCCTCCGTAGTGCCCCATTCTCGACTCCTGGCAATCATATGCCAGATTTCGATCCTAGGATCCTACAAGAAGAATTTTTAGAATGAATTTTTTTTGTAATGGAGCATAACCATAAGCATAACCAAGTCACAAAACAACATCACACCACATATCCACTATATCAAAAACTTTAAGTACAATGCGGAAAGAAAAATAAAAGGTAATCAAAAAGCTCCAAAATAGTCAAGTGCGCACTCCTGCCTCAGCACTATTGCTGTCCAATGCCACCTGCAAGCAACGGTCATGCATAAGCTTACAAAAGCTTAGAGGGTGGTGTAACTGTGTGCGCAAAGCAAGTGCCCAGTATATAATATCAAAGTAATACGAAAACATGCGGTAAGTCCATGAATGCTATCAGTTGTACCAAATCTATATGATGCAATATATAAATGCTATCAGCCATACCAAGGCCATGCGATGCGAGGCCTATGTAGATAAATGTCATATGCGAGATGCAAAGCAATCATGTCAGTACTCATCAAGTACGCATATCAATACAGTTCCTCTCTGGATATCACCGGGATCTAATACGCCTCACACTGACTACCTCCTTCCTAGCTGCACAGTCAAGCAAGTGGAAGAGACCACACTATTCGCCTGACCAGTAGTCTGCAATACCTAGGTAGATAGCGAACTCATTTACGAGCTGGTCAAACTCAGCCTAGCTTATAGCCCCCTCACTCGGGCGGATAAGGCCACACCCCCTTCCAACCGACCACGACACACTGGGAGACGCAGCCTACTGGTATTTGGCACTCGAGCGCTTGTATATCCACTCGGTCTAGACGTTGGAGCATCTCTTGATACCAAAAAAGTTCTAGAATTTTCACCCATGGACATCCTAAGTGTCACAATGTAGAGACAATATTTCTAGTATCTGATACGACCATCCGCGATGTGCCTGTGGAGGCCACGACCCTGATGTCGTTAGGGCATACAGTGATCAAATCACGCATATGCGAGATGCATGAGTCACATCGTCAAATCATGCATCAATCCTGCACATACCACGAGCTCATGTGGGGGCATTCTGTCTCATAAGAAGTCTCGTAAATGTCTCAACTCAACGGCTTATGCTATGATCAAACATTCCTCACATCAAGCATACATATGATGTGTATGGGCATGAATCATGGAGCTATACTAAGCATGTTATAAAGTGATGAATCATTAACAAGTATGGGCCTATCAATGGGCCCTAAGGAGAGTTACAATGCGGACATTTAACCAACATTGTACTTACAATGTGGACATCAAACCATCATTGTTTCCTAAGCACGGCCAGCCATAAATATCATTACATAAACCATGGGGAATCACACATTGCAATGGACCCTAAGGACATCCCATTGGGTCTCGACCAATGGGCCTTGGATACATTGAATGGGTCGCATCATATGGGCCTTGTATAAATCAAGTGGACCACATCAATGGGCCTTATGTACATTGCAATGGGCCATAACCCCTAGGCTTTGAAATACATCACAATGGGCCTCATAAAATGGACCTTACATTCATAGCAAGGTGGACCTCAACAACGGCCTCATACACCTCAAGGTGGGTTGCTTGGGGATGGGTGTGTAAGGACTTTGTTGACTTTAGGGTCAGATAATTTAAGAAGGGTATGGGGTGTGTAAGAAAATTTTGACTTATGGGTTGCTTGGGGATGGGTGAAAGGTGATGTGTACTTGACATGAAGTGATTGATTGATTGATTGATGGATGTGACATGTTGTAAAGATTCTCTTAGGATTTGCAACGGGCAGTATTTTCCTCAAACTGAACGCGGGTCCACATCTCTCGATCAGGGTATCGGATCGGTATACAGGATGCGGCGTTGGAACCGCGGTGACGGTGTGGTCGCAATGGTACAAGTCTTGAATTAAGCCGACTCAATTCTACATGATACGGCTTAGGGTCACGCGCAAACATCGATTATACCACATGAATTGCCGAAATTTAATGGGAAGGATCGCGACAATCAACGGAACAGTACGGATTAGGATACGAGTCTTACAGCTCTCCCCACCTAATAAAAATTTTATCCTCAAAATTTATACTACCATCGCAGCTAAGACATAACTCATGAAGGAATAGAAAACACAACATCATATATAATCAAAACACCATACATCATACAATCAAACATCAAAAAGATGAGGATAGCGCTCTCGAATCTCCGCCTCGAGCTCCTAAGATGCCTCATCCACACTATGATGGCCCCACTACACCTTCACCAAGGGAATGACCTTGATCCGCAGGACTTGCTACTTCCGATCAAGGATACGAACTGGCTGCTCAATATAAGAAGCGTCCTCACGAACCTCCAACGGCTGCAAATCAATAACAGGCACGATGTCAGACCCACACTTCCTCAATATAGAGACGTGAAAAATGTTGTGGACACCAGATAAATAAGGTGGCAAGGCAAGCCGATAGGCCATGAAACCAACGTGCCTAGTGATCTCAAAGGTCCTATGAATCTTGGGGCAAGCTTGTCCTTCGCTCCAAAACGAACCACACCCTTCATGGGTGAGACCTTGAGATACACATGGTCTCTAACTATAAACTCCAAGAGATAACATTGACGATCAGCAAAACTCTTCTATTGGCTCTAATCTGTGCGCATCCTCAGCCTGATGATGTCAATAGCCTCTGACATCTGCTACAAAAGCTCGGGACCTACGAGACGCCGCTCTTCAACCTCGGTCCAACAATTTGGAGATCTACACGGTCTGCCATATAATGCCTCAAAAGGAGTCATGTCAATGGTCGCCTGATAGCTATTGTTATACACGAACTCAGCCAATCGCAAGTGCTCATCCCAGCTACCCGAGAAATCAATCGCGCAGGCCCGAAGAATATCCTCAAGGATCTGGTTGACCCTCTCGGTCTGGCCATCGGTCTGCGGATGATACGCAGTGCTGAGTTGTAAATCAGTGCCCATCGTTCTCTAGAAGCTCTTCCAAAACTGAGACGTGAACCTCGAGTCTCAGTCTGAAACGATCGAGACAGGAACACCGTGTAGTCTCACGATCTCATCAACAAACATCTTGGCGAGTCGGTCCGTATGCCAAGTCTCACGAATCGTAAGAAAATATGTCGACTTCGTCAGACGGTACATGACAACCCAGATGGCGTCATGACCACCCTGAGTCCTCGGCAAACCCATGATAAAATCGGTAGATATGTGCCCCCACTTCCACATCGGAACGCTCAACGACTGTAATAGACCAGGGGATCTCTGATGATCATTCTTGACACACTGGCACCTGTCACACTCAGCCACAAAACTGGCTATCTGGCGCTTCATCCCCATCCAAAAATACTGATGCCTCATATCGTGATACATCTTCGTCGAGCCAGGGTAGATAGAGAACCGCGATCGATGTGCCTCGGTTATAAGATCTCAGCGTAACTCAGAAATATCTAGGATACATAATCGGCCTCTAAAATGAAGTCCACCATCAGCACCAATCTGTCAATCTATCTGACTCTCAGATGTTGCCTCTGCTCAGTAATCCTGCAATGACTCATATACCTGTTGAGCCTCGATCACCCTTGCGACAAGAGAGGGTTGAATCAACAGGCTCGATAACTGCACAATAGAAGACTGAAAGCCGATCTCGAAGTCAAATGCAGACACATCCTCAAGCATCCTCCACTCCTGAATCATCATGTGCACCACCATGCCTCGTGGCTGACGGCTGAGGGCATCCACCACCACATTCGCCTTACCCAGGTGGTACTGGAGATCAAAATCATAGTCCTTCGGAGCTCCATCCAACGCCTCTGCCTCATGTTCAGCTCGAACTGAGAGAACAGATACTTCAAGCTCTTATGGTCGAAGAAAAGCTTAAACCTTACTCCATAAAGATAGTGCCTCCACACCTTAAGTGCGAAGACAAGTGCTGCCAGCTCCAAATCATGCGCGGGATAGTTCAGCTCATGGACCTTGGGCTGGCAAGACGTATAAGCCACCGGCTTCCTGTGCTACATCAGGACAGCACCCAAGCCAACTCACGAAGCATCAGTAAATACAACAAATCCATCACTCCCAGAGGAAAGAGTGAGGGCAGGAGTGGACGTGAGGCGGTCCTTCAACTCCATAAATGCCTACTCACAAGCGTCGCTCCAAATAAACTCATCACCCTTCCGGGTCAACCTGGTCAACGGAGCTACAATACGAGAGAATCCCTCAATAAAACGTCGGCAATAGCCCACCAAACCAAGAAAACTGCGGATCTCGGATGCGTTCGTGGGCTGGCCCCACTGACGCACGGCATCAATCTTCGAGAGGTCCACTGCGACACCCTGCCTCATCACTACATGACTAAGGAACTTCACCTCCTCCTGCCAGAACTCGCACTTCTCCAGTTTCGCGTAAAGCTGGTGTGCATGAAGGGTCTGCAAGGTAATCTCCAGATGCCGCTCATGCTCATCACGGGTCCTCGAATATATCAGAATGTCGTCAATAAACACCACAACAAACTGGTCTAGATACGGACAGAAAACCTCGTTTATCAACTGCACGAATACTATAGACGCATTGGTCAGTCCGAAGCACATGTCTTGGAACTAAAAATGACCGTAGCGCATCCTGAAGGCTGTCTTCGGGATATCTTCATCTCGAACCCGAACCTGATGATAACCAGACCGCAAGTCTATCTTCAAAAAGAACTGCGCCTCCTACAACTGATCAAACAAATTATCGATCCTCAGAAGCGGGTACTTGATCTTGGTCGTGATCTTGTTGAGCTCGCGGTAATCTACACAGCCTCAACGAGCCATCCTTCTTCTTCAAGAAGAGTACCGGTGCTCCCCCGGTGAATTGCTCGGACGAATAAAGCCTAGCTCGCGCAACTCGACCAACTGCTTATGCAATTCTCGTAACTCCAACGGTATCATACGATATGGAGCCTTCGAAATAGGCACGGTACCGGGCATAAGATTAATCTGTAACTCAGTGTGTCGATGAGGTGGTAACCCAAGAATCTCCTGGAACACATCGGGAAAACCACAAATGACAGGCAGCTGGTCAATACTCAAAGCAACTGAATCCTCAACGGCACACGATAACAGGCAAGAAAGCTTCTCTCCTCTGGGCTCGGCAATAAACTGGAATTCTGGTACACCGGGTATACAAAACGTGACTGTCCTTGCGAAGCAGTCCAATATGTCATGGTACTCGGCGAGCCAACCTATGCCCAGAATGACATCAAAATTAAACATCTGCAATACGAATAGGTCTACAGGCAAGAAGATATCTCCAATCAGAATGGGGCAAGACGACCAAACTCGATCTAATACTGTAGTCTTCCCCAAGGGTGTTGATACTGACAAACCCTCACGGGCAGACTCCATCAGCAAACCGGTCAATTGGCAGAAATCATCAGCCACAAAGGAATACGATGCACTAGAGTCAAACAATACACGTGCAATGCATGGAGAAATAGGGAGAGTTCCCTCGACGACCCCTCCTAATGACTGAGGGTCCTGCTGGGAGGCATAAAATCTACCCTGGGCCTGCTGGGGAAGTGCAGGTCCCCTCTGAGGTATCTACTGATACTGCTGCCACTGTGGCGGCCTGATCTGCTGCCTCTGTTGCAGATGAGGAGGCCCCGGAGGCTGTTGCTGCTGCTGTTGTGGTGGCTGTCTGATGCGGTGTCCTCGGCTGCTGCCACTGTAGATGAGGACACTCATGCACACAATGTCCTGTCCTACCACACCCAAAGAAAGTACCTGTAAACGACCCCAGAGGTGGTGTTGGGGGTACTGCCAGTGCTCGGAATGCTGGGCTGGTCGTGCATTACTGCTGTGAACGATGCTACTACTGCTGGGAACTACTAGAGGGCGCATTCCTCTTCTGATCTCCCCTCTGGTCAAGGCTCTCTGTAAACTGGCCCAATTTGACTCATAAATTTGTGCCCTCTCCACGATCTGTTCAAATGTCGGAAGCATGTGTCCGATCACACGACTCCTGAGGGCAGGACGCAACCCGTTCTCAAAACGGTGGGCCTTTCGCCCCTCATGATTAACAAGATACGTTGCGAAGCTCGATAGTGTGACGAAACGAGCCTCATACTGGAACACAGTCATGTCCCCCTGGACTAGTCTCAAACTCTAATGCACGCTACTGTCGCACATGCAAGGGAAAGAACTTCCAGTCAAACCGATCTACAAAGTCCTCCCAGGTCCACTCGAAATCGGTCGCTACCGATCGGGCTATAGATGCCCACCAATGTTGAGCCTCACCCTAGAGAAGAAATATAGCTAATGGAACTCTCTGCTAGGTCATACATCTCATGGTGTTGAATATCTTATCCACCTCGGAGCACCATATCTCTGCTGCAGTAGGGTCTGGCTCACCCCAGAAACACGGGAGATTGTGTTGTCGAAAGTCCTTGAGAAGGGCGCTCTCATGCTCCTGCTCGGCCTCGATCGGTGTCACAGTGGGACGCCTGCTCTGCCCTTGAAGAATAGCAGTCATCACCTGCAACGTCTGCTGAAGCTGGGCAGCACTCACAGGTACGGTCGGATCCGCACCGGTCTCAAGTAAGGGAGTGGCATCCTGAGGCTAAAAAGCAAGAATATTTGGTGGTGAAGCGGGAGTCGTAGGTGGTAGAGCGAGAGTCGAAGGTGGTGGAGAGGGATTCGCTCTAGTCGCTCTTCTAGGCGGCATGTCCTACAGGCAGGAACAAAGGCCTATCAGCCTTGAGGATTTTCGAAGGCATAAACGTAAAGGGTCTATGTCGAAATATCGTGAAGTTATGCGGACTCGGAACCTATTCATTCTAAGTTCATAGTAGATATGTGATGTGATCCTTAGGTATTCCCAAGTTATGCTCTGATACGAACTTCTGTCACGCTCCAAACTCGAAAAATGGGCTCATAAAATTTTTGATCACCGAATCCGATACTGACAGCCTCCGTAGTGCCCCATTTTCGACTCATGGCAATCATATGCCAGATTTTGATCCTGGGATTGTACAAGAAGGATTTTCAGAATGAATTTTTTTTTGTAATGGAGCATAACCATAAGCATAACCAAGTCACAAAACAAAATCATCACATATCCATTATATCAAAAACTTTAAGTACAATGGGGAAAGAGAAATACAAGGTGATAAAAAAAGCTTCAAAATAGTCAGTTGCGCACTCCTGCCTCAGCGCTGTTGTTGTCCAATGCCACCTGCATGCAACAGTCATGCATAAGCTTACAAAAGCTTAGAGGGTGGTGTAAGTGTGTGTGCAAGGCAAGTGCCCAGTGTATAATATCAAAGTAATGCAGAAACATGTGGTAAGTCCATGAATGCTATAAGCTATACCAAAGCTATATGATGTAAGGTATGAATGCTATCGGCCATACCAAGGCCATGTGACACGAGGCCTATGTAGCCAAATGTCATATGCGAGATGCAAAGCAATCATGTCAGTACTCATCAAGTATGCATATCAATATAGTTCCTCTCTGGATACCACTGGGGTCTAAAACACCTCACACTGACTACTTCCTCCCTAGCTACACAGTCAAGCAAGTGGAAGAGATCACACTATCTGCCTGACCAGTATTCTGCCAATACCTACCCGGCTCATCAATAGCGGACTCATTTGTGAGCTGGTCAAACTCAACCTAGCTTATAACCCCCTCACTCGGGCAGATAAGGCCACACCCCCTTCCAACCGACCACGACACAGTGGGAGACGCGACCTACTGGTATTCGGTACTCGAGCACTCGTATATCCACTCGGTCTAGACATTGAAGCATCTCCTGGTACCAAAAAGGTTCTGAAATTTTCACCCAAGGACATCCTAAGTGCCCACAATGCTGGAGCCGATATTTTTGGTGTCTGATACGACCATCCACGATGTGCCTGTGGAGGCCACGACCTTGATGTCGCTAGAGCATGCAGTGATCAAGTCATACATATGCGGGATACATGAGTCACATCGTCAAATCATGCAGTAATCCTGCGCATATCATGCAGTCATGTGGGAACATTCCTTCTCATAAGAAGTCCCGTAAATGTCTCAGCCCAACGGCTTATGCTATGATCAAATATTCCTCACATCAAGCATACATATGATGCGTATGGGCATGAATCATGGAGCTATATTAAGCATGTTATAAAGTGATGAATCATTAACAAGTATGGGCCTATCAATGGGCCCTAAGGAGAGTTACAATGCAGACATTTAACCAACATTATAATTACAATGTGGACGTCAAACCATCATTGTTTCCTAGGCACAGCTCGCCATAAATTTCATTACATAAACAATAGGGAATCACACATTGCAATGGACCCTAAGGACGTCCCATTGGGCCTCTACCCATGGGCCTTGGATATATTGAATGGGCCGCATCATATGGGCCTTGTATAAATCAAGTGGGCCACATCAATGGGCCTTATATATATTATAATGGGCCATAACCCCTAGGCCTTGAAATACATCACAATTAGCCTCATAATATGAACCTTACATTCATAGCAAGGTGGACCTCAACAACAGCCTCATACACCTCAAGGTGGGCCTCAACAACGGGCTATAAATATGGGCTACAAATGCATCAAGATGGGCCTTCACAGATGGCCACAAGTTCGTTCATATGGGCACCATCACATGGGCCTTATATAAATCAATGGGCCACACCAATGGGCCCTGTGTATACTTCGAATGGGTCATACCAATGGGCCCCATGTATGCATCAAATGGGCCACACCCTAAATATAAGTGGGATAATGATTTTCACCATTAAAATTTCTAAGGCCCACCATAACATTTATTTCCCACACAATCTATTCATAAGGTCACAAAGAAATTGGTGGCCTAAGGGTCTAATGGTGGAGTTCAAACCCACTGTATAATGTGGTCCACCTGATAAATAGATTTGTCTTATTTTTTATCTCAAGCTTATAAAGCAAGCTGGCCAAATGGTTGGACAGTTTGGATGCACCACATGCATCAAGGGGGGGTCTCACCGTCCAGGTGTGGACGGTGTGGATAGAACACGTACATCATAGGTCCACTAGCCGTCCAGCAACCCAGCAGAACGGCTGGACGGCATGGTAACACATACATTTAGGTGGGTTCCATCGTCCGCCTCGACGGTGTGAATAAAACACATACATTACTGGTGGGTTCCACGTGGGGCCCACCATAATGCTTATTTGCAATCCAACCCGTTGGTAAGGTCACACAGACATGGATGAAAAGGAAAAATAAATTTCATCTTGATCCAAAACTTCTGTGGCCCAGAAAGTTATTTCAAGGGCAGACGTTCAATCCCACTGTTCCCTCTGATGTGGGCCACCTGAGACTCAGATAGAGCTAATTTTTGGGGATGGCTCACAGCCCCAAGGGGCCCACATAATGGATGGAGTGGATATACAACACATATCATGGTGGGGCCCACGGCTAGGACCGTGGGTCCCTGCTCGTCCGCCCGCCCGCCAGCGCAGCAGGCGCTGCCTACACCTCTTACAGTAGCAGCATCTGCTGCACATATTTTTTTAATTTAAAAAAAATATTTTCTCAAGGTTTTTCACACGTGGGGCTCGCATCAGGTGAATCCAACCCCGCCATTGCATCCCATATGTCAAGATAGACCAAACAAGCCCAATATCTGATATTTTTCGGTGTATAGAAACGACAGGGTGGTTTTCAACGGTAGAAACCACTGTTTTATATGCTATGGCCCGCCAGAAGATCGGATGGACTTCATTTTTCGGCCCAACGCCTAAAATGGTCTGAGTAAAGGGATGGATGGCGTGGATTGAATACATACATCAAGGTACGGCCTACATAAGTGGCTCACCCAAATAGCCTTGAGCCAAGGCTAAAATTTGTGTTTTCTATTCAACATCCAACGTCCATAGACGCTGGACAGTTGTTCCTTTCAAGTGGGCTACCCACATGGGCCACCAAATGATAGATGAGGTGGACACAACACTTATAAAGTGGGCCCCACCTATAGATGACTTGGATACAATACATGCCTTAGGGTGGGGTCCATCCAAGTGGGCCACATGGCCACATCATCACACATCAAAGAGAAAAAAAAAAAAAAAAAGGAGTGGGAGAGAGAGAGAGAGAGAGATCGAGGGACACGCGTGATGGAGGGACCCCGACAATATGGGCCCTCCCTTTCAAGCATCCAATCATCATCAAGTGGGTCTCATTACATGTGGGCCCATCAAATCAAAGATCAACGATGGAGATCCCTTCTCCACCAAGATGTAAGGTCTAGATGACCCCTTTTAAAGATAGAAAGTAAGCATCATGATGGGGTCCATGGAGAATGGCCCCATCATGGAATGATAATAAAAATCAAGGTGGGTCATCGATCACATCTAGGGTCCAAAGTGAGATCCATACCATTGATCGGTAGGCCTCACTTGGCCCATCATATGAACATAAAAACCTAGCCTATAGAAGCACCCACCGTCGATCTTCTTGGTCCGTTGGAAAGCCGATCTCCTTATGTCTCACTTTGATGGTGGAAGATGAGGTTTGAATGGATAAGATGATGGATTTGGGATGGGAAAGTGGGCCTCACACATGCACTTTTCTCTCCATGGGAAGAGCTTGGACATGAGTGTTTTTGGTTGCTTGAACTTGTGTTGGGAAATGAGAGAGAGAGAGAGAGAAAGGGTTGTAAGGAGATGTGAGAGATGAGTGATGGAGTGATGGATGGGAGAGGGGGATGGGTGTGTAAGGACTTTGTTGACTTTAGGGGTAGATTATGTAAGAAGGGTATGGGGTGTGTAAGAAACTTTTGATTTATGGGTTGCTTGGGGATGGGTGAAAGGTGATGTGTACTTGACATGAAGTGATTGATTGATTAATTGATGGATGTGACATATTGTAGAGATTCTCTTAGGATTTGCAACGCGTGATGTTTTCCTCAAACTGAACGCGGGTCCACATCTCTCGGTCAGGGTATCGGATCGGTATGTAAACGCTTCGTTGGAACCGCGGTGACGATATGGTCACAATGGTACAAGTCTTGGATTAAGCCGACTCAATTCTACAGAATACGGCTTAGGGTCGGGCGTAAACATCGATTATACGACACGGATTGTCGAAATTCAACAGGAATGATCGTGACAGTCGAAGGAACAGTACAGACTAGGATACGGGTCTTACAGGACTCACAAACGCACCGTCCCTGTTCATGAACTCGATGAACCGGGTGTTTCGGCCGTATCTATTCCGATTCGTCATCATGTTTATAGATGACATCCTGATATACTCCAAGAGTCGGAAGGAACATGAGGAACACCTGCGAGCAATCTTTGATACTCTCAGGGAGAACCAGTTGTTTGCATAGTACATGAAGTGCGACTTCTGGAAAGACTAAGTCAAGTTCCTGAGACATGTGGTGTCCAAGGAAGGGATAGTTGTGGACCTTGCTAAGGTAGCCGTAGTTCAGGACTGGGAGCAGCCTGGTTCGGTTACTGAAGTGAGGTGTTTTCTTTGCCAGGCAGGCTATTACCATCGATTCATTAGGGATTTTTCCAAGATAGCCAGGCCGTTGTGTCAGTTAACTTAAAAGGATCTCAAGTTTTCCTGGAATGAGAAGGCAGAAGAAGCTTTTCAGGAACTAGAAGGTCAAGTTGACGTCCGCCCCTGTGCTAGTATTGTCAGAGCAAGGGGTCAAGTAAAAGATATACACCGACGCGTCTCATGTTAGTTTAGGTTGTGTCTGATGCAGAAGGACATGGTTATTACCTATGCATCGTGACAGTTGAGGAAATACGAGGAAAATTACCCTACGCATGACTTGGAGTTAGCGGCCGTCATTTTGCATTGAAGCTCTAGAGACGTTACCTCTATGGAGAGGAGTTCGAGCTCTTTTGCAACCACAAGAGCCTCAGGTACATATTCACGCAGATAGACTTAAATATGAGGCAGCGACGATGGATGAAAACCTTGAAGGACTTCAAGTTCGAGGTCTCCTGCCATCCTGGTAAGGCCAACCTTGTGGCAAACGCGTTGATCCGCAAGAAGAAAATAGCATTTGCGGCTCCGCTGATGATAAATGAGTGGAACATGGTGAAATTTGTGCAAGACTTTGAGCAGAAGCTTACGGTAGATGAGCCGTTCAAGAGCATCGCTCATGTTCGCATACAGCCACTTATCGATGACCGAATCATAGTGGCTCAGAGGGAAGATAAATGGTTAGTGAAGATGAGGAAACGAGCTAGTGATGAGGAAGACTCTGAATGGAGAGTTGGTTCAAATGGGGGTTTGCGTTATCGAGGCCACTTATGCGTTCCAAGTCTTCATGACTTGAGAAGGGAAGTTCTTGAAGCTGCTCACAACTTGAAGATGGCAATGCATCCTGGCAGTACGAAGATGTACCGAGACATTAAGTGCTCGTACTGGTGGGACAACATGAAGGCCTACATAGTAGATTATGTGTCCCATTATCTCACGTGTCAGCAAGTCAAGGCAGAGCATCGCCAACCTCCTGACTGCTTCAGCCCATGCTCATAGCTAAATGAAAATGGGACTTCAGCTCTATGGATTTTATCTCAGGGTTGCCGAAGACGAGGAAGGGACAAGATTCCATATGGATGATTGTGGACCAGTTGACAAAATTGGCTCACTTCCTCCCTATTAGAGTATCAAACTCAACAGACGAGTTGGCTAGGTTGTACATTAAGGAGATTGTGCGTCCGCATGGAGTTCCTATGGAGATCATGTCGGATAGAGACATGCGATTCACATCTATTTTCTGGACTCATATCCAGGAAGCAATGGGTGTGAAACTGAAGTTCAGTACTGCATTCCACCCACAGACTGACAGGCAGATGGAACGGGAAAATCAGGTGTTAGAAGATATGCTGCAAGCTTGTGTGCTTGATTTCAAGGATAGTTGGGATGATTATCTTCCTTATGCAGAGTTCGCTTATAACAACAATTTTTAGGGGAGTATTGGCATGGCTCCCTATGAGCCTTATATAGGCGCCCCTCTCGAGCACCGCATTGCTAGGCAAAGGTTGGCTAAAAGAGCTTGATTGTCCCAAAGTTAGTATAGGCGACTCAGAGAAGATCGACATTATCAGGCGTCGACTTAAGGCAGCACAGAGCAGACAGAAGAGCTACACTGATACGAGTCGGCGACAGCTAGAGTTCGCTATTGGGGACCATGTATTCCTAAAGGCTTCCCCAATGAAGGGAGTCCTTCGGTATGCAAAAAAAAAAAGAAACTCACGCCGAGGTTCATTGGCCCATTTCAGATTCTAAACCGAGTGGGAATGGTAGTCTACCACCTTGCTTTGTCCACACCGCCCGTAGGTGTGCACAACGTATTTTATGCGTTGATGTTGAAGAAATACGTTCCTGACCCATCCCACATTATCAGATGGGAGCAGGTACAGTTGAGAGAAGATGCTACTTATATACTGCGACAAACGCGTATTCTAGATAGGAAGGAGCAGGTGTTGCGCGGTAAAGTGATTCCACTTGTGAAGGTTCTTTGGACACACCACACTGAAGAAGAGGCTACTTGAGAAACAGAAGTCGAAGTTCACAAGAACTATCCTCAGATTCTTGAGGAGTACGAAAAGGTACTAATTTCGAGGATGAAATTTTTTCTTAAGGGGGGTAGATTGTAACATCTTGAAAAAATTCGTACAAAAACTCGAGTACCACCTCAGGCAGAAATCAGTAAAGACCAAATCCCTTAGAAATTAGACGAAGATTAATTAAGTGTTGTCGCGCCCCAAACTCAGAAATTGGATTCACAAGAATTCTAATCACCGAATCCGGTGCCGACAGCCTCCGTAGTACCCCATTCTCAGTTCCTAGTGTCCATATGCCAGATTCTGATCTTGGGATCCTACAATGAGGATTTTTTTTTCCAATGTACATTTAACTCTTAATAAGCATAACCACGAGCATACCCAAATCATAAAGGCAACATCATCATCACATATCTACTAATATAAATATTTGAATACAATGCTGAAAGGGAAATACATGTAAAAATTACAGAATTCAACTACATACTCCAAGCTCCACGCTACTGCAACCTAACATCACCTACACGCATCTATTGTGCATAAGCTTATAAAAAGCTTAGAGGGTGGTGTAAGTGTGTGCACAAGGTAAGTGTCAAGTATTCATCGCAATACCATAATCATACAATGTTGAAATATGCGAAAGATCATGAATCATATGTTATCAGAGTAAGCGAAAATACTGACAAATCCATGAGTCTAACAATATCAGAATACACAATACAGATCAACTATACAAATGAGGAACAATATCAGAATATGCAATACAAATCAAATGAGGAACAATATCAGAATACGTGATACATATCAACTATACAAATGAGGAGTCATAAAGAGTCAAATATCACATGCCATATCTAAACCATATAAATGCAGAAACATAGGTAACCCAAAATGTCATATGCCATGGATGTAATGTAATATGCGATGCGAATGAAATAACCATGCTGGAGTGTGAAGTCGGGATGATAATACGTAGTATCACGGGCTATGGGGTCCATCACAAGGGACTTTTATCCAAACCAGTCTCATACCTGAATTTGGATAGTCATACTCAATGTGGTTAACTCTTGATCTCAGGTTAGTTGCACGCCCTAATCGAAATTTTGCCCATCCCAAAAGTACACGTAACAAATAATTGCGCACCACCAGCCTAAGTGGATAGTGAATGAGTGAATGAATGAGTATACAACTCCTACTCGATAAGTCCACATATTAGTACTATTCATCTCTAGGATCATCACCGGGGTTTAGTATACTCCAAGTGGCATTGCCCCTCTCCCAGCGGCACAGTCCAAGTGAGAGTAAGAAACCTCACTATCCGCCTAGCCAATAGTCTTCCAATACCTATACGGCACATTGATAGCAGACCCATTCACGAACTGGTCAAACTCAGCCTAGCTATGCCCCCTACCCTCGAGCAGGTAAGGTCACACCCCCTCCCAACCGACCACGACACAGTGGGAGACGTGGCCTCCTAGTATTCAGCACTCAGGTGCTCATTTATTCACTCGGTCTCAACATTGGGGTGTCCTCTGGTACCAAGAGGGTTTAGGAATTTTCACTTACGGCTATCTATGGCAGCCCAATCCTAGTAACAGATTTTTGGTGTCTCATTTGGCCATCCACGATATGTCTTTGGAGGCTACAGCCCTGATGTCGCTAAGGTGTACAGTAATCACAACACACAATGCAAGATGCACGAGTCATACAATCCAGTCATACATCAATCCTGCGTATACCATGTGCTCATGTGAGACAATCTCTGCCTATCAGAGAGTCTCATAACAACCTGCCCAATGATATATGCAATGGTTAACCACATTTCATAACAAATATGCAGATGATGCATATGGGCATGTATCATGATGCTATGCTATCACATACTCATAATCACTATCAATAACCGACATCGTCAATCGGCCTCGACAATGTGGACATTTAACCAACATTGCATCCAAGGAGTGGTCCGCAAAGAGCCCAACATATAGTGGACCCATGGCCTCACACAAAGGCCTAATATACAACACCATGGGCCTTACTCAAGAGTTTAATATACGTCACAATGAGCATTTTACACGGGCCTAATATACAACACAACGGGCTCCATCGCTTGACCCTTAAATGCAACACAATGAGCCTCATCACATAGGCCTCACATACATCACAATGAGCCTCATCACGTAGACCTCATGTTCATCACATTAAGCCTTAAACACGGGTAGAATACACATCACAACGGGCCTCAAATACAGGCCGCATATACATCACATCGAGCCTCAAACACGGGCCGAATGCACATTACAAAGGGGCCATAAATACGAGCATTATATACATCACATTGGGCCTCGTCAATCGACCTCGATATAAGGCCTCGACAATCGAAGTCAGCCTCAATAACCAGAATCAAAATCGACAATTGGTCATGAAAATCGACCTCGATCGCTAATCAGTCAGTCGGCCACGATAATCAAAATCAACAATCAGCCATAACAATCGGAATCGATCGATAATCGGCCTCGATACTCGAAATCGGCAATCGATCATGATAATCGGCCTTGATCGCTAATCGACCACGACAATCAGAATCAGGAATCGGCCTTGACAATCGGCCGATCAAGGCCTAAGGGAGGGTCACAATGTGAACATTATACCATCATTGCCCATCAATGTGGACATTTAACCAACATTGCTCCCAAGGAGTGGTCCACATAGAGCCAAACGTATCGTGGACCCATGGCCTCATACAATCACCATGGGCCATATCAACGGGCCTCGTATACATCAAATTAGCTACAATACATGGGCCTAATACACATCACTATGAGATGCATCACATGGGCCGAAAATACATCTCAATGGGTCACATCATATGGGTCATAAACACATCACATCAGGCGTTGCCCATGGGCCTCGAATACATCACAATGGGCCATAACCCATGGGCTTCAAATACACAATAGGTAGGCCTCAAATACACATCACATGGGGCCACATCAAATGGGCCGCATCGAAGGGATTCCAATACATCAGGTGGGCCCTACACGCTGCAGGTGCACCTAACAGAAGGACGGCCTGGAAATAAGCATGTGCATCATGGAAGGCTCCACCATCTAGAAACGATAGACGGTGTGGGTTTACAACTCATACATCATGAACCCACGTCCAGGGGCCAAATGGCTTGAATAAAACACCTTCATCATGTGGGATCCATGTCCAGGGATGGACAGCCTAGATAAAATACGTACGATATGGTGGGCCCACATCTAACTCGTCTGGATGGATAGTACCAATAAAACACATATATCTCAATGGGCCCTATGGTCTGAACGGACGGCCTAGATTAAACATTCATATGAGGTGGGTTCGATATGAGGACGACTACTCGGGGTGCGGGACCCGTCTATGTGGGCCCTGAGATGGATGTACAAAGTGGATAAACATATACAGTATGGCAGGCCCTGATGGACGCCAGTCCAGCAGCATTTTGGTCCTGCCTGAAATCTGGGCCGGTATACACATCACAGTGGTCTTGGGAGAATTAAAAGAATGCATATCATTAGGCCTGCAGTTGGACACCATCCAGCTGCTGGACCTGGCCCCTCATCTCGGATCATGCCATAAAATGATCTCTACAAATGGACGATATGGATGTTGCACACGTACATTACAGTGGGTCCCACCCACTGGATGGGTCAGGTGCGTGGAAGGCCCATATAACACGTTGTCACGCCCCAAACTCAGAAACCGGGCTCACAAAATTCCCAATCGCCGAATCCGGCGCCGACAGCCTCTGTAGAACCCCATTCTCGACTCCTAGCTCCCATTCGTCAGGTTCCGATCCTGGGATGCAACGAGGAGGATTTCCAATGTTAGTTTGATTCATAATAAGCATGACAAAAGGCATAACGCACAAACAACAACCAAGCACTCCATTACATTTCCACTATCATCAAAAACTTTACAAGTACAATGAGCATAAAGGGAAATACAATGGTAAAGAACGAAAACTCCAAAACGATCAGCAACGTGCTCCTGCCTCAGCGCTGCTGCGATCCAACGTCACCTGCACGCAACGGTCGTGCATAAGCTTACAAAAAGCTTAGAGGGTGGTGAAAGTGTGTGCGCAAGGTAGTAAGATGAACATGCAATGTCGGGCAATGCAGAATATGCAGAAGGAAACATAATATCATGAGCCGTACCAAGGCTTATGGATGCAAGACATGAATGGTATCGGCCACCCCAAGGCCATGCGATGTGCAATGCAACTCAAGCATACAGATCCTCATCTATGTCCATACATCAATACAGCTCAAAATATGGGATATCACCGGGGTCTAGTACACTCTAAACCAGATTGCCGCCACATCGCGTGCAATAAGGTAAGTGGAAGAGACCACACTATCTCTCTGCCAATATCGGGCGTGACTCGTCGATAGCGGACCCATTCCTCGAGCTGGTCAGACTCAGCCTAACATTGCCCCCTACACTCGGGCGGGTAAGGCCGCATCCCCTTCCAACCGACCACGACACAGTGGAGAGCGTAACCGTCTGGTAATCGGCACTCAACGCTCATCTACCCACTCGGTCTAGACGTTGGAGCAACCTCTTGGTACCATAAGGGTTTAGGAACTTTCACCCATGGATATCTATAGTACCCCATGTAGAACAAGATTTTCAGTATCCAATCCTGCCAACTACGATACATCTGTGGAAGTTACGACCCCGATGTCACTAGGGCGTATAATATCCATGTCATACAAATGCGATATGCATGATTCACGCTATCCAGTCATGCATCAAATCATTCGCATATCGTGCGCTCATGTAGGGCAACACCGCCTAACTGGGAGCCCATAAACAACCTACCCGAAGGCAAATGCTATGATCAGTCAATCCTCATATCAAGCATACATATGATACGTATGATCATGGGTCATGAAACTGTACTAAACATGCTATAATAAAATGAACTAACTTACAATGCAGATGGACCTGGACGGCCGAAACACAGCAAGTACGGCCCAGTAATGGGCTCTAAGGAGAGTCGTAATGTGGACATCCAACCAACATTACACTCGCAATGTGGACGTCAAACCAACATTGCTCCCAAGGCACAATCTTCTTAAACATCGCTACGTAATCGGTATGGGATTACACATTGCAATGGACCTTAGGTTCATCCCATTGGGCTTTTCATATATGTATCAAATGGCCATATCCTATGGGCCTTTTATTCATCAGATGGGCCACGTAAATGGGCCACACCAATGGGTCTTATGTGCATTGCAATGGGTCAAATCCGTGGGCCTTGGATTGCATCAAATGAGCTTAGTCTCATGAGTTTAATATGTGACTAATGGGCCACACCAATTGGGCCCCCACATGTACATAAAAAGGGACTCAACCCATAGGCCTAACATGAGTCAAATGGGCCTAAACCCCTAGGCCTTAATCAAATAAAATGAGCCTAACTCATGGGTCTCAAATAAATCCAGTGGGCCTAATCCCATGGACCCTTTTTTTTTTAATCAAATTGGTTTAGTCCCATGGGCCTTACAATATATCATATGGCCTACTTCCATGGGCTTTAAAATTTCAACAAAAAGGGTCCAATTACATGGGCCTTAGAATACATCAAAAGGGCCTAGTCCTATGGACTTGGAACATATCAAGTGGGCCTATACCCATAGGCCTTATGTGTTTCAAGTGGGCCTAACCCATAGGCCTTTTTCAATCCAAATGGGCCTAGCCCATACATGAGTGGCCCACCCAATCAGCCACTCATGCCTTAAAATGGCTCCACCAAGCGAATGGACGGTTTGGATGCATCAAAAGCATCAAGGCGGGCTCCACTATCGCTGGACCAGGGGGTGGCACACGCATCAAGGAGGGCCCCACTGTCCGCTGGACGGTGGAGGAAATACTACATCAAGGTGGGCGCCACCGTCCACTGGACGGTGGTCTTTAAAATATATATATCATTGTGGGTCCCATGTGGGGCCCACTGTAATGTTTGAGTACCATCCGACCCGTTCATAAGGTCGTTCGGACTTGGATGAAGGGACAGTATAAATTTCAGCTTGATCCAGTACATCTGTGGGCCAAAAAAATGGTTTTCAAGGGTAGGGGTACAGTCCCACTGTTTCATGTAGTGTGGGCCACCCGAGTTCTAGAACGAGCCGAAATTTGGAGGGGGCCCACCTGAGGAAGGGACCCATCAAATGAACGACGTGGATTAAACATATGCATCATGGTGGGGCCCACGGCAGCAGCCGTGGGTGGCCTGCACGGACGCCGTCCGCCCGCGAGATGCGCTGCAGGCAGCGCCTGCAGCGGCTCTGACGCAGCGGCATGGTGCTGCCTTCCTTCTTCCCTTATTTTTAAAAAAATCCCTGGTTTTGAGGATTTTCGAAGGTGGGGTCCACATTGCCTAAATCCACTCCTCCCATTAGTTCCCCTGGCCCAAGACGAGCCCAAAGAGTCAAGAGTTTGAATTTTTTTGACGCTTGGAAAGTGAAATAACATAAGAAAATAGCATTTGAATGGTGAGGACGCAATATTTGGCGCTATGGCCCACCAGGTGCTCCATTCAATCTCATTTTCTGGCTCAATGCCTAAAAACAGATGGTCAAAGGGATGGACGGCTTGGATTAGAACGATACATTAGGGTGGGGCCTATGCAAGGGGACCACCCAAAAGCCTTTCCTTTACTTCTTTCCTTTTTCTTCTTTCTATTGAAACGTCCAGTGTCCCAGATGCTGGACGGTTTTATATATATATATATTTTTTTTTTAAAGAGTGAGGGCCCTGATGAAGTGGGCCACCACTGATGGGTGACATGGGCACATTGTCTAAGGTGGGCCCCACTTGAATAAAGATGTAATTAAAATAAAATCTCAAGGTGGGATCCATTCAAGTGGGCCACACAATCCTATTGCCTAAAAATAAAATAAAATAAAATAAAATAAAATAAAATAAAAGAGAGAGAGACATGGAGAGTGGGACACGGCTTGTGATGGAGGGACCCCGACATTATGGGCCCTCCCTTACATGAAATCATACATCAAGTGGGTCATTTTGCACATGTGACCATCAAAACTGAAGATCAACAGTGGGGATCCTTTCCCCACCAATATGGATGGTCTAGATGACCTTTCTAAAGAAAATAAACATCATAATGGGGTCCATGGAGAATGGCCCCATCATGGAATGATCATGATGATCCAAGTGGTCCATCAGCCACGTATTAGGGTCCCAAGTGAGATCCACACCATTGATCGGTGGGCCTCACTTGGTCCACCATAAAAATAAGAAAAACTATCCTATAGAGGCACCCACCGTCCGATCTTCTCGCTCCTAGGGGTTCCTTGGCACCTTAGCTTCAACTTCAAAGGATGAGATGAAGAATGGAGGGTTGAGATGAGAGATTTTGGGATGAAGAGGTGGGCCACTTGGAGCTTAGGAGAGTTTGGAAAATTTCCATACGTGGGGGCTCTTTGTTGCTTGGGATTTTTGAAATGAGAAAGAGAGAAAGAGAGAGAGAGTGATATAAAGAGAGATGGATGGATGGATGAATGATGGTTGTGTAAGAAAGTATTGACTTTTGTAGCCTTTTGTGTAAGAGAGGTATGGGAGATGAAGACTTTTGTGGTTGCTTGGGAAAAGGGAATAAAGTGATGTGTACTTGACATGTGATGGATTGATGGGTTGATTGATTGATGGGATTGATGTGATTGATGTGACACATCGTAGAAATTCCCTTAGGTTTCGCAACGCGTGGCGTTTTCTCGCACCGAACGTTGGCCCATATCTCTTGACCAGGGTATCGCCTCGGCGAGCGAGTCGCGGTATTGGAACCGCAATGACGGCGCGGTCACTATGGTATTGGTCTCGGGTTGAGTCGACTCGGGTTGTCGGCACATGAATCAGGGTCACGCATTGATATCAGTTAAGGGTCGAAGGTTGCCGAAATTTGACCGGTAAGACCGCAGAAGTCTACGGAAAGGTACGGACGAAGATACGGGTCTAACAGCTCTCCCCTCCTTATAAAAATTTTATCCTCGAAATTTACACAAGCATCGCAACTAGGCATAACTCGCGAGGAATAAGAAACATAACGTCATCATATAGAATCAGGGGCAACATACAAAATACAATACATGATCAATCATCAAAGAGATGAGGGTAACACTCTCGAATCTCAGTCTCACGCTCCCACGAAGCCTCTTCTACAGAATGGTGACCACACTGCACATTCACCAACGGAATGACCTTGGTTCTGAGGACCTGCTCCTTCCAATCAAGGATACGGACTGGCTGCTCAATGTAAGAAGCGTCCTCACGAACCTCCAGCGGCTGCCAATCAATAACAGGAACTATGTCTGACCCACACTTCCTCAACATGGAGATGTGGAAAACATTGTGGACACCAGACAACTGTGATGGTAAGGCAAGCCGATAGGCCATGGCGCCAATGCGCCCAGTGATCTCAAAAGGTCCTATGAATCTCGAGGCAAGCTTGTCCTTCGCTCCAAATCGAACTACGCCCTTTATGGGCGAGACCTTGAGATACACATGGTCCCCTACATCAAACTCCAAGGGACGACGCCGACGATCAGCAGAACTCTTCTGTCGGCTCTGAGCTATGCGCATCCTCTGTCTGATGATGTCAATAGCCTTTGACGTCTCCTGCACAAGCTCGGGACCTAGGAGACGATGCTCTCCAACCTCGGTCCAATAACTCAGTGATCTGCATGGTCTGCCATATAGTGCCTCAAAAGGAGCCATGCCGATGGTCGCCTGATAGCTGTTATTGTACGCAAACTCAGCCAATCGCAGATGCTCATCCCAGCTACCCCCGAAGTCAATCGCGCAGGCCCAAAGCATATCCTCAAGTATCTGATTGACCCTCTTGGTCTAGCCATCGGTCTGCAGATGGTACGCGGTGCTAAGATACAAATTAATCCCCATCGCACGCTGGAAGCTCCCCCAAAACTGAGACGTGAACCTCGAGTCTCGGTCAGAAACGATCAAGACTGGAACGCCATGCAGTCTCACAATCTCCTCAATAAATAATCTCGCAAGCCGGTCCATAGACCAAGTCGCACGCATCGCAAGGAAATGTGCCAACTTCGTCAGACGATCCACAACAACCCAAATGGCGTCATGACAGCGCTGAGTCCTCGGCAAACCCATAATGAAATCAGTCGACACGTGCTCCCACTTCCACATCGGGACGCTCAATGGCTGCAATAGACCAGGAGGTCTCTGATGATCGGCCTTGACACGATGGCACGTGTCACACTCGGCCACAAAACTGGCGATCTGGCGCTTTATCCCCGTCCAAAAATACTGTCGCCTCATGTCACGGTACATCTTCGTCGAGCCCGGGTGGATAGAAAATCGCGATAGATGTGCCTCGGTCATAAGATCTCTGCGCAACTCTGGAATATCCGGGACACATAATCGGCCTCTGAAGCGAAGTCCACCGTCTGTACCGATCTGCCAATCAGCCTGACCCTCAGATGTCGCCTCAGCTATATAACTCTTCAACGACTCATCAGCCTGCTGAGCCTCAATTACCCTAGCGACAAGAGAGGGTTGAATCGATAAGCTCGATAACTGTACAATGGAAGACTGCAGGCCGAACTCAAAGTCATACGCTGCAATATCCTCAAGCATCCGCCACTCCTGAATCATCATATGTGCCACTAGGCCTCGTGGCTGACGGCTGAGGGCATCTGCCACCACGTTCGCCTTGCCTGGGTGGTACTGGAGGTCAAAATCATAGTCTTTCAAGAGCTCCATCCAGCGCCTCTGTCTCATATTCAACTCAAACTGCTAGAAGAGGTACTTCAATCTCTTGTGATCAGAGAAGAGCTCGAACCTAACCCCGTAAAGGTAGTGCCTCCACACCTTCAATGCGAAGACAACTGCAGCCAGCTCTAAGTCATGCGTAGGATAGTTCAGCTCATGGACCTTGAACACAAAGGCCACTGGTCTCCCGTGCTGCATCAGGACAGCACCCAAACCGATATGCGAGGCATCAGTGAATACAATAAAGTCGTCACTCCCAGAGGGAAGAGTGAGAACAGGAGCGGACGTCAGACGGTCCTTCAACTCCGTAAATGCTCGTTCACAGGCGTCACTCCAAATAAACTCTGTGCCCTTCCGAGTCAACCTGGTCAGCGGGCCTGCAATACGAGAAAAACCCTCGATGAAACGTCGGTAATAGCCCACCAAGCCAAGGAAACTATGGATCTCTGTCGCAGTCGTGGGCTGTCCCCACTGACGCACTGCCTCGACCTTCGAGGGGTCCACTGCGACACCCTCCCTCGTCACCACGTGACAGAGGAACTTCACCTCCTCCTGGCAGAACTCGCACTTCTCCAGCTTCGCATACAGCTGGTGTGCACGGAGGGTCTGTAAAGTAATCTCTAAATGCTGCTCGTGCTCCTCACGGGTCCTCAAGTAGATCAGAATGTCGTCGATGAAGACTACAACAAACTGATCTAGATATGGGCGAAAAACCTCCTTCATCAGCTACATGAAGACCGCGGGTGCATTGGTCAGTCCGAAGGACATGACCTGAAACTCAAAATGACCGTAACGCGTCCTGAATGCCGTCTTCGGAATGTCCTCATCTCGGACCCGAATCTGATGATAACCGGAATGCAGGTCAATCTTCGAAAAGAACTGTACACCCTGCAGCTGGTCAAACAAATCATCAATCCTAGGGAGCAGGTACTTGTTCTTGATTGTGACTTTGTTGAGCTCGTGATAGTCAACGCAGAGCCTCAACGAGCCATCCTTCAACGGTGCTCCCCACGGAGAACTTCTCGGACGGATAAAGCCCAACTCACGTAACTCGTCCAACTGCTTCTTCAGTTTGGGTAACTCCAACGGTGCCATACGATACGGGGCCTTCGAAATAGGCGCGGTACCGGGCACGAGATCAATCTGGAACTCGGTGAGTCGGCGAGGCGGTAATCCCGGAATCTCCTAAAACACATCGAGAAAATCGCATACTATGGGTAAATGGTCGATGCAAGCGGCAACAGGCTCCTCTATGGCGCATGACATCAAACAAGACAACAGCTCTCCTCTGGCCTCTGCAACGAACTGAAACTGTGGCACGTCGGGTATACAGAACGTGACGGTCCTCGCGGCGCAGTCCAATATAGCATAGTACTCGGCGAGCCAATCCATGCCCAGGATGACGTCAAACTCGAACATCGACAAAACAAACAAATCAGCGGGTAGGAAGGTATCCCCAACTAGAACGGGGCATGACGAGAAAAATCATCCTAACACTGAAGTACTCCCCAAGGGAGTCGATACTGATAGGCTCTCATCAGCAAACTCCAACGGTAAGCCAGCCGATCGACAGAAGCTCTCGGCCACAAAAGAATGCGATACACCAGAATCAAACAGTACACGTGCAATGCATGCAGAAACTGGCAGTATACCCTCAACAACTCCTCCAGAAGACTGAGGGTCCTGCTGAGCTGCATAAAACCTAGCCTGAGCCAGTTGGGGAGGTGCTTGTCCCCTCTGAGCGTGCTGCTGCTGCTGATGGGGTCGTTGAGGTAGTCGAAACTGCTGCCTCTTCTGCTGCGGCCTCTGAGGCTGGTGCTGATGCTGATGCTGATGCTGAGGTGGCCTCGGTGGTGGACGCTGCTGTCGCTGCTGCTATGGGGGTCTCTGCTACTGCGATGGAGGTCTCTGCTACTGTGGACCTCTCTGCTGCTTCTGGGGGCTGGGACACTCCCATGAACGGTGTCCCGTCGCACCGCACCTGAAGCAAGTGCCAGTGAACTGCCTTTGAAGTGGTGGTGGAGGTGCTGCTGGTGCTGATAGTGCTCGGAAGGCTGGGCAACCTGTGCGCCTCTGCTGTTGTGGTCGACGCTGCTGGGAAGGACTGGAATAAGCCTGCCTCTTTCGGTCTCTCCTCTGACTACGCTCAGACTGAGAACCGGCCCACTCAGTCTCATAAATCTGAGCTCTCCGTACTATTGACTGGAAAGTAGGGAGCTCATGCCCAATAACACGACCTCGAAGGCCGTAACGTAAGCCGTACTCGAAACGGCGGGCCTTCCGCCCCTCATCATCAACCATATACGGAGCAAATCTCGAGAGTGCCACGAAACGGGTCGCGTACTGTGCCACAGACATGTCTCCCTGCACCAGAGTCTCGAACTCTAAGGCTCGCTGACGACGGATATGGTTGGGGAAGTACTGCTCCTTGAATCGGTCCACAAAGTCCTCCCATGTCCAGACATACTCAGGTCCGGCAACACGGGTAACAGAGGTCCACCAATGTTTGGCCTCACCCTGGAAGAGAAATACAGCTAACCGGATGCGCTGCTCGGTCGTACATGACATGGTATCGAAGATCTTCTCCACATCGGAGCGCCATCTCTCTACGGCGGTCGGATCTGGCTCACCCTTGAAACGTGGGGGATCAATCCGTCTGAACTCACGAAGTAAGACGCTCGTGCGCTCCTGCTCTGCCTGAGCTGGTGAAACAACTGGGCGTCTGCCCTGTCCCTGGAGTGCGGCTGTCAAAGCCTGTAACATCTGCTGTAACTAAGAAGCACTCACAGTCACGGTCGGCTCCGCATCAGCCTCAGGTGGAGGAATGTCATCCTCAGGGAAGGAAGAAGGGATCTCTGAGGGTGGAACGGGAGACGCAGGGGGTAAAGCTGGAGCCTCCGATGGTGAAGCAGAATCCTTAGGTGGTGGTGCGGGAGTCGATCGGGTAACCCTCCCAGGCGCCATGTCATACAGGAAAGAGCGAAGGCGCCTATCAACTTCAAAACTCTCGAATGTACGCACGTTAACGGTCTGAATTGGAAGGTCACGAAGCTATCCGAACTCCGAGACTTAGTCATTCCATACTCATAGCAAACATGTAATGTTGTTCTCGGTTATTCCCAAGTTATGCTCTGATACCAACTTCTGTCACGCCCCAAACTCAGAAACCGGGCTCACAAAATTTCCGATCGCCGAATCCGGCGCCGACAGCCTCCGTAGAACCCCATTCTCGGCTCCTACCTCCCATTCGCCAGGTTCCGATCCTGGGATGCTACGAGGAGGATTTTCAATATCAGTTTGATTCGTAATAAGCATAACCAAAGGCATAACCCACAAACAACAACCAAGCACTCCATTACATTTCCACTATGATCAAAAACTTTACAAGTACAATGAGCATAAAGGGAAATACAATGGTAAAGAACGAAAACTCCAAAATGATCAGCAACGTGCTCCTGCCTCAGTGCTGCTGCGATCCAACGTCACCTGCACGCAACGGTCGTGCATAAACTTACAGAAAGCATAAAGGGTGGTGAAAATGTGTGCGCAATGTAGTAAGATGAACATGTAATGTCGGGCAATGCAGAATATGCAGAAGAAAACATAATATCATGAGCCGTACCAAGGCTTATGGATGCAAGACATGAATGGTATCGGCCACCCCAAGGCCATGCGATGTGCAATGCAACTCAAGCATACAGATCCTCATCTATGTCCATATATCAATACAGCTTAAAATATGGGATATCACCGGGGTCTAGTACACTCTAAACCAGATTGTCGCCATATCGCGCCCAATAAGGTAAGTGGAAGAGACCACACTATCTGTCTGCCAATATCGGGCGAGACTCGTTGATAGCGGACCCATTCCTCGAGCTGGTCAGACTCAGCCTAGCATTGCCCCCTACACTCGGGTGGGTAAGGCCGCACCCCCTTCCAACCGACCACGACACAGTGGAGAGCGTAACCGTCTGGTAATCGGCACTCAACGCTCATCTACCCACTCGGTCTAGACGTTGGAGCAACCTCTTAATACCATAAGGGTTTAGGGACTTTCATCCAGGGATATCTATAGTACCTCATGTAGAACAAGATTTTCAGTATCCAATCCTGCCAACTACGATACATCTGTGGAAGTTACGACCCCGATGTCGCTAGGGCGTACAATATCCATGTCATACAAATGCGATATGCATGATTCACACTATCCAGTCATGCATCAAATCCTACACATATCGTGCGCTCATATAGGGCAACACCGCCTAACCGGGAGCCCATAAACAACCTACCCAAAGGCAAATGCTATGATCAGTCAATCCTCATATCAAGCATACATATGATGCGTATGATCATGGGTCATAAAACTGTACTAAACATGCTATAATAAAATGAACTATCTTACAATCAGATGGACCTGGACGGCCGAAACACAGCAAGTACGGCCCAGTAATGGGCCCTAAGGAGAGTCGTAATGTGGACATCCAACCAACATTACACTCGCAATGTGGACGTCAAACCAACATTGCTCCCAAGGCACGATCTTCTTAAACATCGCTACGTAATCGGTATGGGATTACACATTGCAATGGACCTTAGGTTCATCCCATTGGGCTTTTCATATATGTATCAAATGGCCATATCTTATGGGCCTTTTATTCATCAGATGGGCCACGTAAATGGGCCACACCAATGGGTCTTATGTGCATTGCAATGGGTTAGTCTCATGAGTTTAATATGTGACCAATGGGCCACACCAATTGGGCCCCCACATGTACATAAAAAGGGACTCAACCCATAGGCCTAACATGAGTCAAATGGGCCTAAACCCCTAGGCCTTAATCAAATAAAATGAGCCTAACTCATGGGTCTCAAATAAATCCAGTGGGACTAATCCCATGGACCCTTTTTTTTTAATCAAATGGGTTTATTCCCATGGGCCTTACAATATATCATATGGCCTACTTCCATGGGCTATAAAATTTCAACAAAAAGGGTCCAATTACATGGGCCTTGGAATACATCAAAAGGGCCTAGTCCTATGGACTTGGAACATATCAAGTGGGCCTATACCCATAGGCCTTATGTGTTTCAAGTGGGCCTAACCCATAGGCCTTTTTCAATCCAAATGGGCCTAGCCCATACATGAGTGGCCCACCCAATCAGCCACTCATGCCTTAAAATGGCTCCACCAAGCGAATGGACGGTCTGGATGCATCAAAAGCATCAAGGCGGGCTCCACTATCGCTGGACCAGGGGGTGGCACACGCATCAAGGAGGGCCCCACCGTCCGCTGGACGGTGGAGGAAATACTACATCAAGGTGGGCGCCACCGTCCACTGGACGGTGGTCTTTAAAATATATACATCATTGTGGGTCCCATGTGGGGTCCACTGTAATGTTTGAGTACCATCCGACCCGTTCATAAGGTCGCTCGGACTTGGATGAAGGGACAGTATAAATTTCAGCTTGATCCAGTACATCTGTGGGCCAAAAAAATAGTTTTCAAGGGTACGGGTACAGTCCCACTGTTTCATGTAGTGTGGGCCACCCGAGTTCTAGAACGAGCCGAAATTTGGAGGGGGCCCACCTGCGGAAGGGACCCATCAAATGAACGACGTGGATTAAACATATGCATCATGGTGGGGCCCACGGCAGCAGCCGTGGGTGGCCTGCACGGACGCCGTCCGCCCACGAGACGCGCTGCAGGCAGCGCCTGCAGCGGCTCTGACGCAGCGGCATGGTGCTGCCTTCCTTCTTCCCTTATTTTTAAAAAAATCCCTGGTTTTGAGGATTTTCGAAGGTGGGGTCCACATTGCCTAAATCCACTCCGCCCATTAGTTCCCCTGGCCCAAGACGAGCCCAAAGAGTCCAGAGTTTGAATTTTTTTGATGCTTGGGAAGTGAAATAACATAAGAAAATAGCATTTGAATGGTGAGGACGCAATATTTGACGCTATGGCCCACCAGGTGCTCCGTTCAATCTCATTTTCTGGCTCAACGCCTAAAATGAGATGGTGAAAGGGATGGACGGCTTGGATTAGAACGATACATCAAGGTGGGGCCTATGCAAGGGGACCACCCAAAAGCCTTTCCTTTACTTCTTTCCTTTTTCTTCTTTCTGTTGAAACGTCCAGCGTCCCAGACGCTGGACGGTTTTATATTTATTTTTTTTTTTAAAGAGTGAGGGCCCTGATGAAGTGGGCCACCACTGATGGGTGACATGGGCACATCGTCTAAGGTGGGCTCCACTTGAATAAAGATTTAATTAAAATAAAATCTCAAGGTGGGATCCATTCAAGTGGGCCACACAATCCTATTGCCTAAAAATAAAATAAAATAAAATAAAATAAAAGAAATAAAAGAGAGAGAGAGACATGGAGAGTGGGACACGGCTTGTGATGGAGGGACCCCGACATTATGGGCCCTCCCTTACATGAAATCATACATCAAGTGGGTCATTTTGCACATGTGACCATCAAAACTGAAGATCAACGGTGGGGATCCTTTCCCCACCAATATGGATGGTCTAGATGACCTTTCTAAAGAAAATAAACATCATGATGGGGTCCATGCAGAATGGCCCCATCATGGAATGATCATGATGATCCAAGTGGTCCATCGGCCACATATTAGGGTCCCAAGTGAGATCCACACCATTGATCGGTGGGCCTCACTTGGTCCACCATAAAAATAAGAAAAATTACCCTATAGAGGCACCCACCGTCCGATCTTCTCGCTCCTAGGGGTTCCTTGGCACCTTAGCTTCAACTTCAATGGATGAGATGAAGAATGGAGGGTTGAGATGAGAGATTTTGGGATGAAGAGGTGGGCCACTTGGAGCTTAGGAGAGTTTGGAAAATTTCCATACGTGGGGGCTCTTTGTTGCTTGGGATTTTTGAAATGAGAAAGAGAGAAAGAGAGAGAGAGTGATGTAGAGAGAGATGGATGGATGGATGAATGATGGTTATGTAAGAAAGTATTGACTTTTGTGGCCTTTTGTGTAAGAGAGTTGTGGGAGATGAAGACTTTTGTGGTTGCTTGGGAAAAGGGAATAAAGTGATGTGTGCTTGACATGTGATGGACTGATGGGTTGATTGATTGATGGGATTGATGTGATTGATGTGACACATCGTAGAGATTCCCTTGGGTTTCGCAACACGCGGCGTTTTCTCGCACCGAACGTTGGCCCATATCTCTTGACCAGGGTATCGCCTCGGCGTGCAAGTCGCTGTATCGGAACTGCAACGACGGCGCGGTCGCTATGGTATTGGTCTCGGGTTGTGTCGACTCGGGTTGTCGGCACATGAATCAGGGTCGCGCGTCAATATCGGTTAAGGGTCGAAGGTTGCCGGAATTCGACCGGTAAGACCGCGGAAGTCTACAGAAAGTTACGAACCAAGATATGGGTCTTACACACGTGGGCCTAGAAATTTTGAAGTGCAACCTCATCTCTGCTATTGCTATGGTGCGGTCCACAGGAGTATTGGATCTAGCAACTCGCAGATGGACGGTGCAGCTAAGACCGTAAGTCGAGGTGGGGTCCACACGTCCCACGTGTGGACCGTGGACATACAACACATCATCAAAGTGGCCACCCAAATCTCGTCCAGGGATGAATGGTTTGGATATAAAACAACCCACACATTGGGGCCTGTAGTACTTGCTGACGTCAATAAAGCAGCTTTGCTGCTGGGTAACGTACACCAGCCAATCAGATTGGTGGGTCCCACGTATGTCCCACCAGATCGCATTGTATATCATAATATAATATATATATATATATATTATTTAAAGGAGACCTACCAGCGTCCAGCGTCCTTAACAGACGGTCTGGATGCGAGGTGGATCACACAGATGGCCTGGCCCACCAGATATTTAAATCTGCCTTATGTTGGATAGACGGTGTGGATTCACACCATTTAGATGGACGGTGTGAAAACACACTTGCCATCCAGGTGGGTCCGCCCGTCCAGCGAATGGACAGACGGCCTGCATAAAACACACGTATTATGGTTAGCCCCACAGCAACAGCCTTGTTGCTGGACGGTTTAGATAAACAGATGAATGGCGTGGGTATAAAACATATACATCCGTGGTGGGTCCCTCATTCAGCACCGTCCAAATATTGTATAGCCGTCCATGGCTGCCATGAACGGTTAGGATGCAATGGATCCATTAAGCGAGGGCCCCAAAGTCCGGATGGGCGGTGGGAGTAAAACGCATACATCACAGTCCGTCCAAGGACTGGCTAACCCTGCTGCAGCAACTGTGCACACACCAGCCAATCAACTCCCTGCATAGGTGGGTCCCATGTAGGTGGGCCACTCCACTCCTCTCTCTCTATATATATAGTATATAATAATAATTCATTTACTATTATTTATATATATATATATATATTAAAGGGACAGCAACGTCCAGGCCTAGACGGCCTGGATATTACGTCATGGTGGGCCCCACACGCGGCCATGGTGGGGTCCACGTCCAATGAATGGACGGTTAGGATATAACATATACCTTATGGTGGGGATCCACCGTCCACGTGGCCTGGACGGTGTGGATCTCACACGCCACATGGTGGGCCACACATCAAAGAGAGAGAGGGAGAAAGATGGAGAGACGTGAGAAGGGGAGGGTCCCCACCACTATGGGCCCTCCCTATACAATGCATACATCAAGTGGTCCCAAATCATGTGGACCCTTAAATCACAAAATCATAACATAAAATCACCCACCTTTTTCTTCTTCTTGGGCTCCTCATCATAGCTCCAATGGGACATGATTCAACAATCGAGATATGTTTTGAATGGGAGGGGATGGGAGATAGGAAGGTGGGCCACACAAGCTCTATCCATGGAGCTTGGAGCTTGGACGTTTTAGCTTTCATGGGTTGCTTGAGAATTGGTTTGAAAGAGAGTGAGAGAGAGAGAGAGAGAGAGAGAGAGAGAGAGGTAATGTAATAAATGAAGGGTATGGTACTTGTTGACTTGTTGGTAAGAAAGGAATGAGATGAGTATAGGTGTTGTTGACTTTGGGAGAGACAGGGATGGGTAGGGTATGGGTTTATTTGACTTGATTGATTGATGGATTGATGTGACGTACAGTAGAAATTTCCTCAAAATTCGTAATGCCCGGCATTTTCCTCGAACTGAACACGGACCCTCATCTCCTGGCCCGGGTATCGCATCGGCGTGCAAGACGGGGCATCGAAACGGCGGCGACGACGCGGTCGCAAGGGTACAGATCTCGAGTCGAGCCGACTTTGGAATACGGGATACGACCCAGGGTCGCGCCCAACTGCCGATAATAGATCGCGGGTCACCGAAATTCGACCGAAAGGACCACAGAAACTTATAGAACGGTATGGTCTAGGATACGGGCCTTACAAGTACTAAACTAAATCACCTGTCGAATTAGCTTGGACAACTCTCAATACGAACTGCAAGACCCAAAATCAGTAAGATCGTTGACGCTACATCGCCTAAAAACTTAAGATCCATCTCAAAACCCAGTAGCTCTTAGGAGCACCATGAAACTCCGTATTAGACCTGGACCGCGCGTCGAAAGTCTAATTACCACGAAACTATACGATTATAACCGCCTTACTGGGCTTGACAACTAGCTCGAAAATCAAGTCCTAATAGTATCCTGAAACACACAACTTGAGCTCAGAGCGAAGTGTGTGAGAAACGCGAATATCTTTAAGAAATGAACTGAAACTTAAGTGAATTGAGTCATTCACTTGTAGGCAAATTATAAGGTTTCAGACCGTCAGATTCGACCCAATTGCACCCTCGGATCAGGAAAAATTTTCAACATAGGTCAGTGCACTTGTGGCCCTGATCGAGTACCAATGACCGTTGAACTAAACTAGTTCCCCATGGTCGATCCACTAATCCGATCGGACCGAGATCTTAACCTGGCGTAGATCCATCTTTAAGGGGCTTACTCCCGACCGTATGTAGAAAAGGGGCCTCCGGGTGTGCTCTGTTGGACCGAAACAGCCACTCTTTGGCTATAGCCTAAGTATACCATGGCCCTGGAGCCATTAAGGTCAATTCTGGGCCTATATAAGCCCCTAAACCCACCGCTCTCCCATTCCATACGAATTTATAAACACTAGAAGAGAAAAGAGAGCAAAGAGAGAAGGAAAGAGAGAAGGAAAGAGAGAGAAAGTAAGAGAGAACTGAAAGATCGTTGTTAGCCTTCAATCTCATCGCTCCATGTGTCGAATCAACCTTTCTGTGTCGTTATTCCAGTGATTTCAATTCCGTTCTTGGGTAAGAAATCCTAACCCTAATCTATTTTAGGGATCCAAATAGAGAAAGTAATAAAATAGCTAACCTATTTCATATTATAGGTTGTCGTTGTGCCGTAAACGAAAAGTTAATGTTCGAACTGAGTTCGTTACGAGTCTACCGACGAAAGATGAGAACTATAAATGTTTAGGTTATGGTTTTCAAGGCTTTCAATGTCAGTAATGATTTATGACTGACTTGATTATTGTCACATGTGCCTAGTTCTGATGTTTTCTGTATGTTACATATATATATATAAACAAAGTTGATTTTAATATGTTCCATGTGTTTGTTGAAATGTTTGAATGAGTATGGAATTATGATTTATGATTGCCATGTCTATTGATTGAGAATACATGATTGTTGTATGCGTGACAAGTCTTTTATAAAAGGATTTGCCATAATATATATTATTACTTTATTACATGCATGTTAATATGTGTAGTCTAGGTGTTTGATAAAATGCCTGAATAAGGAAATGCTTGTTGAAATGTATTTACTTAGGGTGTTAAGATATGATTGTCAATCACCTTATCTATAGTTACAGTTTCCTTCACGTAACTTATCTTACTATTACGTGATTTATGGATGAATACCTATGTATGACAATATGTATGTTATGTGTTTGTTAAAATGCTCAAACAAGATTCATATTTAAATTGTTTGACACGTGGTGTTTTGACTATCGCAAATGAATGTCTATGGTGTTTGAATATGATTGGGACTACTGCGTAATCTAGATAATCGGTAATAGTTTCTAAATTAGTGGTCAAGGTCGTTCCGCCACACAAGACACGTTTGAGGAATCCGAGTCGTACGTTGTTTATGGACAGTGGTTAGGCCACGCGGAGGCTTACACGCTCCATGTCGATTAAGTCAACGTGCGCTCATACCAGTCGAACTTGTCAAGTAACCCAATTGGCCCATTGTATATTCACCATATATGAACGTTACTGCTTGAATCTAAGGTATCAACTTACCAGTGAAAATTCCATTTAACCTTGGTACCACGATCTGCTAAGACTCATGAGCTGGACATGGTGGTGTATGGGACACCGTGGTCGAGCTGTCAGCCTACGCTGGGGTGACGAATCTTCCCGTAGTGACTAGTGAGCAACCCAAACTCATGAGTTGAATATGGTGGTGTATGGGATATTATATTCGAGTTGTCGGCCTACGATCAGGTGATGAGCCCGTAGTGACCTCGAGTATACAGTAGGACTATGCTAAAGTGACGAGCCTTTCCGTAGTGACCTTGAGTATAAACCAGGCCTGCGTTAAGGTGACGAGCCGCCCAGTAGCTACCTGTAACTGTTCTTCGTATGTGATTAACTAGAATTGACGACCTTAGATAGATTAATATTTAGGTAAATGATATAAAGAGAGGTACCTTAACTTCCTAAACCTGTTGTATGAATATGCTTAATTAAGAACTTGGCTAATCACGCACATGCACCGCATTGCATGTGCCTTTGGTGTTAGAGTTAAGCACAGTGGGAGTGTTGCATACCGCGATCGTGAGATGATATCGCAGAGGGAGTGCAGGCGAGGGCATACATCATTATCGCATATCATTCCTGTATTAACAAGAGTTCTTATACTATGATTGTTGTACTGCTTTATCATTACTATTTGATTGAGTTGATAACATGTTAACCTTTGCCTTATAGCTCCACTGAGTTGATCACTCACTCCCACTCTGGGACGGTGTTTAAAAACACCAACCAGACCCTATTATAGTTGCAGAAGATAACGAGGCCTTCGTGATGGAGCTTGACTTCTATGATGATAAGGAGTTCTCCTATATGCAGCTATCAGGCGGGTTTATGTAGACCATGTTTTGATCGATGAGGTTATAGGGATGCTGACTAGATGTCATTACACTTGTCATTTTCTATTTTGGAATATACATGTATATTCATTTTATCCATTTTAGAAGTATACATGTATATATTTAACCTGGTAACATGTTCACGCTCTAGAGACCTACAACAGTTTATAGGTTTCATATATCTATCACAGTCTTTCACTTGTAAAAACTTAATTGTTTCTGAAGTATGATTTATTGATTTGATATAATCTTACTCATGTTTAATGCACTAATATAAACAACATTTAATCATCATTATCTATGTTGCATAAGTGATGCATTAGAACTCGAGAGTTGAGCTCCTAATCAACCTCCGATTTTCAGGGTGTTACAATTTGCTTTTCATTTGACTATCTTATTGTTTATATTCCATTTATTAATTTTTATTTGGCATAGTCCTATTCATCCCCCCCTCCCCCCTTAGACATATTGTTCGGCCTTTTCACGTGGTATCAGAGCATAGTAGCTTGTTTATTTGGATGTAATTCCTATGTTAACCGATCTGAGCATTTAAGATGTCAAATTTTGATAGCCTTTCTATCACTAGACCTCCACCTTTTGATGGCTCTAATTATGCTTATTGGAAAGCCAGAATGAGATTATTCTTGAGGTCTATTGATGAGAATGTGTGGCAAGCCACAGTAACTAAATGGATTCCACTTACTGTTGAAGTTCTAGGCCTTGATGGAACTAAAACTCTTAAAGTTGCTCCTTATAGCACTTCGACCACTCTTTAGAGAACTGAGAATAGTGTCAATGCCAAGGCTTTAAATGCAATCACTTGCGCACTATCGCCAGATGAATTCAAACGAATTATATCTTATGAAACTACGAAACAAGCCTGGGATATCTTAAAAATGACACACAAGTGTACGACTACTGTCAAGAAATCTAAACTACAAATCCTCACAACTGGGTTTAAGGAAATACGTATGGAAGAAAGTAAAACATTCATGGACTTTTATACTAAGTTGAATGACATAGTCAACTCTATGTGAGGTCTTAGAGATAGCATCCCAGAAAGCAAAATCTATGCAAAGATACTACGCTCACTACCTGAAAGGTTCAATTCGAAAGTCATGGTCATTCAAGAACTTCGTGATACAGATCATATGCAGGTTGAAGAACTAGTTGATTCTTTACAAACTACGAGTTAAACTTTAAAGCTCCGAAAGGTAAATCTATTGTCCTTAAATCTTCTAAAAGTATTTCTCATGAAAATAACAATTCTAATTTAGAAACTTCTGAAAATGATATGGCCCTTTTAACTAAAAAGTTTTATAAAATTTTCAAAAGTAAAAAGAGGGTTGATGTTCAAAAATCCATTGAAAAGAAAAGATCAAGATCTAAAAACTGAAAATCTTTAAAAGACAGCCAATGCTACTACTGCCATAAATATGGACATCTAGCAAATAAATGTCCTAAAAAGGACAAACCTAAAAAAAGAAAGGTATGTTGGCTACATGGGATGAATCTTCCTGCTCTGAAGCCTCTTCTGAGTCAGAAGATTTCGAAACTGATTCAGGTAAATGATGTTAAAGCCTTAATGACTCTAGCCAAGTTCACTTTCTCAGATAATGATACAACCAGTGAAGAAAATCTGGGAAGTGATCATGAGAATGAAGATCTTCAGGATGCTTATGATGCCCTATTCAGGGAAAGTTGTAAAATAGTTTTTAAATTAAAACTACAGAAAGAAAAGTTTTTAAAATTGAAAGAGAATTTTGATAATCTGGTTTTGGAAAAATCACACCAATCAGATTGCTTTGAAAAAACTAAGTGTGACTTAGATTTCAAAACATCCCAAGTTGAAAACTTAAAATCTGAAAATGAAAACCTAAAACTAAAAATCTCTTCTATTTTGAGTTTGAAGAATACTTGGAGGTATGCCCAAGGTGATCGATCTGGATTGGGCTATAATAAAAATACTCTTAAATTCGTTAAATGAGAGTTTTCTAACTCAAAAGGGAAAAGTCGGAGTCAAAATATTTCTAAAACGACTAAAACTTTTCAGCCTTTAAATCCTAAAAAGAACCATATTAACTATAAAAATCAGAACCGTAATATTCCTTTTGATGAGAAAATAGTAGACTTGCTTAAGGAGCTCTTAAAATATAACTCATTGGGTAGGACGTATAACAATTATAATCAAAAGAAGACCAACTATGTTCCTAAACCCAAAACTGTAATGAAATGGGTCCCCAAGGTTGATTATTTGGTTGCCCACACAGCATTCAAAGCCACGAGCCATTCAAAGTGGTACTTGGATAGTAGTTGCTCCAGACATATGACAAGTGACAAAAGTCTGTTCACCAGTCTTAAAGACATGACTGATGGTTCAGTCACATTCGGTGATGGTAAAAACTGTAAAATTGTTGGCTAAGGTACGGTTCAACTCCCTAACCTCCCTCTATTTGAGAATGTTTTATATGTAAAAGGTTTAAAACATAATTTACTAAGCATTTCTCAAATTTGTAATAATAATCACAATGTAAAATTTTCAAACCAAAAGCGTGAAATCTTAAATAAGAATGGTTCTATAATATTAACTAGTCACAGAACTTCTGAGAACTGCTATATAGTCAGTGACTCAAGCTCATCTAAGTTATCGTGTTATATGGTCCATACTAATGAGACCTAACTATGGCATAAGCGCCTAAGACATGTACACTACTGCAACTTGTATAGATTGAGCAAAAGTGATTTAGTAAGAGGTCTAATCAAATTAAAGAAAGTGGATAAGATGTGGCGAGTGCTAGATTAGTAAACAAACTAAGAGTGCTCACAAAAAGATAAACTTCACTGCCACATCTAAACCACTCAAACTTCTCCACATGGATCTCATTGGACCAACTAGAATGAAGAGTCGATGTGGCAAGAAGTATATTTTGGTCATTGTAAATGACTTTACTAGGTATACTTGACTAGTCTTCTTAAGAAAGAAATCTAAAACTCTCGACAAAGTAAAAAATGGTACTTAAACATATCCAAAATGAAAAAGAGTTACAAGTCACTAAGATCCGTAGATATCATAATTCTAAGTTTGAAAATAGCCATTTTAAGAAATTTTATAGTGACCAGAAAATATCACATGAATATTCTGCTCCTAAAACACCACAACAAAATGGGATAGTAGAAAGGAAAAATAGGATGCTTAAAGAAATGGCTAATGTAATGTTAAATAGTATGAAGCTTCCTAAAAATCTCTGGGCTGAAGCCATAAATACTATTTTTATATAATTAACTATGTTTACATTAGAAAATCAAATAATAAAATGGCTTATGAGATGTTGTTTAATAAAAAGTCTTCTGTCAAATACTTTCGAGTTTTCGACAATAAATGCTATACCTTACATGATCGAGAACATGTGGGTAAATTTGACACTAAAAGTGATAAAGAGATATTTTTAAGGTATGCTCTAAATAGTCGAGCATACCGGGTACTTGACAAAAGAAACGGTGTAATACAAGAATCTATTAATGTGGTCATTAATGATCATATGAATACACCTGTCTTAAGTTCGGAAGATGATGAAGTTCTTCAAATTGATAAATTGGACTCTTCATCTAATCAAAATAACACTGAATTACAATCAAATAAAGATCATCTTACTGATCAAATCCTTAAAAATCCCCTCACTGGTGTACGCACTCGTAAACAATTAGAAGATATGTGTAACTACGTGTGTTTTACATCTCAAATGGAACCGGCTAACGTAAAAGAAGACTTTACTGATGAAAATTGGATTGTAGCTATGCAAGAAGAGCTCAATCAATTTGTGAGAAATAATGTTTAGTATTTAGTTCTAAGACCAACTGATAAACATATTATCGGAATAAAATAAATTTTCAAGAATAAATCTGATGAACTTGGTAACATAATTAAAAATAAGGCTAGACTGGTTATACAAGGGTGCACTCAAATTGAAGGTATTGATTATGATGAAACCTTTTTCTCCGTAGCTCGTCTTGAATTAATCAGACTGTTTATATCCATAGCATGATTTAAAAATTTTAAAATATATCAAATGGATGTTAAGAGTGCATTTTTAAACGGTGATTCGCATGAAGTATACATTGAACAACCAAAGGGTTTTGAAGACCCTAAGCATGCTAATCATATTTATCACCTAAAAAAGGCACTCTATGGTTTAAAACAGGCTCTCAGGGCATGGTACAAGAAATTAACTAAATTTTTATTAAGTCATGAGTTTGTTATGGAAAGTGTAGATAAAACATTATTTGTTAAGAAAAATAAAGATCATATTTTAATTATACAAATCGATGTTGATGACATTATCTATGGATCTACCTATGCTAACATGTCTGTTGAATTTGCAGATCTTATGAAATCCAAATTCGAAATGAGTATGGTTGGAGAACTAAATTATTTCCTATGGTTGCAAGTCAAACAACTTCCTGATGGATTCTTCATCTCTCAAACCAAATATGCTCTGAACTTAGTTAAAAGGTTCGAATTTGAGAGTGAAAAGAATTTTGATACTCCAATGAGTACCACTCTGAAACTCTCTAAGGATTCAACAGGTAAGAGTGTGGATCCTAAGTTGTATCGCAGTATGATAAGAAGTTTACTTTATTTAATTACGAGTCGACCTGATATTGCTTTTAACGTTGGAATTTATGCCAGATATCAATCGGACCCTAAAGAGTCCCACTTGATTACTATTAAGCGAATTTGCAATACGTCGCTAGTTCAACTAATCTTGGTCTCTGGTATCCACATGATACTTGTGTGCAATTAGCTGGTTACATGGATGTTGATTGGGCTGGTAACATTGATGATCGTAAATCAACTAGTGGTGGTTGTTTTTATGTCGGGAACCGTCTAGTTTCCTGGCTCCTCTGCTGAAGCTGAATATATTGTTGTAGGTAATGCATGCACTCAGCTTATATGGATGAAGAGAATGCTAAGCGATTACGGAATTGCCCAAGAATTTATGATGTTATATTGTGATAACACAAGCACAATTAATATTTACAAAAATCCTGTTCAGCATTCACAAACCAAGCATATTGACATTAGGTATCATTATATTCGTGAATTGGTGGAAGAAAAGATAATTTCATTAGAATATATTTAGACCGAGAATCAACTAGATGATGTATTCACAAAACCACTCGACAAAAATTAATTTTCAAAATTAAAATTTGAACTTGGCATGTGCAATATGAATTGATGATTTATGCTCATTTGTATCATAATGTTTGTATATATTATTCTACATTTTTTTAATTTAAATATATGCAAAATTGCACATTTTTTGTGTTACACGACTAATCGAGTACACACTCGACCAGTCGTGGTACGACCAGTCAAGTATGTACATGACCAGTTGTGAAACTCATGAATTAAGTTTTTATTTAGAGAAAATGTCACTTTTTTCATTTCTTTCTTCTCCTCCATCAAGCCTAACCACGACCGATCGAACCTATCTCTGATTACTCTCCGGTTAGTGCTTCATTTTTTTATTTTCTTGTGTATTTAAGTTCATTAATCATCCTTAATCTTGATTTTGCTTCTTGTTTCAAGATTTATGGTGGTTTGAAAGTGTTTCTTCCTTAAAATTTGATTTGCTTGGAATCCTTTCATTCCTTTTTACAAATATTTATTTCTTTGTTATTTTGTTGCAATGGAAGGAAGAAATAAGAAGAGAAACACTCGTGGCCCCTCTTCTTCCCATTCCCCACCCACTACCGTGCGTCACCTTCGGACTCCCGAAGAGAATCCCGAGAGTATGCGGGATTTCCGTCTTAGAAATGTTGTTGTTGAGCATGTTATCCTTATTGATCATATTGAGCACTTCAACATTGTCCCTCTCCTTCAAGTTATAGGTTGGGAAAACATACTATCTTGGAGCGGTCTTGCATACCGATCCATTGAACAGGGGATGTACGCTTGTATTATTGAGTTCTCTCAAGATGATTTGACATTTACTGTGTCAACTCGAGAAGGTCCAATTAAGGTAGACCGTCATTTGATTTCAACAATTATGAATATACCTGTTGTTAATGACGGTGTACCCATATCCACTTTGAAAGCTAGACCTTCTGAAAATGCTAAACAATTGATTACGAGAGTTCTCTGTAACATGAATGCAGAATGGAATAGCGGTACTGCGCTCAGATCCAAATATATGTTGCCCAGATATAGTCTTGCCGTATTTTTATTTCAAATGTCTATCCTCACTCAAGTAACAAGACTGAACTGACCTCTTTTATGGCCCGCATTATGCATTTTGTTGTAACTATCATCCATATGTCTTCCTGCTCTTATCTGTCATCATATTATTCAGTTTCGTCTTCACCCTGGTCATAGTGATATTCCTTTCACTTATCTTATGATTGCCTTAGCTGATCATGCTTTGATAGTTATACCTATTGGGGAAGGTTTTATTAATCTTCGTCCATTTAACAACTATAATATCAACAAGATGAACTTGAGCTTGGCAACTGGTCAAGTTGATGGGAATGCTGGAGGAGATGAAGAAGCTGAAGATGATGACGCTTTACCTCAAGAAGACGTTAATATGGATGATTCATTTGATGAACTGGAATCAGATTCTGAGGCTGACCCTGATTATCAGCCTTCTGATTTCTTTGAGAGGTTGCATACTCTTGAGGAACAAGTGGCTCAGATTCGTGTAATCCAGGATTCTCACAAATACACAAGGCGCATTAATAAGGGTTTACATCAAATTGATCTATCTATTACTACTCCCTCTTTAGGATCTGACTAGTTTCTTTTTAATTTAAATGGTATCTGTAATAACTTAATTCTAACTCTTTTCCCTTTGACTGCTTGGATTATGTTGTTTAAACTCTTATCTATGGTATCAGTTCAGATACTTTGTTTTATTTGATTTGGATGAGTAGTTATTAATTCTACTTGCTCTCTTCTTATATTCTTTTATCATTATTCACTTGCTTTGTCATGTTGTGACAAAAAGGAGGAGAATATTATTGAATGATATGAGAAAATGATAGCTATGATGAATGGGCTAATATTTTTTGCGGAGAGTAGTGTGAATTAAGGGGGAGAGTTGATTATTGATTATTAATTATATTCATATCATAATATGTTTATGCAATGTGTTGTTTGAATATCTATTGCATATTGTAATTTTAGTTTTGTCACAAATTTGACAAAGGGGGAGATTGAAAGTGTTATATTGATAACCCTAAGTATTGTCAAATTTTGGTGTATCAAACCAATTCAAGTTTGTATCTTGATTTGTATCAAGCTTGTGCATCTATTCACATTGAATCTTCGACGTTCGTTCTATTCATGCTGAATCTATCTTACTGATATCTACGACGAACTTACCGAGATCTTCAAACTGGAAGAAAATGAAGACTTAGTTCTCAAGAACATTGCGGTTCAAGATCTGGAACCAGAAAAGTCCAAAAACTCAAAACCTAGTTGAAGATTATGTTTGGTATGTTAATTCAAGCTTTGAAGAGTAAAAGAATTAAAGTTACTGAAGTGATTGATAGTTTGATGGTTCATATGTTCTATCTCACAAGTAAGGTATGATTGACCTAAATTAACCTTAGATCATGATTAGATCATTTCATACTTTCGGTCGGTCATTTTGGTCTTTTTATAAGTGTAAAATTTTATTCTTTCGACTAGCCCTAGCACTGGCTTGACAGTCCTAATATTTTCTCGACCAATCCAGGATTTGTTATGAATTTTAAGAATTTTTATGTTGGTCTACGACCAGTCTTGAAAACTACTCGACCAGTCGTGTAAATAGTATTCGACCAGTCGTGCAACGCTCGACTCGTTTTCCAGCGAGCAATCTAGAGTCACATGACCAGTCGTGTACTGTCCACGACCAATCAAGTAGGCCACTCGACCAGTCGTGGAACCTATAAGGCCAATCGTGCAACTGAAAAATCTTATCGCGCCAAAATTTTTAAAAATCTATTTGGATAAGGCCAATCGTAGCTATTCAAAGGTCAGTCGTGCGAACCAATTTTTCACCTATAAATAGTGCTCAAATTTCAGAGTTTTCTATTCAATTCTTATCATTCTTAAGCAATCACTCTGAGTTAATTTCGAGTACATTCTAAGCTATTTTGTGCATATTTTATATTGTTTAAATTAGCTCTTGTAATTTGATTTTAAATCTCTATTCCATTCTTATATTGAAAAGGGATATTTGATTTACCCTTCTTGAGATCAAAATCAATATAAAGCTCTTGCTGATTTAATTAAAAATCATCTAAACTTATAACCCTATATATTCGTGATACTGAACGTTGAACATCTACGTCGTCATCAAGGTGGTTCTATCGGGCTGCTTCAGAATCGTCATACAGATAAGTAGTTTACTTTTTCTGTAATTCAATTCTATTTGTTTGGTTAGTGAGATTGTTCCAGAAAATTTCCATTTGTGGTTTGTCTGAGGTGATCCAGAAAACTCAGAGCGTGGGGTTTTTAAATTGCGTAAGCCCACTTGAAAGACACAATTGTGAAGGTTTTAGGTGAACCTATTTTGATTAGGGAACGCTAATAATTCTTTGTATTTAGTGGATGTATGGTTTATTTCTTTATCTTTTATGGTTAAAGATTATGGGATGTATTTGTGGATGTGAATGTTGTAATCTTTACATTTCAACATTGTGTGATGAATGTTGTAATAGATTATTTTCTATTTCTTTTATATCCTCTTCAATTTGAGTTTTTGATACTCACCCACGTTATAGTAAGTTTGTCCTGCCATAAACCATTGGTTTTTAGTGTTAGGTTGTCCTTAGAACCAAGTTAGTATCAATCTCTTAATACTTAATTTTTGAGGTTGTTATTTCCTTTGGTTATTTGCTTTTCATTTGGCTATCTTATTATTTATATTCCACTTATTAATTTTTATTTGGCATAATCCTATCCCCCCCCCCCCCCCCCCCTCTAAGACATATTGCTCGGCCTTTTCAAATTTTCCGTGTGAGCCGGTCATACAACCTGTACCCCTTCACACCACCACCATAGCTAACAAAGATATACTTTTTAGCCATTTGGTCTAGCTTATCTCTTTCAACTAATTGTACATAAGAGTATCCTTCACAACCAAACACTCGCAGTCTCGAATAGACTACTTGCTGACCACTCCATAATTGCTTCGGAATTTTACAATCAATGGTCCTAGAGGGAACCGATTCACCAGGTAACAAGTTGTTTAAATGGCGTCAGTCCACAATTCCTTGACCAACCCAGCGTTACTAATCATCCACTACCAGAAAACAGGGCAACGCCGACGGTTTTAACCGTCAGCGGCGATTCTCAAAAATTAATTTGATATTTATTGAAATTGATATTTATTGAAATATATAATAAATCATCGAATGATATCTTTCTTGCTTTTATCAAATAGGTTGGTTTGTTCAAGGCACATCCATTTCTAGATATACCCATTTTTCCAAAGCCCTGAACGAACTAACCTATTTGAGAAAGTAAGTCTACACAATAGAAAAACATATGCATGGCATACTAAAAACTTTTAAAGGCAACAAAAAGCAAAAACCAGCATGGCATACCAAAAACAACTTACATCTCTTTCAGCTTATGAGAAGAACATGAAAGTAGACATAGCTCTCTTTGGTGCATTAGGATCCTTTTTCTTCTTTGGTTTTCTCTTCTTTAAACCATCTTCATCTCTATCCTTGGATTTTCTCTTAGAAGAAGATGCCTTAGGAGCAGCTGCTTCTTTCTTAGCTTCCTTCTTGAGAGGCTTCTGAAATGGGAAGAAAGAAGAAAGTATTAACTTTCATGGCCAGACATTGATGAAAAAGCTAAAGTAATCAAAAGCACAAAAACATTCTAAAACAACAATGGCGATTACATAAATTGCCATGTCAAACTCAAAAGTATCAGAACTTTCTAATTACCCAACTCCTATTGAAACAAGGAGTAAAAAGAAGGGAATTGATGTAGTTTACTTCTTTGTCATCACCATTTTCACTAGCATCTAATTCTTCGTCTCCAGAATCATCAATAGGATAGCCTCCATCATCCTTCTCCACAACAAAATCTTCAAGAGCCTCCATCCTTCTCCACAACAAAATCTTCATCCTTGTCAGTTTCATATTCATCATCTTCCTCATCAGTTTGAAAACCATCCATATTGTCATCATCACCATCTTCCTCTTTTCCAGCTTCTGTCCACAAAATAAGCGGAATAAAAAGGTAAAACTAAAAAGAGTAATCATAAAGAAAGGATGATGCACATTGATTTTCAGTAACGAATTTGAGTTTATTAGTAGAAAGAAAAGGGAGGGGGAAAAAGAAAAGAAAACGCATCCAATGAAATTAGTACCCGCAACTTGATCCTTGTAAGCAACAAGCAGGTCAAGTGTTGCTCTAAACACATGTTCCAGTGCTTCTCCAGGTAACTGGTCCGCAGGAAGTGCAAGAAGTGAAGTCAATCCCAACAAGCAAACTTTCTTATCAATTTCCCTGCAATCACCATAGGACCATTGAAGCCACAGGAAAAGTTCTACAACATCGAGGAGGAAAACAATCTGAGAAGCAGAAGTCACCTTCTAAAATTAGCATGCAAACCACTTTTTTTAACCTGTTGTAGCATCTGAAACCAGAGATTAAAAACTTCTGCTGCCACCCCAAGCTTTTGCAATATGCCAAGTGTCATTGTTGCATTGTAGTAAAGAGCATCAGCAATCTGCAATAAGTTTGAAAGACTTATAACTTAATGTGCCTTGTTCATCTACAATTTCAGCCAACACTAAATTGAATTGTCTTTAGTAAACAAATATAAGCCAAAATATCCCAAGACATGCTAGAATATGTTGAAATTGAAACACATTGATATAAGGTACTTGAATTCAATCAAGACAATGCCACAACTGCAAAATCTCCAGTACCCTAGAGTGAGATGCGTCTCACTGGAGAAACACCTATGATTTCTATAATAATAATAAATATAAAATGGTCATTGAACATAAGAAACTTGTCAGGCAAACATGTAGATGTGCCCACAAAATCACATGGCATTTTTTTTCCAGATATAAATAGCATACTTACTATTTATAGGCTGGTCTAGGCAGGTCAGTGTAAGCACAAAGCACAGCCCAACCCAATTATTAATTGGGCCATATGGTATGACAGACCCCAACCAAACCCATTTTGTAATAGGACCATCTATTTCAGGCCCAAGCATGTCCATTTGACAGATAAAAGGGCCTTTTCTTGAGCTTGGGTTGGGCCTTGATAGAAAATTTTGGGAAACCCAGGCCGAACCTTATCAAACTTGGACCCAAAACCAAATGGGCCGGCCCAGCCTGTTGCTACCCTCCTAGTGCAATGTCAAAGATTTCAAGATAACATTCATATAAAAGCACAATAACAATAAAATTGAGGGATGAACACTTGCCATAAGTGAATCAAAGAAAAGACTAACTCAAATCAATGCAAGGATTCAACAGGAAAGCTTCGGATTCCTGACTAAAAACAAAACAACAAGATAAAAGAGGCCAGGCGCTTCACCAAGACATGATGTATTCATAGAAGTTCAACCAATGCTCCTAACGACATCTCTGCCAGATTGCACATGCCAAAGAAACTTGTGAGTGTTTGCACATGCCAATCAGGTGTGAGTGTTTGCACATGCCAAAGAAACTTGTGACGTGGAGTTGAGGTATCTTTGGAAAGCTTTCCAGACTTTTCTCAAAGAATTTCTCTGTTCTAGTAATTGTTGAAGGTGATTCCACGAATGTCAAACTCACCGTTTGGAGGGTTGGAAATTGAGCTTTTGATTCAATAGTATCTGCAACCATGCCACTAGATTAAAAATTCTTCTTGTCAACGTAGGAAGTCATTTGCTCTGTTTTGGCAAAAGAAAGGATCTGTGACTGACTGATGCAGGACCATTGGATCATCAGACTGGATCAAGTAGACCCCATTGCTGCCTGAATATAAATCAGGAATCTATTCGTGGTTCAATTGGAGTTTGGTCCCACAGATTCAATGGGATTTGTCCATTTAATGGTCTGATTGGCCTATGGGACCCATTATGCTTTGGTAATCAAGGGTAACCACATAAAATTCTAGAAGACAAAAGGAAAGAAACTTGCAATTGAATCAGCTACCTCAGAGAACACTTGTGACTTGCACAAACTTCCTTAGAACTCAATGGCTTCAAAGAAGGACCTTGTAACTTCATAGCCTGCATTCTACTTCCATGACCCAACTTATACTCCATTGCTTCAAATCCTCCGAAAGAGCTGAAATTTCATGAAAATAGCAAAAAGAATAAAAAAATTACAACAAATAATTCACAGAATTGAAGGAATTAGTAATCCTGACCTTTTTAACTCGTCTTCCTTGTCAGCAATCTCTTTCTGCTTGTCCTTTTCAGAGCCCTGAGAATGTAACAAACAAGATAATTATGATGTTTGCCTCCAGCTTAAAAAATTACAAGATGGGCGAAGGATAGGGAGCTTCCAAAGAACCATGGGATAGTTATGATGTTTGCCTCCAGCTTAAAAAACTGCAAGATGGGAAAAGGATAGGGAGCTTCCAAAGAACCATGGGACAGTTATGATGTTTGCCTCCAGCCAACTACAAACAAATTCACTAAGGAGAATCCATGCCAAATGCCACAAAACCAAAACCCATCATGGTAATTGAGTCAAAATGAGGTGGAATTAATAAAATACCATATGTAGGAACAGTGTGAAAATGTATGGTACATATTGATTAGACTGGAAAGATTCAATCAGTTATATGGACAGTCCATCACGAGGGGCATGTGTTGAGATAACCAAGGTAGAGTAACTTCTAACAAATATGAGTTTTTCTCAAGTAAAAAACGATGGCTCTGGGTATTTTTTTTCATAAACTCCTTCGGAGGTGGTAAGACGACTTCTTTAGTTGTTATTTTTTAAGGTGCTACCATGCTTTTTTTTAATTTTTGGTCCAGAAAGGAGTTAGAAATTGGAATCATTTAACAAAAGGAGTTGGAATGATACTTTGGGATCATGCAAATGGTAAATATACATAAAATTTGAACTGATGAATTTAAAGAAAAAGAAAAGTATCATCATAAACTGACAAGTAATTGTGCAACTCATGCATATCGTTGGGCAAAGAAAATGATGAGTATCAAGCAAAATGTACTGGTTACCAGCCAACACATACACACATGAATCTCTATTTATAGATGAAACACAACCTTCTATCTAACTTGCTAAATAGTTCATACAGCCTGAAAAATCCATAGACAGAAAAATTATACAAGGTGCCAATCAAAAGGAGACATATGCGACTATTTCAATATCCACAGGCACGAAATCTGCAATACCAGTGTAGCACGTGTAGTACTAGGCCTCTTTGGGCCCAAACAATCTCTTCCGCACCTATTTATCATGGAATTGTTATTTCTCCGATTTCTGAGTGCAAAAGTTAAGCCATCTTTCTCAAGCTTATGGAAAGATTTTCAATTCCGTGCATCTAATATTACACGAGATTTTCAATTCCGTGCATCTAACCAAAAATGAGATGGATACAAAACTCAAGTGGGTCACACGAGAGAGAAAATTGGGGAAAGAAATTCCTGCCGTTGACACCCTCCTGAGCTCCACCTTGATGTTTATACGCTATCCAAACCGTTTATAAGGTCATTCCCTATAGAATGAAGTGAGAACAGTGGAAAGATAGCATGATACAAAATTTTTATGGCCATAAGATGCTTCAACAGTGCTCATTGAATTCCATCTATTTCTTCTCACGTGGGATACATCTCATTTTTTGTCACACGTCCTAAAATGACCTCAAAAAACAGATGGATGGGCTTGATTTCTCAAAAAAATCTGTGGGGCCCACACAACATCCTTGCTCAAAAACTTCTTACTAGAAGGCTTTGGCAGGAAATCCGGGAAACGGATTGGCTACTCACCCTGCCACTAGCCCCGTGGCTGATGGTCGGTGCTTTGTGGGCCCCATCATGATGTATGTATTTCATCCATTTTCATCCATTTATACATTTCATTTTATTGATTAATCTCAAAAATGAGAGGGATAAAAATCTTAGGTGAACCACACCACAGGAAAACAATAGTGATTGGATATCCACCATTAAAATCCTCCTAAGGTCCACTGTACTGTTTATTTGACATCCAATCTGTTGATTAGGTCATACAGGCCCAGATGTAGCGAAAAAACAAAAATCAGCCTGATCAAAAACTTGTATGCCCCCAAAAAGTTTTTAATGGTGGACACTAATTCAACATTATTTCCTGTAATGTGGTACACTTGAGATTGGGATATAACTAATTTTTGGTCTCTTATCATGAAATGATCTGCGAAAATAGATGGAGGGCATGGATGAAACAAATACATCATTTTAGGGCCCACGGAGCACCGACCATCAGCCATTAGTTGGTCGCAGGGGGAGTAGCCAATCCGTTCCCAAAATCTGCGTCCCACACGGAGCAAGAGAGGACGATGGTGTCAGGGGCTCGTGGGGCCCACCATGATGTATACGATATATCCACTCCTTCCATCCATATTCTTCCATCCATATTGAAAATTCATTTTACTGCATGATCCCAAAAAGAAAGCCGATCGAAGTTCCAAGTGGACCACACCACATCAATGGTAGACACTTAATCTCAATTGTTTTCTATGTTGTGGTCCACTTGGACCTTTGTTCTCTTCCTTTTTTGGCTCACAGTGTAAAATGAGTTGTCAAAATGGATGAACGGCTTGGATAAAATATGCACATTGTGATTGGCCTCATAAAGCATATTTTTTTAGTAGTACACTCATGGTTGGGGTTAAAACTTATTATATTTGCCGACGGTTTATTGTGATTTGATGGATATTAGCCATAATGTCAACGGCCAAAACCATCACACGACCATTGGCTTTGTTCGTTTTTTTGTAGAGATGCATCAGGCCCTCTACAAGAGAATTTAATTCATCTGCTCTAGCATTATCTATCCTTAGAATATTCACCTTCCACCCTGATTGTTTTTCAACCATTACTTAAAGTTGATGAAAACATTAGATTTATTTTTCTTAAAATAAACACATACTCTCCTTGAGTAGTCATTAATGAACGTGACGAATCATGCAACCCTTCAGTGGAAACCACGAGTATTGGCATCCATACATCAGAATGCACATAGTCAAGAACTCCCCTATATACATGTTTTTCAAATTTAAAAGATAACATTGAATGTTTATCATATATACAATGCTCGCATATATTTAAATTAAAACTTAAAAAACTGGAATTAAACAACGATCAGAAAGTACCTTCATTCATTACTCACTCATGTGGCTCAGACGTGCATGCCACATACGTGCAGACGTGAATCTACTACAGATGTTGCAGCTCCACCCAATGAAGTACTCTTGATCAACCTATAAAGGTCTCGTTCCTTTGTGTCTTCATGAATACGAGTGTCTCTTTTAAAACTTTAAGGACACGATTAAAACTGGTGAATTTACACTCAAGCACCTCAAGTACTCTAAGTGGTATCAGAGCTTAATGTTAGGGTATAGATTGAATATGAAAGCGTAGTATCAATGGCTTCTAATCCTAAATTTGATGTTGAGTAATATTCTGAAAAAAATAATTTTGACCTTTAGATGGTCAAGATGATCGATCTCCTAGCTCAACAAGAATTGAATGATGCATTCCTTGAGAAGCGATCAGAATCTATAACAGATGAGGAATAAAACAAGATGGATAAGAAAGTGAGAACATATATCCAACCTGGCTCTGATACCACTTGTTGAGGGACCGCGGAAGCACACAAAAATGAATCAAGCAAAATATTCAAATAGCACAATCAAGCCCAATCACAAAGACTCTGAATTTAATGTAGAAAAACTCTTGTAAGAAAAAATCATGGCACAAAGCACTATGAAAGAAAAAAAATTACAAGATACTAAGTTTACCCGATTCAAACAAGCCTCAAATCACCCAGGCTACACCCTTAAAACCCTACGAACGAATTAGAAAGCTCTTAGATACCCCTTATTCTCAATTACACCCATATATCTCTAAGTGAATTACAATTGAAATAGGAAACAAATCTCACACTTACGCAACTCAACGTAACTATGCGCAATCGTTTGATGACACCTTTGATGTCACTTCGATGGCATCGAACGACCTTCAATGACATTGAACCTCTTCGATGTCATTGAACTAAATACCAAAACATTCCGGTGACTAAACATGTATTTTTAAAATTTTATTGATGACACTTTGATTGGACTTTGATAGCATTAAATCCCTTTTGATGGCATCGAGCAGAACACCTGAAGTGTCCAACAACCAGTCATGAGATTTTTGGATTTTTCCAATGGCATCGAGTTGTCATCAACAGACCTATTGATTTATAAATTTAAAACATTAATCAACAGTCCTTATACTAGTCATTAAGTTATTTTTATAGTTGATGGTGCATTACTACCCATTAAGTTAAATAGTACTGTAAAGTTGTCCCCTACTTTTAATCGGCTCTTTATTTTGAAAATTGTGTTTCATGTTCATAAGTTCTCTTCTAAATTTATTTATGTAGGTCAGCTATTGAAAATAATTGTTTGGTTCTTTTCCTTGGTGATTGTAGTGTTGTACGGGATCTAGCAACGGGAAAAGTAGTTGGAAGGGTTTGGAAGAATTGACGCCTCTTTATATTGGAGTTTCCTTCTGGTGTTACTTCAACTTCTTATTTTTTCACTCATCTACTTTGAATATTTCTTATGTTAATAGATTTGGAGACTTTGGCATTGTTGTCTTGGTCATCTACATTATGATAGGCTTTTACCATTTATATCCCCATGATTTAGTAGATGAATTGAAAATTAATAAATATACTTTGAAATTTTCTTGTTCTTCATGGTACCTATTAAAGAATAAAGCTACTTCTTTTTCTTTGAGTACTTAGTGTACTTTTATTATATTTGATTTGGTACATACTGATGTCTGGGGTCCTTTTCTATTTTTATCTAAATCTGAATTACGATATTATATTAAATTAAGAGATGATTTTCTCTGTTTACATAGATTTATTTCATGCATTCCAAGTCACAAGTTTTTTACATTTGTAAACAGTTTTCCTCCATAGTGGATACTTAGTTTAGTAAGAAAATTAAAATATTATGTTTTATTTTGGGGGGTGGGGGGAACACATTTATTTAGAATTTGTTAAGTTGCATATCTACATGATTATGGGGTTATTCATCCGAAGACCTCTTCTAACACCCCTAAGCAAAATGAGGTAGTTGAATGGAAGAACCACCACATTGTGGAGACTGTAAATACATTAATGTTTGATATGTTGGTTTCCCGTGTATTTTGAGCTAACATTATGTTGCATTCAATATATCTTATTAATCGTATGACAATGCTCTTTCTTCACAATGTCTCCTCCTATTTGTTTTCTTTAACTCCTTGACTAATTTTTTATTATTTCATATGTTTTGCTATGTCAGTTATATTCAACTTCTGACTTAGGAACATAACAAACGATCCTCCAAATCCACTCGGAGTATGTATTTGTGCTTTAGTGATACCGTAAAAGGATTTCTTTGTTATAACGTTACTTGTAGATGGGTACACATTTCTCATAATGTAATTTTTTGAAGCATTTATCTTTTTATTCTTAGTCATTCACTACTATTGCTCCATCAGATTTTTCTTCCTTCGAGCTAATTGATTTTCCAGATATACTTATTACTTCTACTCTTCATCTCTTGTAAATTTATCATCGTCAACCTAGAGCACCACCTCTGACTACTTCACATGTTGTGGATCCTCATTCCTCCTACTATTGATTCGGTCTCCGACTGGTACGTCACTTAATTCGGCCCTATAAATCTCTAGGTCATCTGATTTGTTCTCTATCTTTCATGTCTTTCATGTTAGATTCTATTTGTCCCTACCTCTTATTCATAAGCCACTTTTCAGAGTGATTAGTGAGATGTTATCGTAAAGAAGTTTAAAGTATTGGTTGAGAATCATACATGAGACATTATTTCACCTCCTCCAAGGCAATAGGTTATTGGTAGCAAATGGGTGTATTCCTTGAAGTTGAAATCTGATGAATCTCTTGATCAGTATAAAGCATGGTTGGTTGCTCAAGAGTATAACCAGAAATATGAGATTGATTATGATCAGACATTTACCCCAGTTCACTCTTTTCACAATTGACTCGGTTCGTACTTGGGTAATTTTTCAAATAGATGTGAAGAATGCATTCCTTCATAGTGACCTATATGAGACGGTTTATATGACGCATCCACCTAGCTCTGGTGATGGTTTTGGAGATATAGTATGTCGTCTAAGGAAAGCATTATATGGCCTTAAGCAGACTCCACCTGCTTGGTTCCAACGTTTTCATATTGTGGTTGTTGGTGCTAGCTTCTCTCATAGTAGACATGATGCATCTTTATTTACTGACACCACTTTTCATGGTATTGTTATCCTTCTGGTTTATGTGGATAACATGTTATTGACTAGTAAAAACTCTTATAGAGTTATCGAGTTACAGATAATTTTATGCTATTCATTTCATATGAAGGATTTTAGCCCCCTCACTAATTTTTTATGTCTAAAGATCTCTCAATATGAGTGTGGAATTCTTGTTAGCCAGTATAATTATACTATAAATTTTATTGTTCTTGCACAGTTGATTAATCAAAAGTTTGTTCAGACTCTTATGGTTGTAACAAAGGTAGCCTTTTAAAGCAGTCCACACATTTATTGTCACTCAGTGGGTAACTTGGTGTACTTGATGATGACTCGTTCTGATATTGCAAATGTTGTCCAAGTTGTTAGTCAGCCCATTTCTGTCTTGAGAACTCTTCATATAATTGTCGTGATTTAGATTATTTGGTATTTGCGTGAGATAGTGGACCGATCTATCTTTTTCTCTTCCAGTGCTCCATTAGAGCTTTAGGCATACTCCAATGCAGACTGGGTTGATTGTGTTATCACCTGCCGTTCTACTATTGGATATTATGTATTTCTTAACACTTCTCATGTTTTGCAAGTACAAGAAACAACCCATGGTCTCTAAATTTACACGGATGTTGAATATCATGCGATATCTGCTGTATGCAATGAGATTGTGTGAATTCGGGGTCTTTTGTTAGATATTTGTATTCATCTTACAACTATAACTCCAGTTTATGTAGATAACATTAGTGCAGCTTAAATTGCTTCTAATCTTCTCTGTCATGAAAAGACGAAGCACATATAGATTGATTGCCACTTTATTCAAGAAATCTCAATCATGCATCATTTACCTTACTCATATGACGTCTCGGGATCAGATTATCGATATTCTTACCAAGACGTTGTCTTCTGCACAATATTCCCTTCCTTATTGGCAAACTGATGCTGGTTAACAAATTAAAGTAGCTTAAAGGGAAATGTTATACATATAATTGCCCATGTCACAAGTGCCACATATGGTTGGGTCGTAGGGTTGGATGATCGTGGTGGAGGGATATGTCTTCTCACCTATTTATATTATTACTTGTAATATATTTTTCCTCTTTTATCCCTTATCCCATGTTAGGTGGCTATTTCTATATATGGATATTCTTGTACATTGTGTGTGTGTATCTTTGACGGTTTTGCACAGGACAAGACTCACCAATTTGGAGCTATATTATATGTAGTGAATTTTCTTAGTTTTCTCTAAAACTTATTAACACTAATTTTCTAGAGAGAGAGATTCAATGTGATAAAACAATTTCACAAAATAATTTTTTTTAGGCCGAATAAAAGTTAAAAATATCACTAAATTGATGAATTTTAGAATTAGATATAAACATATGTTGATGTAACAAACTAAGTAATTACAAAGTAGGATAATATTATTTCAAGATTAAAAAAAATATCCCTGAAATTTCATAAAATTTGTCCAACCAAATGGTACTCTTAATAAATAAGTTTAACATTTAAATATGGGTTGGGCGGAGGTACCCGCATTACCAGGAAAGTAGCAACGTCCCAAACATTTTAAATGGTACACATGGTAATCCCATCATTGATCTGAGCCATTTATTTCACTCATACTAAAGCAAACCATGTTACAAGAATCAGGCCGATTCCATTATCCTAACCCTTTGAATAGGGCCAATTTGTTATGACTGTACGTTGTTTACAAGCCCTAAATCGCATGGTTAGAATCATCAAAGGGTTATTTTAGAATCATAAGAAATACAAAGTGGGATCTATGTAAATGGTTCAAGATGAAGATTAGACCTATTTTGTTTCTCCAGTCAATCTCTGACTGCCTGTCCGCTTTCATGCTATTGCTCTTAGTTGTATGATTTTTACTATTTTTCCAATATTTTTAAAAATCCATCACTATTTTGAAAATTTCGAAGTCGTGTATTACCGCGGAATTTTCAAAATCTCGGTAATTGGTCATCCCAATAGTGGTCCCAGTTGAGGCCCAGGGTCTAGCAAGGTTAAACAGTCACTATGTCATCCCCGGTCTGGCAAAGAAGATTTCCTAGGTAGTGAAGGGGCAAATTACGAGATTGGATTGGCAGGGCAACACCCATGTCTTGCTGAAGGCGCGTGGTGAAAAGGAGAAGGCGGGATATCACGTTTGCAGTGATTGCAATGTGATATGCTCGGATATATCCATTTGCCCACTGGTGGACTCCATCCAGGGCTGTCAACGAGCGGTCCAGGGTCCGTCCAAGCCTAGTCTGAAAATACAACCCAAGCCAGTGTACCAGAGGATTACATATGGCCCGATCCAAATTCAGCCTGAGCCCATGCCAAAGCCCTGCAGATATCTGTCCGCCCAATCATGCATGATGTTGATGAAAATGCCAAACTAGGCCAGGATCATGAGCTCTTAGGGACAGCTGAAGCGCAGCCTAATTAATAAAGGGGCTTAAATTTTAGGCCTGGATCCAGCCATCAGACCTAGTCTTTTAACCCAAGCCTGGACTGAAGCAGGCCAAGCTCGCAAGCCTGATGGGCCATCCAACCCAACGAGAGCCCTAACTCCATTCATTCCTCTCAGTTTTGACTTCTCCAGGACCTCAATTTCCTGGATATCCCCTCCAATGTTTCCCATTGCGTTCAGGTCTAGGGCAGGTAAGGAGCTGCACAAGGAAATGCTCCTGGAGGAGAATTTTGTGGAGCCCTTCAACTCCTGCCACGAATAGGGAACCTAGGCCATGCCTTCCACGCCTAGTGCGAGTTATCTCCGAGGTTAGCTTGAGGTTTGGAAAAGGTCATTGTGTTATATAACGGATGGTTCATTTATCATGTTTGTTATAGATGAAAGGGTCCATCCAGATGTACGTTCACTGGGCACTAGTCACCAGCTGTGTTAGCATTCACACAGTACCATGTGATCATGCAGAAACCATGAAAATCCACTTGGGCCTGCTGTCTATAAAAACACCAATCAGTCCCAAGCATTCAAGAGATAAATAGACGCTGATATGGTTCAGAGAACAGAGAAGCAAAGCTCCCCTCACTAAGAACATCACACTAAAGAACTTGAAAATGTTAGCATCATCTGAAAACACTAGTATATAATTGCATAAATCTTGGTGGCATAGATGTAAAATCATCTTTACAACATGGATCCGTGACTGATTGGATGTAGATTTTGTTTCTTCACGGTTCAAAACTAATCTGCTTATATGCCAATGATCCAACCCTTAGTCACCGAACTGAATATGAATAGAAATCAAACAACCTTGATATAATAAATCACCTTGAAAATATTCTCTAGAGAAAAGTAGGGTGCCCCAATATAGCATCAAAGATTTCATCATTTCAACTACATTCACCAGTATTGTGCCAACAATGAGTTTTTCCGCCTCTAAACAATAGTTTCGGTAAATTAAAAAATTCAGCTTTATGTAGGCAAAGCACAGAAGATTGAAATCATACATTAGCAAAATCATAACAGCTTACATGTATATATAATAGCTAGGATGTGGTAGACCCAAGACCTCTTCTTCGCCAGCTGCCTTGTAGTTGGCCTAATGAAATACTTGGACAACAAGCTGCATTGAGGAAAAGTAAATTGGAAGATGATGTGAAGAATCAAACTTGACAGAAGAAACTGCCTCAGTCTTTATGTTCCGTTCATCTTTTCGGTTTCACGTTTTATATGAAGGGCAGCTCTAACCACGTTTCCCCTTGTGATAATCCCAACCTTTACAATCAAATCCCAATCAGTAAGAACCACGCAATAGTAAAAAGGGAGTTAAAAAATGGAAGCAATGGAAAATGGTCACGTCTTACCAGCTTTCCAGCACTGTCTACAACTGGAAGTCGTCGGTACTTTGTTTCGAGCAATAATCTGCCATTAAGAAAACATGATTAAGATTCAACTTTTAACTCAAGGGTGTCTTGGATGCACCATGGATTGAATTGCAGTAACTAGTCACTTTTGTGGAGATGACCAACTTCTAATCATCTTCCTCGGTGTTCATAGTGAGGAGCTAGCCCTCAGAACTGCAGTTGCATACCACTCAATTCCAATTTGAGTTTAAGGTGATTGAAATTGGAGCCAACTCCCTCCAATATGTATACCACAATAGCAGATTACACTTTGGTCATTTCCGCAACTGCAGTAATCATCACAATTCAATTCCAGAGTGCATCCAATTGGGCCCAAGAGTGAAAGACTTTACAACCAGCATATACATGGTTTGTGGTAGAAGCATTGAAAGATTAGAACCTTGCAGCATCTTCGAGGTTTGTGGTCTCGCGGACAACAAGAGGTGCAGGTGTCATCACCTCGCCTATGACTTTCCCGTTGGTTTTACTGAGCAACTTTTGTATCTCATTAAACGTCTGCGATGGGTAAAACCAACAATTGGTATTATTGGCTACTGAAACTAGAAGCCGCTAAATTAATAAATTCTTAGCTGATAAACTCCATGTAGCAAGTTAATTCCCAAAAGCATTAAGCAAAAAAAGTTCTATGCTATGTAACTTGGACACATGAACATGTCAGTGTAGCACATGGCCATGAGTCAAAGCAAGTACACTGGAAATCCCGACACGCTGAACATGTCCGCACGATGCATAATGATATTGAATAGACAATTATATAGAGGTTTGCCAGCCCAGCATACTTCACACCTATTAAATGTGCCAACCTGGAACATGTAGAACATCTGGCAGTGCATTAGTTTGGTGGACCTAACACAAACATCAGACTGGCAATCACATACATGTTGCATGTGGATTGACCATTGGGAACTTTTTCTAAGATGTGTTCAGTAGAAGAATGGCCACCTTAAAGGGTGGACCAGCCCAACATCTATGTCAGCTCATGTTGATGATGGAACCCACCTTGCGCACTGTTTAGAAGTCCTACCTGCCAGCTGTGTTTCATGTAAACCAATGCTTTAAATATCGACGATATCGGCCGATATATCCCACGATATATCTTGTATCCTACTTGTGTGATACAAAACGCATACGTAGTGCCGATATATCCCACATGTTCGATCCAGTGAGTATTTTTAATTTCCAATCCCTTTTTTTTGTTGAAATTATGTTAAATCAGTGTCAAATGGTTACAAATCCATTAGTTCTTCATGTTTTGCATGAAAAATCATGGAGTTGGAGCTTTGATTTTGATATCCATTGGTTCTTTATGCTCTCCATGTTTTTTTTTTTCAAAAATTTCCTTCAACCAGCTGTCAATTGGGACTAATTTTGAAGTATTTTGGAGTATTTGATGAAATGATTATTAAATACACTCTAATTTCGAAATTTGAGTGTAGGTGGTCCAATTTGGAAAAAATTGGGGAAAATTCGAAATTTCCCCAATTTCTCCCAAATTGCTTGCAATGTTGCATTCCAAACATGAAATTAAGCATGTATGAGAGCTGATCTACTGATTTGTTGAGTCCTTGTCAATTTTCAGAAAATAAAAATTATTTTTTAATTTAAAATTAATAAAAAATATTAAAATATTATTTTTTTTTCGAAATTTCCCTTCAACTAGTTGTCAATTGAGACTAATTTCGAACTATTTAAAAGTGTGATGAAATGATCATCACATACACTCTAAATGTTATGCATTCAATTTAAATATAGTTGCATTAGTTTAGTCATACAATGCATAGCTTAGGACCCTATACAAAGAAAACCTATTGTGTGCACTTCTTTTTTGAGATTTTACTATTTAAAAATGTTTATTAAGTTCTTTTTTAACAATCCCTGTAGTTTCATTGAAAAATTCAACCATTTTCCCAATGTTTCCCCATATTTCCCAAAAAGTGCGATAAATTACCTAATACAAACGATATATCCCTTGCGATAACTGATGCGTATCTGTATCCCAAGGATGTGATACGTAACGCGATACCGATATTTCGAACACTGATGTAAACTGTATGTGGGACTAACAAAAATCTCCATTATACAAATTTTAGTGTGTAAATGCATAAGATAAACACTTCTGTGTTTCATGTAAATGCTTTGCTTTACATTCTTGGCATTGATTTCATTTACCTCTTTGGTATAGCCAGTGCATTCTTTGTCAATATCAACCGATGAAATATTTGGGAAAAATCACAACGAAAGAGAGGAATGAAATTAATGCCAAGAATGTAAAGCGAAGCATCAATGGTGACCTTCACCAACACAAAATGATGATGCATCTGATGTTTTTTCTTCATGTTTGCTAAGATATTGCCAACCACTAGATAGTCGGGTCGGTAAGGCACCCCTTTCTTGAGGGGAGATCCCAGGCTTCTGTCCTTATACACATTTCAGTTTGCCAGAACCATCCACTAAAAGAATGTTTTGATAACTTTTACGTTGAAGATGGAATAATTTTCTAAGTTCATGAAAGAACTAGATTGTGTCTCTTCCTGAATTCCCCAACTTGTCAAAAAGCACATCTTCTCACTAACATCACAAGCATGGCACATTGCACATAACAATATGCAGTAACAGTAAGTTATTTCATGAAAAAAAGGATGGCAAGTAAAAGTAGATTTGCAAACGTACTTTCCAAGTGCTATCAACTTCTGGAAATAAGCTTGTATCATTCCGTCCGCTACCTAAATCACCAAACAAGGAAGACTCACAGTTTGAAAGATAAAAAGAACTGCCAATATCAGAAAATATTTTTGGTGCAAAAAACTTCAATTCTTATTTCGCATCAGAGTCGAACAATGACATTACATAAATGACTAAACATAGTAATAAGCTTAAGTACAAACAGAAGTTGTTGGGCATCGTGTACACAAGTTACTCTGACAAAGAGGGGCAAAATCCCAACCATGAACAATAAGGGGCAATAAATTTGGTTGCTGATGGTTCTACTGCAGAAAAAGTATGTGTTACTATTTGCTAAGTACCATAACTAGTGACCTTCTTATGATAGATATTAAAAAGGTCTCCAGTACATAACTATAAAGAGCATCCAACTCTTTCAGATAACCAAAGGTGAAGGATTATGACAACATCAATCCTCCTGAGTCTCTTTTGGGATGGAATAAATTGGAGTGCTAATAGGATGGAGTGAACACAATGGTCCACAGGTGATCATGACTCGCTATGGGCTGCACCACTGATGCATGCCAGATGTAGAAAGAGATGTAAACATAGATGAAGATTATTTGTAGGTTTAAGGATGAAGCATAAGGAAAAAAAAAAAAGATTTAAATTTTGACCGAAACATGGTAGAGTTGCTGAACGATCTAGAAGAGTCGCACTTCAGCAAATGAACATTTCATCACTAAAAATCCACACGAGTTTAAGCAAAGAATAAACGATTATGTCATTCATCATTCATTCATAAAAGAAAGTTAACCTGTGTACGCCTTTCCAAAGCAAAGGGTAACAGAATCCATTCCTAACAACTGTAATCCCACCATACAACCATTCCCTGAATCGACCATACCTCACAAATTCATGTTAACATCACACAATCTGGGGCTGCTTTGTTAGTTTACTGAATACACTTTCAAATGAGACCATTACATGTCATTCTGACATCATTTGCTACACAAAATGTAGCACACAAAATTAGTAACCAGAATGCTCTGACCCTTTTTTCCTTTTGAGAAAGTGACAACCTTTATTTAAATTAAGAGAGAAGAACTGAGTTCCCAGAACTAAGAAAAGGGAATGAAGCCCCATCCTCATCTAAGAGACCAACAGGAGAGGTTGGAGCTCTAGCTTCAAGGGAAAACAAAATGTTTAGCCTGGCAGCCAAAGAGTTAACCTCACAAAAAAGAAAAAAGAAAATTCCACGGGACAAGAATCTCACTAAAAAAAATAAAAATTGATGACAAGTGCAGATGACCCTTCCAGGCTAATCTTCTCAACTTGGGAGAGGTCATGGGTCAGTCCAACCACCTACCTAAGAGCAAATGCAACAGCCTGATGGTAAGATGCCGCTTGAATTGGCACAAGAAAGAGAGGAGAATCTTCCAGGTAAATTCAACGTCGGAGGGGGAAGACAATGGAGGGGAGGACTTTGGTCTGCTCCATAGTACCTTGTTCCTGCAACTAGAAAAATCAGATATTGACATGCCTTTGGAAGCCTTATGAATTAAAAGCCTAGATGATAATATTCGACTTGATTCTTTCTGCAATCTTCTGTAAAGGAGAATTGACACTTTTAAAAATCCATGTGTTCCTTTCGATCCAGATCTTCCACCAAATAGAAAGAGGAATGAGTTTACTTAAGATTTTTCCTCTAGTTTTGAAGGAGATCAACCCAGCTGTAGAGGACTTCTCTCACTTTTGTCTGATGGGCCATTTGATTCCAAACAAGCTGAAGAAAGCATTCTAGAGAGCATATGCAAGAAGGTAATAGACAAGAAGTTGGTGGAGAGATTCCTTGGTGCATTTACACATAACACACCTACCGGGCACACTGAAACCTCTCCCTTTGAGATGAATCGGTAGTGAGGATTTTGCCTTTTGCCACTCTGTCCACACGAAAGCTGACACATGAGGGGGAATTGCAGAATAGAGAAAGGATGGGAAGGAGGCAGATGTGTCCCTCAACAGATTTTGAAAATAGGAGTTGGCCGAGAAAACACTCAAATCATTACAGCTTCTGAGATTCGTCTTCATTACTTAGGACATGTACCAACCCCAGGACAGGTATGAGCTCCGCAAACTTTTGCTGATTTCTTCCTCCGATAGATCTCTTCTGAACAAAATATTCCAGACCAGCTCATCTCTGAGGAAGTATATCACGCAGAGAGTTTTCTTTGTTATCAATCACTCTGTAGAGATCATGAAACCTAAATGCCAGAGTTCTGTCCCCGATCCATACAAGCGAACATAATCGCTCTCATTATCTTTGAATCTAACCCCTGACGTTAGGAAGTTACCCCACCATTTTTTTCTTATCCCTAATCTTATAGATAGCTTTCCACACTTCAGCTTTTGCCTCATCATTTGTACAATTTAGGTCTAGACTCCTAGTCTCTTCTGTTTATGAGCTCATATTTTTCTTCTAAGATACTTTTCGGATAGGTGCTTTTCTCAATCTAGAATCTCCACTACCAATTAGGAGAGTCCAATTTCTTTCCTTGATCTGGCCAAAACCTAGGCCTCCCTCTCGTTTGGATATCTGAACTTTGTTCCGGCTAACCAGGTGAATTTTCTCTACCCACATCTACCTTCTCAAAGAGAACCGCAACCGGAATTTTAAAGAAGAAAGGTAGAAGGCTAGGAAGTTAGATAGAACAGACTTGATTGCTTCCATAAGGCTAAACTCTTTTCAAATTTTTGGATAATAGGGACCCAGCTTGACTGCATTTCTACTTTGGCAACAAGAGGGAGACCCAGGTAGCTAATGGGAAAGAACCCACATTTGCAATCCAGTATCAAGGCTAGAGACTTGATCCATTCCTTGCCCATAACCACTCCATCCATAAGACTTCTCCAAGTTCACTTTAAAGCATGACACCACCTCAAAACATCTAAGAAGTAAAAATGCATTTTATGTTATTGACTTGAACAGTGTTCATGTTGCGCATAACCAGTGTATCATCTGCAAATTGCAAGATGGTATCGAGAAAGAGGAAATAACTTGCAAGCCTCTGATGTTACTAATCTCTTCTGCCCTTGAAAACAGATGACTCAGATGACCTTCAGTAACAAACGAAAAATAAGAAAGGAGACAAAGGGTCTCCTTGTCCTAAACTATACTGTTTTTTAACATCCCTGTTGACAACCCATTGATGAGAACCTAGAACAATGCTTATGAGAAACATTCCTTTATCCAGAAGTATCATTTTTCTCGGAAGCCCAAATATGCAACATATAGAGGAATTCCCAGTCAGCATTATCGAAGGCATTCTCCTTCTGATTCTACGGACTATCCTTTTTTTTTTTTGTTAGCTTGTTAGTACACCCCACTGTCAGTTCACACTTCACTGTTAGCCACTCCCACTAGGGATTGATACCAAGACCTCAGTGTTGAAACGAGGTGTCTTTCACTCAGTCTACCACTTGAGCTATGGATCAGGGTGTTTCTACGGACTATCCTTAAATGTATACTTTCATTGGTCACCAGAATGTCATCTAGGACACCAGACTTTCTTAGTGGCAAGGCAGACTGAGGCCATTATACTTTCGTTCAGTGTTCCTCTGGCATGAAATTTTTTGAAGACTTCCATGAATCTCCCTTCACAATACCCCAGCAATGATGGAAGAATCCTGTAGAGAATCTATCTGGCCCTGGCAATTTATCAGTGTTCATATGCATGACAACATTCATGACTTCCTCTTCGTTGAATTCAACTTCAATGCATGCAGCTTCATTCATAGAGATCGACTGAAAGTCCAGCCCATCAAGGCAAGTTCTAGTCCTCCAATCACAAGATTACAGCCTCTTGCAGAAGTTGACCACCTCCCTGATACCAACCTTATCTTCTGTAAACACCCTTGATCTACAGACTTCTAATGTCATTCACCCTTCTGCAATTTGTTATACCGTGAAAAAAGCGGTGCTGGGTCACTCTTTCAACCACAGGGTTTTTTAGCACTGATGCCAAGAAATGTCCTCCCAAATTATGATATTGTTTAGCTCTTTTTTGTTGCGCTGATCTTCTTATCTACCCTTCCACTTATATCCCTTCTTCACTTTAGTTTTTATCAAGAAGCTGCATTGATTCTTCTAGATGTAGTTAAATGCAACTATCCACGTCTTCATAGCTGTGCTCCGGACTTTTGAGTTTTGACTCTAAGAAATGAAGTTTCTTTCCCATTCTGAAACGAGCCCAACCTTGAAATTCGGCACTAATCCACCATTCATCAATCATTTGAGAGAAATTAGGGTAGAGAAACCATTTGTTTTCAAATTACAGAGGCCCTGGACCCCAAGATATGATGTCAGTTTGAAGCAGAATAGGCTAGTGCTTCAAGGATGGTTCTGGCATGATTTGCCGGGGAGAACACAGATGGAAGTTCCACTCCTTATCAATGACAAATCTGTCCAGCCTACATAGGATCTGGGGATCCTGATTGTTGGACCAGATGAAAGGGCTATCGTTGCTCAGAAGATCCAACAATTTGTTGTCGTTGATGAATTCCACAAACTCCCACTTTCAAGAGATCCTTCACAGCCCATCTAAATCAGATTGCGTTAAAGTCCCCTAACACACACCAAGGGCTTCCCCACTTCTGCCTAGCTTCACTAAGTTCTTTCTAGAACTCAAGTTTGAGGCTCTTCTCGGTTTACCAGTAGTTGTGGTCGTTCATGTAGAGTTATCCTTCAGGCCTTAAAGATTCACAGAAAAGAAATATTTGAATGTCAAGAGTATTAAAACAATCAATGACCCAAACCAAAATCACGCCGCACCAATTGCTGGAATAATGGCCCATCTGAAACTTAATTTGCCCCATACAATGTTCAAATTATCTCTGATATTATTGAAATATCTCCGATATTATCTTTATCTCCAGCTCAGCGATACCGATAACACTAGTAGTGATACCGATAACGCTGGTAGTATCAGAAATTCCAGGTATTAGCAATGTATCGCTAAGTATCACCAACGTATCAATATTGCTAATGTAATCGTCAATATTTTCAACTACGTAAATTCTAGGTGTTGCTTGTATTGCCAATGCATCAATATCGCCAATATTTTTGACTATGTAAATTCTAGGTAATGCTTGTATCAAAGCGTATCGACGATATTTCAATAATATTGCCAACGTATTGATATCATCAAAAGTTTGTTTATTATAAAAATAAATAAATTATTTCATCTCTTTTTTCATGGGCACATGGTTGTATGTAGTGTTCAATTTCTCATTGATAATATTGATAATGTCTCGATATTATCGATATCCCAACATGCACGATATTGAGACCACAATCTTTCATTTGCTTTCCAATTGTTGATAATTTCTTAATTAAAAAATATCATGTGTTGTTGATATTATGCAATATTGATGGATGTTTGGATGGAAAGTTGGATGGTTAAATAGGCCGAATGGAATGGTTGGACTGATTTCTTCCAACAACACATGTTTTTAAGGCCCCATTAAATGGAAACTTGTTCTATATGCATTCTTTTTGTAATTTTTTTTAATTTCAAAACATGCAAATATTTACATTTTAACATCTCCTAAAGTTTCGCTGAAAATTCCAGGGCTTGTTTGGGCAGTGGGATTAGAATGGATTAGGTGGGATGGAATTGCATGTGGTCCCGTGCCAATTCCACTCCATGTTTGGGAAGAATGGAAAAGCTTGGAATTAGATTAGATGGAATTGCATTGGGTCCCTTGCCAATTTCAGTTAATGTTAGCAAGTTGTGTAGGTCCCTCCATGATGTGTGGGCTATATCCACACCGTCCACCCATTTTTCGAGATTATTTTAGAGCATGGGCCAAAAAATCAGGTAAATCTAAAGCTCAAGTGGACCCCACCATAGAAAGCAACGGGGATTGAATACTTACCGTTGACAACTTCTTTGGGGCCACATAAGTTATGGATCTGCCTCATTTTTAGGCCCATACCATAAAATGAGGTTACAAAACAAATGAACGGTTTAGATATAACACGTGTGCTATTCTCAGTAATTTCAAATGATGGTGGGTATATTCATTCAATGTACCACTGTATTACCAACAAAGCATGGAATTAATCTTATCCCATGGCAACAGGGGACAATCCCTGCCATGGGTAATAATTATGTTTTTTGAATCCCATCCCACCTAATCCCTTCTAATCCCACCGCCCAAACACACCCCCACTGTTTTTCCCATGTTTCCCCGCATTTCCGGTTATCAGCAATATTATCGGCGATATCAATATTGTTTCCGTATCCCTGGCCAGCGAAACTTGTAGCGATACCAATACTTCGAACACTGATTACATCACACCATGCATGGACCCAAGGTTTGACTGATGTGCGTGGGGTTCACTAACCAAATGGAATACCCCATTGGCCCATTGATCTATGAGAGAACTAACAAAAGGCCCACAACACTATCAAGAAAACAAGATCACTAATCATTCAGATAGTAGGGCCCGAGTCTCCAGTCAAATAAATCATGCATCCACTCCACTTCTGTAGGACCCAGTCTTGGGCTGCACCATTTCCTCCCAGTTGGGAAGAAATCGCCCTTCAGTTTAGAATTCCACTCACATATATTCGCATGACCTTATGTACATATTATGTGACATAAAGGGAAGTTGATGGTGGAAACCCATCCATCGAATTAACAAATATCTTGTTAGTTCCCAGTGCATTGTGCACCATCTTAGAGTTGCACAAAGCATGCAAGGGACACAGCAACAAATACAGGTGCAAGAGCGGGGAAGCGTCTCTTTCATAATGTAAACAAGTATAAATAGGCAAGAAACCGAAGCAAGAGCATGAGTCCGGAGCTGGGATTGAAGCAAAAGTGCCACCAAGTTAAAAGGATCCTAGTTAGAAAGGTCCTACAACTAAGCACCGTCTCCATTATGTCTCCTTACAACAACATACCATCGTTGTGTCTTTGATCTTGCCATTGATTTCACATGTCTATGCCAATATAACCATTGTCTTCAAATTTGCCTTTGGTCATCCAATTGCCTGTCCCCAACAAAATTCACTAGGGCATTTGGAGAAAGAAATAGCATAATCTTGGACAACCATTCTACTCCCATAAAATTGGTGGCCAAGAATATCAAATTTCTTTTTGCGAGTTGGTCTATTGGGACAAAAGAATTCAAAGGGGCAAGGATTATTGATCTTCAAAATGATCAGAATTCGGTGATTCAAAGTGAGCTTTTGAATCATACATGTTCTGTTTCATAGTCTCCTCCGTTTCAATGGTGGACGTTGAACATTGACAGAAGTTCTTAGGGAATCCCAGTCCTTCCATGGTTAGTAAGGAAATCCAAAATCATTAAGGCAAGATTAAGTTGGTCTTCTTAGGGCCGGTTGGAGTATATGGGACAACCCTAAGTCCCTTACAAGGGCTATGGCTATCAAGACTAGGTAGCTCTCTTCAAGGAATGCTTCTTAGGCCTTACTACCATCAAAGGTGATTCCAGAAATGTTATGAGTTGGGTTTCCAACAAATGCCACCTCTGTGCAGCAAGTTTCCCTGCAAATGGCTTTATATATAAATTGCTTTCTATGACAGTTGAATTTGTTCACATTCCACGGGATGCAAATTCTATTCCAGATTTGCTCGCCAAGGAAGGTGCATCCTATTCGTGTCTCCCCTTTTTATCTCTGTGTCACAAGTACAAAAGGATATATTGACATTGTTACGAATATGTATAAGGGGGCAGTAATAAATGTGACGACCACTAGTGGAGAGACAAGAAAGCTCTTAATTAATGTAGGCTTACAGCGCTGTTGGTATTGAACCTGTGAGTTTTCACATGGTTTATGGGTGTGTTAACGAGGCATTTACAGGAAGAGATCACATGATGTATGTCATTTGCAGATGATATGACGGTTTTTTATTGACAAGAAGAGGAAGGGCCTAAATACAAAGCTAGATTTATGGAGGAATGCTTTAGAATGTAAAGGATTTAAAATTAGTAAGACTAAAACAAAGTATATGGAGTGCAATTTTAGTAATTATAGGAGTGAAAACGACAAATTAGTTAAGATTATTGACCAAGAATTTTCCCAAAACGACCACTTCCAATACCCCTAGTCAATAATTCATGAGTAGAGATTGAAAAGGACGCTGGCAATAGAATTCAAGCTGGGTGGGAGAAATGGAGGCATGCCTCAAGAGTATTATGTGATCGCTGTGTACCACTCAAACTGAAAGGAAAATTTTATAGAATAGCTATAAGACCAAACATGCTTTATGGGGCAGAATGTTACACAGTTAAAGAACAACATGTTCACAGGATGAGTATTGTTGAAATGAGGATGTTAAGACTTAAGACAAATGAGCGGCAAGATGAGGAAGGATAGAATTAGAAATGAATGCATTCGAGGGAATTTAGGAGGAGTACCAATAGGCAATGTTATCAGAATCACAAATCCTAAATAATTGTAAGATAATTGTAGATCGTGTAAATGGGCCTAAAAAATACTTTAAAAATTAATTTATTATATATTTTATTCAATTTTTCCTTTTCTTTGTATCCATTTGCTCATAAAATATGAAAAAGGCTCTACCCAATTAAACATGTCATATTTTTTCTTTTGGGGATTTTGATATTCAAAAACCCAAAATAAAGAAATCAAGATATATTTTTATTCACAATGGAATCGAATGTCATTTTCTCTAATATGATTCTACGCTCAAGAAAAATACAAAACAAAATTTTAAGGATCCTCGCATATTTTTTTAGGTAAATTTTTCGAAAGACCACAAAGGAAAAAGACAAGAATCCTTCACTCTCATGATATGTATACAATATACATTTTCTCAATTGGTAATATCATGATATGTGTTACTTTTTTGGTAAATGTATGATTGATGAGTTTTTAATCTTTTATGATTTACATATATCTTTTTATGTCTTATATATGTATTTTTTGTAAATTAGAAAAAAATCTTACGATTTGCGATTCGATACGATTTAACCCCTATTACAATTTGCGATAGGGTAACGATTTTGACAACATTGTCTATAGGTAATAAGATGAGGGAAAGGAGACTTAGATGGTTTGGTCATGTGCAATGAAGACTAAGAACTGCGCCTGTTATGAGTGTGTTGGTAGAAGTTGGAGGCTCTAAAAATACTAGGAGAAGGCCCAAAAGGACATATATGGAGGTACTAAGAAAAGACTTGACAACCTATGGTCTAATTGAAGGTTTGGCCCTTAATAGAATGGAATGGCAGAGCAGGATTCATGTAGCTGACCCCAGTTAATTGGGACAAGGCTTAGCTAATGATGATGCCATACGTCCAGATTCATGATGAAAGTTATGGCAACAGTTAGCCATTGACTGCCGACCTGACACAACCCCCCTTTATTCGGGCTTGAGACTGGCAATGAGAGCACAAAACTCCCACAGGCGCTATGTGATAAACTATTATATGGGTTGATTACAATTAAGCGATATCTAAAAGCCGATTGCATAAGTTGATTACAATCAACGAGTTTTATATGGACATTGTTATCCAAAATCTAAGTGGATAGCTGCTTCATTCTTTGCTTGTAATAAAAATTTCATTGGCAGGCAAAGAAGAAAATAAGTTAAAAAAGATCCACTGATCTGATCGTCAATCCAACAGTTGAACCATTAGTAAATCCGTCTATCAATTCTCTACCTGTCAATTAGTGGATCCACCAATAAATCTAGTGATGGATTCATCAATCAATCCATTGGATCTATTAATTGACCCACATTAGATTCATCTTCTTCAGCATCTTTGATCATGACAGCTACAGACACTTCCAATGGATCTTCAGAATGCTCTTCCTTTTCAAGAGGTTCAAAATTTTGTCATTGTAGCATATTGATTCTAACTGCAATAGCATGAGATCCATTGAGACTTTTGTTTAACTTGGAGCACAGTTACATCAGGAATTAAATTATCTCCACCATTGCCTCACCTTGTCGCCTTTCTGTCAATCTCGGCGTCTAAGATCGGCTGCTACAAGAAAAATCTTCCTAACAAAATGATTTCAGCAGAAAACTGAAGTTGACAGATCTGGGCTGATTTTCAGCACTTGATGGGAAAACTCAAGCAAGCAAACATCATAGGACAAAAGATTCACCTTTTGATAGGTAAGGTTCAAATACCCTCTCATACCCAAAATGTCTACACACACTTTTGTCTACAAGACGAAAAAAATACATCCAATCGATGAAAAGTAATCATATACTAGCACAAAGCTAATCTCTTTTCTTTTTACGGACAGCAGGCCAAGCTAATCTCAAGCCTGGGATTACTTCAATCATAACTCTTAAAATACTAGATTCTTAACGGATAAGCAATTGCTTCATGACAGGCGTCCATGCATGGACAAGTGACTAGGCTTCATGGACTCGAACATTCAGTCGTATGCAGACAACATGGCAGAAGGGAGTGAAGTCATGCTGGCATCAGCTATATGGATGATGTCAACATGACATCAGCATTTCTTGGCTTCCAAACCAACAGTACACCCCATGTTTTGCTGCCACTAGTAGGGCTGCTCTTGGGCTAACTCCTGGACCCAGTTTGGAACCGATACAGTCCATTTGATGCCCCGGTACTTTCCCAAATTTGTGTGTTCGTGCTGTTCCACTAGTCTCATTTTTTCTCTTTCCATTTCCATACATCACCCCCTTTTAGAGAGAATTTCTGCCTCGGATTTGAGACTTTGAAATGAACTTCCCTACGTTCCTAAAAAGACTTTTTCTTTTTCTTTTTTGGAAAGGAGAATCCTTGCAACATTGTTGGTACTTGAATAAATAATTTATTTATTTATTTTTAAAAAGGAAGGATTCAGTCGAGTGTAATCTTCATCTTCAAATACGTGGAGAATAACCTTTTCTTTTATATAAAGGACATATTCATTCTATGGGAGAAAACTTTAAAAAAAGATCTTCGGTCGGACCTGGCATCAAAAAGGGGAATAGGTCCGCCTATCGTGAGAAAACCAAAGAAGAAAAACCTAGAGACAACTCAACCCTCCCTCAGATTTACTAACCCCACCCTATCTAGAAATAACAGCCCTCTAGTGATCTGGGGGAGATTCACCGTGGAGTGAAAAAATAAACGAGATTGACCGTTGCTGCCCCTTCGAGCTAGGTCGTTCGCCACGCCGTTCACTTCCCTAGGGGAATGAGTGATGGAAACCTCCAAATGAACCATGAGTCTCTTGATCCTGGCCGACCAGTAGAAGATGGTCCACGAGGAAGAGGAGTTCCTCTTGAGGATTCCTACGACTTCCTTGGAATCACTCTCCACCTCCACCTTAGAGAAGCCCAGCTCCGCGCAATGGGACAGGCCCTCCCAGATTGCCTTGATCTCTACCCAAGAGTTAGAGCCAAATCGGAAGCAAATGCGAAAAGGAAATCACCCGCACAATTTCTAGCGACGCCGCCACCCCCCAAAGGGCCCGGGTTCCCCAACGCTGAACCATCTACGTTGATTTTGACCTAGCCCAACTTGGGTTTAGTCCATCTGATCACCTGGACCAACCTCATAGAAGTCGTGGCACCATCAATACCTAGCTCGGCTAAGGATATAGCAGATGCAAGCTTAACAATTCTGGGGAGTGGGAGAGTTGGGTCGAGCCGGTAGATCCAATGTACTCGGGCAATCACTTTGGTAGCATAGGCTGAGGAATCTTTGAAGCAAGCTGCATTTCTAGACGTCCATGTTTCCCAGAAAATTAGCATTAGCATGGAAGCGAGGCCCCTTAAGGTATGTAGACGGTCAGATGGCGCGACAGACGCCCACCATTTGGATGCTCTGCTGAACGCTGAGTCATGGGCCATCGTGTGGACCTTGAACAGTGGCTGGAAGTGATTCCACACTAATGACGCCAGCTCACCCAAGGAGAAAACATGGTCAATGTGATGCGGACATTAGTGATGCACCCTTTAAAGTGTACCAGAGGAGGAGGCGTCGTCGACAAAGTACCGGAGCAAAGGAGTTGATGTGGATGGACGTTAAATCTATCAGACCCATTTTCTGACATGCTACGAGTGCAGGAGCAGCATGACCACACCCTGACCATAGATTCATGGGTTGGATTTCACATCCTACCACACGGGTGTTTTAGTTTTAGGCATTTTTGTTCTTCTTTCTTATTTCAAGGGCTTTATTGCACTTTTTTTTTCGTCTTTTTTATTATTTTTCTTGTTTTCAGGGGCTTTAGTGCACTTTTACTTTTTTTAGAGAAACCCTATTTTCATTATTATTGAATGAATAAAAATTTAAATTTTTCTACCTCTTTATTCAAGAGATTAAGGTTTCAGGATTGGCCCTCAAGTGTTGAGGATTCCACCCCAATTTTAGATTTCCTTCTTTTTAGATCTTCAAGGTGCAGGAAAAAGGTAAGAATCATCCTCCTTTTCTTTTGACAACAAAATGACCTATACTTTCTTCATCTCGAACCCTTCATTCTTCACCTCTTTCGTTCCTCTCTGGATATCCCCTTTATAGTTTGAACGGAAAAGATGGATGGTTAGTCAGTAGAATCAAATCCAAACTTGACCGTGGACTGACTTATGCTAGATCTAGGATATCCTCATATCCCCAGGTCCTCCCTTGTTACTGTTTACGCAATTTTATGCTAAGGGGCATGATCCTGACGGAATGACCTCATCTTTATGTTGAAATTTACCTAATCCCTTTTATTAGAAACGGTTAGTTGATTAGTGTATTTATTTGAACATTCTTTAACTTGATTATACATGCATCTAGGATTAAGTCATCACATGTCCCTGAATCACAATGGTTTCCATGTGGCTTGGCTGAGGGGCACGACAGCAAACACATTTGGAAGCCATGTGGACAGATTTGGCTTGGGTCCTAACGTTGACCGGAATGGCTTTATGAATGATTTTCCAGGTGAGCAGCGATATTTTAGGGGGTAGTTTCGAGTGCCAAACCCACATGGACCATGCTTTCTTGACCACAGGGGGTCTAGAAGACAGCCGAGCCGAGTCGACCTGAACTCGCCCGAGGAGGAGATTACCCAGACCTGCTTATCTTCCGTCAATGATGTGCAGATCCCCTCGTCTGAAATGTGGTCTAACACAACTTGAGGAAGGAGAAGCCTAGCTGCTACCGGATCCCACTAGTCGTTAGGTCCAATGAAGTCTCTGACGAGGTGTTGCTGCTGGGGGGTTGATAGAAATTTTCAGTTCGAGAGGGGTCCTAAACTGGACCAGTCGTCTTCTCAAAAACTGCAAATGCCACTACATCTGATCTAGCAAGAACGGGTTGCAACTGTCGCAAAGGATTTACAAATATGCTTCCACGGGAGCGAGGCCCAAGCTGCTAGGGATGCGGGGCCATCGGACCGGCTGTCCGCCGAATATTTTCCCTTCATAAACGTTGCCCAGCAACTATCCTTCCCCCTACCCACGCCATTTTCATCCTAAATGACTGCATAACGCTGATCAAACTTCTAACTACAAAGCCGCATTCCGATTTTAGACAAGAAATATTCTTCCAACGGACCCAATGCCAGCGTTTACGGTCCTTCTCCCAGCCCCAAAAGAAATCAGCAAAGGCCCTCTCCAGCTCTCTAAGTAATGTGTAGGGGATATCCGTCGCCACCATTGTGTGGACCAGAATGCTCCTAAGAACGTGATTGTTCAGCATGATTCTGCCAGCTTGGGATAGGATTTTACCTTTCCAACCTGCGATCCTCTTGTTTATCTTATCCAGCATTGGTTGGAAGTAAGCTCTCCTCACTCTCCCTTTGAAAATTAGGACTCCTAGATAGGTGAAAGGGGACTCACTCTGGTTAAAGCCCAAAATTCTCTGGACGACCTTGACCCGAGCTTCAAACTGGTAGGAGGAAACTCTTCAAAGCGTTGAATTTTTGGCCCAAGGCCCTTTGATACCGATCAAGGAAGGACTTGATCCGATTCAAGGACATGCGACCACCGTTAGCGAGCAAGACTGTGTCGTCTACGAATAGAATGTGGAAGACAATCGAACAATTCCTTCATGTTTTAAATGGCTGACAGAGCCCACTAGTTATCATATGTTGAAGCCTCTACTTAGGACCTTAGCCACCAGAATGAAGAGCCCTGGCAAGATAGGATCCCCTTGGCGAAGTCCCCTGAAGGAGCGAAAGAAACCGCATGGTTCGCCATTAACCAGAATCAAGAATCAAGAGTTTGTCCAACATTTCTCCACCATGTCAATCCAGCTCTCCCTAAAACCAAACCGGTGGACGAATGCCTTCAGAAACCCCCAATCCAGCCTGTCATATGCCTTTTCCATATCCAGTTTGATGAATATGTTCCCTCCTCTAACTTGCCTGTCAATGTCTCTGAAAGTTTCTTGGGCAAGAACACAATTTTCTGCAATGCTTCTACCTTGGACGAATGCTCCCTGTTCCACCGAAATGATTCATGATCTTTCTAAGCCTATCCGCGATTATTTTAGAACATATCTTATAGATGCAATTGCATAAGCTGATTGAGCGGAAGTCAGCAAATTTATCTAGAGCTTGGGATTTTGAGATTAGACAGATAAGTGTTGTTGTGAAAACCCTTGGGAGAGATCCACCGGAGAATAGGGAATGGACTGCTAGGAGGATATCCTGGCTTACTGTATTCCAACAACCTTGGAAAAATGCCCCGGTAAAACCATCCGGTCCTGGAACTCCATCCAGGGGGAGTCCCTAAACCACCGCAAGGACCTCTTCGATCGATGGCTCCTCCATCAGCGTTGCGTTATCCTCATCTAATATAGAGGGCGGGATGACATATAGAAGATCCGTAGGGGGGGAGGTGGGAGTTTCTTTCATGAGAGAAGAAAAGAATTCGATAGCTACCTGTTTGATGGAGTCGTGATTGGCAACCACCATACCGCCTTCCAGTGTAATCTCCTTGATGAGTGTTCTCCTAGCTCGATCAGTCACCATATTGTGGCAATACTTGGTATTTCTGTCACCCTCTTCCAGCCAGTGGTTTCTGGCCTTTTGCTTCCAGAAAGTTTCCTCACACAATTCATATTTGGCCAACTTGATTTTAGCCAGTTTGAGGTCGTGGTGGGAGTTCGGGTTGTCCACGCACTGCGTTGCACTCATTGCCCTGACGAGATCTTCTGCCCTCCTGACATTGAGGAATATATTTCCAAACACCTCTCTGTTCCATCTACTCAGTGCTGTCTTAACATTTCTGAGTTTGCTTTAGAGGATCTGCATCGGCCCTCACATGATATCCGAGACCCAGGCCTTCTTTACCTGCTCCTGGAACAAATCATGTAACAGCCACATTCGCTAGAACCTAAATGGCTTTGGGAATTATCTCGGTTGAGGGGGAAAAGACAATAACAGAGGGGCGTGGTCCGAGTTTAGCCTTGCCAAATGTTGTACCGGAAAAGACGGGTATGTAGTTAGCCACGATCTATTGCAGCAAATTTTGTCTAACCCGGCTCATACTCTGGCTTGCCCACTCTGATTGTTACACCATGTAAATTTGTTCCCCGTGTAGCCCGTGTCCATTAGCCCAACCTAGTTGACCCCTTCAACAAATTCTGATGAACTGCGCCTGTCGAAATTACCAGCTTCTCTTCTTTCCATTGAAGATAGAATAGAGTTAAAATCATGTGCCACCACCTATGGGATTGAAGAGCCCGTCGACAAAGCAACGAGTTGGTCCCATAGGGCCCTACGCAAAACTCGCGAGTACTTTGCATAGACAAAAGAGACAATGGCTACATTTGGATTGCTCGGGTCCCCACTGTGATTGAGAGCATTTGGTAGGTAGCTGCAATCAGATTGATGGTTAGAAATGATGCGTAAAAAATCCACACTTTACCGCCTTGAGCCGCATTGGAGACCAAAGCGTGGAAGCCTAACTTAAGCCCAATTTTCACTCATTTCTCATCCCTGAGCATAGGTTCCAGGATAGCAATGAGCACTGGCTTTGAACTGATTGACAAGGCATTTCATGGTCCTGATGGTAGGTGTATTACCCACGCCACAAGCATTCTAGATGAGCAGATTATCCATAAATACCTTGCTTGGCTAAAATTCCCCTGCGCTTGAGTTTTCTCAGCCTCCCATTCCGGCTTGTTTCTAATCTTCTGTTGCTAGAATTCACTGGCAGACTGTCATGGACATCGGAGTGTCGCACCGCTGGATACTTGATCCTTCTACGATATGTGCAGTGCTTGGGACCAACCTCCCTGCAAACAGTCTCCTCCATTCTGGCCTGGAATTCTGTAGGAGGCGAGAGTGCAGCTATCTCCACCCGATCAAGGCTCTAGCATGTGGCTGGTATCATATCATTGGGGCCATGTTCTGAAGGTCCCTCACACTAAGCTGAGATGGGGGAATGAACCAGCTTGGTAGCAAGGCTGCGGGCATTGGGCTGGATGACAAACTTTGTCGTGTCAACTAGCTCTGTTGATCGAGCCCGTGGTGACTGATTGGGGGAATTTGGCACTCAAGAGGGGGAGGTCAGGCTGGTACTCAGTACTACGGAATTGAGGCCGTTGAGAGGGATCTATTGGAAATTTATGGAAAAAGGGGGAGAGGTCAACCAAAAGTTGGAAATCTTCATCTGCCTCTCTCCTAATTGTTGTTCTTTGTGGGAAAGAATTCCAAGTAGTAGCATCAGCGTCCGCCTCCAATTCTTCAAATGTTGCTCCTAGCTAAAGGGGGTTTTGTCCCCCCGAGAGAGCCCTACACACTTTCCTTGATCGTTTCTAAGGTTTGAATGAAGTGGTAATGTTGAAATCCACTAATTGTGCTGCAACCTTTGCTACATTTGATCTCTCTGTGTTCCTCATGGAGTAGTATCGTGGGGGTGGAGCACCCTCCAGGCATAGTATTCAGCGAGTCCTCAATCTGGCCTTCAGGTTGAGAGGAGATCTTGGATGTCTTTGAGGCAATAGCACAAACAGCTTGAGCTATTAGAGGCAGTGACATGGTTTGGACATTCCCACAAACAGTTGGAGGGCACAGAAGCGAGGGAATCTGTGGCCTTTTCACAAACACCTTGGCTGGGCCGATTGGAGTTAAACTTCTTGGTAGCACCTTGGGATGGGCTTTCTCCATAAGATTTACTGATATGAGAAGGTTTCGGTGGTTGCCTGGGGTGGTAGAAAGCTCTCTCCATCCACTCCCTAGTGGTCAACTCGGTAGCTGCCAGCTGCCATTGGGTTTAGAGGGCGCACGTTCCCTTTTTATGATGAATGAATAGGCTCTAGGATGCCCCAAATTGGGTATTCTCTATCTGCCACAACTAGTTTCCTAATCTTCTGGGTGTCTCTACCCAGCTGAAGAATGACCTTGACTCTTGCCCTGATTTGAATGAGTCTAAGGACTGAGCATCTGTCGACTTCGATCACTCTTCCGAAGGTGGATCCCAAACCCACGAAAACATACTCCAACCAAGCATGCACGGGGATGCCATACAAGGAAATCCAGATGCCTTCCTCTTTAGAGGGCAATTTCAAGCTCCAAGCCTCCACTCTGGAGATGCCCATCTTGGAATGAAGAGAGGAGTCTAAGATGAATGAGACCAGTTCTTCCCTAGATTTGAAAGAGATCAGAAAAATGTCTGGAGCTATTCGGGCGATGTCGATTGGTAATGTCGCATACTTAGACCCAGATAGGGTTTGAGTAAGCCGAATTAGGGGAACTCGGCTAAAATGATGCATGTGTTTTATCCATACCGTCCATCCATTTTGATAGGTCATTTTAGGGTATAAGGCTAAAATGTAGTTAAATATGAGGCTCAAGTGGACCACATGACAAGAAGTCGTGGTGGCAATGATATCCACCGTTGAAGCTTTCGTAGGGCCCATTGTGATGTTTATTTGTCATCTAGTCTGTTCATAAGGTCTGACGGACCTAGATGAAGGGAAAACATAAATATTAGCTTGATCCAAAACTTTTGTAGCCCCTAAATTTTTTTTTAACGATGGCCATTCAATGACCACTTTTTCGTGTAGTGTGATCCACCTCATTTTTGGATTTGCCTCATTTTTTGGCCAATTCCCTAAAAGAATATGCCAACATGAATTGACAGTGTATATACACCATATTACGTCGAGGTGGCCCCACAGTCAGGGTACCACCATATTAAGTACATCGTCTGATGTGGTCCACTTTATCTCTAGATCTGCCTCATTTTTTTCTCAGGCTTTAAAATGATCCAAAAAAAATGAATGAACGGCATGGATACAGTGCATAGGGCCCACACAATCTGCCTCATTTTTTGAGCCAATACCTATCAAAAAGTATAGATATCAAAGTCGGATAAGGTGAGACCCAATACTCACCCAAGACAGTGCGACTGCGGGCCCCCTTAATGTATGTATTAAGCATCCATGTCGTTCATCCGTTTTTCCAAATCATTGTAGTGTATTATCCAAAAAACGAAGCACATCTAATTATCAAGTGGACCATACCAAAGGAAAAAAGTTGTGATTGACTATTAAAGGGACACAAAAGTTCTGGATCAATCTGATATTTGTTTTTTCCTTTCAACCAAGATTATGTGAACTTATAACAGATTGGATGGTAAATAAACACTATGAAAACACTAAGGTGAGCCCTAAGAAGGTTTTAATGGTAGGGCCTTCAATCAATATTGTTTCCTATGGCATGGTCCACTTGATAATTAGATATGCTTTTTTTTTGGTATGGTGCCGTAAATTAAGGTGTCAAAACAGACGGATGGTGTGGATATACATGTCTTGATGCATTTATAAATGTTATGCAACATATTTGAATATAGTTGTTTTAATTCAATTAGACAGCGCATAACTTAGGACCCTATACAAAGGAAACCTATTATGGGTACTTTTTTTTTGAGATTTTATGATTTAAAAGTGTGTATTAAGGTCATTTTTATTAATCCCTAAAGTTTCATTGAAAAATTCAAACATTTTCCCAATGTTTCCCAAAAAGTGCGATAAATTACACGATACAAACGATATATCCCGTGCGATAACGGATACGTATCTGTATCCCAAGGGTGCGATATATTGTGCGATATCGATATTTCGAACACTGACTGCTACTACATTAAGAGAGACACCATAAACAAGTGCTTAAAGGAACCAATTATCTCATTCCAACAAAATACAATATAGTTGAACTACTTCTAGAGGAAAGTTGAACTACCACACATTTTTTGAATTCCCAATATTAAACAATTTTTTTAGGAAGGCAGAAAAGCTTGGAAAAGAAATCAATTTCCCTAGAAAAATAAAATAAAAAATTTTAAAAAATTCCCTATGAGGAAATAAAAAAAGTAGGCATGGTATTTCCATTTTCCAAGGTTATCCTAATTCGTCAAAAACATGTATATCGATTTTCTTCCTAAAAAGAAAAAAGAAAAAGCTTGCTTGGGTAGGGTGAATCCCAAACATGAATATGGAAAACCCACCTAGAAAATGGACAACATTGAAAATAAAGGAAGTTTTGAAAGGTCAATATTGTTTTTTAGGTTGATTTCTATGGAAATGTTGAAAGGTTAATGGTCAATAGCAAGAGGTGTCTCACATTATTGTGGAAATGCCCATGAATGGATTTTTGAGAGGAAATGAATTTAGTCGTTTTCCGAGGAAAAGTGTAATCATGAAGGTCAATTCCACTATTACAATACAAACAGAAAGCACCATATAGGTGGAAATGAAATCGATTTCCAACGATTTCCCCATTCCCGATTGGCACAGTTACAAGAGACATCTCTCGTTATCAACCATTCACCAACACTCAAAACTGAACAACAAAATTACATTGGATTCCATAGTTTTTTTTTGTTTTTGTTTTTGTTTTTCTGGAGGATTCCTATGGGTTTTCCATGTCCACATTTTGGGTTCTATCCATCCGAACAGGCAAGTGGCCAAGTACGAGTCAAAATAAATGAATAAGAAAAACCAACTACTCCATGTCTTTGTCCAAACAATTCAATAAAAAGGTGACATTTGACATGAAAGTTTATGAACCTGATATGGAGTCCAATGCTAACAAATCATAATCTGAAACTAATCCAACCTGCAGCAAAATGATAAAAATAAGAAACAAAGTAATCTGCATTGCGTACCAAAGTGACTGAATATAATATATTACATTGTCCAAGTAGAGGCAAAGGCACGAAGGTAACTTTTTAGAAACTTTTCCACACACATACAGGTAAAGAACAATGAAGGAATAGACTTCCAGCAAAAAATTGATTGTTAAGATGGAGTTGAAGTTTTTTATTATTTGATAAGAGAACAATACAGAAGCACAAGCATGAAGGGGAAAAAGTGCAGATTTAACAACTACACTGATGAATAATAGAGAGGCACACAGAGTAGCAAACAAAGAATTTACCCCATTATTACAGATCTAGTGAAGATTTCGAATAAATCCCAAAAATTGAAACTACCTGTTATCCAATAAAAAGCTAAGATTCCACATAACAATCCAAAATCCCCTACACGATTACTTACAAAAGCTTTTTGACAAGCATTGGCTACAATTGGTCGTGTGAACCAAAAACCACAGCTAATCCTCTTGAGAGGACAGTAGTAGCACCTAAATGTGCAAATGTTGTAGCAGGATTGGGGTTAGTCAAATTGTCTGCTTTTGACCCCTCCCCAAAAGAAATTCAGATTGTGAGACATTAAAATTCAATATAGGTCCTGAAACTTTTTTATTTTTTAGTAAAAAAATGAGACAGAGGGGTCAAGTTTTTTAATCCAAAATATATAAGCCAGGCAACTAAAAATCAGGATTGATCCATGGTACAGATGATGCCATAGCATACAAGTATAACATGATACCCAACCAAGGTGTCCCGTATCGGTATCGGTTGGCGTAACGGTGCCCTCTGAAACCGATACGGATACGGGGGCGTAACGGCGATACGGGGGCGTAAAGGCCCATAACGGCGCAAATTTTTTTTTTGCCAAAAAAATATGAAAAAATATGGATTAAATCCGAAATATTCTAAGCATTCCAAATATGCATTCATTTATAAATTGGAACATGTTTATGGTGGTGTAACGGTCCACTCTTTGGTCAGAAGTTGTATTGGACTGTCTGATGAATTTATGAACCAGATAACCTGAATTTGACTACAAAATTCATGTATTTAATTTTCTAACTATCTACTATCAATGATAGATATATTAGAATGAATGTAATATGAAAATATCTTACATTTAGGTGTTTGCAACTATTTTTGAGGGCCAAAATTCATGCATAAATAGAAAAAAATGTAAAAATAAAAAATAAAATGGCACTCCAAATATATAAAATGCACATTAACATGTTCTACTATGATTAACACATCACATGGCATCATTAAAACAACAAAAGAATGATTAAAAAATGATTTTTCGAATTTTCAAAAAAAGGGTCAAAATAAATGCGTAAATAGAAAAAAATATAAAAAAAAATATAAAATGGCACCCCAAATCTGTAAAATGCACATTAACATGTTCTACTATGATTAACATATCATATGACATCATTAAAACAGCAAAAGAATCATTAAAAAATGATTTTTTGAATTTTCAAAAAAAGGGCCAAAATAAATGCGTAAATAGAAAAAAATATTTAAAAAAAATATAAAATAGCACCCCAAATCTATAAAATGCACATTAACATGTTCTACTATAATTAACACATCATATGGCATGATTAAAACAACAAAACAACTATTAAAAATTGATTTTTCGAATTTAAAAAAAAAAGGCCAAAATTCTTGCGTAAATAGAAAAAAATATAAAAATATATATAAAATGGTACCCCAAATCTGTAAAATGCACATTAACATGTTCTACTATGATTAACACATCATATAGCATCATTAAAACAGCAAAAGAATCATTAAAAAATGATTTTTCGAATTTTCAAAAAAAGGGCCAAAATAAATGCGTAAATAGAAAAAAATATAAAAAAAAATATAAAATGGCACCCAAAATCTGTAAAATGCATATTAACATGTCCTACTATGATTAACACATCAAATGGCATAATTAAAACAACAATACAACCATTAAAAATTGATTTTTCGAATTTTAAAAAAATGGGCCAAAATTCATGCGTAAATAGAAAAAAATATAAAAAAATATTAAATGACACCCAAAATCTGTAAAATGCACATTAACATGTTTTACTATGATTAACACATCATATGGTATAATTAAAACAACAAAACGTATTAAAAATATATAAATACATATTTTTGACAAATTTCTGAAAAATGGCCCATCGAGCTTTGATTTAAAAAAATTCATAATATAATGTGTTTTTATCTCAAATACTCAGCCAAAGTTGGTCGAAATTAGTAGTAAAAGGAGTAAGAAATAGTTTGGAAGCAAGAGGTTTCAAAAAAACAGCAAAAACAAAGCTTAAAATGGAAAAAGGTCGATACGGGCCTGTTACGGACCTGTAACGGCCCATAACAGGCCCGTAACGGCCGATACGCCCCGTATCGGGCCCGTATCGGCCGATACGGCTACAAAAAACCGTATCGGCCGATACGACCCCGAAACGTGTAACGGTCACCACCGTTTCCGTTACGTATCGGCCGTATCGGCCGATACGTAACCGATTTGGCATTCCTTGTACCCAACACATTATTATGATTCAAGTTGCCGGACTATTCCCAACAGTAGTTTAGAAACGTCATTATTGATTAAAAAGAGCAAATTAACATTCCATATATATGGTATGTACTATATTTTACTTTGATAAGTTTGCTTCGGTTTGTCTGTTTGGTTCACTACAGTTTTCTAGGAATCTAGTCCAATTTGCCTAGTTCATTATTTATCCATCAGAATGTATTGCCTACAAGATCCATTCTCTTTCATAATATAAGAATAGTCGACACTCACTCCAGAATCATCATGATGGCATATTTAGATGAGACCCAAACCATTAATAAGGTGAGCCCTACCTTGGAGGTTCCATAGTTCAAAATTCCCACACCTAGGACAACACAAACCAGCCGATGTGGCCAAGATTGGATAGAAAAAGAGAAGCAATCGTCCAAGCTCAACAAGCAGAAGTCCACTATTTGGATTCCCACCAAGCATCTGATCAATGTCATTTTTGAATCATGGACCATTCACAGAATGGCCTGACTTATGCACACATGCCATGTGCATGCATGTATTTCTAAATAAACTGCATGGGTGTTTGATGTGCATGCCACAGTCAGGTGAGTCTAGCCCATGAGTTTACATGGCTTTGGTAGTGTCATGCCCAGGAATTGTCATCTTCTCATATAAGTTTTAACTTTTAACAAGGCTAAAAGACAGGTGCAAAAATATAGATCTGGTGGTCCAAAGATAAAGAGCATTGGTTCTCATATACTTCATGTAATTCGCTTTATTTCAGTGAATAGTAAAAGTAACTACAAACTAATTTACTTCGTTTTGAACTGATCTCCTGTTCTCCACACATGCCATGTGCACTGTTTGAATTATCTCCGATATTATTGAAATATCTCTGATATTTATCCATATCTCTAGCTCAGCGATACCAATAACACTGGTAGCGATATCGATAACATTGATAATATAAAAAATTCTAGGTATCGGTGATGTATCGCTAAATGTCGCCAATGTATCGATATCATCAATATTTTCAACTGTGTAAATTCTAGACAGTTGCTTGTATGGCCAATGCATCGATACCGCAAGTGTATCGCCAGTATTTTCGTCTGTGTAAATTCCAGGTGTCACTTGTATCGCCAATGTATCTGCTATATTTCGATAATATCTCCAATGTATCAACATCATAAAAAATATGTATATAAAAAAATTCCCGTTTCATATTTTTTATAGGCGCATGGTTGCATACAGTGTTCAATTTGTCGACAATAATATTTGATAATATCACAATATTATTATTATCACAACTTGGCGATATCAGGACCACAATCTTTCATTTCTTTTCTAGTTGTCTACGATTTGTTGGGAAATATCATGTGTAGTTGATATTCTGAAATATCAATGGATCTTTGGATGGAAGGTTGAATGGATAGATGGGATGGATGGGATGGTTGGACTGATTTCTTATGGAAAACATGCTTTCAGGCCCCAATCAAATTGAAACCTATTATGTATGCATTCTTTTTTGATTCCTAAATATACAAATATGTATATTTTAGCATCTCATGAGGTTCCATTGAAAATTTCCAGTGTTCCCCCATGCCACATTTCCGGTTATCAGTGATATTATCAGCGGTATCGATACTGTTTTTGTATCCCCAGCTAGCGAAACTTGTAGTGGTACAGAAACTTTGAACACTGGCCATGTGTATGTATTTCTAATCAATGGCCTAAGTGTTTTATGCTTTTGTCATGGAAGAGGAGGCCTTGGCATTGTAGAAGAATAATCTTTCCTTCTAGTTTTTTTTTTTTTTCCTTGGGGGCGGGGTAACGATTTTATTAATCAAAAGCCAAAATGACCAAAAGAATTGCAAGACAGCCCTTGAAATAAAAGAAAGATCCCAATCGTCACAAACACTTGAGATCGAAGCCCATTCCATTACATCCAATCTAGCCCTTTTGAAAACCTCTGATGCTTCCCCACAGATTGTGAAAGCATCAGTTGTTCCATTCACCCCATAAGGCCCAAATGCCGGCCAATAAAGCCATCCTCCATGCCACGAGAGCAGAAGTCCCTCAATTGACTTCAGCATCACCTACACCACCCCAAAGATGCCCAAGCAATTTTCCCGCCCTTCCCTTGCAAACAGGCAGTGAATAAAGAGGTGGTCGACTGATTATCACTTTTAACAACACTAAAAAGCACATGCCATACACATCTATTGACTTAAATCATAGAGAGCATTGATTTTCTGCTTCAGGTAATCCACTGTATTTTCAGCCAATTAGTCTGACTAAACTGCAACTGGTTCATTAGGCTATTAAAGCCCCCAATGCTTGCCGACTATTGTGGTTCAATCAAACCAAATCAATGACATGGAGTGAGTTTGGAATTTTGACCCAACAAATTTTCACAGTATTCTTTTTCCACCGAAACAATATTTTGTTCTTTTCAAGTACTTGAAAGGGGGAAATACAATTTTGGTGGAAGAACAGCAGAAAACAAGACCCTAATGTGAAGGTTAACAGTTTTCCACTTTTCTGCCCCCAAAAACATACTTCAACAGGATTATGAATGAGTACTTACCAGTTTCCAGTCGTCATCAATCACGGGAAAACCAGTAATTCTGTGTTCCACAAGATCATCTAGTGCTGTAGATGCCAACACAAGCATTTTAGAACAATGCAGTATAGAAGATTTAAAAAAGAAAACAATAATTCATAATACCTTCGTCGACAGTAGTTGTAGGCTTTACCACATGCAGATCCTCTTTTTTCGTCATAAAATCACCCACTGTATATACTGCATTCTTAGGCTGCAGATCGACATGCAAAGGAATATAAAGCAAACATATAAGATACAACAGTATTACTACGTGAAGTATCTCCAAAACAAAAGCATCTGGAGTTGATATTCGATACGTTCACATGAACAAAGTCATTTAGATGAAAGGAGAAAAACAATTCGACTTAATGCACCACAGAAAACCAGAAGGTAATGTTGTTTATAAGGCCGTAAGGAAATTTCTATGAAAGTGGACTACAAAGGTTATGCAAGGTTTTGAAGACAAAATTGGAAGGCAGTGCACACTATGTTCTGCATTGTTTTTTAGTAAATGACTACTATGTACTGCTTTATTGACTCGCATGTATTCTACACTGTCGGCTAACATTCACTGAGAATAGTTGGTCCTTCTATTACTCTTTGCTTTTATCATGCATCCATAATATTTTGATCACTGAAATTATAGTTTATAGGCAATAGCCCCAGATTGTCAAGTCCTACAGTGCATTATTGATTAGCATGTATTCTAAACTGTCAGTTAACAATCACTAAGAGCAGTTGGGTCCTTTTATTTATTATTCCTTGCTTTTATCATGCACACATGATATTTTCATCACTGGAGCTATAAACCTTCTAGATTATAGGGAATAGTCCCACATTGTCCTCTGCCCCAAAAACACAATTTAGTCACGACTAGGTCAAGACTTGACCGAGTTACCCGATTCGATTCAAGAGACGAGCAAATTCATGGACTCACATGAGGATCAATTACATCACACAAGTGGGACCCACATGCCCACACTTGTGGAGTCCCCATGGGGTCCCTATAATGGAAGGAGATGGCTCTAGATATTTTCTATGTTTATTGCTTACTCAATAAGACGGAATTGTCAAAATCATGTTCATTAGAACTGGTAGTGAATAGTGCCCCAGTGAGGGCAGTGTAGTAGTTTCATCATATTAGGTGTTCAGTTTTTTGTATTATACTGTGTACAGCCCACGCTTGGCTTGTGATAGTTATGACAGTTGAAGTTTAAGAGAAGTTTGAGAATAAGATATGTTGAAAGTTGTGTTTTGTGTTGCCCTCTTCAATCCCGGCATGTGTTGCTAAGAATCTTCATCAAATTTCATCTTATTCTTCAACCTGCATCAAGTGGTATCAGAGCAAGTTCACATTGGGAATTGAGGTTTCTCCTCTTTTATCACTTTTGTTCCTCTTTTAATTTCTATGATTTCTTTCTTCCACATTCCCAAAAACCTATCCGTCTCCTCTCATATCCTAAACTCCCATCCTCAAAACCCTATCCGTAGGGTTGGCAATGGATATTCATTTTACCCAATTACCCGAAATATCTGAACATGCAGCCCCCAGCCCCCCCCCCCAAAAAAAAAAAAATTAGAAAATAAAAAAATAATAAATAATAATAATAATAAATAAAAAATAATAATAAAAATAAATAATAAATAATAAATAAAAATAAAATCAGATGCAGATATGAGATTTTTACCCAATTAGAAAAATGTTTGATCGATTAGCCAACTTCAAAGCAGAGTTGAATACATATATCACCATATCCGTATCCGCTTACCCAATTTCCTAGGGGCATTTTCATAATTTACTTAACTAATAATATTTTCAACTAAAATATTAAATACTAAGATATGATATCTTAAATTCTATGGTGTTTAACCTCATTGACTTGGTTATGAGGTTGATATGGTGACATTTTCTGCTAATTGACTTCCACTTCTGTCAAAGTCTGTAAGTTTTTGTTTAAATACTTTAAGATTTGTAGCTTGATGTTGGCTATTATTTTATGGATTTTTTCCTATTTGTATGTATTTTGTTAATTTTATTAGATATTTAACCTTTTTTTAGTTTTTAAATTAGATATTAGTCGAATATTTTTTTGAGAGATAACAGAAATTTTTATTGAAAACACGCCAAAAGGCGACAAAGAATACAAGCAAAAAGAAAAGACCTCAAATCAGCCTAGGTTGGAGTTACAAAAACTGCCCATTCGGAAGCAAGGCCTTTGATCCTACAAATAGCCTCTTCAACCGACAAATATTCATTACAAAAGCAACATGCATTTTTTGCCCCCCAAACAACCCACATGATAGCCATAATATGGAGCCTCCATTTGAAATACAATGTAAAATTTGTAATGATTGCTCATTCCTTTACCTCTTTACTTTCACATTTGCAATTGACTATCGAATTATGTGTCGATTTATGTCTTTAAACAAACATTGTAAATTTGTAATGATTACTCTTTTACATTCCTTTACCACGGTAAATAGCAATCCAAGCAGGCCTAGTTTCGTAAGCCCTTCGATAATGAAGGATTTTCCTAGAGCAGCGCATAGGGAGAATAATGCAAGGACCCATCAAGGCAATGGACTGAACCCTAGTTTTTAGTTTTGACATAATCCAGGGCAGGTATAGACTCGACATCAGTGCTGTCATGTGTGATCGCACATTCGCATATGCTCACACATGCGTAGAAATCGCATATGGAACAATGACATGCGATTACTGCACATATGCGATCGCATATGCCACATGCGATAATATATGATCGCGTATTTGCCAACGGTCAGAAATCTGACTGTTTTCTGACTATTAGAATTTTTTATTTTTTTTAAATCTTGATTTTTTTTCTCTATAAAAAGGGATTCTAAGCACTCCTATATGCACTCAAAGCTCAAACTCTCTCTCTCTATCTCTATTTTACTCTCTTACACTCTCTCTTACATAATTCCAAGTCTCAAACTCCACTCCATCTATATTTCTTTCAAGATTGAAGTTTCAATCAAGGGACAAGTACATCTACAAGAATTCAAGAATCAAGATTCAAGAGACAAGACAACCAAGCTCTATCTATTGAACTCTCTTTCTAGTTTCTAATTTTTCTAAGTTATAAAGATCATAAATTCATAATCATATTCACACAACACACCCACCACTCTCTCCTTCTATCTCATTCTCTCTTAAAGTTTCATAATCATATCCAAGTTCTAAGTTATAACTTCTAACATTTTTTTATGTTTGTTACTTTGTTACAAGTTACAAGTTACAAGTTACAGGTTAGTGTTGTGTTAGTGACTTAGTGTTACAACTTACAAGTCTACAATATTCTAGAATCAAGAGTTAAGACTCAAGGATCAAGGCAAAAGTGAAGACAAGAAATGAAGATTGAAGAATTTATTTTTATTTTTTTTAAAAAAAATGTAATTGTAATTTTGTTTGTGTAAATCTCTCTCTCTCTCTCTCTCTCTCTCTCTCTCTCTCTCTCCCCTCTCTTTAACTATGAGTGTAACTTATAAGTGTAACTCTCTCTCTCTTTCTCCTTTTCTTCTCCCTTTCTACTACTAGTATAAGTGTAAGTGTGAGTTTGTAACTCTCTCTCTCTCTCTCCACCCCCCCTTTTTTTCCCTCTCCCTTTCTAGTTTTTACTACTACTAGTGTAAGTGTGTAAGTGTTTGTGTGTAACTCTCTCTCTTTACTCTCTTTACTCTTAGTCTCTTACTTTACTTTAGTTTTTAGTTTACTTTTTAGTACTAACAATCAATAAACACACACCACCAACATAATGTCTTCTTCCCAATCTTCCTCTTTGAAACCCAAGTCAAATGACGCAGGTTGGAAGTATAAGCACTATCGTAGTGTTTTGGACAAGACTCACATAGTATGTGAGTTATATGGTTATGTGGGTTCTGGTGGCATTGCAAGGCACAAACAACACCTTGCACATTTACCGGGATCAAATGCAAAAGCATGCAACAAAATTACTCCAGAAATCCGAAGGGAGATCATGGAGTATATGGAAAAATAATTAAGAAAGAGATGTGATAGTGTCCTAAGTAAGAAGGAAAATTTGGAATAAGATGTATATGAAAATATAAACGTAGTTAATGTAAATGAAGCCAGTCTCACTCCTACTTTGACAGGCCGGTCTATGCCACAAGTACAACCAACAGTCTCGAAAAGAGCCCGAGGGCATGGGCCCATGGATAGATGGTGTAGACCACACCCCAAGGATGTGATCAACCAAAGGAGTCGAGGCTAAGGGCCGGTTCAAACAACTTTAGAGAACCGGTAAACAAAAAGATAAGAAGACCACTATTCAATATATTATTACGTGGTTTTACCAAACCGACATTGCTTTCAACGCCGTTAAAACGAGAAGTTTCACAGTAATGGTTGAGGCTATAGGTCAATTTAGACCTGGGCTTAAACCTCCTTCATATCATGAAATGAGAGAGACATGCCTGAAAACCGAAGTTGAATATACATGATCCTTCATAACTGAATATAACGAATTGTGGAAAACATATGGGTGTTCACTAATGGCCGATGGATGAACCGATAGATCCGATCGATCTCTCATTTAACTTTTTGATAAATTGTCAGCTGAGATAATGTTCTTGAAGTCCATGGATGTATCGGATCATTCACACAGGAGAATACTTGTTTATCTTACTGGATAATGCAGTTGAGGAAATAAGTGAGGAATATGCTACAGAAGTAATTACAGACAACACAGCTTCATATGTAATGGCCGAACGTCTTCTTATGGAGAAGAGGCGTCGTTTATTTTAGACCCCCTGTGCGGCCCATTGTGTTGATCTTATGTTAGAAGATAAACGTAGGTTATTTATAAATGTGATTGCAAGGATTAGAAGAATTATGGTCTTTATGTACAAACATGTCCTTCTTCTCAGTCGAATGAGAAAACACATTGGAGGTAACTTACTACGTCCAGCAATCACCCGTTTCACTACAGCCTTTTTAACACTATAAAGATTACATACAAAAAAATCAAAACTTAAAAGCTTTGTAGTGTCGGCCAATTTTACAAATACTCCTTTCGCGAAGTTTATGGACACAAGTGATAAAGGTGATAAAAGCATCCAAGCCCTTAGTAGTCACCGTGTTGCAATTGATGGACGGAGATGAGAAGCTTGCAATGGGCTATATACATGATGTGATGGAGAGGACGAAAAATAAAATCATGGACCATTTTAACTATAGAGACCGTGATTACAAGCCAATTATAGATATTATAGATAGAAGATAGGGCAGCCAAATGTCATCTACATTTTATTTGGCTGCTTACATCCTTAACCCAGCCTATTTATTCACTTCTGCTGATCAAGCAGAAGCACTTACTATGCATATGATTGGATTTATTGATGTGTTGGAAAGAATGATTCCAGATAGAGAAGAATAGGACAAGATCTCAACTTTGTTGGACTTCTATACAAAGAGTGAGGGGATATTCTCAAGGGATATCGTCATCAGGCATCGGACAATGAAATTACCCAGTAAGGACTAACTACTAAGTACTATGAATGTCAATGTTTTACAAATAGTTTTTCTACAAAGTGTCTCTGACCTACTTAAACTGTTTTTTTCAGCTAACTGGTGGGCAGCCTAAGGAGTGGACCTGAATAGGAAGGATCCAGCTCTAAAGAAGCTGGCTATGATGATTCTTGGACTCACGTGTTCTGCTAGTGGTTGTGAGCGCAATTGGAGCACGGTCGAGGTGGTAAGTTAGTAATTGTAAACTTCAATTTTTTAATGTAAGGCCTAAGTTAAATTAATTACCTAAATAGCTAATGTCAAATGCATTTTCTTTCATGCAGATTCATACCAAGAAAAGGAATTGTCGTGAGCAAAAAAAGCTCAACGACTTGATTTTCATCCAATATAATAAACAATTGCAAGAACGATTCCAAACTACGAAAGAAAAGTCTGGTTTCTTCAATCCTATCTGCTTAGATGAATTGGATGCAGAGAACGAGTGGCTCGTAGAGATGGAGGACCTGGTATTTGCTGGAGAGGACCTGACATGGGCGCAAGTTGAAGATGTCGCATACGGATCGACACCTGGAGAATGTACCACTAGAAGGCGAAGGATTGGGGGAGCCAGGGAGATGAGTAGTAGCCGTCAACCCATTGAAGAGATTGAGGAGATAGGAGGAGATGATAATGATCAAGCCGAAGATTTACTATTAGATGTTGATGAAGAATAAGTACATACAGATGATGAAGAAATGGAAGAGGAAGAAATGTATGTAGAAGGAGATGACTCGGATGATGATGGTGATGATGACGATGGTAGTGGACCTGGTGGTGATCAAATGTCACAATGGCAAATAGATCAATGTATATAGTATATGATTAGATGAATAATAAATAAATAACTACTTCATTTTGTTTACTATGTGTGTTGAATTGATTGTTGACTGTACTGTTGAATGTTGATATTTATTAACTATATTATAGAATGTTGAATTGTTGATGAACGATGACTTAATATTTAATTCATTATGTAATTGGTTTTATTTTACTTAAATTAAATGTAATGCAAGGGCCAAGGGCATATAATATTTTATTCATTTTTTAAAAAAAAATTCTCCCTATTTTTACGATTTTTTTATTTTTTAAAAAAAATTCAATATATATATATATATATGTGTGTGTGTGTGTGTGTGTGTGTGTGTGTGTGTGACTGCATATGCGATTGTGCTATCATATACGCGATTTGACAACATTGCTCAACATGGTAGCATTGTCTAGTCCTAATGCAAGAAGTCTCTAAATTCTTCACATCCTAGATGAGGGTGCCATTCCCAAACATGTTGAAACTTGAATCCTTTAAGCAAGGTTAAGAATTCTGAATGCGCCGTATCACGTTGGAAATGTATCGTGGATAAGTCATTCAATGATATGATGCAAATGTATATATCACAAAAGGATATGTATCAAAAAGTATATTCTCTATTAGTGTGTATTGCCAATATGTTATTGTCAATAGATTCCTCCCCAATATAATTATAATGGAATTCAGTCTCACACTAGTTTGATAATATGGGAAGGAAGTATATCAAGCATCAATCTCGAGGATTTCACATACCAATGCGAAATATTCAAATCATATTATAGGCCTTGCTATTAAGTGTGTTATCTAAAAGCAGAGACTTTTGACATTGGAGCATACCAGATGTCCATTAAATGTAATAGACACAAAATTCATCCTCAATCCAAGAATGTAGAAATGGATATGATCCAGACTTTTCACCAAAGAAGACCAACCTTGGAGGGCCCATAGCTCGAAATTAACACTAAAGGCAAACTAGTGCAAACTTTTGCCCATTGAATTTGGACAATAATTAGCTTACACATTTTAAAGGCCATTTGGATGTGTATAAAATTCTAAGTTGTAAACACTTTACACCCAAAACCCTTTTCAGGTGTAAAGTGTTTACAATCTATTCTGTTTGGCTTTAAGCTATAAAGCGTTTACAGGTAGGTAGCTTCTAGCTGCAAGCGGAGAGAGAGAGAGAGAGAGAGAGAGAGAGAGAGAGAGAGAGAGAGAGAGAACTGACCAACACACCAAAAGCTCCAGAGTTGTTCGGAGAGTACCAATTTATCCCTATATTCTGGCTCTCCCAAACAAACCCAAGCAAGTTCCCCCATGGGCAACCCATGTGTCGCATAGGTCCCCAAATTGCATGGTCCCACAATGGGTCTCACCTCATGGCCATCCTGCAACTCACAAGCCCCACTTCGTGGGTCACCCCACCCCCAATGTGGAGATACGGTGCATCCTTAGAGTCACACCAAGATGCCACAGCATCATCCACCCACACCAGTGAGGAGACTCTATCCCTGGGCTCCCGCTTTGATACCACTTTGATATAGGACCCAATGTTCTCATATGCGGTCGCATATGCAAATATGTGATTGCATATGCGCATATACTGGGCCAAATCGCATATGCGGCAGTGGCATATGCAATCCCTGCACATATGCGATCGCATGTGCCAGCATATGCGATGTATGCGATGGCATACTGGCCAACGATTAGATTTCTAACCGTTTTTTGACCCTTTTTTTAAAAAAAAAAATCTGGAGTTTTACTCTATATATATGCATTCTAAGCATTCCTACTTACAAAAAAAGCTCAAACTCTCTCTATTCTCTATTTCTCTTACTACACGCTCTCTTACTAAGCACTTTACATTTTACAAATTCTACATTCCACATTCCATCCACTCCTCTCCAATGCCATATTCCATTTCCATATTTCTTTTCTTTTCTTTCAACTTTCAAGAATCAAGATTCAAGACTCAAGAGGGTACAACAAGAATCAAGAATCCAAGATACATGATACATCATTCATAATACCATCCATATTCAAGAATCAAGATTCAAGATCAAGAGTCAAGACAAGAGTCAAGAAACTCCTCACTCCTCTAGTCCTCGCCAATCTCCAATCTCTATCCACTAAGTTTTCTAAGTTCTAAGTTTCTAATTCTAAGTTTCTAACAACTTCTTTCTATCATTTTTTTTTAATATTTTATTTGTTAATTGTTACTTTGTTAATTGTTAGTTGTTATAACTTACAACTTACAAGTTTGAAGTTACAACTTACAACTTACAAGTTACAAGTGACAAGTTACAACTTACATTACAAGACTACAAGTTACAAGTTACATTACAAGACTACAAGTTACATCTTACAAGTTACAAGTTACAAGTACAAGTTACAACAAGATTTCAAGATTACAAGTACAAGACTACAAGTAACAAGTTACAACAAGATTTGAAGTTGGGAACCTCTTTTAGATTTGTTAGTTGTTAGTTGTTACTTTTGTAATTTTACTTTTATTTGTGTAAATCTCTCTCTCTCTCTCTCTCTCTCTCTCTCTCTCTCTACAAGTGTAAGTGTGTAAGTGTAACTCAACTCTCTCTCTTTTTCTCATTTTCCCTCTTCTCCTCCTTTTCTACAAGTGTGTGTAACTCAACTCTCTCTCTCCCTCTTCTTCTCCCTTTCTAGTTTCTACAAGTGTAAGTGTGTGTGTAAGTGTGTGTAACTCTCTCTCTCTCTCTCTCTCTCTCTCTCTCTCTCTCTCTCTCTCTCCCACCCAAGTCTCATCGGCCATCTCTTTAGGATCTTTACTCTTTACTATTATTTACTCTCTTAGATCTACTTCTTTCTTACTTCTTAGTCTCTTACTTTTCTTTTTATTTGTAGTTTACTTTCTAGTTTCTAGTTAGTAGCTAGCTAGTTACTTTTTAGTGCTAATAATACACACACACCACTATCCACCATCATAATGTCTTCTTCCCAATCTTCTTCTTTGAAGCCCAAGTCGAATGACCCGGGTTAGAAGTATGGGTACTACCGTAGTGCTACCGAAAAGACTCACATAGTATGTGAGTTATATGAGTTTGTGAGTTCCAGTGGCATTACAAGGCACAAGCAACACCTTGCACATTTACCAGGGTCGAATGCAAAAGCATGTGACAAAATTACTCCAGAAATCCGAAGGGAGATCGTGGAGTATATGAAAAAAAAATTAAGAAAGAAATGCAATAGTGCCCTACGTCAAGAGGAATATATGGAACAAGATGCATATAAAGATATAAATGTACTTAATGTAGATGAAGCTAGTCCCACTCCCCCTACTTCAACAGGCCGGTCTAGATCACAAGTACAACCATCGAAAAGAGCCCGAGGGCATGGGCCCATAGATAGATGGTGTAGACCACACCCCGAGGATGTGGTCGACTAAAGGGGTAGAGGGAAAGGGCTGGCTTAAACAACTTTAGAGAATCGGTATAAACGAAATGATAGAAAAACCACAATTCAATATATTGCTAAGTGGTTTTACCAAACCGGCGTTGCTTTCAACGCTGTTAAATCGAAAAGCTTTAAGGTAATGATTGAGGCCATAGGTCAATTTGAACCTGGGCTTAAACCCCCTTCATATCATGAAATGAGGGAGACATGCCTAAAATCTGAAGTTGAATATACACAATCCTTCATAGCTGAATATAGGGAATCATAAAAAATATATGGTTGTTCACTAATGGCCGATGGATGGACCGATAGATCTGGTCGGTCTCTCATTAGCTTTTTGGTAAATTGTCCAGCTGGGACAATGTTCTTAAAGTCAGTGGATGCGTCGGGCCATTCACACAGGAGAATATTTGTTTAACTTACTAGATAGTGTAGTTGAAGAAATAGATGAGGACTACGTTGTACAAGTAATTACAGATAACTCAGCCTCGTATGTAATGGCCGGTCGTTTTCTTATGGAGAAGAGGCGACGTTTATTTTGGACCCCCTATCCGGCCCATTGTATTGATCTTATGTTAGAAGATATAGGTAGATTATTTATAAACGTGATTGCAAGGGCTAGAAGAATCACGGTCTTTATGTACAAACACGCCCTTCTTCTTAGTTGAATGAGAAAATACATTGGGGGTAACTTACTACGTCCAGCAGTCACCCGTTTCGCTACAGCCTTTTTAACACTACAAAGGCTACGTGCAAAGAAATCAGAACTTAGAAGCTTTGTAGTGTCGGCCGATTTTACAAGTGGGCCTTGATCAAATAAGGCTGACGGGAAACGGGTTCAACAAACAATTCTTTCTCAATATTTTTGGACTCAGGTGGTAAAGGCGCTAAAATCATCTGAGCCCTTAGTCTCTGTGTTGCGATTGGTGGACGGGGATGAGAAGCCCGCAATGGGCTACATATATGATGCGATGGAGAGAGCGAAAAATAAGATCATGGATCATTTTAACTATAGAGACTGTGATTACAGACCAATTTTAGATATTATAAATAGAAGATGGGGCAGCCAAATGTCATCCCCATTATATTCGGCTGCTTAGATCCTTAACCCAGCCTGTTTATTCGCTTCTACTGATCCAACAGAAAAACTAACTATGCATATGGTCGGATTTATTGATGTCTTGGAAAGAATGATTCCAGATAGAGGAGAAAAGGACAAGATCTCAACTTTGTTGGACTTCTACACAAAAAGTGAAGGGATATTCTCAAGGGATATCGTAATAAGACATCGGACAATGAAATTACCTAGTAAGTACTTCTATGAATGAATATTTATTACTATCATACTATGTTAGTGTACACTGTCAACTGTGTACTGAACTCTTACAAAAAGTTGTTCTACAAAGTGTCTCTAAGAGATCTAACCTATACAACTGTTTTTCTCAGCTGACTGGTGGGTTGCCTATGGAGTGGACCCGAATAGGAAGGATCCAGCTCTAAAGAAGCTGGCTATGAAGATTCTTGGACTCACGTATTCTGCCCGTGGTTGTAAGAGCAATTGGAGCACGTTCGAGTCGGTAAGTAAAAGTTTATTTATACTTTAGACTGTTTAGTAATTGTTTTGTTTTTTTGTAAACTTTAATTTTTTAGTGGCCTAAGCTAAATTAATTATCTAAATAGCTAATGTCAAATGCGCTTTCTTTCTTGCAGATTCATACCAAGAAAAAGAATTGCCTTGAGCAAAAAAAGCTCAACGACTTGGTTTTCGTTCAATACAATCAAAAATTACGAGAACGATTCCAAAGTAGGAAAGAAAAGCTCGGCTTCTTTGACCCTATCTGCTTAGATGAGTTAGATGCAGATAACGAGTGGCTCGTAGAGACAGAGGACCCGGTATTTGCTGGAGAGGATCTGACATGGGCACAAGTTGAAGATGCCGCATATAAATCGACACTTGGTGAAGGTAGTAGTACCACTCGAAGGCGAAGGCCGAGGGGAAGCCGGGAGGCGAGTAGTAGCCGTCAACCCGTTGATGAGATTGGGGAGATTGAAGAAGGAGAAGGTAATAATGATGATCAAATTGAAGACCATCCACCATTGGATGTTGATGAAGTATTAGTACGAACAGATGACGAAGAAACGGAAGAAGAAATGTATGTGGAAGAAGGAGATGACTCGAATGATGATGATGATGATGATAATGGTGGTGGTGGTGGTGGACCTGGTGGTGATGTGCCACAATGGATGCTAGATCAATGTATATGATATATCATGATTATTGATTAGATAAATAATAAATACACAACTTCTTAATTTTGTTTAATCATTAATGGTTGTCTCATAAGTCTAAGTGTATTGATGTTGTCGATTATTTGTTGATAACTTGATATTGAATCATTGATAAATGATAACTTGATATATTATGTATTGTATTTGTATCATTATCATCTATCATGTACATGTAGTGTTGAGTGTTGAATATGGATATTTCATATTTGATATTTCATAGAATCATAAATCATAATTTATATTTCATATTTGTTATTGTTAAATGAATAAATGTAAGTAACTATTAAGTACTAACTAAAATGTTAATTGTTAATTTGTTAATGTTAAGATAAGATGAAAGATCATTTAAGAAGTTAACTATATTGTAATTTGTAAATTACTAAATTGTAAATGTATGATGTATCTCATGTTCATGTATGGTTTTATTTTTTTTACTTAAATTAAATGTATTTCATGTCCCAATGACATATAATAATTTATTTTGATTTTTCTGATTTTTTTTTATTTTTTTCTGATTTTTCTAATTTTTTTTAAAAATTTTTTGAAAAAATGCGAAAATAAATAAATAAATATGCGACCGCATATGCGATTGTGCGATCGCATATGCGCACACACATATGCAATCGCACAGGATCGCATATGCGATTTAACAACATTGACTGGCCCCAGTGTTCATATTATCGGCGAAAAATCGATAATATCGCCGATATCATCGGTGTCGCTGGAGTTGCGATACCGAAACTCACTTTTTTCGTTTCTCTTCCTAATATCATCGAATATTCGGCGATTTTATTGATTTTTAATGTAAAATACAGTTGTCGACCAAAAATCGCGTCTCTGTCAAGGGATAACTGTAGCCGATAACTCCTTGACGATAAAAGGGACGATAATATAGGCAACTGTGTAAATACCAAAAAAAATCGAGAAAAAAAGGGAAAAAAGAAACTTTTGGAAGTATGTACCTGTAGAATAGGATCGTTGATCGGAATTAATGGGGCAAAAAATATGTGAAATCTTGAGAAATTTGGAGAGATTTTTCGAGTTTTTAGGTTCCCTTCCGGAACGTCTTCTATCAGCGCCTTTTGCTCGAGTTTTTTTAGGGTTTTGGGTTTTGAAACCCTTTTACAGAATCGGATTGCGTATGAGTTACTCAGTACGCTTTTATCGTGCTGAGTAAACTCAGTTGGGCCTACTGTGAATGTATGTGGGTTATCCACACCGTCCATATGTTTTTCCAGCTCATTTCAGTGGTTGAGCCAAAAGTTGAAGAATTCCCAAAACTCAAGTGGACCACACCACAGGAAACAGTAGGAATAATGACTTCCACCGTTGAAACCTCATTAGGGCCCCATAGTGATGTTTATTTATCATCCAACCTGTTCATAAGATCACACAGACATGGATGAAGGGAAAACACAAATAAAAGATTGATCCAAAAGTTCTACGGCCCCAAGAAATTTTGGACGGTAGAATTTCAATTCACACTGTTTCTAATGGTGAGGTCCACTTGAGATTTGGATGTGCTTAGTTTTTGGTTTAGAGCCCTAAAATTATATGTTAAAAAGGATGGACGGAGTGGATAAAATATTTAAATCATGGTGGGCCCCACAAACTTTACTCAATACGCTTAGCGTGCTAAGTTACTCAGTACGCAATCTGCGTCCCCTGCATCCTACCCCGTTCAGACGGTATTCCGTCCGAGCAGGGCTCTGTGGGGCCCATCATGATGTAAGGATTTTATCCACACCATTAATCGCTTTTCTTAGATTATTTTAAGATCTAATGAAGCAGGTCCACAACTCCAGTGGACCGCACCAAAGGAAGATACAGTGATAATGACACCCACCGTTGAAACCTTCCTAAGGGCCACCGTGATGCTTTTTTACCATCCAACCCATTCGTAAGGTCATGTAGGCGTTGATGAAGTGAAAAAACAAATATCAGCTTGATCCAAAACTTCTCCAACTCCAAGAAGTTTTTAATGGTGGACATTCAATCCCCAGTTTGTGGTCCACTTAAGCCCTATACCTGCCTCAATTTTTGGCTCATATGTTAAAATGATCTGAGAAAAATGATGAACGGCATGATAAAACACTTACATTATGGTGGGCCCCGCAGATCCCTGCCTGGACGGTAATACGTCCGGGCGGGGGTAGGATGCAATCCGTGTCCCTTTGGAGTGAAAGCGGCGGGCGTGCCGACCTCGGTGGCTTGGCTGTCACCAAGTTCCGTGGACCCCACCATGATGTATGTGTTATATCCACACAGTCCATCCATTTGGCGAGATCATTTTAGGTCATGAACCCAAAAATTAGACAGATCCAAATCTTGGGTGGACCACACCCTAGAAAGCAGTGGGGACAATGATTCCTATCGTTGAAAACTTCCTAGGTCCCACAATGATCTTTATTTGTCATCCAAGTTGTGCATAGTCATCGATGAAGATAAAAAAAAAAATTTACATTGATCCAAAACTTATGTGGCCCCTAAGATTGCATAGACTTGACTCGGTCCACATACAGTATTACATGAACTCATTTTGATTACAATTGGAGTGATTTTGATTACAGTGGGCCCCATAAAGTATTATATGAACTCATGTTGATTACAATTGGAGCGATTTCTTACGGCAATGCATGCTTTTTGAGCCCTATTAAATGAAAACTTATTATTTAATGCATTGTTTTGTAATTTTTTTTTATTCCTAAATATGCAAATATGTGTATTTAGGCATGCCCTGAAGTTTTACTGAAAATTTTCATAAATTTCCCCATTTTTCGCCATTTTTCTTCGCACTTCCAGTTATCGGCGATATTATCGGCAATAATGATATTATATCTTTATCTCCGGTTAGCGAAACTTGTAACGATACCGACAACTTGAACACTGACTGGACCCACGTAAAAAGTTACATCATCTATCTTCCATTTGTATTTTTAAAATCTAGGGTTGAGATGGAATAATAATACAAGTAGGGTTTGATTGTCCAAAAGCACTAAAGAGGGGGTATTTGGTACTTATCCCCATGTATGTATAAAGAAGAGAAATGCTCCATGCTTTCAGAGAACTATAAGCTATAAATGTCATACCTAGTTGTATCGGACACAGAGACAGTCAAATCCATTAATCTAGATTGTTCCTAATGCACATTTCACGACTACCATGAAAGCATCACAGTGATGTAGCAAATATTAGCCATTTGATCAATAGCCTTAAACATGGACGGTCATGATCATTTACAAAAAAAAAAAGAAAAAGAAAAAAAAAAGGTCTAATCAACAATTGGAGGGCCATCATGGATTGCTTATGTTTCTAAAGAATGACATTTGTTAATCATAACTATCCCATCCATTACTTGGAAAAAGGATGGCCATAGAAAATAAGGTCAGGTCAAAGATGAGTTAGGTTATCCAAAAAATGTGATTTTTTGCATGGCAGCCAGTGAAATGTATTCTATACTTAGATAATTCAGATTGATGAATTGAACTTTTCAAGTAAACCAGTACGACTAAGAGCTCTATAATTTACTATATACATATAAATCATATATCCATATATCCAATTCAGATTGAACTCGTATGATTTCTTATGGAATTTAAATTTGTGGGCCAAGGTCAGATCCAATTATTTAATCAAACCGATAATATAGATCCCACCATAGGAATGACAATTAAAAATGAGCCACATTAACCTAGCCCTGATCTCCTACGCCCTAACCCTATTTGAGTTGAAAAGACCACAGCCCCTACAGCCACCTTCAAAGGCGAAAGTTAAATGATCAATGTTATAAAATAGTCTAAGATTTTCAATGTATAGATGGTTTTGATCATTAAATATAAACTTGAATCTAAGGAGCATGGTTTTAAGACTGAACGGGTCCATGCAATTCATCCGAGTTAAGTTGGACTCAACCGAATCCGATCCAATCGACACCTTGATTCACCCTAACTCTAGTGAGTTGCAACTCAGCTGACTAAATAAATATGTGCATATTAAGTAGTTATTTATATTTTTGTAAATGCTATTAATAGTTAGTTAGTTTGATGATGATTGATACTTGCGATTGAGAATGACAATAAGCAACTTATTATATATATATATATATATATATATATATATATATATATATATGGAGGATATATTTTTTAGGGAGACATGATATTCTTGCAGCCTATGCTATGGTGCCCCAATATTGCTTGTATGTTACTAGTATATAGTAGATATTATTAGGTTAATTTATCAAAACAAAATCTGTTTTTTTAGTTTAAACACATTTTATTATCATTTAACTAGATGTTGAATGTGAATTACGATTGATTATAGAATTGTTTAAGTATAGGATAATCAATTGCCAATTATAGAATTGATTTCTTTAGAACAACAGCCCGTTTGGTAGAAGAAATAACACCTCTAGCCGTGCACTTTGAGCAGTAGCTCATTTGGAGCCTGCTTTCATGTCGGCCTAAGGGTCCTAGCGTGGAACTACCAGATCTGCCCGTTGACTCTAAAAGAGACCATGTTTTCTGTTTTTGTTAGTTAGCCTTAATCTATGCTTATACCAATTGCCTATTAGATATATTTTATTTTATTTTTTTGTTGTTGTTGTAGTAGTATAGGATAATTAGTTGCCCATTTGAAGATTTCTATATTGCCAGATATAGATTGAGTGTGTTCATGAATGCATAGAAATTCTCAAATTGTACCTTTTTGTACAGTTCAATGTTGGATAGATAGTAATGTTTTCATTTATTCTAATTTAAATGCATATGCTTGTTTCGGTATCTCTCATAATTCTCTCTGGATATATTTCTTACATTTACTTTCTCATCAAATATCCACACTTTTTGTGGATAGTTGATGTATGAATCAAATCCAAGATTAATATATTCTAGAGAGATAAGGGGAGATGCTGCCGAAATTTTGGCGTCGCGTTTAAATTGAATAATGAAAGCATTACTATCTATCCAACATTGAATGGGTAACAAATTTATCTGCTTAGAAAATTTTTTACTAAGGTCTAAGGATAAATGAAATTGTTTAATATCTTTAGAGATGGCCAGTGAGGATGAAGTCCCAACTACCCCTAGTGCCAGTGCGTCAGCCACATCACCATTTGTTGTTGAGGGAAAGGGGTCTTCAACTGCAAATAAAGGAAAGAAACGATCAACTGTCTGGGATGATTTTGAAGAAGTAATAGTTAACAATGTCACCAAGATCAGATGTCTGCACTGCAAAAGCCTATACACCAAAAGTGTCAGGGGGTCAGCGTCTCATTTAAACAAACATGACAAAGTTGCGAAAGGAGACCTAGACTTTCACCTTCAGGCCAACAATTGCTATCGTTTACAAAGTCCGAAAGATCTGCTTCTGAAGGTACACTTACTACTTAGAAGTTTGAAAAAGGAAAGCTGAAGGAGTGGTTTACAAAGCTTATTATCATTGATGAGCAGCCATTCAAAATGGTAGAGAGTGAAATATTCATGGGATACAGTAAATTCCTTAATCCTCGATTTAAAAAGGTCTCCCATGTTACTATGAAGAGGGAGTGCATGAAGATGTATGCGAGTGAGAAAATGAAGCTGAAAGCAGTTTTAAATTCGATTTTAAGGGTAAGTTTGACGTCTGATATGTGGACGGCGCAAAATCAAAGAAAGGGTTACATTTCATTGACTGCACACTATGTTGATGAAAATTGAAAACTCTGTAAGAGAATATTGAACTTTCGCCACCTTCTACCTCCCCATTCTGGTTTGATTATTTCATATTGAATTTACAACTGTCTATGAGATTGGGGCATTGAAAAAAAAGTTAGTTCAACTTTAGATAATGCTTCGACAAATGACAGTGTAATATCATTCTTCCGTAACCAGTTCAAGGCAATTGACAATTTATTTTTTGAGGGAAAAATATTTCATGTTCGGTGTTGTGCACACATTCTGAACTTAATTGTACAAGAAAGGTTGAAATCAATTGACCAAACTATAGAGAATATGAGAGAGTGTGAAGTACATAAGAAGCTCGCTGTCAAGATTGAGTATATGGAATGACATCGTCCAACGTTTGAATTTGAAGTCTCCAAAAACGTTGAAGCTAGATGTATGCACACGTTGGAATTCGACTTTTGAGACGTTGGATTCAACCCTGGAAATGGAACATGCATTTCCAGAATATGCAGCACGTGGTAGAACACATGCTTAGTTGTCTACTGAAAATGATTGGAGCAAAGCGAAAGAAGTTTACAAAATTTTGAAAGTTTTTTATGACTGTACGAAAATATTTTCTGGAAATAAGTTTCCTACAACAAATATGTTTCTTCCAGCTGTGGAAGATCAAGGATACCCTGAAGAAAGCTGCTGATGACGGTCCATTTTTTCTGCAACTCATGACAGGTGGTATGCAAATAAAGTTCGATAAGTACTGGGATTGTCATTTGATAATATCTTTAGCTGTTGTTCTTGATTCTCAGTGCAAGATGAGTTATGTTAAGTACATCTTCATGAGGATTTATCCTAATGAAAAGGCAATATCTGAAACCACGAAGGTTCGTGACGCAATTAAAGCATTGTACAAGACGTACACAACCACGGTGTCCACACCAAGTGCTTCTGAAGTTAGATCGCATGCTGCTTCAAGCTTCGATGATGATTACATGTCTTTCTTAGCAAAAGAAAATACAGACACAGAAACAAAAGAATCAGAGTTAAACATGTATCTCAAAGAGTCAGTCCCACTGCAGCAAGATTCAAAGTTCGATGATTTGGTGTGGTGGAAAATGAGAGTTAGTAAAGGAAAATATCTTACACTATCGACGATAACACGAGATATTTTGTTAGTTCCTATTTCAACCGTGGCATCGGAATCTGCTTTTAGCACAGGAAGTAGGATTGTGAGCAAGACTAGAAGTTCCCTTGCACCAGATACAGTGGAAGAATTAATTTGTACACAAGATTGGTTGCATCCGAGTTTAGAAGGTTATGATCTTGATGAGGAAGAGGAGGAAAATATGTATCAAGCCGCAACACATGAAACGAAAGCAATATGATTACATGAATGAAGTTAGATTAACATTTCTTGATGGATGTAATGGGTACTTTTTTCCTCTTTTTTTTTGAATGGATCTTGTTAATTTATTTGAATTTGCAAATGTTGCAATGGGTACTCTTTTATTTTATTTTTATGTTATATTAATGGATGTTACGACTTACGCGCGCTGAGCAATGCATTCATGACTCTTTTTTTATCCATAAATTGTTTTTATTTTATGTCGGTATTTCATTATTGTTAAAAAGCGTAAAATACTTTTCCAACACAAAATGTAGATATGTCTTCAAGTGAACCATCGATTGACGTTTGGGACTATCATTCCTTATTCCATTCTCCAAAGTCTGGAAAGTTGAAGATTTTGTGTAATTTGTGTGAAGCCAAGTTTGTTAACAAAACTAATTGGCTCAGATTACACTTATCCTGTCAGGGTGGAGAAGCAAAACCGTGTCCTAAAGCCTCAAAAGAAATTCAAGTTCTTTTCCAAGCAGTTCTTGGTTCAAACAAAAAAGCTTCCACTCCCCAATCCAAACTTTCTGAGGCAGGGGAGGAAGCTAAATTATTAGCATTGGAAGAAGAACAATTCCAACTCGCCTTAAAGTGTAGTATGGAAGAGGCTTCTACACATCAGCAATATCCTCCAAGACCACATGATGTTGAAGCAGGTTCAAGCTGCACGGGAAAAAGAAGAATATTAAGAATTCAGCTAAGTTTCTCTCCAGTCTGGGTGTTTTACAGGACGTTCGGAACTACATATAAATCTGCTCACAAAAAAGTTTGAAAAATCTAATTCAGACAATACAAGAGGGCGATAAAAAGCTATCTCCACCTTCTGAAGAGGGAGAGGTGAATGAGTACGTATATAAAAATTTATATAGCAGCTCCGGCTCAGCAGATGAATCTCCTCGACAGTAGTTAATAATGTATTCAGTTTGTATTCGATATTTTATTTTGTGCTTTGTCAAATGTATGTAAATGTAGTAAAATTGTAATATATCCTCTCTCTCTCTCTCTCTCTCTCTCTCTCTCTCTCTCTCTCTCTCTCTCATCTACAAGGATAGTTCACCACCCATCTTTAAAGTGACAGTGATTCATTCACCTCACAGGTGTCACAGGTTTACAGCAATCCAGGCCATTCAAATCGTGGGTCCCTTTGTAGATGGAGCAGATTCCAAAAATCACATAAATTGGAAGGTAGTAACCATCTAAGTTTGACGATTGAAACATTTTAACCATTCATTTGATAGCCGCTGACTGGATAGCCTGGATAGTTTGACATGTTTCAAGTTATGCACCGTCCACAATGAGACGTATAACTTGAACGGTTTAAATTCACCTAAATACAAGAAGGAATTATAATGTCCTGACTAGTTAGATTTTTATGGAGCCTATGGTTCAACTATCTAAACCGTTGATCGAGGGCCTTGTAATGGGACGCGGATTACTTGCCAAAGCCCTTCCCATGAACTTGCTATAAGGTCCAAAACTAGCCCGAACTCGCCCAATTGCTGACCGAGCCAAGTTCGGGCTGGACATGTTGGCCCGATGACCGGGCCAGGCCGGGTTCAGGCTAGGTTTGGCTGGTGATCGGGCCGGGCCGAGTTGAGCCCAGTTCGACTCGGTTCGGCCCGATGTACAACCCTAGGTACGGGACATAGAGGCTACGAAACTGGGTCGGGAATAATAGGTATGGGTGGTAGAGGCTGGAAAAATAGGCCAGGAGGAGGCCATAGATCAAGGGAAAGGTCTGGAGAATCAGAATGATTAAGCGAAAGGCTGGACAATGCATCAATGTCCCCTTGAAATGCAACTAGATCCTCCACATTGAATGTGAAACTAATTCCTATGGAGGGTGGAAGATTTGCCACATACGCATTGAGACCGTTTCATTTTATAATTTTGAAGGGTTCAGCGCTACGTGCGTGTAAGTTACGAACAGCCCCCGAAGGATACCGCTCAGGCCTGATGCAGACCATCACAGTCCCTTACATTGAATTCCTTGAAACATTTATGCTGGTCTGCAGAAAATTTATAATGTTCATTACTAGTAGTAATCTTCTGTCTGATTTCTTGATGTCATGAATGAATGTGATGCACAAAAGACTTTGCAGGCTCTGACGGCCTTTGGGATAGTGACATAGGGACAAGAACAATAGATTTCTCAAGTTTATAACCAGTAACGACTTCATAAGGACTGAGACCTGTGTACCTATCAACAGAATATTAAACGCAAACTCCGTTGTAGGCATTACGGTGTCCCATGTTCTGGTGAGCTCTACATCCCTCTTAGGGGGAGACTCATCCGATAGATTTTCAACAAAGACATCACAAAACTTATCCACTACCAGAATGGTCTCGATGGGTAACTTTGCACTAGCCTCTAGTGCACCCTCTCCAGCCATAAGGCTGCACATGTTATACCACTCAAAATAGTGGTCTTGATGTCCCGTAAGGGGTGGGTGCATGGGTGCATGCCCATAACTGATTCTTTGGCCAACTCCATTCATTGGTCTGTCCTCCTGGCCACCTGCCTGAGATTGAACATCTACCCCAATGGTATGGTTTGTCCTGATAGAGGCCTTTAATTGGGTAATGCGCACATCAAGTTGTTCAAAGCATTGGTCCATATCCAAGCGCTTACCCAAAGACTCAATCTGTTGGGACAGTTTATTTAATGACTCTTGCAATCATTCCATGTTTGGTGTAGGGTGCAAACCAACCACGACCCGTCCGTGGGGGCAAACGACTGCTAACTCCACCTAAGGACTTTCTATGACGATTATATGCAACTAAATGAGACTAAATGATCCTATGAGACTCTATATGAGGGAAGGACCCATGCAGAGTTACGAAAATCCAGCAATATAGTCGTCGAAATAAGGGAATAACAGAAAGTTATAACAATGCAAATTCCTAACTTCCTGCTACCAAAAATTTCAGCAACTAATATTCGGGACTACGGTCTTCTAAAAGCTACATGTGACGGACCGGATGCATGAAGGACTTAAACAACCTAACCTTAAGTAATGTATTCCCCTATACGAACCCTAGGCTTTGATACCAAATTTGATGCAGGACATGAAATTTAAATATGATATGCAAGATTTCAAGCTTAGATCATACTAATTCAAAAACAATAACATAAAAATTCCACATCCCACACAAAAGTTCAAACATTCAAGCTAGGGGAATCAATGCGGGTCCAGGCCTACACAGGCTAGGATTGGATCAGAAAAATTATGGACCAAACAATGCTCAAAGGGAAATAGAAATCATCCACACATGCACAGTAACCAATCCCTAATCCAAGGGATTCACCAACTCCAACTCAAGGAACCCTAGGGTGAGAAAATGGACAAATAAATTAAGGATAATGCAAATTTAGGACTAGGGTTATAAAACTAGGTAAGAAAAAAAAAAAAAAAAAAAAAAAGGAAAAGAGAAGGAAATCCTGAACCTGGGACAGATCCTGGGTGCGGGCAGTGGGGCAAGGTACCGGCGCACATGCGCAATAGGGGCCACACGTGTGGAGGCCCGAATCCAAAAGAGACTTCTTAGCCTTGGTCGGACAGGGGGGTCTCCAAACCCTCCAAATTTGATGGCGATCCGACGTACGGTTTAGGCGCGGTGCTCCGTCGAAGTTTCAGCCCTCCTACAGGGCCAGATTCTAGAAACTGGCTATAGAAAGACAAACAGCTGCAAAACAAGTAAATTTGAGGCGAAAATGATCAAAGGATAGATGAAATAAGATGGAGGGACGGATTGGGATAAACGTGTCTTCGCACCACAGTAGTTAGCCCTTCAAAAAGGAGGCTTCGCACTCACTTAAATTTAGCCATTCGAAAAGGGAAGGCTTCGCACCCACTTGAATTTTTCCACAACTCAAGTACTCGGAGAGTAGAAAAAAAAAAACTTTCAGGAATTTTTATTAAACTCGAATGAATCAAAAGAACTACAATGGGTGTCTATTTATAGGAAAAAGCCTATACCCCAAAACTCACGCCATGTACGCAACCTATTACTTGGCGATAAAGTAAACTAAAATAAAAATCAATCAAAGAAATTTAAAGCGTTCATGATGTTCTACATAACATAAATAAGCAAAACCTAAAATATGAAATCAATCCAACTAGTGGTCCACGATCATGAGATCCCATGATGGGCTTTTCTTGACTATCGGGCCCACTCTTTTGAATCAAAACTGTCTTCTAACAAGGAGGCCCTCCTTGGACGTCATCATCGATCCATATCGACGGTGGGGCCCTTCTTCTGGATTACGTGCGTAGGGGGCGGCGTGCGTGCACGTGTGCACGTGATGTCCCTATTAATTCTTCCCGGCAGCGAAGATTTCGCCACTGGCGAAATAAAACTCCTGAACCGCTCCAGGATGTCAGATCAAGTCTCTGAAGCTCCTCAGTGAGTCACGTGTTGTCTGAAGCTAGGCGTGACTTCCATTTAACCAGGTACTTCTGAAACCCGCCGTCCGACGTTGAAACTATCTGATGTCCAAAATATCCTATATTTCCTCTCTGGGTGTGTGAAGGCTATGTATGAGAGGTAGAGGCTGGGAAGAAAGGTCGGAAAGAGTAGGTATGATAGGTAGAGGCTGAAAAAATGGGTCGAGACAAGTAGGAACGGGACGTAGAGACTGAAAAAATGGGTTGGGAAGGGTAGGTATGAGAGGTAGAGGCTAGGAAAATGAGCTAGGAGGGAGCCATGGATCAAGGGAAAGGTCTGAGGAATCAGGATGGTTAGGCGAAAGGCTGGACAATGCATCAATGGCCCCTTGAAATGCAACTAGATCCTCCACATTGAATGTGGAACTAATTCCCACGGAGGGTGGAAGAATTGCCACATACACATTGAGACCGTTTCATTTTATAATTTTGAAGGGTCCAGCGCTACGCATATGTAACTTACGAATGGCCCCCGGAGGATACCGCTCGGGCCTGATGCGGACCATCACAGAGTCTCTTACAGTGAATTCCTTAAAACATTTATGCTGGTCTGCAGAAAATTTGTAATGTTCATTACTAGTAGTGATCTTCTGCCCGATTTCTTGATGACACGAATGAATGTGATCCACAAAAGACTCTGCAGGCTCTGATGGCCTATGAGACAGTGACATAGAGACAAGAACAATATGTTTCTCAGGTTTATAACCAGTAACAACTTCATAAGGACTGAACTATTAAATGCAAACTCCGTTTTAGGTATTACGATGTCCCATGTTCTGGTGGGCTCTACATCCCTCCTAGGGGGATACTCATTCGGTAGATCATCAGGAAAGACATCACGAAACTCATCCACTATCGGAATGGCCTCAGTGGGTAACTTTACACTAGCCTCTGGTGCACTCTCTCCAGCTACCAGTGTTCGAAATATCAGTATCGCATTACGTATCGCATTCTTGGGATACAAATACATATTGGTTATCGTATGGGATATATCGGTTGTATCGTATAATGTATCGTTATTGTTGGAAACATGGGGAAACATTAGGAAATTGGTTAAATTTTTCGATGAAACTTCGGTGATTGTTAAAAAAAGACATCAACGCACACTTATAAATCAAAACATTACAAAAAACAAGTACACATAATATGTTTTCTTTATATGAGGTCCTAATTTATGCATCGTCTAACTAAATTGATGCAAGTATATTCAATGTCTATTCATATAATTTATAAATGTTAGGAGTGTGGAAACACAAGCAATACATTCAAAAGCAAAAGAAGAATCACTAGATTAGGTTACAGACATGTTTGATGTGATGTTTGAACATAAAGATTGCAAACGATTTGCGAGAATAGGGAAATTTTGATTTTTTTTTTCAATTTTTCGCAACTCGGCCCATCTCCTTCAAATCTCAAAATCGAAGCTCCAAATCCATGATTTTTCATGCAAAACATGAAAAATCATAAATTTGTAACAATTTGACACCAATTTAACATGATTTACTGAAAATAAAAGCATCTAAATTAGAAAATGCTCACTAGAACGAACATGTGAGATATATCGCACTACTTGTGCGTTTCGTATCGCACTGGTGGGATACAAGATATATCGTGGGATATATCAGCTGATATTGTCGATATTTAGAACAGTGCCAGCCACAAGGCCGCACATGTTGTACCCCTCAAAATAGTGGTCTTGATATCCCTCATGGGGTGGGTGCATGGGTGCACGCCCATAACTGATTCTTTGGCCAACTCCATTCATTGGTCTGTCCTCCTGGCCACCTGCCTGAGATTGAATATCTACCCCAATGATGGGGTTTGTCCTGATAGAGGCCATTAGTTGGGTGATGCGCACATCAAGTTGTTCAAAACATTGGTCCATATCCAAGCGCTTACCCAAAGACTCAATCTGTTGGGACAGTTTATTTAATGACTCTTACAATCATTATATGTTTAGTGTATGGTGTAAACCAACCACGACCCATCCGTAAGGGCATACGACTGTTAACTCCACCTAAGGACTTTCTATGATGACTATATGCAACTAAATGGGACTAAATGATCCTATGAGACTATATGAGGGAACTATGCAGAGTTACGAAAATCCAGCAATATAGTTGTCGAAATAAGGGAATAACAGAAAGTTACGACAATGCCAATTGCTAACTTCCTGCTACCAGAAATTTCAGCAATTAATATTTGGGACTACGGTCTTCTAAAAGCTACATGTGACGGACCGGATGCATGAAGGACTTAAACAACCTAACCTTAAGTAATGTATTCCCCTATACGAACCCTAGGCTTTGATACCAAATTTGATGCAGGACATGAAATTTAAATATGATATGCAAGATTTCAAGCTTAGATCATACTAATTCAAAAACAATAACATAAAAATTCCACATCCCACACAAAAGTTCAAACATTCAAGCTAGGGGAATCAATGCGGGTCCAGGCCTACACAGGCTAGGATTGGATCAGAAAAATTATGGACCAAACAATGCTCAAAGGGAAATAGAAATCATCCACACATGCACAGTAACCAATCCCTAATCCAAGGGATTCACCAACTCCAACTCAAGGAACCCTAGGGTGAGAAAATGGACAAATAAATTAAGGATAATGCAAATTTAAGACTAGGGTTATAAAACTAGGTAAGAAAAAAAAAAAAAAAAAAAAAAAAGAAAAAGAGAAGGAAATCCTGAACCTAGGACAGATCCCGCGTGCGGGCAGCGGGGCAGGGTACCGGCACACGTGTGCAGTAGGGGCCGCACATGTGGAGGCCCAAATCCCAAAAGGGACTTCTTGGCCTTGATCAGCCAGGGGGTCTCCAAACCCTCCAAATTTGATGGCGATTCGACGTACAGTTGAGGCACGGTGCTCCGTTGAAGCTTCAGCCCTCTTGCAGGGCCAGATTCTGAAAACCGACTGTAGAAAGACAAACAACTACAAAACAAGTGGATTTGAGGTAAAGATGATCGAAGGATGGATGAAATAAGATGGAGGGGCGGATTGAGATAAACGTGGCTTCACACCGCGATAGTTAGCCCTTGAAAAATGGAGGGCTTCGCACCCACTTGAATTTAGCCCTTCGAAAAGGGAAGGCTTCGCACCCACTTAAATTTTTCCACAACTCAGAAACTCAGAGAGTAGAAAAAAAAACTTGCAGGAATTTTTATTAAACTTGAATGAATTAACTACAAGGGGTGCCTATTTATAGGGAAAAGCCTATACCCCAAAACTCGCGCCATATGCACAACCTATTACTTGGTGACGAAGTAAACTAAAATAAAAGTCAATCAAAGAAATTTATAGCGTTCATGATGTTCTAAATAACATAAATAAGCTAAACCTAAAATATGAAATTAATCCGACTAGTGGGCCACGATCATGAGATCCCATGATGGGCCTTTCTTGACTATCAGGCTCAGTCTTTTGAATCAAAACTTCGTCTTCTAACAAGGAGGCCCTCCCTGGACGTCGTCATTGATCCAGATCGACAGTGGGGCCCTCCTGGCGTATATGCGTAGGGGGGCGGCATGCGTGTACATGTGCGCGTGATGTCCCCATCACATTTGCCCTATTTTTTATGCCACAGTCATCTTTTACAAAGGTGTTTCAATTTAATCATTGAGACCTACTTGCATTTCTATCAATGTGGCTGTCACTATCATTGGATCCATCAATTGTTCCAATGGTGAATTCAAGTGTAGGTCCAACATAAATGCATTTATCACTTCAAATGTCAATTTTTCCTTTGACTCGATAGACCTCTTCATTGTTTCCAAAATTTCTACTTTAATTCCAGGTTCTTTGTCATGTTCCAACAATCCAAAGATTCAAACATTGGTGTAAGCCGGGGCAGCTCGTTGTTAGTTAGGACTTTAGTAGGGACCTTCCCTATGTGTCCACATGCTCCAACTTCGATATCCAAATTTCCTTCATGCCAAAGCTTCCCCACTTGATTAGCGAGGTTGCCTACCACATGTGTGAGTTGATCTAACCGCTCTGCGAGTATGCAGTTCAATCGAGCTACTTGCACGAACTCTTCATATGCCACCTCTTTCAATGCTATTAGGAGATGACGTAAAGTCAAAAAATCCCCAAAGATGAATCGCTTTGATACCAAAATGGTGCAACTCAGTCATCGAGTCAATGAGATCTCAATACCTAAATTGCAAAACAAAAAAAAAAAAAAAAAAAAAAAAAAAAAAAAAAAAAAGGGTATACCGACAAAAACAATGGAGTAAAGAGGGAGAGAGCTTTATTGATATTAACCTTCTCTTACAAAATTTTAAATAATAATAATAATTTACACATAAAAATATTCAAATGACTAACTCCTACACCACCACCCCTTATAGATCCTAAATAAATCTTTAATTGAAATCCCCCAACTAAGATATGGATTTTTAAATCAATTACAATTTATTTCAAACCAATCTAATCTTCCTTAATATGGTAAAAGCTTAATAAAAAGCAAACATGGAAAGTAATTATATCTTTAAAACCAACCCATATCTTCAATCATATCAATACATCTCCTTCATATCTTCTATCAGCCCCCAAAATAGTAAATTATAATCCTTTATTTAGGCCCCCAAATCTATAAATAATCAGTCCAAAAAGCAACACATGTTGGGCCCTTCGGTGGGTTGTGGACCTATATCATTGACAGGCCCTATAGTGGGCCTAGATGGGTCATGGACCTAAGTGGGCCATGAGCCTGCATCACTTTGCACCTCTAGGACAAGCTAGTTTTGAGATTGAAGAGAAAGCTTTCTCCGTAGAAAAGTGAGTTAATCTCCCTAGGTGGGAGGATCACCCTATTTAAAGCCTCCCTCTCCAATCTACTTGTCTATTTTCTATCTCTTTTTCAGTGTCCTAGGCCAATTTTGGCTGGATTGGCAGGCTTAAGAGGGAATTCCTTTGGCAAGGTGGCTCCCCATATGAAAGTTTCACCTGCTTAATTGGAAAGAAGTTTGTTGTCCAGTAGAGGAAGGAGGAGTTGGCATCGAGTGCCTTGATGTAGTTAATTCAGTCATGTTGGGCAAATTGGTGTGGCATTTTGGTGTTGAAGACTCTAGCCTTTGGAAGAGAATTATTGCTAGCAAGTATGGTTCCTCTTTTAGCAAATGGTGGATCAAGGAATCGTCATTGTATAGGGCTTCTTTCCTATTGAAATCGGTAGCTTAGGTTTGCTTCATTGCTTACTGAGGGCCTGAGTTTTACTATAGAAGAGGGGACTAGGTTTTGATTCCGGGAAGACATGTATGTGGAAAACCCTCCCTCCATTCATCCTTCCCTGCCCTTGCCAAACTCCGGCCAATAGCCGATATTTTTGTTGCAAGCTATTTTCCCGATCGGGTTCCGATGGCATGTGGCTCCCCCTACCGCAAGAACCTAAATGATTATGAATTCGTTGATCAAGTGAGCCTTTTATTTCAGTTGCTCTAGGAGTGAAGGATTCCCTAATTTTTTGTTTCAGCAAGTCCAGAATTTTCTTGGTGTGCTCATAATACACGAAGCTATCCCATTCTATTCCTAGAACATGTATTAATTTTCTTGATGGTTCATTCCATTCTTGGCACTCTGGTGGGGTTGGCTCTCTTGGGACTTCTAGATGAAGGCTTGCATTGGGGACCCTTTTGTGGTCAATATGGCTCAAAGGAAATAATCGCTGTTTTTGTAATTTGAGTGGTTCTAAGATCGGGGTTTGTAATCAGGTTGCCTCGTTCATTCGGGAATGGGTTCCTTGATCTGTTTCTAGGGTTGGTTGGGTAGGGCTGCACCCTGTTGTTTTCTAGTTTTGTTCTTTTTCCCTTTTCTTTTCTGTTTTCTTTGGTTTTGTTTTCTTTTTTGGTTTTATTCTCCTTTTTGTTTTGGCCTTTTAATAATATTGCTTCATCTTTCATTTAAAAAACACTGTACAGCATCTCCTAGCATTCCTAATCCAGTAGTAGCCCTCAAATTGCAGTTACAGACCTTCCAAGTCCTACTCCAAAGTAAAATGTAATCACTACTTCAGAAAACGACCCCTTAACATAACTACTAAGGAAGCTCTACACAATTCGGTCATTTTCAATTGCAGTTCAATCTGATAAAGCATCACCCTGACAGAATTCAAGATCAAGTCAAAGAAATAACAGAAAAATTCAAAGACAGTTCGAATTCGAACCAATAAAGTCGTGTCTAAACCTAAGAAGGCAAACATCATCTCTGCCAATAAATCAATGAAACATCAGAACGAGGAAAAAAGAGAAGGGAAAAAAGAAATAAATGCAGAAGGAATAAAAGAAATCGAAGAATGAAACTGAAGTGAAAGGGAAGAAAAGTGACGGACCGGTATCGAATTGGCCGTCAAGGCGCTGCTCCTGGCTGTGGTAGAGGGCCAGCGGTATCTTGCAGCGTGCTCTGATGCATCAACGGATCGAAAGATGAGACGATGGACGGCTGTGGGAGCTTGGCCACGGGCAGAGAGGAAGGGCATGCGGCGAAGGGCGTAAGAGGGAGTGGAAGGATGGCTGAGACGAGAAAGGAGAAGAGCGTCTGTGAGGAAAAGCGAGTCCATGGATTTTCTTTTGCACCTTCCTCCACCGAATGAAAGGAGCAGCTCCCTCTCTCCCTCTCTCTCCCTCTTTCAACTCTCTGTCGGTGTTCGCACAGTCACGAGAAGAAGAAAAATACAGAGGGAGAACGAGGGATAATGCCACCGCCGCCCGTTGCTGGGAAATTTACCGAGGGGAAATGAAATAAAGATTCGCGCGAGGGATGATAGAGGGGGAATTCGTAAATTGCGTGTGTAGAACCAAATCCGTTCGTTATGTGGGTCCCACTGTGAAAGTGCTCTGGAGGTGAATGGGAAACGGTGGACTAGAAGGATGCGTTTGATATCAGAGCATTATAGATTTTTTCTTCTGGTATTTGTTTGAAGTTCTCTTACAACCAGGGAGTGTAACTGAGGCAAGTACAGGGCTCATCTTTGGATCAGGACTTGTGCTGGGTTGACCCATCCTCAAATGGCTAGGATCTCGCAGGCGTCTGGGCGGTGATCCGTGGCTCACCTCTCGAATCAAGGGGTTCGATTTTGGATTTCGGCTTACCCGTTAGAAGTTGGCTCGAATTCGAACATATACTGAGACTCTATAGCCTTTAAATTGCAGTTATCTTCCAATTATCCAAACCATTTATACCACGAGTCTCACTGTGAAAGGTGGAGAGGGTTAATAAATAAGAGCTCTAAATTGGATGATTAGTTAATTTTGCTCTTTTGCTTTAAAAATGAATGGTCATTAATTAATGGGTTGAAATATTCAATCTTAAAAACTTAATTGGAGTCCTTCGGCATCATGGATTTTGGGAGGATTTCAAATCACATGTATGTTTGGCACAGAGTTTTAAATTGAAGCTAAAGCTTGAATTACATCTAAAATCCTTACAAGAGTTGCATGCGTGACACGTGTGTCATTAAACGACTAATTTATTGGGGACATGGCCCACAGATGATATAAAAAATTAATCATAATTTCAATTGCATCACTATAATTACTTAAATAGGATATGTAACACCCTGAAATCAGGGGTCAAGTAGAAGATCAGCTCCCGAGTTCCAACGCATCACTTATGCAACATAGATAATGATGATTGAATATTGTTCGTATTAGTGCATTAAACATGAGTGTAATTATACTAAAATAACATATCATACTCTAGAGTTAATATAATTTGGCAAGTGAAAAACTGAAATATATGCATTTAATTATGAAAAGTTTCACAAAGATTGAAGTATGAGTATGAAACTAGGCTAAATATATACATGTGTTGTTTCTAACCATATAAAATACAGGAAGTAAATGTGTTCAACTAAACAAGTATCTCAGTAATCCCTGCGCATCGGCATGATATCCACATAGATCCGCCCGATAGATGAACGTAGGAGAACTCTTCCTCCTCGCCTATGAAATCCAACACTGCAGTATAGACCTTGCTATTACCTGCATCTACAACAGAGTTTATGTGGTGTTTAAAAGCACCGTCAGAGGTGGGAATGAGAAACTAATTCAGTGGAACTATAAAACAAAAGTTAACATATTATCAATTCAGTCAAGCAGTAATGATAAAGTACTACAACAATCAAGTCCTATGTATTCTTGTTAATATATGAATGATATGATATAATGATGCATACCCTCGCCTGTACTCCCTCAACAACATCATCTTACAATCGCGCATGCAACATTCCCGGTAAACTTGCGCTTCCTCGTCAAAGCACCGTGCAATGTGATGCATGGTCGTGTTAGCTAAGTTTTTAATTAGGTCTATTCATACAGTAGGTTCGGAAAGTTAAGGTGTCTCCCTTTATAACATTTACCCAAACAATGATCTATCTAGGGTTGTCAGTCCTAGTTAATCACATACGATAGGCAAGTTCGCAAGTTTATACCATACGTTGCTACAGGAGGCTTGTCACCTCAGTGTAGGCTTAATTCACACTGAAGGTCACTATCACCAACGCCTTACCAACTGACAGTCTATTTTCGAAGGCTCATCACTAACCCGATTAGGGACCACAGCCAAGCTACACCAGGGTAGGTCTATTTTATACTCAAGGTCACTACGACAAGGCTCGTCACCTTAGCATAGTCCTAGTGTATACTCGAGGTCACTACGGGAAAGGCTCGTCACCTTAGCGTAGGCCGACAGCTTGAATACGGTGTCTCATACCACCGTATTTGGTTCAAAAGTTTAGGTTGCTCACTAGTCACTATGGGGATGCTCGTCGCCACAGCATAGGTCGACAGTTCGACCACGGTGTCCCATACTATTATGCCCGACTCATGAGTCTTAGCGGATCGAGGTACCAAGGTTAAACGGGCTTTTCACTGATAAGTTTGGTGCCTTAGATTCAAACAGTATATGGTGAACATACATTGGGTCAATCGGGTTACTTGACAAACTCGACTAGTACGAGCATACGTAAAATTATTCAACATGGAGCGCGTATGCACTCCTTGTGGCCTAGCCACTGTCAATAATTAGCGTACGACTCGGATTCCTCGAACGTATCTGTCAGGACTAAAACAGTTCGGCCACCGATCGTAAACTATTACCGATTACCTGGACTACATTGTAGCCCCAATCAAACTTCAAATGCAATAAGCATTCATATATGCTAGTCAAAACAGCATTTAACAACCAATTCAAATGTAAATCTCATATAAGCATTTTAACGAACATATAGATACATGTTATCATACATAAGCATTCATCTATAAATCACGTATTAGCAAGATAGATTACATAAAGAAAATTATAATTATAGACAAGATAATTGAGAATTCTCATTTCAATGGCCTCATTAAATACATTTCAGCAAGCATTTACTCATTCAGGCATTTTATCAAACACTTAGACTACACATTACTAAATACATAGACTAGATTAGTTACGACATGAACTATAACAATTTCCTACACAATATGGGTTATAAAGCATATAACAAACATGAATCTTAGATTAGAAATCATGACAAGCACAAATCAGGATTTCACACTCATTCAAACATTTTATCAAACACTTAGGCTACCCTTTACCCAATATATGAACTAGATTAGTTACGACATATATTATAGCAAATCATCACACATAGTGATCATAATACCGATGACAACCATGAATCCTACGTTTACAGTTATGATGAACACAAATCATAATTTCATATTCATTCAATCATTTCAACAAATACATGGAATGCATTTTTGTATACAACATAGTTCACATATGTATAATATATACAAAGCATCATAATTAGGGTCATATGGCAGTAATTAAGTCAGACATAAATTATTAGCTAACATTAAAAGCCTTGAAAATCATTACCTAAACGTTTATAGTCTACACATTTCGCCAGTAAACCAGTACCGAGCTCAGTTTGAACTCGATGTCTTTGTCTACGGCACAACGACTACGTAAATCATGAAATAGGCTAGTTATTTCACCTATCATTCTATTTGGATATCTATATCAGATTAGGGTTAGGATTTCTTACCCAACAACAGGATCAGAATAGCCGGTATAGCGATACGGAAGCGGTGATTCAGCCCGTGGAGTGGTGAGATTGAATCTCAGTAGTTATCTCTCACTCTCTCTCACTTTTCCTCATTCTCTCTCACTTCTCCTCACTTTCTCCTTCTCTTTTCCGTCTCTTCTCTCTCACTTCTCCTCACTTTCTCCTTCTCTTTTCTCTCTCTTCTCTCTCCTAGGGTTAGGAATTCGTATGGAATATAAATGGGGTGGGTTTAGGCCCTTATATAGGCCTAAAACTAATGAAAATGGTCCCAGGGTCATGGTATACTTAGGTTATAGCTAAAAGCCGGTTGTTTCGATCCAATGAAGCACATCTGGAGGCCCCTTTTCTGCATACTGTCGGGAGTAAGTCCCCCAACATTGGATCTAGGTCAAGCTAAGTTTTTGGTCCGATCGGGTTTAAGGATCAACCATAAAGGACCTGTTTTAGTTCAACGATCACCGGTAATCGATTAGGGCCATAAGTACACTGACATGTGTTGAAAATTTTTCCTGATTCGAGGGTGTAATTGGGTCAGATTCTGAAAGTCTGAATCCTTAAATTTAGGCTGCAAGCGAATGACTCAATTCACTTAAGTTTTAGATCATTTCCTAAAAAAATTCATGTTTCTCACACACTTCACTCCAGGCTCAAGTTGTGCGTTTCTGGGCACTATCTGGATTTGATTCCCGAGATGGTAGTCAAGCCCAATAAGGCGGTCATAACCGTATAGTTTTGGGGTAATCGGACTTTCGACACGCGGTCCATGTCCGATACGGAGCTTCAATGTACTCCCGTGAGCAACTGGGCTTTGAGATTGATTCTAAGTTTTCAGGTATTGTAGCGTTAGCGATTCTACTAGTTTTGGGTCTTATAGTTTTTATTTAAAGTGGTTCGAGTTAATTTCACAATTAATTTAGTTTAGTACTTAACTAAATTTCATCCTAATTATGATGGAATAAGATCCTAGGGTAGGAGAGGCTGATCTTTCCAAATAACCTATTCGTTTAGTGAGATTCCATAAGGTTAATGGTCAAAATCCCATTTGTTTATGTATTTACTATTTACAGTAGGTTTTAATTTCATTATTGTTCTTCATCATTTAAACTTTAGGATTAGTGTCTAATATGAAAGTACTTGGAAAAATTTGAAGAATAAGGTGGTGAAAGGTGAGATTTTGAAGAAATGGGTCAAAAGGGGATTTGAGACTTTAGGATTGAGTTATGAGAAGTCAATTAAAGTGTTATGATCGACTCATTGCCCAAAGACATCTAACTCTAGGTTGGCAAAAATCTGGGGTGTTACAGGATAATTGGTGTTGTACAAACATTGTCCATGTAAATCAATAGTTAAAAAATATTGGTTAGTCACTCGAACATTATCTTGTGCTTGTGACCCATCTGAGACTTGAAATTTCATCATTTTGAGGCAAAGTATATATTTCAATAACTTATTATAACTGTTGGGGAAAAACCTACAAGTCCATAGGTCGGCTTATGGAATGGACCAACTCTACTAAACTAGCTCGGGCCCATTAAGCGAAGAGCCTTAGTGAGGCCTCCACGTCTAAAGACAAAGTAACCTCCAAGGGGGTGATGCAACTTTAAGGACATTCAAAGAGCCCACCTACAAGCCCTTTCAAGTGGCTATATGTGTCGACCTAATACACAGGTCAACCATAGATTAGCCACAAGTCGGCCACAAGTCGATTACGGATCGACTAGAGGTCGGCCATAAGTCACTTACAAATTGACCATAGGTCGGCCACAAGTCGGTTACAGATCGACCATAGGTCGGGCACAAGTCAGTCATAGATCAACAATGACCTCAACTGGCTTACAGATAGTAAGGGTTGATTCGTTGATCAGGTCAAGGCCCACCTTGGATTCCAACCTAAGACCAATCTTAATATTCAGGGGATCCCCCAACTTTCCAAAAGATCTCTCTTATCCTCAAGAGATAATATCAGATCCCGATGATCTTGGAAACCGATCATCTCACGGAAATCTCAAATTACACCAATATATCATGAAAGAGTCCTTCCAAAATGATATTCTGGTTCTCCTATAAATATAGGAGTACCTCCCTCCGTCCAAGGTACGTTCATTGAAAAATCCTAAATACTCGACTGGTATCTCTTTTCTAGAGATCCTACCCCACTCTATAAGACCTCGATCTTGACTTAGGCATTGGAGAGTCCCCTATATTAGTCAAGGCCTCCTTTGTCCTTCTTTACACTTGTGCAGGTCCAAGAAAGGTCTATACAAAGGGTCTACCAGAAAATTGCATCGACAGTTTGGCGTCGTCTATGGGAAGCGATGTCTTTAAGCCGTCCCAACTCTACCAGTGAACCTTTTAAATTCAACAATGGCCAAGGGAAAGAAAAAAGCTCAATCCCCTATAGTGGTAATTCCAATTATGACTCTGCCTGCGCCCGCCCGAATGTGCCCCGTGATCTGTGAAACGACCTGAGCAGCAGGAGAGCTGCCAAGGCTCCCCGTAGCATCAGGCTACTTCTTGTTCAAGTAGACGCAGTCAGCAAAATCATGGAAGGAATGGTCGACTATAACGCCCGTATCCTAGTGCGCACCGTTCCTTAGACTCCCGCGATCCTTCCCGTCGAATTCTAGTAACCCGCGACCTGTAACCAGCATTTGCGTGCAACCACAAGTCGCACCCGTATATTTGAGTCAACTCAACCTGAGACTTGTACCCTAGCGACCGCGCCGTCGCCACGGTTCCAATGTCACATCTTGCTCACCGATGTGATACCCAGGTCAGGAGTTATGGGCCCACGTTTATTTCGAAGAACATGCCCTGCGTTGCAAATCTCAAGAGAATCTCTACCATCCATAACATCAATCAATCAAATGCAAGTCAAATACAAAACCCATCCCCCTCTTACACAAGCCATTCCCTAAAGTTAACTCTCTCTCTCTCTCTCTCCACCCATCTCTTTCTTACACTCACTTATCCCTTCCTTACACCCATCACCCATCACTGATCACCTCTCTCTTACAACACCCTCTCTCTCTCATTCTCTACCCATTTTTCCTAAGAACCCAAGGAGAGCAACCGTCGAAGCTAGGGAAGCTCCAAAATTTGTCAATTGTGGCCCACTCCTTACCCCTAAATCCTCATCCCCACCCTTCAATCTTCATCATCTTTCATTAAAGAAGAAGCTTAGGAGCTAAGGAAGCCAAAAGACCAAGAAAGAGTGCAATCAGTGGGTGATCTTAGGATTTCCACCGTTGATTTTTATTTGAGAGCCCACTTATGGTGGGACCCATCTTGATGCATGTGTTGTAAACTGAGAGGAGCGCATAGTTGCAGAGCTCCTCCCTCCCTCTCTCTCTCTCTCTCTCTCTCTCTCTCTCTCTCTCTCTCTCTCTCTCCCCTGATTGTATGGCCCACCTATGATGTATGTATTTTTATCCATACTGGATACCTGTGGGGCCCACCTTGCCGACGTCCAGTGCTGCTGGCACCGTCCTGCAACCTAGATGAACGAAAAATACAAATATAAGCTAATCCAAAGCTTTAGTGGGCCACCACATGGACCCACCGTGTTGCACGTGTGCATCCACACCGCCCAAACCGTCCAAATGGTGGGGCCGTGGCATATGTATCATATCCAGACCGTCCAGATGGCCCACTTGGCTGTCCGTTTGGACAGGCCCAGATGTAGGGAAATACAAAGGTTAGCATGACCTTGAATCTGGTGGGCCACATCACGTGGACCCACCCATGATACACGTGTGTATCCACACCGTCCATAAAAAAAGTGAAGCAGATTCAAATCTTTGGTGGGCCATGCACGTGGACCCACCCATAAGGTATATGTTGTATCCATACCGTCCAGATAGGCTAGACGGTAGGGGGGCCACTGTAATATATGTGTTTCATCCTACCGTCCATCTATGGCCCACCATGATATGTGTTATATCCTAACCGTCCATCCATTTGATGCCAGCAAGTTCTGGGGGTCTGATCATGAGGTAGGTGTATATCCAGACCGTCTATCGAACTCCCTGGCAGGCAGATTCAATCTCTAGGTGGGCCATGCACGTGGACCCACCCATGATGTATATGTTATATCCATACCGTCCAAATAGGCTAGATAGTAGGGACCTACTGTGATGTATATTCACACCGTCTGTCCAGTTTGCTGGACTTGTGGGCCACATGTGTGGACCCACCTGGTGTATGCGTATCATCCATGCCATCCACCGTCCTTTGACGATGGAGCCTGCCTTGATGAATATGTTGTGTATCCGCACTCTCCAGTCCCTGGGCGGTGGGACCCACATGTTATATTTGTTTTATCGAAGCCGTCCATCCATGGGACACGGTGCAATGTATGTGTTTTATTTACACCGTCCGTCTAGGTGAGCTGGATGTGGGACGCATCTGATTTGGTGTACCCACACTGTCCAGCACATGGACGTGGGTCCCACCCAACGTAAGTGTTTCATCTACGTTGTCCGTGTGGGACCCAAGTGATATATGTGCCTTATATCCTGATTGTCCATCCCTGGACGTGGACCCCACCATGATGCATATCCACATCGTCCATAGAACGTGGGGTCCACCATGATGTATGTGTTTCATTCCACACTGTCCACCCATTTGGAATGTGCGGGGCCCACCCCACTGTGATGTATTTGTAACCCATTTGGTGAGGCCCATTGAGATGTATATGAGGCCCATGTGGTGAGGCCTAATGTGATATAATAAGGCCCAATATGATATATATGAGGCCCATATGATGAAGCCCAATGTGATGTATTTATGACCCATTGATGAGGCCCAATGTGATGTATTTGTGACCCATTTGATGAGGCCCGATGTGATGTATATGGGGCCCACATAATGAGGCCCAATGTGATGTATATGTGGCCCTTGAGTGAGGCCCATTGTGATGTATGTTAGACCCTTGTGTGAAGCCATGGGCCCACTATATGTTTGGCTCTATGTGGGCCACTCCTTGAAAGCAATGTTGGTTAAATGTCTACATTGATGGGTAATGATGGTTAAATGTCCTCATTGTAACCTTCCCTTAAGCCTTGTTAGGCCCATTCTCATCAATCTCTAAGTGAGTTTACCTTAATCATTAGGCCCTATTTGCATGATCCATCTATTCTCATTGGGCTGACCCAAGATGTTGGGCCCCCATTGGATGTTAGTAGAATTATTTCTTTTATCTTGGAGTCCATCTAGGACTTATTTGGGCCCCCTAAGGCATCTAACATGGCTATATGATAGTATGAAGAAAGAACCCTTTCCGGATCCTTAAGAATTTAGGTAGGCCACCTAGGCCCAACCTTGATGAGGGGAGAGTTCATCATCGTTGTAGACGGAGGGATCTGTGCTGTTAGATTTGTTATACCCACAGTTGAGGAACGACTTTCATGTTATGGGTCTTCTGTCTATTTATGGACTCGCCTTGTCTATAGGCTGGTTATCGATATCGATTATAAGTATGTGATAGCATAACATCATGATACATGCCCATACACATAATATGCATGCTTGATATAAGATGTGGTTAACCATTGCATATGCCATTGGGCAGGTTGTTTATTGGATTCCCTGATAGGCGGAGTTATCCCACATGAGTGCACGATATGCACAAGATTGATGCATAATTGGATTGTGTGACTCATGCATCTTGCATTGTGTGATTATGATTACTGTACGCCCTAGCGACATCATGGCCGTAGATATAGCGTGGACAGCAGGATTAGATATCGAAAATCCTTGTTAAGCACGGGGGCATGAAGGATGTCACAAGGTGAAAGTCCATAAACCCTTATGGTACCATGGAGGATACTCCAATGCCTAGACCGAATAGATGTATGAGCGCATGAGGGTCGAATAGCAGGAGGCTGCGTGTAACGCTCTAAAAATCGGGGGTCGAGTAGGAGCCCAACTCCCGAGTTCCAACATATCACTTATACAACATAAATAATGATGATTAAATGTTGTCTGTATTAGTAGATTAAACATGAGTGAGATTATACTACAACAACATATCATACTCCAGAGACAGTTAAATTACGCAAGCGGAAGACTGTGATAAGTATATAAAGTATCTAGGCAATTGTAAGTCTTCTGAGTTTGATCATGTTAACAGGTCAAATAGTTACATGTAAAATTTCAAAATATATAAAATGTGTAATGTCATTTAATTAGCAACTTGATAATCTCCATAGAACAGAGTGGTCTACGCAAACCCGCATGATAACTACATATATGAGAACTCCTCCTCATTGTCATAAAAATCAGGCTTCGCCTCATAAGCGTCACCATCATCTACAACTAAACTAGAGTCTAGTTGGTGTTTAAAACATCGTCCCAAAATGTGGGAGTGAGTGATCAACTCAGTGGAATCATGAAGCAAAGGTTAACATGTTATCAATTCAATCAAGCAGTAATGATAAACAGTACAACATTCATGTCCTACTTACTCTTATCAATTGAAGTATGGTATGTTATAATGATGCATGCCCTCGCCTGCACTCCCTCTTGCGAAAACATCTAACGATCGCGACATGCACCACTCCTAGTAAATGTGCACTTTCTCGCCAAAGCACTATGCAATGCGATGCATGAATCATGTTGTTCAAGTTCTTAATTACTCCTTTTTCATACAGCAGGATTAGGAAGATAAGGTACCTCCCTTATATCATTTTTCAAATAATGATCCATTCTAGGGTTGTCAGTCCTACCTAGTCTCGTATGATGTTGTGGTTCCATGTCGCTACAAAAGGGCTCGTCACCTCAATGCAGGCGTAACTTATACTCTAGTTGTTACGGAAAGGCTGGTCACCTCAGCACAGTCTCAAAGTATGCTCGAGGTCACTACGAATGGCTCACCACCAAATCGTAGGCCGACAGTTGGAATAAAGTGTCCGATACCACCGTATTCGGCTCACGAGCTTAGGTTGCTCACTGGTCACTATGGGTGGGCTCCCCGGCGTAAGCCGACAGCTCGACCACGGTGTCCCATACCACTATGTCCGGCTCATGAGTCTTAGCAGATCGAAGTACTAAGGTTAAACGAGTTTTCACTAGTGAGTTTGGTACCTTAGATTCAAGCAGTAGCGTCCATACATGGTTAACATATATTGGGCCAATTGAGTTACTTGACAAGCACGACTGGTACGAGCGTACGTCGAGTCGATCGACATGGAGCACATAAGCACTGCGTGTGGCTTAATCACTGCCGACAAGCATCGTACGACTCGAATTTATCGGGCATGTCGGTTGTGGGTAAACAGCTCGGCCACCGATCACAAACCATTATCGATTGCCTAGACTACATCGTAGTCCCAAACGCACTCCAAGAAATAGTATATGCATATAGTAGCTAAAGCCAGCATGTGACAACTAAAATCAAGTATAAATCTTACTCAAGCAATTCGACAAAACACATACTACGTATGTTATTGTACCTAGGCATTTCATCCTTAACTTACATAGTGATCAGATAGGTTATATAAAGGATTCTATAACCATAGATAAGGAGTTGTGAATCTCATTTTAACACCCTCGTTAAATACATTCCACCAAGCATTTTCTCATTCAAGCATTTTATCAAATACTTAGCCTATACATATTATATACCGGTAATAGATTAGTAAAAACACATATTATGGCCAAACCTTTCACAAAGGAGTTACTATACATACGACAATCATGATTCTTAGTCAATAAACATGGCAAGCATAAATCATAATTCCATACACATTCAAACATTTCAACAAACACATGGAATGCGTTAAAATCCACGTAATCTACATATACATGTATATGAAAAATGTCATATCTACGCACATGTGACAGCAATCAAGTCAGTCATAAATCATTATAACTTAAACATTTATAATCCACACCTTTCACCGGTAGGCTCGTAATGAATTCAGTTCGAACACTATTTCTTCGTCTACGACACTATGACAACCTATAGTATGAAATAGGTTAGCTATTTTACCATTTGTCTTATTGAAATTCCTAAAGCATATTAGGGTTAGGATTTCTTACCCAAGTACGGAACCAGAATTGCTGGTATATCGATACAAACGTGGTGGTTAAGCACATGGAGCGGCAGGGATCGAGTCCCAAGAGCAACTTTAACTCTCTCTCACACTTTCTCTCTCTTTCCTTCTCTTTCTTCTCTTCTCTCTCCTAGGGTTTTAAAAAATTCATATGACAAGGGAGAGAGAGGGTTTAAGGCCCTTATATAACCCCAGAATTGATGGGAATGGCCCCAGGGCCATGGTATACTTAGGTTATAGCCAAATACTCATCGTTTCGGTCCAACGGAGCTGTTCTAGAGGCTCATTTTCTGCATGCGATCGGACTTAAGCTTTTTAACTTTGGATCTAGGTTAGGTTAAGATTTTGGTTCGATCGGGTTTAGGGATCAACCGCGGGGGACTAGTTTCAGTTCAACGGTCATCGGTACTCGATCAGGTCACAAGTACACTGACATGTGTTGAAAATTTTCCTTGATCTGAGGGTGTAATTGGGTTAGATTCCGACGGTCTGAATCCTTATATTCGGCCTACAAGCGAACTGACTCAATTTACTTAAGTTTCAGTTCATTTCATAAAGATATTTACGTTTCTTACACACTTCACTCTGGGCTCAAGTTGTGCGTTTTTGGATACTATTAGGACTTGATTTCTGAAATGATGGTCAAGTCCAACAAGCCGGTCTTAACCATATAGTTTCGAGGTAATCAGACTTTCGATGCGCTGTCCAGGTCTGATACGGAGATTTGTGATGCTCCCGAGAGTAACTAGGTTTTAAGATGGATCCTAAGTTTTTAGGTAATGTAGCGTTAGCGATCTTGTAGATTTTGGGTCTTACAGATCGTATTTAAAGTGATTAGTACTAATTTACAAGTATTCTAGTTTAGCACTAGCTAATTCACATCTAATTTCTAAAGGATCTGGTCCTTAGTGATTTCTGCCTGAGGTGGTACTCGAGTCCTTGTACAGATTTTTTCGAGACGTTATATTGCGTCTCCCACTATGTCGTGGTCGGTTGGAAGGGGATGTGGCCTTATCCGCCCGATGATAGGGGCAATTGCTAGGCTGAGTCTGACTAGCTCGTAAATGGGTCCTCTATCGACGTGCCAGATGGGTATTGGCAGGCTATTGGTTAGGTGGATAGTGAGATTTCTTAGCTCACTTGGATTGCGCACCTCGGGAAGGGGTAGTGCTATTTGGAGTGTACTAGACCCCGATGATTATCAAGAGTGAGAACTGTACTATATTTAATACTCCAGTGATGAGCTATATTGATATGTGGATTCGGATAAGGATTGATATGCTTGAGTTGCATCTCGCATCGCATGGCCTTGGTATGGTCGACATCATTCATGCCTTGCATCGCATGGCCTTGACATGGCCGATAACATTCATGCCTCGTATCATATAGCCTTAGTACGACTAATAGTATTCATGGATTCACCAGCATATTCCGCATTACTCTGATATTATATACTTACAATATTACATCACGCACACACTTTCACTACCCTCTAAGCTTTCTATAAGCTTATGAATGACTGTTGCGTGTAAGTGATGCTAGGCTGTAGCTGAGTAGGAGCAGGAGCGTGCCGCAGACCTTATGTAGTTTTGTTACTATTATCATTCTATTTCCCTTTATGCACATTGTACTCAAGTTTTGATTATAGTGGATTTTTATGATGATGTTCTTATTATTATTCATGGGTTATGCTTATAGTTATGCTTATTATGAATTAAATTCATGTTAAAAATCCTCCTTGTAAGATCACAGATCGAAATCTACTATATGGGTGTTGGGAGCTGAGAATGGGGTACTATGGATGCTGTCAGCACTGAATTCAGCGATCGGGAATTTTATGAGCCCAATTTTCAAGTTTAGGGCCTGACTTCGACAGAACGCTCTTGAAAGGGATGTCGAAGACATCAGGGCTGACCTAGGTTATATGAAACGAATATTGGAGCAGATGCTGCCTCAGCGAATGAAAAGGTTCGACCAGGGGGAAGGACAGTTGAGCGACATCCGTCCATATACGAACCCTCCTTGACCTCCCATCGCGTAAGCCGCCCTGCACTGTGATGATCCTTGTGGTCGACTAATCATTCCTCTATAATGCTATTCTTGGACGACCATCGTTATATCTCCTTCGAGCAGTAGTATTGGCCTATCACCTCTCCATGAAATTTCCAACTGAGCATGGTGTGAGAATTACCAACGGTGACCAGCACGACGCTCGATGATGCTACGTGATAGCCCTAAAAGCTCCACTTGAGGTAATGACAATCGAATCCCTGCAAGCTCCACCTGAGATAATGGCGATCGAGTCCCTGGATCCGCCTAAGGAATCTCATGAACAAGGTCAACCCATGAGGATTGATCGACAGTTTCCAACATTGCAGCGTCGCCCTAATCCCACCAGCTAAGAATTCCAAAGCTGATGTGTTAGCAAAACTTATTACAACAGATGAGGATGAAATCCTAAGATCTATCCTCATTGAATTCTCGGCCAAACTGAGTATCGATGAAGCAGATATCCCGACCGTTCTTCTTATTAACTCGGAACCAATGTGAATGAACCCAATCATCCGTTACCTCGAAACCAACGAATGACTTGGGGATCAAACGGAAGCACGACAAATGAAGATTAAAGCTGTATGATATACCATGCTTAACGACATACTCTATAAGAAAGAGTTTTACCTTCCCTACCTGAGATGCATCCAACTAGAAGAAGCCGAGTACATCATGAAAGAGATCCATGAAGGGATTTGCAGAAACCACTCTGGAGGACGATCGTTAGCCCATAAGGTCATCTGATAGGGTTACTATTGGCCAACTATTCAGCACGATGCACAAAAGCTCATCAAGAGATGTGACAAATGTCAAAAGTTTACTAATATCCCTCAGTAACCACTGGAAGAACTCACCCCTATGGCCAGCCCTTGGCCGTTTGCTCAGTGGGGGATCGACATTATTGGACCATTCCTTATGGGAAAAGGTCAGACCAAGTTCGTTATTGTAGTTGTAGATTACTTCACCAAGTGGGCAGAGACAACCATTGGTAAAGATAACCGAATAAAAAATAACAAATTTTGTTTGGAAGAATATCATCGGTCAATTCAGGATCCCTCGCACTATCGTCTCCGACAAAGGGAAACAGTTCGATAACAAGCAGTACCAGGAGATGTGCAAGAACCTCAAGATTCACAGCGTTTACTCTTCACCATGTCATCCGTAAGAAAACGGGCAAGTTGAGGCAGTTAATAAGATCATCAAACACCACATTCGAACTAAGGTCAAAAATGTCAAAGGAGCTTAGGTCGAGGAACATCCCAAAGTCCTATGGGCTTACCGAACTACCACCTGAACAACTACTGGAAAAAACCCTTCGTCCTTAGCGTATGGAGTAGAGGCGGTCACTCTCGTGGAAATTGGACTACCTATAACTAGAACAACCTCGTTCAATGTATAGGTCAATAACAAGCTTATGTTCCTTGATCTCGACCTTCTGGAAGAACGAAGGGAGTAAGCTCGGTTGCGAACCACTGTCTGTCAACAACAAGTGTCGCGGTTTTATAATGCTCTGGTCAAGGTCAAAAGGTTTCTAGTAGGAGATTTGGTTCTCCAAAAAATATTTCAGAACACCAAAGAAGCAGGAACGAGGACCTTAGGCCCAAACTGGGAAGGGTCCTATGTGATTTCGAGTACCATCCGACTCGACACATACCGACTAGAAGATCTGACCGGCCAATTACTCCATCATCCATGGAACACCGAGCATTTAAAGATCTACTTTCCTTGAATTAGTCGGTATGGTTGTTGTTATGTTGCAATTTGTTTCGAAATAAAAAGTTCATTTGCGTGATCAATGTTCAACTTAGTACTCATCTCCAAACGATCTCTATCTGATTTAAATCTGATCTATGTTTGAGCTAGATCCGAACTATATCGCTGATACGGACTTTAATGAGAAATTTCGATCGACATCTGATGGTGTAACTCGTCCTATAGTGGAAAAAGAAGATGGAAACAAATTTTCAAAAGGAGACATTTTCATTGATAAAATCCAAAATTGTGTGAGTACATCAGTTTTACATCGACTATAATTCGAAAGTGGTACATCCACGGAATTCAGAAAAAGAAAAATACGCATAGGGAGGCGACTCTTGGTGTGCTTGAAATGCTTGAAGCTAGGGCGCTTGGTGTGCTTGAAGTGCTTGAAGCGCTTGAAGCTGAAAAAGGGAGCAGAATGAAGGAAATACTTCTTTGCAAAATTAACTTCAAGCCTCGAGGACTGCCTCATGAGCCGCCTTAGGAGTCGCTTCATCGCCTGACCCATCAGAGCCCGACTCTGACTCGTCAAAGGCGGAGAGATCGAGCTTGGAAAAGGTCTATTTCATTGCCTTCACACACTCGGCATAGCCTTGACGAAAGAGATAATCTCTCTCATCTTGGAATTCCTTCATAGCGTCCATTCGTGTGATAGTGACGACAACTTTAGTCTCCGTCTTCAGCCTCTCTAGCTTGACACTTGTATCGACGAGCTCAACATGACATTTATCATGTAACACTTTGGCCTCCTACAGCCGTGTGACCATCTCAGCCCTCTCGGCAGAAGATACTTTGAGAGCCGCCTTCACTGCCCTTAGCTCGGCTTCAACAGCTGAAGCCCGAGTCTCAACCTTCACCGCTCAATTATGCGCCTGAGCAAGCTCGGTGTGCATTTTCAATACGTATGGAGTGAACTACAAAAGAGAAAGGAGTCAGGACGAGCAATCAGAAAAACGAAGCAACTAATGTCTGATGGTATTCTTACCTCGAGAAGGGTTGTCATCATAAGTAAGGGTCAAATCTCTAGGAGCATCGAACAAGCCGACGAACTCCCCCTCAATGCTGTGGCGATCTGCCCATGGGAGGATCCCCTCCACAGTCCGATGAAGGCTCCCTCGCCCTTCCTCGGCTTCTTCCCTTCCCGAGGACCGAGCCCTAGCGGGAAGCTCCGAAGCTTCTTGAGCCTTGGTAGGAGCTACCTCCAGGCCCTTGTCCACGACCTCCACGATGATCAGGCAAGAAGGACCGACTCTTCCCTTGCCCTTGGAAGAGGTCTTTTGTTTCTTCCTCTTCGGTACTGACAAATTGTCTTGGGGAGGCGCGCAAACTTTGAAGGGTGCCGGATGAAGGGCCGAACTTCAGCCATGTCTGTGTCAAGATATATAACAGTGCGTCAGTACGTCGAAAAAATTTCCTAGCAAAATTCGAAGTTTAAGGGTTTAGCTGAAGGTCTTACCCAAGGTCGTACCTTTCAGAGCTGTGTCTAAGCCTAACGAAAGAAGTTACTCTGGTTGGGGAAGCACTTTCCAAGATTTTCTCTCCCACCTTAGGACCCGCAAGTCCCAGATTTGAGTTATTGATCTGCTGTCGAGGAATGGTGGGTGTTTGAGAATAGTTGTGAAAGAAGACATGTAAACAAGGCCAACTGACAGAAGTTAAAATGACTAAGACTGACCCGGCTCGGAAAAAGCTCGGAGAACGAGAGGCCGGGTTGATCCTGGTTCGGCCATCTCCCAGCATCCGGAGGCCCAGAACCACTTATCCCTCCAGTATTTATTGGAAGATGGAGGGTTAGTTATTAGAGTCCCACTGGTATTCCGCTATGCGAAGAAGTAATACCAGCCAGGCTGGAGGGTGTTTGCTTTTACTTGATATAGGTGGAGGAACTCGTCCACTATTAGCCTAGGCTGGTCTAATTCGGCCTGCAAGACCACACAGTCAAACAAGTCCCTCCACCCATTTGGAGTCATCTGCCCCAGGGCAAATCAGACGTGAGCTAGCGGACGCCTGGCTATCCCCTGAAGTGGGAGTCGCAGGCCGCATTGAAGCGCGACATGGAAGATCGCCACATCCTCGTCTGGAGGTCGATCCGGCAGTTCGTTCGACGAAGGAAGTCGAAGAATAACAGACTCAGGAACATGATATTCGAGCCTGATCCGGGTCAACTCATTTACAGACATAGTCGAAGGCACTGGCCCCCTCGAGTCCTCTTTACCCTCAGGCTCTCTCGGTTCACTCTCATTGGGTAGGTCGCGTGCCTCAACGACATGCTCAGTTGCCTAAGACACATCCATTGCCTGAGCTCCAGTCGATGTCTCATGTTCGGGAGAGATTCAGTACCCTAGTAGCGGGCGCCGGTCTCTGCACAGGAGACCGTTCCGATGCTCTTCTTGACGATGAATACTGAAGGTGGGTTCAACATTACTCTAAGGTGACTGCTCGCCCTACTTTCGCCGCTGGAAACCCCCTCTCATGAGCTCAAGGAGCCAGACATGGCGATTGTTAATGGAAAAAGGAAACCAGGAGGGTAAAAGAGGCTCACCGGAGCACGAATTAACAGAATCTTAGCCGGATTGCAACGAGAACAATTGCTGAAAATCGCATAGAGAAGTCGGAAGATGAAATGGGGAAGAAGATGGAATGCAAATGGGAAAAACCTAAGGTTTAGGGCTTCCCTTATATAAAAGTGTCATGTGTCAACTATCTGAAATGTCCATCAATGTTGTGTCGTACGACGCCTATTCGGTTGCCCCGAATGGACATGTGGCTTGACCCCATGCGCCACTCAATTTTGATATCGAGTATAACGCCACGCGTCGCCCCCTCATTGATCCGCCAGTGAAACAACGGCTTGACAACCCACATGACCTCGATTGATGAGCTGACACGTTATGATCTCTAGCTCGAACGCTTCGACTTCCGCACTGGTTGCCATACTTGGCATTTATGACAGTTCGTCTCGACCCAGTCCATATATCTCGATCTAGTCCTGACCAAACTTGCTTCCCGAACCTCCGCAATTTGCTTCGAAAAGCAAGGGGGGCTCACTGTTGGGGAAAAACCTACAAGTCTATAAATTAGCTTATGGAATGGACCAAATCTACTAAACCAACTCGAGCCCATTAAGTGCCGAGCCTAAGTGAGGCATCCACGTCCAAAGACAAAGTAACTTTCAAGGGGGGTGATGCAACTTTAAGGACATTCAAAGAGCCCACCTATGAGCCCTTTCAAGTGGCTATATGTGCTGACCTAACCCACAAGTCAGCCATAGATCAGCCACATGTCGGCCACAAATCGGTTACGGATCGACCATAGGTCGACCACAAGTCGATTACGGATTGACCATAGGTCGGCTACAAGTTGGTCATAGATTGACAATGCTCCCTACTGGCTTACAATAGTAAGGGCTGATTCGTTGATCAGGTCAAGGCCTGCTTTGGATTCTGACATAAGACCAATTTAAAGATTAAGGGGATCTCCCAACGTCCCAAAACATCTCTGTTATCCTCAAGGGATAATATTGAATCCCAATGATTTCGAAAACCGATCATCTTGTGAAAATCCTAAATTACACCAAGATATCAGGAAAGAGTCCTTCCAAAATGGTATTCTGGTTCTCCTATAAATATAGGAGTACCTCCTGCCGTCCAAGGTAGGTTCATTGAAAAACCTAATACTTCACTGATATCTTTTTTATGGAGATCCTATCCCATTCTATAGGACCTCGATCCTGACTTACGCATTAGAGAGTACCCTGGATTAGCGAAGGCCTCCTTTATCCTTCTTTAGACTTGTGCAGGTCTAGAAAAGGTTTATATGAAGGGTTTGCCGAAAAATTGCATCAACGATAACCATTGTGTTAAATATCACACACGTATATTAATTTGAAAAATTAAAGTTGATTTAGTAATTAACCTGAACGCCTTGTAAATATATCATGTATAACTACTTTTGGATTAAAGGATATTCTACATTAAGGGTACCAACACAGGACGGGAGGATTCCAAATTCAAAGAGTTCGAAATCAACACTCGAAAAAAGCTCTTAGGTTGCAATCCAGGACTAGCCCTATCAAACGAATCATTCCAATCATTTAAAAAAATCTGAATCCAGCTACTAAATCCCAATGTATCTTATTATAGTTTGTGCAATCGACCAAACCTCTACACGTTAATGTCTACTTGTTTTTTTCTCTATGGAAGTTCTCTGACCCGCTCGCAAATGTAACGGGTATACACGTGCCCGTCTGTGCGTGTGAAGGAAATCTGGGCCATGCAAAAGGTCTAACCCACTGTTTTTTATCTCATTCTCTGGCCAGATCATTGTTTTTCTAATGCCTTGCACCTACTGATGGAAGTCCTTCTACAACCCTTGTTTTACAAAGTGTTAAAACAACCTTGTTTGTGGAGATCACATTTTATATATAAAATCCACTCCGTCTGTCATGTTATCTCCTCGATGTAAGGCCCTGTGGTTAAAAAAACATCTAGATTTACAACTTATATGGGCCACACCGATGGAACAATGGTGATGGGTTTTCGACCATGAGCTTGTATGCGGGGCCATCATGGTTTTATCATTCATCAAACCCATTTATCCGGTGCAATTCAACAGGATGAAGAGAGTATACTAAAAGCAGCCTGTATACAAAACTTCCGCAGGCGACACGGTGTGAACATAGTAGTTTTGTAAGCAAATTTACATACTTTCCATTTGTGTGTTACATATGTATTATTAATCGCACTTGTCTTATGCATGTGTCGTCCATATAATGGTTATTACCTGATGGATGGAGTGGATTTTACATTCACAACATCATTGACCCACAGGGCTTCGGCGCTGTAGAAGCGGTGTAAAACTGGTGTTATAGGCTATTCGGGTCCCTAGTTCAAATACCTACCTTGAACGGATAACCCAGTACACATCTTGGGCGGCCTACAGTGGCGAGTGTATCCACGTGCCGGGTCAGCAAACCTCATTTTCAGAAGGGAGGAATGCTGATTTTGTACAGCTTGTTATTCAAAAGAGAAGAATACTGTGTTGGCTTCCTTGAATTTATGGAACGGGTTACGTTGATATGGTAAGCCCGGAAACTAACATAAGAAACAGGTTTGATCCGATCCACAGGAATTTCCTAAATACCCCATTTTCAAAAATTGAAAAGTACGAAACAATATGCGTGTACATCCATGCCATCTATTGGTTCTTTAAAACTCATTTTAAGAGATGCACCCAAGAATAAAGCAGATACAAATCTCAGGTGGACCACACCACAAGAAACAACAGCGATCGAATGCAAGTGAGCTACAAAAGTTTTGGATCAAGCTGATATTTGTGTTTTCTCTCTGTGTGAGATGGCAAATAAACGTTATGGTAGGTCTTAGGAAAATTTTAATGGTGAGCATTCAATTACTAATGTTTCATATGGGGTGGTTCATCTGAGGTTTGGATCTGTTTTGATTTTGGGATTATAACTTAAAATGATATGGAAAAACGGATGGAAGGCATGGATAGACAGCACATCCATTAAGGTGGGGTCCGCTATCATGGCCTCAGTGAATCTGGGCAGTGTCCTATGCAAGTACCAAGTTGGCACATGGGTCCAAATGCCAGGTCAACGACCTCCGGCTTGTTATTCAAAAGAGAAGAATGCTGTGTTGGCTGGAATTTACAATTCTGGTGAACTCAATTCGGTGAGGCCCAGTAAACCCACGGACTCTGGTGAGGTTGTATGCAGGTGCTATTTTGATGCATGTTCTATATGTTGAACTTGACATTTTGGGATTTGATTGGACAATGTGTTGCTGTTAAATTATGGGATTTTATAATCACCTTAATATTCAATTGAGTAACTTTAATTAATTATGTTTTTCGTGGCCTTATTCCTGACAGAGACACGTGATCCAATCAAATCCTATCATGTCTTCTCAATGGTTCCCTGGATGCACAATATGCATATCAATTTAGGGCTTGGGCCCAAAAAAATGAAGAAAAACTAAATCTTAAGTGGACCATATAATAAGAAACAATGGTGACCGAATGCTTGTGTGGGCCATAGAAGTTTTGGATTAAGCTGATATTTGTGCTTTCCACTTCTCCCATGTCCGTGAGATCTTATTAATAAGTTGGATGACAAATAAACATTATGGTAGACCCAGGAAGCTTTTAACAGTGGGTATTCAATTGCCACGGTTACCTAAGGTGAAGTCCACCTCTGATTTGGATCTGCTTCATTTTTTGATTTATGCACTAAAATGAGCTGGAAAATGGATGACGGTGTAGATGTACAACACATGTATCAAAGAGGGCCCAGTGACGGCCTCAGTGCAGCGCAGTGTCTTAGACATAGGGCTGTCAATGGGCTGGGCTCAGGCCTAGCAAAATTAAAATTTTGACTAGGCCTGGTCATAGGTCCGGCCCAAACAGCTCAAAATCTAGGCCGAAGCCAATACCGGGCCTGGCCCGTTGACAGCACCACCTACGCGCATACCAGGTTGGCACGTGCGTCTGCATGCGGGGTCAGAAAACCTCGTTTTCAAAAGAGAGGAATACTGATTTTAGATGGCTTGTTAATCGAAAGAGGGGAACGCTGGTGAGCTGCCTCGTTGAATTTACGATATGGGGACCACTTGGACGGTGGTACCATGGTCCCACCACGGATGAACCATGGCCAAAAGCAGGGTAGTCGAATGATGGTGACCGCTCATTATTAGGAAGGAAATAACTGCCGGGGCCTTGTTTTAATGTAGTGGTTTGATCATCTAACAAGCAATGGTTTTTTTTTTTTTTTTTCCATGGCTCATCTATATTGAGCCTAGCCAAATCAGCAGCTGGATTTTTTACTCTCCTCAACCATTTTTAACCACCTTACCACTGTTACATTTCCTAAGTGGGCCCACCTATGATTAAAAATGACCATTACTTATGAGGGATCCAGCTTATATTCACATGACCAAACAATAGCAATGAGTAGATGATCAAAGCCCGTAAAGCAAAGGGCTTGCAAAGTGAATGGTAGTCACGCTGTAAATTTTCAGGGCATTTATGTGAATGGTTCTGATCATCCGACCACGGTGATACTGAAGCACATGTTCAGTCAACGTGGGCTACTCCGGTCTAATGTCCACCATGACCACAAGTGGGTCTTCCTGGGCCCTCGTTTGTATTCATGCCAGATCATAGATAGCTGGGGCAGTGGGCTGCGTCGAGGTTCAGCTCGTGGCTGACCCATTCAAACATGACCGGAATCCAGAATCCAACCCACGATAAACAGTGAGATATTCAGGACAGACCTGAGATTTTTAAGTCCACAACCAACAAGAGACACCCTCTTACAGATAAAGGTGGCAGCAGGTCATGTTCGGCTTGGGTCGAGGTTGGGTCGGGGTCAGCACAAGCCAACCCATTTACTAAATGGACCAAAATTCTGACTACTGTTTGGAATTACGGTTAGGAAAGTGCTTTTTTGACCTTGATTGGCATTCACAAACGAAAAACATTTGAAAAGTCGATTTTACCCCTAACACTTTTTGTTTCCGATTCTATGCGAAAAGTTGATTGGGCCCACTTTTGTGCGTGCGTTGATTGACGTTGTTCATGTCTTTTGCCATCTCACTTTAAGGCCATGAGCCAAAAAAAAAAAAAAGAGGTACATTTAAATCGCAGGTTAGCTTTAGAAAGGTCTTGATGGTGGGCAATCTTTAGACCCTAAAATAGATCAGCCCAGTGTAGTCCACATGAGCTTCCGACCTGCCTCATTTTTTTGGAGTTTGTCTTAAAACGATCCGGCGAAGGCATGAACTTGTCACAAACACCATAGTGGGCTCTACCTACCTTCCAACCTAAGGACACTGATGGTCTACCTCTTTAGGGAGCAGAGTAGGTACGACCGGATGAAGGGAAAAGCAAATATCAGCTTAATCCAAAATTATTGTGGCTGTGAGAAGTTTTTAATAATCAATCACCACCGTTTCCTGTGTTTTGGTCAACAGGGGATTTGAATTTGCTTCATTTTTGAGCCCATGTTCTAAAATAATCAGGATAACGGATGGCCAGTGTGGATATACGTGCATTAAGGTGGGCCCCATAATCAGGTTAGCATCGTGTTAGGTGAGACCAGGCCAGACCTAATCCACTCCTCTTATAGGTTGGCGCCGTGACATTTAAATGACCAGACTAACACCATGGCCGGTGGGCCCACTGTGATATTTGTGAGAAATCAATCTTATCCATCTATTTTAGCATCTCATGTTAAGACGAGATAAAAAAATTAGGCCGATTTAAAAAATTAAGTAGGCTACATGACTGGAAATGGTGGAGAGGAGTTTATCAAAATATAACAAATAAGAGAAAAAACATTCAGCCAATTGCACACATTGTATAGTGGTTTGCTATGTGCCTGCTCCGTTTCGGCTGACGCACTCACTCCTACGGTGCGCCGGATTTCACTATTTATATGGTTTTAGATCGGATTCACCATAAACCTTCACAACCTACACAAGGTTTACACGATTTTCACACGTCGATGGCCTACACAAGGTCTTAAGGAGTTTGGATCTCAAACTCTAACACGAAGTCCTACACAAGGACGATGGACGTACTCTCCTGTCGGAAGCCTACACAAGGACTTGTCGAGTTTGGTATTTCTAACTTTGAAACTCAATTCTACATAAGGAATGGTTTCTAGACATAATGGACTGAAATATACTTTTTTACCTAAAGCGCATGAGCCCCATTAAAGAACCTTATTGAAGATATTTTTGAATTGTGAAGCATCTTCACCTCCCTTGAATCGCAATTGTAATGATAATATGCTTTTAGAGGTGCTAAGGTTTGGGTTAATGGTTTGGTGAATCTTAACTTAAGAATAATAAATCTTTATGGTTAAGTCTAGGATCCCTAAGGCTAAGCATTCAATGCTATCTAGCATAAAGGATTTGCCAATAAGTGTTGTTGCTAGAGTTAATGAATCCCTGAGTTCATTTTTGAATCCAAACTTTGAATGCTCAATGAATGTCTTTAATACATGAATTGAATGATAGACTCCATGACGAAAGAGAGCTTGGGAAGTAGGGTATTAACTAGGGTTACACACACATAAGAATCTCTCTATTTCTCACAATATTGTAAAGAAACCTCTCTTTCGTATATATAAAGAAGTTTTGCAACGGTTAAAAAATGGGTAAAAAATTGTTAAAATTAATGTCATCAATTGGTCTTCGATGTCATTGAAATGTCCTTTTGATGCCGTGGAAGGACCTTCTGCCATTGAAAAAATCAGGATTTTCTTCAATATGTTGCTGGACAGTTCTGTCGATGTCATCGAGTAACCTTCGATGCCATTGAAGTGTTCCTTCAATGCCATCGAGAAAATTAGATTTTTTGAACTGAAGTTGCTGGATAGTTTAGAGCCACTTTCTCAATGTCATCGCCTGGGCTTCGATGCCATCATAATAATCCATTTTTTTTAACTTTAATTTGATGGACATTTTGGGCTCCAAGTTCGATGCCATCGAGCTGTCTTTAATGCAATTGAAGACAATCCGATAGGAGTTCGATGGAATCAAAATTGAACTGTTTTTGTAAATTTTTTTTTTATAACAAATTTCTTCTCATAACCACTTACTAACACTTCATGAATAGGTTTTTCCTATGGGGTTTAGCTAGATAGAATGTCAGGTTTTGTAAGGTGTGTATAGATTTTTGAAGAGGTCCCAATACTTTACTGTTTCAGTGCTTTGGATGCCTTTGATTCTTTAAGTCTCTAGTCTTAAATCTTCTTTTGGGGCTCTTCGGACTTTATGTCTCACAACTCGTGCTAATTGACAAACTAGGTCACTTACAATCTCCCCCTTTGTCAATTATATATAAAAAAACCTAACAAAACTTATACAACCCAAAAACATCTAACTTTACTTGTCATAAGATTTATAAATATAAGTTGACTCGAGACATTTACAATGTATTGCTTTGTGCAACGACTCTATATGCACTCTTCATTACTCCTAAGTCTCTGCACCACAAATGTTACCAAAAAGATACAACATAACACATGGTGGAAGTATGTTTCTCCCAATTTTTGTCAGTGATTGGTGAAGGTCATTCATATAAGCATGTATGATTAAATTAAGCTTAAAAATATTTGAAGCCATGCATCATAAGGAGGAAAGAAACAATAAGCAATTGAGCACATAAGGATCTGCAACAAGAAGAGGATGTATGATATAATTAAAATAAGTATTCATCCACAAAAAGTAAAATCCAAAATGTACATCCTAGGTTATATTTGGTCAAACAAAAGGTAGTACAAGACCAAGATGGTTAGAAAAAAATAAAAATAAATCTGCTAGACCCCTAACTCAACTCCCCCTGACTAGAGGGTTCGGGTCATGAGTTGGAGACATCGTCGCGACGGTATGTCAATACGGCTAAAATCTCATGTGACGTCTGCTGGAGGGAATGCACCATTTGCTTAAGTGAGTCAGGCGCTCCCCCTAACAATGTCAGAGTGGTGTGCTTGGAAGTAGAGTCTCCCTGTAGTGAGTTAGACGCTTCGCTCGAATAGCTATCTGTGTCGTCAATTATCTCCTTGAAGCGATCTGATGGCAGAGTGGTGTGCTTGGAAGTAGCGACATCCGGGGTGGTCTGCTACGATGGCTCATGTGCCGATGTGACTTCGACGCTCGTCTGCTCCTCTCCTCCAGCCATAGAGATATCCATGTCCTCGCTGTGCGGTGCCATTGTTGGGGTAAGGAGGTACATCTTCTTTATATTTTCTATGGTGATTGTCGATGTTGGAATAGGTGTGTCCAAGGTTAGTGAGAACCCACACTCCCGAGCTAAGAAACAATGAGGTGGCCAAATGGAAGATATGTGGGCTGACTTTCCCTCATAAGGAGTGCAAGCTGATGCAGAATAATGGATGGAAAGCATAAGAGGACTCCCAACCCCACACTATAGATGACGTCAACCATGAATGGAGTAAGATCAACTCTACTTGTCCCTCGTGTATAGACATTCGTGGAAAATATGGAATGAAGGAGGCAAAACTAACTCGACATGGTAAATGACCTCAATGCATAGCCGTGAATCCATGGCTGATCCCTCCCGCTGCACAAAAATTTGGTCATCATAACCCGAATTGTAGGGGAGGCGAGGTCATGATCAGGTTGGGTCTCTTAGGACATGAGAACACTAATGGTGTGATTTTGATGAGACGAATACCAACATCCACTTCAAAAGGAGGGTGAGGTGTGGGATTTCTACAATTAGATAAGAACTTATATACTTGCTTCTTTTGAGTCATACCGCTAAATTTTAATATGTTTTCCCTCCTTATCGATTTTAACATGCTGTCGATGCCATAGGGTTAAACACTTATGACATCGACATTTCTTTCAAATATAATTTTGTGACCCTTGTATTTGTCCAATAATTTGTCGGTCGAGGGTGTCTCAGGTACAACAGGCTCCTTTATAGGATCAAAATGAGTAGGTGATGGCTGAGGGGATGATGATTGATGGGTTGCTTGATTCGCCCGCCGAGGTGCCAACTTCCGTACCTAAGTGGCTAAGAGGTTTCACCAACAGCAGGGGACTTTCCCTTGTTATCTTTATCATTTTGGTAATGATTTGGGCTCACAAAGATAACTCAACTGACTTTTCTAAGTTTTGAAAGAAAAAACCTAGGGATAGTACAAATTCGAAATTTAGATGTAGTGTGAGATGTAGTGCTATAAGGCTTGATTTGCTCAGTTTATGAACGGGATGTATACCTTAAGCAGACTCGGATTGGAAGAAAAGAGTGTGCAAATGAACGAAACCAAGACAATCTAGGAAAGACACAAGTACATTTAACCTACCACACCACGATGAACTAGAGAAAAGGAGATTTGGAGCTGATGTAAGACTTGGACCAGAGTTGATAGAGGAGAATTGGAGTGTTGGAATCCCTAAAATCTAGGTTTGATGGTGAGTACGAGGGTTTGGAGCTTAAAAATGCCAAAAAGTAGATTTGAAAAAGGAACGTTCGCGCCCTTTTTAAACACAAACCGATATTTTGATGGCATCGAAATTTGATTTTCGATGGCATCGAAGTTCCATCAAACATCAGATAATGAACTTTTTTTTTCCAGATGTGATAGGGCATATTTATGACTTCAGGTGTATGTAAAATTTAAAATTTAAGATTCATAATTGCACACCTAAAGAAGACTAAAAAAAGACAAAAAAATAATAAAATAATAAAAAATTAAATTACAAAATAAGGCTATAAATCCTTAGATTTGTCAATAAGTCATGAAAAGCTGATAATTACTTGTGTAACACATGCCCCAATGAACTTTTGGAGATTTCCAAATCAATTTACATCCAGGGGTTTAGTTAATATATAAGCTAATTGCCTTTTTGTGGGCACATAATCCAGTGATATGATATGCTCCTCAACAAGCTTTCGAATGAAATGATTCCGGATATTTATGTTTTGTTTTAGAATGTTGAACTAGATTTTTGGAGATATTTATAACACTACTATTATCATAAAATAATGTCATTGTAGTTTGTTCAATCTCATAATCCATCAACATTTGTTTCATCCACAGAAGTTGGACACAACAACTACTTGCGGTAATATATTCGGCTTCAATGGTGGATAATGAAATAGAATTCTGCTTTTTTGCTATGCCAAGATACTAAGTAGTTTCCTATGTAAAAGCACCGGCTGCTAGTCGATTTTCTGTCATCCGTGTTTCTAGTCCAGTCGGCATCTGAGTACCCGATAATTGTGGTTGAGGTATCAAACCGGTACCAAAGGCCAAAGTCTTTGGTCCCAGCCACATATATAATGATTCTCTTCACAATGCTTATATGCGATTCTTTAGGGTCGGCCTGAAACATGAGTACATGCTCCTGCACTAAAGGCTATATCAGGTCATCTCATTGTAAGATAGAGTAGGCTCTCTATCATGCTACGATACAAGTGTTGATCCAGACCTTTTCCCGATATATCCTTAGATAACTTCGGTGTGGTGATCATAGGCATGTGATGTGTATGACAAGACTTAAGTCCAAACCTTTTTACTAATTCTTTTGTATACTTGGTCTAGCTTACAAAAATGCCATTCTCGAGCTACTTGACTTGTAAGCCTAAAAAGAAATCTAGTCCTCCCACCATGCTCATTTCAAATTTAGATTGCATTAAGTGGGCAAATTGATGAGCCATTTCCTTACATGTGGAACTAAACACTATGTCATCCACATAAATTTTGTGCGATGAGTATGGAATCCCTGGTCTTTTGAACAAAGAGTGTGAAAAGGAGAGCTTAAGAAGTCCTAGAGGGGGGTGAATAGGATTATGCAAAATAATCGAATAAAGTGTTGAATAATAAATAAATCAGAGATCTTAATTGCTTAAGTATTGAAATATTGATTTCAAATGATTCGTAAGACAAACTTCACCTAAAAGTTTAGGTAGGACAACCTTATTTCATGAATTTCTTTAAAATCAAAATCCCAAACTTTGCAAGATTAAATACAAATAAATATCACAATCATTCATCACTTGAACTGAAATGTAAATACAACCATTTACCACATAAAAGGTAAAAACATTCACCACATAACACAGAGAATTATAGTGGTTCGGTGTGTCAACAACTGTTTTAAAATAGCCACACGTACTACTCCCAAAATTACTCTCCACGTAATCTTAGCTTTCACTGTGAAAAAGGTTTTCTCAAGGTCATCTTAAAACCTGATACAATTATGATTTTAACGGGCTATCATAATCAAACCCCTCACTAAGATTTTTAGGCTATCTTAGACAAAACCTACACTGAAATTTTCTAGCTATCTCAGAAAAATCAAATAAAGAATTGAAGGTATACTTATCTTTACTGTAGAAGAAGATATAGCCAAAGAACCGCTATCTTGAATGTTGATTGTTTAATGATTAGTCAGATAGAAAATGGTCCAGCATTCTATTAATTTTTAATTAAGTTCAAACCAATGGTTACTTGAGTTAATTCTCTTAAATCTCAAATGAAGAGTAGTATTCACTCTCTTTAGAATCAGAACGAAAGAATATGAGATTAAAGGAATTAAACAAAAGCTATAAAAATAATTTATAAATACTGTCCAATAGTTTGCTAATAACTGAAGCTTCTGTCTCTCTCGTAGAAGAATTTTGAACAATCGATATTTCAGATTTAGAGAGAACCTCAATTTATAAGCAAAGAAGTTGAATCTTCGACTGGTCCAAGGCAGTATTCGATTAGCCGGAGCAAAACGAATTCTATTTAATAGATTTCAGATTTGTGCGAGATAAGATTTATCTAAACTTCGACTAGTCTGAGGACCAGTTCGACTAGTCGAAGAGTTCTGTTTAACTAGTCGAATTTGGTCTTCGACTGGTCGAAGATCTTAAAATCTGAAATGATTTAGTCATTGGACATCGAGTTGAATTTTCTTAGGCTGCTTGAAGATCAGTCTTCGATTAATCGAACCAAAAATTTGACTGGTTGAATTTGTAACTACAAAACAAAGTCGATAAAACTCAGATTAGTCGAACCAAACCTTAGGTTGGTTGAATTCTAAGCAAACATAAGTGTAAAAACTATGGGATCCCGGTATTTAGTAACATTGCTCGCGCACACGTGTCTTGATCTGCACTGTTGATAGACCATACACCACACCCCAGTGCACCTAGCAACTCCACCCACGTGATTTGTTCCAAATGACCTTGAGATCTCTATCATGTGAACTAAGTCGTTGTTGCGTCGCAATGGTGAAAAATGTGCATCAATCCGATGCTCCGTTAGTGAGATATGACCCATCGAATGTATGACCTAAATTACGTATCTTGTAACATAAGTAACCTTTATTGTGTTAGGCCCATTAGACTTAGGCCCATGTAGGCCTAAAGTCCACTTTTAGAACATTAAATTTATTATAAGATAAGACAATCACTACATGATAAATAAGTAGCTAACACATATAAGATAAGCACTATAAGACAAAAATTGAGTTTTACCCCAAAATCCATCATTAACCCTCTCCCCATGCCTTAGAAACTAATCATGACCCATGTTCACCTCATCCTATACATGCATCCAATGTATGTCTTGATTTGTGCCACATCACTTCAAATAACCAATTGCAACACTCCACTTTATCTTTCACCATGCATCACCTACAACCCATAACCCTTATCTATTCATTAACCAGTGCATGCCTAGATTTCTTCCACCTTGGCCAATGCATGCTTAGCACCATCCATCTCATCCATCCACTAACTATACCATACACCACCTTCCACCTCACTTTTAGTACCAATAAGACTCCATAAACTTGCCACATCATCTTGCCACCTCAACCCCCAATTCCCTATATAAGAGTAGGAGCTCTCTTACACTCATTTCTTTGCTATACTTAGAAAATTTTGAGATTTTAAAAGAGAGTGAGAGAGCGGGGCCAAGGTGTGGCCCACCATCAATCCTAGATGGAGTGGACCACACATCCTCATCCAACTATCCATCCATTTGAGGTGAGTCCACACCCCCTCCTTCCATCTTCCTCATCCTCCTCTTTCTTAATTTCATATTTTTAATGCATGTGGGCCATTGGTGTGGATCCCCATGGTTTTATATAATACTGGCCATGGTGGTTAGCAAGTGGCCCACGTCAGCATGGTTCACCATGATGAACATTATATCCACACTCTTCACTTGTAATCCTGTTTTCGTATCTGGATAACAACTTCTAAAAATTGTATAAAATCAATCATACTAAGATTGGAGTTGAAGTTTAGAATATTATGAACCACAATATGAGTTAACTCTAGGCCAAACTTCATAGCCATCCAACGGTCCAATCATCCATAGCATTAAGTTTACTTGGCTGCTATCCAGTAGCACATGCAGGATTCCGATTTGCCAAAAGTGGACCCATTTTTAATTTCTTTAACGAATGTATTAAAAATATATGTTCCATTGGATTCATATAAATTCGAATTATCTTTCCAGCGGTATATAATAAGCCTCAATCGGAGTTCAGACGGCTGAAATCTTGGCCTTATACGAAAGATGTATTTGTGAGCTTGTTATGACCATTCTTGTGTGGGCCATATCCGTGATTCCAACTGTCAAATGTATTTGATATTTGTTATTAACTTACTTGAGATAGTAAATAATCATATGTATGGTCCCTATGGTCAGGTTCTTTCATGATAAAATTTAAGAAATTCTGAACCGACAGATACTTCTGTAAGGATAAACCTTAAATTATTTTGTATGGTCTAGATGAATCCAAGGCTTTGCATGGTTGGAGATATATATATATATATATATATATATATATATATATATATATATATATAGTATAAATGACTTATTCCAAAACCATATATTGGATCGGATTTTCCAAAAGAGAATCTGATAAATACATTTCATGTGTTACTTGATGTGTATGTTGGATATATATTGTACATAACATTCATCCTCTTATTGATCCACTTGAGTGTGGGATCACTTGTGATTTATACATTTTATTAGTTCATCCAGTATGGAAACCCATGTACATTTATATGTGTCTCTTATTTATGGTTTGTTAGCATGTGGGCCCCACTTGCCATTAGATCTATTTCATTTTCTTTGCACTTTTTGTTTGCTGAAATTTTCTAAGTACTTAACTATATTGCATGTAAGCCTCTTTGACACCTTGTAGTGGGCGCTTTATAGTTAAGGGTACCACTATGGGGGATGTTTAATTCTTATATCAGTGAGCTAGGATATCCCACCTTTTTGTCAGGAATGATCCCCAAGTGTTTGGAAAGTGGGTCCAAGTTGTAACAGACCCCATTGCTAAAAACTGTCTGATTATTTTTACATTTTGTACCAACTTTGGGCCTTTGTAGTGGACCCCATGCATAAGATATGAGTAGGTCACCACTTGGAACCTTTAATATATATTAATGAATAGAGAAATTATATCTTACTTGGTTCAAATCAAACCTCATATGATCAGGGAGTAGATCCCAAAATGACGCAAGACACTGTTGTGTAGAAATTTCTGTGCAGAAAATTAAAATACTTATGTTTGCCCCTATACCAAATGTTATGTGTGCACAACCAGTTGGTCCTAGATTATAATTTTTGAATTACATATATAGTACTACCAAGGGCACCTGACGACATACTGAAAGGTGGTCCCTTGTGATCTTGGGACATACTCAAAGTTGGGACAAAACTAATTCTGCACTGTGTTTTCTACACATTTCCTCCAAGTACCCATGTTTAAGACATCACCGTAAATTGCCAGATGTGGGTCCCACATGATCATAAATTTGAATTGAAGATGGCCAGAAACCAACATTGCACAAAAATCTGTTTGACGCAAAATTTATGTGGGGCCACATCAGTGGGGTTCACCACCTTCCCAAAGCATTTAATGCAACATCTGAACTTTGAAAATTAACTTGTATGGGCCTTACCTTTCATTTAATGAGGACCACCTAACGTGTTTTGTAAATGGGTGTTATACAACTTGTAAAATATTTAGTGGAGTGATCTTGTTATCCAAATGTTCTCTTAAGATATAGGTGGCCTTGGGCCCATCTAAATGATGCAACCCTAAGGCCCAAGTGGGCCCAACACTAAGAGAAATCACCGGGGAGTGAGAAGCGTACAATGGTAACCTTCCTTGAGTCCGTTGGGCAGGCCCATTTCCTACTGGGCAGCGTACCTTGCATACTACCTCTAGTCAAGTGGACCACGCTTAGAGATGCATATTTTATAATGCATAAACTGGATAATTAGGCTTTTTCTTAGTTTGTTGTGTATTTGGCTAGTGGGTCCAATATGATGTATGACATGAAAGATATTAGCATGTTGTCCTTGTGTTTGAGATCATGCATTGTTTCTAGTTAATGGTGGAATGTGTGGGGCCTACTTAGTTGTGGAATTAGATTCACACCATTGAAAGCCTTGCAGTTAGACATTTATGCCCTTGAGTTGGCCTATTGGTTCACCAAGTAGGACTCACACTTGACTTATATGACCCCATGCCTTGCATGTAGTCCAAGGTCAACGTGGAACTCACATTAGGTGGGACACGCCTAGTGATGGGTGAAATGATGATACATGTATGGTAACATGATAATGATGATGGTGAGTTGTTGGTTGAAATGCTAGATATGATTTAATGGAGGGTGAATTATGGCATATGGATTGATGATAGATGAGTAATTATGTGTGGTACTTATGCCATTCCTTATGTTAATCATGAAGTAGAAATGATCCTAATGGTAACTGTTATGGGGAGATCTGAGCCCGTGGTAGAACATCAATCCGGTTGTAAGTCTGAACCGAGGCATCCGACACACGACCCATCTAACCAGACTTCAGCATCGCAACGAGGACGCTAGCGTCTTTGGGTGAGGGTCAACTCATAGGGGTCCTAGCAATCCGATCGGATAGCCTATTATTCCCCAACCATGATATGCTCAAGCCGGCCGCATCGGATTCGGCATGACAGGTTGGGTCGGACGTCGTCTGACTTAGAATGTTCTTTACTATGGTCTGACGAGCTAAGCCGAGCAGACCTTCAGATGCGCATATCCCACTCGCCAAACATGGAAACTGCCATAACCAAACGTGACCAATAACGTCGCTCGCAGATACGCACTATTCACTGGATACGCTACACGATCAGCGGATTGCGGGTGGTATCTCCATGATCTGGGAATTCTCCTGATCGTGCCGAGATTATCGGGACCAGACCGCCCCATAGGCAAGTATAAATAGTACACAGCGCCATGTCTATAGGTACGCGATGTCGAGCTCTTCTCCTCCTCTACTCTCTACGTAGACCCCGATTCCCTTGTCCTGACTTAGGCATCGGAGGGTCCCCCGGCTTAGCCAGGGTCACCTTTGCTCATTTTCTTGGTGTAGGCTTCAGGGACGACATGCAGAGGACGACGTGGAGAGAGGGCCGACCAGATTTTATCATCAACATTTTTTGGCACCGTCTGTGGGAACCTGAAACTAGAAGTCAGGTTCTTACTTTCCTAAGTAATGGCGAGGAAGAAGAAAGCTGCAGTGGTGCAGCCGCAACCTAATGAGCAGACTCTGTCATCATCACCGCTTCATGCCGAGTCCGCACCAGGGCCTTCTCAGCGTTCGCGCAATCGGTCGAGTAAGTTTCGCGCCATGCAGAACGAGATCCAGGCCCTGCGCGACGAAATAAACCGAATGAAACAGCAGAGAGAGCCAGAGCTACGCCCGGCTCAGGAACAACTCGTTCTCAAGCCGGTGGGGTTGTTCGTGGAAACTCACTCTGTACCGAGGAGTGCGAGACCTGAAGCCCCCCAACACTCGGGGGTGCCGCATTCGAGTCAAAATCCTCCTGCGGTATGTGCCGAGGTATACACGCGAAATGCCACCACTCCGGCTCTGACAACCGTTCATTCTGCCACATCCGCCCTGCCGCCCACGGACCTCCGTCATCGGTTAGAACGGAGGAGAGAAAGGAGAACGCCGGAGGTTGAGCATGCCCCAGAGGTCATCGGAAAAATAGGGATCCATGGGAAGCACGATTTATGGAGTTAAAAGATAAGTTCCTGACGTTGGAGAAAAAGCAGCAACAATCGACAGTTCCAGCCATGATCCAGGCGATGATGGAAGAGACCGAGCCTCCCTTCACCCCAGCCATCATGGCTGAAGTGATGCCACAGAGGTTTTGGATGCCTCCCGTCATCCAGTATTCAGGATCTGGGGACCCATCCGAACACCTGGAGTCCTACCGATGGTGGATGCAGATCCAGACTGCAATGGACGTAATGATGTGTAGGGGGTTTTCTATCACCCTCACAGGGTCTGCTTGGATTTGGTACCGCCAGCTCAAACCCAACTCCGTGGACTCGTTTGCGGAACTAAGTCGACTATTCCTTACACAGTTTATAAGCGGTAAGAGAAGTCGGAAGCCCAACACTCACCTGCTCACCATCAAGCAGGCCCCAAAGGGGTCGTTGAAGGATTACATCACCCGCTTTAACGAAGAAGCATTGCATGTCAAGGACTACGATGATAAGATGACCCTCGCTGCCATTCTGAGCGGACTAAAAGAAGGAAAGTTCGCCTTCTCCATTGGAAAGAATCCGTCAAAGACACTAGCGGATTTCATGGCGAAAGTCCAGAAGTATACTAACACCGAGGAGTTTACTAACGCTGGAAAAGGCACACAAGTATTCGACTCGACGAACAACGGAAAGAGACCTCGAAACGAAGACTCCCAACCGACTGGCAAAGTGGCGGATGACCGCGCCTCCCGCGATCGTCGACCGAGCCGCAGGCCGGAAGGGAAATTCTGTTCCTATACTCCACTCAATACATCCGCCGAGCAGATTCTGCTGGATATCCGAGGAGACAGACTACTCAATTGGCCGGTCTATAGAGGGCTGATCCAGAGCACCGAGACGAGCGAAAATTCTGCCATTTCCACCGGGACCATGGTACAACTTAGACGATTGCGTGGATCTGAAAGATGAGATTGAGTCCCTCATTCACAAGGGACATCTACGTCGTTACACCAAAAAAGAGAAGTCCGCTCGGAGAGAGGAACGACCGCGAGAACAGTCAAACAACCCCCCAGAGGAACCCACCGAAATTCACACCATCTTCGAGGGTTCAGCTGGGGGACGAGATTCAAATAGGGCTCGAAAAAGCCCATTCCCAGAGATCCGAGTCGGTACACCATGTTCACCTGGCGGAACGTCCCAGCATGGAACTCCGAGTCGCTCCGTGCAGCCTGACTTTTACAGAAGATGATGCGCGCGGGATCCATCATCCGCACGATGACGCACTAGTGGTCACCATGACCATAGTAAAGCACAAAGTATACCGCATCTTGGTCGACACTGGGAGTTCGGCTGATGTTATGTATTCTGAGGCATTCGAAAAGATTGGAATTCCACGGTTCAGGCTTCGACCCGTGAAGACTCCCTTACATGACTTTGCCAGAGAGAGGGTCATCTCCGAAGGAGCCATCTCCCTCTCAGTAACAGCAGGAGAAGGGCAACATCAAGTCACACTTTTGGTGGACTTTCTAGTTGTCAATGTTCCATCTGTCCACAATGTGATCCTGGGCCGACCCTCCCTCAACGTAATGAGAGCGGTCGTCTCAACTTACCATTTGATGTTGAAGTTCCCAGCTGAAGGTGGGATTGGTTATCTCTGAGGCGATCAACGCGAGACCCGGAGGTGTTATGCGATAGCCGTGAGAAAAGGAGTTGCCAAACAAATGCTCGTAGTGGACGCCTTGGACCCATGAAGACCGAAGGAAGGCTCCTCAGTCGAAGATCTGGTAAAAGTACCGTTCGATGAATCAGACCCGAGTAAAACCGTTCAGCTCGGATCATCATTGAATCCCGAGCGGAGGAACGAGTTATTAGCCTTCTTGAAGCAACACCGAGACATCTTCGCATGGTCGCACGCAGATATGCCGGGGATCTCACCTGAAGTACTGGTCCACAGGTTGAACATGGACCCAGATCACCGGCCAGTTAAGAAAAAAAGAAGACCGTTCGATGCCGAACGATATGAAGCCATTACCGAGGAGGTCTCAATCCTGCTCGATGCGGGTTTCATAGAAGAAGTGTACTGTCCTGACTGGATAGAAAATGTTATGCTCATCAGGAAATCCAACGGGAAGTGCCGGATTTGTGTAGACTATTCTGATCTGAATAAGGCATGTCCCAAAGATAGCTTCTCGTTACCTCGGATCAACCAACTAGTGGATAGCACGACCAGACACGAATTACTCTCATTTCTGGATGCTTATTCCGGGTACAACCAGATCGCTATGTTTCCCCCAGACAGGTAGAAGACTACCTTTCTCACGGACAGAGGGCTCTACTATTACCGGGTCATGCCATTTGGCCTGAAAAATGCTAGGGCAACATATCAGAGGCTGGTGAATTAGATGTTTGCTAGCCAGATTAGGCACACCATGAAAGTGTACGTGGACGACATGTTAGTGAAAAGTACCCAAGCCTCCAACCACCTTGCCGACCTCGGAGAAACATTCAGCGTCCTCCGAGAATATCAGATGAAATTAAATCCCGCTAAGTGTGCATTCGGGGTCGAGTCAGGGAAGTTTCTTGGCTTTCAAGTTAGTCAGCGAGGTATCGAGACCAATCTAGATAAGATCAAGGCCCTCCTCAACATGAACTCACCTCAAACTCTCATGGAGATACAGTGTCTCACAGGAAGAGTTGCCGTCCTCGGACGCTTCATATCTAGGGCTACAGATAAATGTCTTCCCTTCTTCCAGCAGTTGAAGGGCCATAAGAAGGCGGAGTGGACGCTGGAGTGTGAGCATGACTTCCAGCAATTAAAACAGTACTTGGGTTCACCGCCCCTATTGTCTAAGCCTGAAGAAGGGGAGCCTCTGCTCCTCTACCTCGCAGTCTCGGCTTCAGCTGTTAGTTCGGCTCTGATCAGAGTGGTCGGAAGTAAGCAGTACCCCGTGTACTATGTAAGCAAAGCCATGGTACCAGCTGAAATAAGGTACCAGTCCTTGAAAAACCTGGTGCTCTGCCTCGTCGTCTCGGCCAGAAGACCGCGACCATATTTTTAAGCCCACTCCATGGTTGTGCTAACAGACTCTCATCTGATGCAAGTCCTCTAGAGACCCGAAGTGTCAGGTTGGATGACCAAGTGGGCTGTAGAGCTCAGGGAGTTTGACATTCAATTCCGCCCCAGGACGACACTCAAGGGTCAAGCTGTAGCTGATTTTATCGTCGAGTTTACAACTCCAGATGAGGAGCAAGTCAGAAAGGAAGTTAAAATGACATCGCCTATCCCATTGAACAATCAAGAGGCAGCATCAGATCCGGGGTGGGTCTTTTATGTTGATGGGTCTTCTAATATTAAAGGAGAAGGAGCTGATGTTGTCCTGGTTGCACCTGATTCAACGACAATCCAATATGCAATCAGACTCGGGTTCAAAGCTTCAAATAACGAGGCCGAGTACGAAGCGTTGTTAGCTGGGCTCAGGCTGGCAGCGACCCTAGGCATTTAGACTCTGTAAGTCCACTGCGACTCGCAATTGGTAGTGAACCACATCTCCTCAGAGTACGAAGCTAAGGAAGTCAGAATGATCGCCTACCTCGAGGAAGCAAGAAAATTGATCGAGAGATTTTGGAGTTGCACCATCCGACAGATCCCCAGAGCCGAGAACTCATGGGCCGATGCCTTAGCAAGACTCACTTCGGCCTCCGAGGGAAAGATCCCACGTTTTGTTCCAGTCGAGTTTAATGAACACCCGAGTATCAGCCAGTCGGAGAAAGTCAATCTCGTCCAGTCTATTCCTAGTTGGATGGACCCGATCTTCAATTATCTGTCATTCGGCGAAACTCCCTCGGACAAGCTAGCGGCAAGGCGACTTAGGGTTAGAGTGGCCCGGTACGCTATATTAGACGGAGTGCTGTATAAGAAGGGGCATTCTCAGCCTTACCTTAGATGTCTTCGACCGGATGAGGCCGACTCTTAAGCAAGACTCTAAGGACTTTATTCGGAAGTGTGACAAGTGTCAGCGTTTTACTGCCGTGCTGAGCCAACTGGCAGAAGAAATGACCCCCATGAGTGGGCCGTGGCCATTCGCCCAATGGGGGATCGACATCATCGGTCCCTTGCCCACTGGGAAGGGACAAGTCAAGTTCGCTATAGTTACAGTCAACTACTTCACCAAGTGGGCCGAGGACGAGCCAGTTGCAAAGATCACCGAGAAAAAAGTAATCTACTTTGTGTGAAAAAATATCATCTGCCGGTTTGGAATCCCAAGAACCATCATTTCTGATAACGGCCGCCAATTCGATAATGACAAGTTCCGTAGCATGTGTCAAGGGCTTGAAATTATGAACGCTTACTCATCGCCTCGACACCCACGGTCAAATGGATAGGTAGAGGCAGTCAACAAGATCATTAAGTACCATCTCAAGATAAAGCTGGAAAAAGCAAAGGGAAATTGGGCCGAGGAGCTCCCCTTCATCCTCTGGGATTACAGGACCACAGCCCAGACTTCGACGGGTGAAATCCATTTTCGTTATCCTATGGCTCGGAGGCAATGGTGCCAGTAGAAATCGGACTCCCTACGGCGCGGGTAAGGAGCTTTGAAGAAAATCAAAACTCTGAGTAGATCGCTGCTAATCTGGATTTGCTCGAAGAACTCAGAGAGGTTTTCAAGCTCCGAACGGCGGCTCGGCACCAGTAGGTAGCACGTTTCTACAATTCAAAGGTCAAAGTCAGGCGCTTCCGCCCAAGGGACTTAGTCCTCCGACGGGTCTTCCAGAACACGGCTGAGCCAGGGGTAGGAGAGCTCGGACCCAACTGGGAAGGACCATATTGTGTGGTCAGATCTGCTAAACTAGGCTCGTATCACCTGGAAGACCTCGAAAGCTGTCATCTCCCTCATCCTTGGAACGCTGAGCACTTAACGATCTACTACCCATGAGGAACTAGCCTTTAAGGCTCATAATAAAATGTAAGCCTCCGAGCGGCTAGCCTTTAAGGCTCTTAATAAAAGTTCAATTCTACTTTGGATGCCTGCCCGATTATCTTATCAATACAAGCATGAATTAAATGGCCTGAACCTTTAAGGGATCGGAGCCTAATCTAGCAAAACATCGACAAGGCATACCCTCGAGGGAAAAAGCCTAATAATGACCTGATCCTTCATTGAAGCGCTTAGCTTGACATACGAAGGAATGAAGGCTTCTCGCCAGACAGGCGATGAGCCGAGTATCCTAAGAGATTGGACTCAACTAAAACTTGGGCCGAGGGAGCTCGGAGAACCGACTCTAGGAACTGACTAAACGACAATGAAGGGACTGGGCCCGTAAAGAGGTCGGCTCGACAATATCTCAGAATGAGTTAACACAATATCAAAGAAAATATTTTTCATTAAATCCCCATGGAGGGGCAAAAAAAAAAATACTTTGATAGTTTCTAAAAAAAAAAAGGAAAAAAATGATAGAATGTCTTCATGTTGGAGGAGGAGCTTGGGCATCAGGGGCTTGGTCTGAGCGGACGACTTCAGCAGGGGTGTCCTTGGAGGCCTCCGACAGAAGAGAGTCAAGATCGAGGTCTGGGTATAAACCCAGGACTGTCTTGAGACAAGCATCGAAGCCGCGGTTGTATAACGTTGCAGCTTCAACGTCTCTCTCCTTGGAGGTCTTGAAACCTTCAACGACGGTGGTAACCGCTGCGGCTAGAGAAGCCTCATCCTTGGCCTGCTGAGCCTCCATGGCTTGATTCACAGCTCGGGTTCGTTCCTCAGCCGCCTCGACCTTGGCGCATTTTAGGGCTTCACCGAGCCGAGTAGTCTCCATGGCCAAAGAATCTGCGTGGGCCCTTGCACGGGTCAGCTCGGTGGTTGCTGCGTCGCCGCTCACCTTAAAATTATCCACCCTCTCCTACAGGTGCAGCTCCCTAGCTTTCAAGTCGATGATGACTCCCTGCAGTCGGCACACCCTGGCCCTCTCACCCGAAAAGCTGCCGACGCAGCTCGATCTGTTCGAACTTCAAGGCTGCCATCTCAGCCTGGAGAGACTCAAACTCTGCCTCTCTCTTATGCTCCCGCACTCTCTCCCGAATCGAGAGCAACACCGGAATGGCCTGAACAGGAAACAAAGATCAGAATCTAAAAAATATATATAACAATATGAAAGAAAGGAAGAATCCTCTTGGAGATATACCATGTAACACACAGAGAAAAAGTCGTTCAGAAAGCCACCTTCCGACCGGTCAAGGTTCTGAGCAATATCCTCCTCCTTAGCATGCTTGACAGCCCACGGAGCCAAGCACGCCATATGATAGCCCGGCTCGAACCTCTCACCGCTCGTGCCCACCTCTGCCACAACCCCCTCTGCCCCTACCCTGCTGTCGGCCGAGTTTTGACCCTCAGCGCGGATATCTCCCCTGACCTCGGGGGGAGAAAGTATATTGTCGGCCATTCTAATGGCCTCCTCCCATTCGGAGGAAGAAAGGATAACGATGGGGGGCTCGGGGACTGCGGCAGAAGCCTCCACGATGGGGGAAAGGTGACAGCAGGAGCATGAGCGATAGGGCTCGGAATGACTGGGGTGTTGGCCACAGTCGTTCAGACTAGCCCCGGAGGAGGAGACACCACCGGGCGAAAGACTGCCGAAGGAGCCGCGTTGGTACTGGGGCGCGCTGGGGTCGACACTGCAGGGGAAGAGCCGACTGGTTTCAGAGCTGGGGCTGCTGAGGTAGGTGTAGCGGAAGATTCCCCCACGTGAGGGAGAACTGGCTTCTTCCAAGTGATCTTCACTCGGGGGGCTTCCTTCAGCAACTCCGCCGCTGTCAGAGCTGCTTTCCTCTTTCGAGCCTCGGATGCCTTGGCCATGCTTGCGAAAGAAAAGATTATGTCAGCTACTAAATAACTGAAAGAAAGTCTATCGAAGAGATCAGGGCAGCTTATTGAGGGATGTGGGCAAAGGCTGGGATTTACAAAGCCCAGACCAGTGAAGGTTAGCCGCGGTGATCAGATCAGCCCTGGAGCGAAGCGTCTCCGATAGCGCTTTGGCCTTCGCAATGAGATTTTTCTGGTCTGAGTCGAGGAGGGGCAACCCCTTTGGGAAAGCTTCAAAAGAAGAAAAAAGAAATGTCACTTTAACGAAAACAGGTGAAAACTAAGGCAGCAATCTGGATGCCAGATGAAGTCCGACCTGGTTTCATAAAGTGGGTCAGAATATGAGCCGTTGAGGCCCTAAGCTCAACTGATGGTGCCTCCCAGTCACCTGCCGCCTAGAACCACTTATTTTTCCAGTCCTGGTAAGAGGACAGTAGGTACATCACCAATCCCGACCCTTTTCTCCCTTGAGTCTCAAAATTGTACCATGGGTAGTTGCTATCATGCTTGACCAGGTACAGGCTCAGCAGCTCCTCTGGGGTCAGCTCGGAGTTTTCGACTTGTCTCCAGATTATGTAGGCAGAAATCATCGCTCTCCAAGCATTCGGAGTAAACTGCCCGGGTGTCAATCCAAGGTAGGTCGCAACCTTCCTGATGAAGGGGTGTAATGGGAGCCGGACCCTACACTGCAGCATGCAAAGGAAGATGGCTACTTCTCCCTTGGCAGGAGCGCTAGCAAAGTCCAAAGAACCGGGAGCCCTTATCTGAACGGAGTCAAAGATTTGGAACTCCGAACGAATCCACTCCATCTGAGATTCTGACATGACAGAACCTCATGGGACTACCTCTACGGTGATCAAACTCGTGGGCATTTCGGTAGTGGCAGTGGTCTCGACTCGGTGGGCTCGGGTGATTGTCTTCTTGCTGAGATGCTTAGTCTTAGAGCCCAACATTTTTTACCTCCGAGGCGGGGGGTATGGGAGAGTGGTCTCGAAAGGGCCTTCAGAAGACCCACTCCCACTTTCAGTACTCCTTGGCTCGGAGTCATCGGCATATTCACAGACCATCTCGAGGTCGGAAGACATGACAGAAAGAAGGGTGAAGATCAACAGGACTCACCGAGGACTTTCGAAAATCACCTTCTACCGGAAACTTCGAATTCGGCCAGAATCGCCTCGTCGAAAATCACCTCCTCCAGGCCTCGTTGAAAATCACCTCCTCCGGTGTGCTCTTCTAATTTAGAATGTAAAGTGACAAATGAAAATTTGGGCACCTTATATAGGCAACGAAAGAATTCTGCATTGATGGTGAGGCATAATGGCAGCAGCCGAATCGGCACGAGCCGATCTCCGAGAACACATGGCCGCACCGCATTGGAGGAGTATTGAACCGTTAGTACGACTCTGACATCAGACAGCGTACCTCGATAGGTGAAGCGACGCCCCAGCAGTCGGAGCCGTCACATACATGTCTCCTTAGGCCTACGTGGCAGCCTCCCATAAGATGGGAGGAGATTCGGGATCATAACCGTCGCCACGCGTTAACCAAGGTGACCAGCGCGTGCGTAATTCGAGACCCACCATCATTGCGATAAGGGCGGGAGATTTCCTACATGAGTACTCTCCGAGCCTGCAAGCAAACTCAAAGAGTAGGGGGCTTCTGTTATGGGGAGATCCGAGCCTGTGGTAGAACATCAATCTAGCTGTAAGTCCGAGCCGAGGCATCCGACGCACGACCCATCTGACCAGACTTCATCATCGCAACGAGGATGCTAGCGTCTTTGGGTGAGGGTCAACTCGGAGGGGTCCTAGCAATCCGACGGATAGCCTATTATTTCCCAATCACGATATGCTCAAGCCGACCGCATCGAATTCGGCATGACGGGTCGGGTCGGACGTCGTCTGACTTAGAATGTTCTTTACTATGGTTTGACGAGCTGAGCCGAGCAGACCTTCAAATGCGCATATCCCACTCGCCAAACATGAAAACTGCCATAACCAAACGTGGCCGATAACGTCGCTTGCAGATACGCACTATTCGCTGGATACGTTACACGATCAACGGATTGCGGGTGGTATCTCCACGATCTGGGAATCCCCCTGATCGTGCCAAGATTATCAGGACCAGACCACCCCATAGGCAAGTATAAATAGTACACAGCGCCATGTCTACAGGTACGCGATGTCGAGTTCTTCTCCTCCTCTACTCTCTACCTAGACCCCGATTCCCTTGTCCTGACTTAGGCATCGGAGGGTCCCCGGACTTAGCCAGGGTCACCTTTGCCCATTTTCTTAGTGCAGGCTTCAGGGATGACACGCAGAGGACGACGTGGAGAGAGGGCCGACCAAATTTTGTCATCAAGAATAATGATGATGATATTATATATATATATATATATATATATATATATACGCAGAGGACGACGTGGAGAGAGGACCGACCAAATTTTGTCATCAAGAATAATGATGATGATATTATATATATATATATATATATATATATATATATATATATATATGCAGGATGACAAAACATGCTAGTTGACCACCATGCTTGATATCCAAGTGATAATAATGCATGTTTTGATTGTTGTGATGATAACATGGACACGATAACCATGTTTTACTTGAGGCATGGATGATGGTAAATGAATGATGTTGGTGAACGTAAGGATAATCTCATGCATGACAGACAACTAATGCTTAGGGCATGTATGATAGTAATGGATGATGGTCATGATATTGATGATGTATGTGAATCCTTACATGTTGTGTACTCCATGCACATGCTTGCAAGATGTAGGTTATGACGATGCATATGATGTTGAATGATGTTTATGATAATGATGATGCATGCGATAACTTATGTACCACCATAACCTCTGCACCTTATGTATGTACATGCTATGTGAGCCCTGGTGGCCATTTGTTACGTATTCACAAGAGGAATAGGGCCTCAGTGTGCTATCAAAGACACTTAAATGTATGGACCTTTGCGTCACATTGGTTGTTCTTGTGTTGGGCTTAGTGCCTTGGGCTTATGAAAGCCTACTTGCCCATGAAACTTGATATGTAAGATGGTTACAAGAAACCATGGGATGAGAAGCCAAGTGAGCTCACTTCCATGGTTAAGGGAAGGATGTTTTGATTATTATTAGCTTGCTGGTCTGTTTGGCTAATTGACATTATTGTTAAATGACGTCCATGAGGGCATGAGATGATTATGGTATGTGATGTGCTGTGATATGTGGATGATGTGTGATGTGTAGCTCACACGTGATGATTATTACATGTGTTATGCAGCCAATACGTGAAGGATGTAGTATGAAATGTGTAGCTTAAACACAACGTGGGTCTTATAAGACTGGATTATGAATTGATGATTAAATCTTAGTTGGGCCCAAGTTAAGGCCCATTGCTTATGGGTACTAAGGCGGTGATTCGACCCCTATTAAGAAGGGATTATGGGTGTAGATGAATATTCCCATAGACAATGGGTTATGACTTGAAGGTCTATTGTTAACTTTCTATGTGCCGTACCTTGGCAATTTGATTTATCTTGCCACTGTTATGTTGGTATCAACCTGATAGTTTGATACACATGGTTGATTTGTGAGCATCCATTTTATGTGCATGCATAGACATATCATGAAATTGGAGCCCTTGTGTTATTCCATATGCTTGGAAATGATTTAGAGGAGTTGAGAGATTTTAGATATTGTTTTGATTTGGGCCCTCGTGCTGGTTCGTATGAGGATGAGATGCATCTATGTACTATGTTTGGGCCCTCGTGTTGGTCCATATGGTAGTATTTGGGCCCTCATGTTGGTCCCTATGCTTAGGTGAAAGTCCAAAGGAGTTGGGGTATGTACATGCCATTATGATTATACACTTGATTGTGTGGACTTTCATGGATGACATATTTCATGAGCTGATGTTTTATATGGTGGCCTCGTGATGACTATTTTGGTGAGATGTTTGTGTTGTTGCCTTGTGATGGCTCAAGTATTGATATTGTTGAGAAGTTTTGAGAAGGGTGCGTTATAGCCACCCCGGGCTTAGATCCCGATATTAGAGATGCCTATCCTCCAATGAACCTACTAAGATTGGTCAATCGGGTCCTCTTTCATCGTGTGTCGTGTGGAGGCGAGCACAATATGATGGGTGCAAGAGTCCTTTCCATTGCTGGGACAGGAAGGGAAGAGGTGTGATGAGCCTACCTACCATCGTGTGCTGGGTCGAGGTGGGTGATATTCTAACTGCTGAGGCCGGGTAGGGTGAAACAAATTAGGGTCCCCCATCGTTAAGCTGATGACTAGATGGGTAGGGGTTGACACGCCTAATACTTTATTTTTTGGAAATATTGTCCTACTCTTATGTGAGGATGGTGGATTACCCATGTGTGGTATATTTATGATTTTTGATGGAGATGTATTATGTGTTGTGGAGATATACTAGCAGATGATGAGAAATGTTATCCCACTCTTATGAAAGGATGGTGGATTACCCATGTGGTACGTTTGTGATTTCTGATGGAGATGTATTATGTGTTGTGGAGATGTACTAGTGGATAGTGAGGGATGTTGTCCCACTCTTATGTGAGGATGGTAGATTACCCATGCGTGGTATGTTCGTGATTCCTGGTTTAGATGTATCATGTGTTGTGGAGATGTACTCACAGAAATGAGGGATGTTTGGCATTTGACTCATGCATTCATTCATCCACTATTCACTCGGGCTGGTGGTGCGCAAATAAATCATTATGTGCATAGTCACAATGCTACAATTTTGGTTAGGATTGGGACTAACCTGAAATCAGGAGTTTATCATATCGATTCTAACTATCCAAATCTGGTATGAGATTGGTTTGGATAGAAGTCCCTTATGATAAACCCCACAGCTTGCGATACCACATACTATCATCCCGACTTCACACGCTAGCTCTTCCATTGTCTTTCCATCGTATGCCATATAGTAGAAAATGGAATTTGATTATCTTGTTCATGATGATTGGCTATTCTAATAATTCATGGTCACTTATTGAGTGGTGTGCCTATTATTGATGTCATGTTCATGATAACCTGTGTAGTTATACGACATGCTTGATTGATAACTTGCTCATCTATGATAACATGCTCGGTTGATAACATGCCTATGATTGTTTTGAATTTCTTTACGGAAGTGCCCTGATAATCCGTATTTTACTCTCGGCACGCAGAATACTCACGAGCTGTGGTTTGCTCATATAGATGACTTATACTTTTTCAGGATGCACGCAAGAGCTGTTGGAGTTTGCTATTGTTTCCTTCATTATTGTTGAGCTGGTGCACCATATTATGTGGGACATGTTGAACAAGTTCGTCTCTTCATTGATACCATGTATAAAATGTGTAAATGCCTAAATAGATTAACCATTCAAAAAATAAAAAGAAATCCCTGCCATGAGCTGGATTAGTGTCGTGGAGTTCACTAACCGTTCACCAAGTCCAGTAAGTGGGGAGGAAGTTGCTCCGACCCGATTTCGAGACTTGTGAAGTAGTAGTGCCTGGGTTTCGAAATTGGGGTGTGACAAAAATTCAATTTAAATAATTTTTGAATGCACCTAAACCTAAGGTCTTTCTAAGGTTTTATACTACTTAAGATATATGAAATATTTGAACTTCTTTGTCTTGAACTTGATCACTGACTTCTTCTTGACTTTTGAGCTTGATCTTGTACTTGAATATTAGTTGATATTCTCTTAAGAACTTACCAGAGTTAAGCTTGATCTTCTTTTAATCTTGAACTTGATCTTGAAGATTTCTCGACAAGTTTTGATCATATGAAATTTGACAACTGAAGAGTACTTTTTAATCATTTTAGCACTTATGATCTCCCCCATTTGTCAATTTCGTGACAAAACTCATGTCATTACAAAAGAGAATAATGAAGTCTTGTAATCTTGTTGGAGAAGATTTTTGAAGTTTTCAAAAGATTACTACTCTCCCTCAATTAGTACTTCCCCTGTAGCATTCCATGGCATAAGACATTCCATAGCATATAACATTCTTCAATCAAACATGACATGCAACAACAATTTTCAACAAATTTTCCTATGCATACATGCATTCTTCAAGCAACTCTCCCCCATTTTGTCATAAGTTAACAAAGGAAGAATGAACTAACTTGATAGATAATGAATATGAAGACAAAGTATACAGGTAGGAGATAATTGAAGTAGGAATTAAGCATAAGAAATAAGCATATGAAATTGCAAATGTCAGGAAAAGCAAATGATAAGAAAGAGTTTAGGGAGTCTAAGAAAATCATCCAAGCACCATTAAAAGTAAAGTTTAAAGATTACATATCCATAAAAATTGTTCCATCAAAAGATAACCAATCTCAATCCAACCCAGACGAGGAAGGAGCAGGCATTGATGGGTCAAGTTGATTCAAACTTCGGCTGATGCGATGGAAGTACTTTTTCATGTACTTCATTGAAGACTTGTGGGTTTGAACCAAATTTTCCTGTGAGACATGTAGTGCTTCAACCTTCTCCTCTAGAGATTTGTGACGGTCATCTACATGAGAGGGCTGATAATCTAGATCTTCTGGATCATCAAATTCATCTAATTTAGTAAAAATATCATCCATGGAAGTGTCCTCAGGTTGATGGGCCTCCTCCTCTTCTTCACTTTGGCTAGGAAGAGGTTTCAAGTTCATCTTATTCAGGTTAACATTATTAAATGAGAGTTCTGATTCCGATGCCTCAGACGATTGAATATTGACATTACAGTGTAAAGCGAGGCAAGTCATAAGGTATGCAAACAGAATCGAACCATGCTTAGGATGCAAGTGAAATTGAATAATGATGCAATAGATTAAAGAAGGAAGATAAAATTGTATACCTGACACAATAGAATGAAGGACTCGAGCCATAAAGGGAGTAAGTTTAGACTTATTCCCTGTTCTAGGATAAACATTGGAGGTAAAAAGTCTATGTAAAACTTGATACTTAAGGAGCATTTGGTTAGAAGGGAGAGAATTACCCGACTTCCATTCAACGTTAAAGCAACACAGTTTACGTGTTATCACTTCTTCTCAGTATTGGTCATTTTGTCTGTTAAATTAGCAATAGGAATGCCATTATCCGCAATTACAATTTTAATCAATGCCGAAATAATATAGTGAAAGGGCCTAGCTATATGCCTTAGAGGGGGGGTGAATAGGGCAATGCCAAATAAAACTTAAAATAGCGGAATAATAAAAGAAATAAAGCACAATGCTGAATTAAAAATCAATCTCAATAAACTAGATTTAAGAGAATGATACTATATCAATTCTAAGGACAACCTTACACCAAAAACCAAAGGTTTAAGGTGGGACAACCTTATTTCTAGAATGTCCTTTGTATCACAAACCAATGAGGAATAAAAAGTAAAGCAACCAAAATAACTTGCAGAAATAAATCCTAAGTTATTACAACATTCCTGATACTTGATTGAAATAAAATGATTACAACATTCATCCACAACTACAATCCACAAAACTGAATGAATAAAGAAATGAAAGAATAAAGAACATCCACAACACAACGATATATAGTGGTTCGCCTGTGTGTACACCAACTGTTATCCAACAGCTACACAGAATGCTACTCTACTCCTAATATCCTCACACAGGGGATATTAGCATGCACTATCAAAATAGGTTTCACAGGTTCACCTAAAACCTTCACAATTGTGTCTTTTTATCTCGGGCTTACACAATTCCAAAACCCACACAATCTGAGTTTTCTGGATCTCCTCAGATAACCAAAATAATGAGATTTTTCTGACATATCTCAAACAAAACCAAAGAAAGTAAATTACACAAATGTAAAATACCTGAATTTCCTTTTGAAGTACCCCGGTAGAATCAATCGGAGTAGAAGTTCGATTCAACATTCAAAGTCCAATACTCACTTTAAGAATGGTTCTAAGTCTAATTGATTTTAAATCAAAAGGGCTAGTTCTATTTGATTTTGAATCCAAGAAGAAGGAATATCAGAAATTCCCCTTTTCAAATAAGATTGGAATGTAAATCAAAATCAAATAATAAATAAGCTAGCAAAAGGAATATTAAATGAGCACAAAGTAGCTTAAAAATAAACATAAACTTATCTCAAAGTATAGCCTAAAGATTGCTTGAATTGAGTTGAATTGAATTGAAAAACTCTGAAGTTTGTGCTCTATTTATAGCCTGAAAAATCCCATTTACGACTGGTCTTAGGATCTTAGGACTGGTCGTAGCTTCAAAGATTTTTAAAGATTTTCATGGGATAAGGATTAGCTGTTCCACGACTGATCCTAGATAGCCTACGACCGGTCATGGGCCACCTACGACCGGTCGTAGGACCCCCAGTTTAGTTGCTGGAGTTTGAGTCGTAAGGTTAAGACTTGTAAAAGGACGAGTCGTACAGCTCACAGGACTGGTCGTAGGATGTCCAGTACTGGTCGTAGGACAACCAGAAAAATTCAAAAATCTTCAACAACCTAGGATGGTCCTGAAAAACTTAAGACTGGTCGTAGTAGAGCCATGACTGGTCTTGAAGTCCCTAGGACTGGTCTTAAAACAGCCCGAACAAGCATATTAAAATATACGAATTATGTATCCAGAATGACCTACAGTAAAGCCCATCCTAAGGTCAATCTAAGGTCAAACAAACCTTAAAAGTGAGATGGACATTGATAGTCTGTACACTCAGATGACCCTTAAGAGAAGCTTGAGAATTTACAAATCTTGTAGTAGGCCTTCTCGAGCTTGATCCTTTCTTGAGTTGACAGAGTCTTCTTCTATACTTGTACTTGTTTGAATCTTGAACATGCATACTTGGAGACTTCTATTCTTGAATTCTTCATCCATGACTTGAATCTTTTTTCATTTAAGTTCTTGTCTTGAAATACGATGTCTTGAAGTAATGAATAGTCTCAAACATGAAACACAAGATATACAAGACATAGATATAGGTTTTGGCACCACAAAATTTGACAACCAAAGGGATATGAAATCATAGCACTTACATATAGCGAGTAACTGTGAATGTCCCTTCAATGAATTTAATCGTGAATGTGAGATCTTCAAGGGACACATCACATATGGAAGCATACATTCCTTAAGTAATGAAATGGTAAGCCATTTAGCCCCAACAAAAAATGTGTTCCCAACAGACTTCGGTAAGAATAGGAACAAATCTAAAGGAAAAAATGTGATCAAGATTAATTGATCTCTCGATGATTATATCCCTTGTATGGAAATACCTAACGTGTTCCAAATCTTCTTCGGTGGCCTGTAGGGTTCCTAGTGGAGTTGATCTAGATGATGAGCTACCACGTCTTTTGCATGCTGCTATTTTCTTTATACGATACTCCATTATGATTAACAAAAAAAAGAAATCAAAGAGAGTGAAAGGGATGAAACTAGATCAGATTTTGAAGAAAAACCACCTCAACGAGGGTTTCAAATCAGGAATACAACACCCAAATGAGATTTACGAGCAAAGCTTTATCAAATACTTGAAGGAAATTAGAAGAAAAACACTTACAAGTAAGGTTGGGTGATGGGTTAGTTGAGTGAGGCACCGACTAGTCAAGGAAAATGAAGAAAAATGAAATAAAAAAAAATAAATTTTCCCTTTTTTAGGTGTAATCGCATGATCTTCGACCGGTCGAGTATGTACACCGGCGAGTCAAAAAATCACAAAATCTAATTTTTTTGACTTATTTATTTTAAAATTTATCATTATTATCATTTTATGCATTTAATAAAAATAAACATAAATAAACAATGCATTAAAAAATAAGATAATTATTTAATAATGCACAAACCAATATCATGCTTTAAATTAGAAAATCGATTTCTATCGAGCGGTTTGGTCAGTATGTTCACAGGCTGCTTCTTAGTTTGAATGTATTCAAGCATGATAGACTTGTCTTCAACTAATTCTCGAATATAATGGTATAAAATATCAATATGTTTGTACGAGAATGTTGGATTGGATTTTTTAAAATATTAATTGCACTTGAATTATCGTAGTATAATGTCATTGTATCTTGCACAATTTCATAATTAGCTAACATTCTTTTCATCTAAATTAGTTGAGTGTAAGCATTTCCTACTGTGATATATTCAGCTTTAGCTGTAGAGAGAGATACTGAATTTTGTTTCTTGTTGAGACAAAATACTAAGTAGTTTCCTACGTAAAAATATCCACCACTGATAGATTTTCTATCATTAATATTTCTTGCCTAGTCTGCATCAGTATATCTGACAATATGTACAAATGTATATTGCGGATACCAAAGTCCTAAGTTAGGAGAACTTGTGACATATCTGATTATCCATTTAACGATAATTGAATGTGATTCCTTAGGATTAAATTGATATCTAGCACATATTCCAACACTAAAAGCAATATTAGGTCTACTAACAGTTAATTAAGTATAGAAGACTATAAATCATACTTCGATATAAACAGGAGTTTACACTTTTACTTGATTCATCCTTTTAGAGTTTAAGAGTCGTACTTATTGGAGTATCAAAATTTTTTGCATTATCAAAACCAAACCTTTTTACAAGGTTCAAGACATATTTGATTTGTGAGATGAATATACCATCTTCAAGTTATTTAACTTGTAATCCAAGGAAATAGTTTAGTTCACCAACCATACTCATTTTAAACTTTGATTTCATTAGATCTGTAAACTCAATAGATAAGTGAGTGCATGTAGATCCATAACTGACATCATCAACATAGATCTCAACTATCAGTATATGATCGTTATATTTCTTGACGAATAAGGTTTTATTAACACTGCCCATAATAAAATTATGACTCAGTAAAAATTTAGTTATTTTTTCGTATCATGCCCTGGGAGCTTGTTTCAAACCATAAAGTGTCTTTTTAAGACAGTACACATGATTTGGAAGTTTTGGATCTTCAAAATCCTTTGGTTGTTTAACATATACTTCCTCATGTAAATCATCATTTAGAAATGCATTTTTAACATTTATTTGATAAATTTTGAATTTTTTTATGACATGTAATTGAAATAAATAATCTTATGGATTCAAGGCGTGCAACTGGTGGAAAGGTTTCATCGTAATTAATACCTTCTAGTTGAGTGTACACATGTACAATCAGTTGAGCCTTATTTCTAATAATATTACCCATTTCATCAATTTTATTCTTAAAAATTCATTTAATTCCAATTACATATTTATCAGTAGGTCTAGAAACTAAGTACCATACATCATTTCTAACAAATTCATTTAGTTCTTTTTGCATGAAAATTATCTAACTTTCATCAGCAAATGATTTATTTACATTGGCCAGTTCAATTTGTTAAGTGAAGTAGACATAATTACATATATTTTCTAGTTATCTTCTTGTCTAAACACCGGTACGAGGGTTACCAAGTATTTGATTAGCTGGATGGTCTTTGACTAATCTTATCTCAGTATTGACAGATTTAAATGAATAGTTAGGTATATCAATCACATTGACTTCATTATCATCTTGATTAGGATTGAGTGTGATTTGTTGATCATCTATCACAACATTTATAGATTCTTGTATCACCCTAGTTTTTTGTTGAGAACTCGGTATGCTTGACTATTTAGAGCATGACTTAAAAATATTCCCTCATCACTCTTAGGTTCGAATTTTTCCAAATTTTCTTGGTCGCGTAATGTAAAACATTTGCTTTCAAAAGTTTTTAACTGAGGGCTTTTTATTAAACCATAATTCATAAGCTGTTTTGTTTTTAGTTTTTCTAATATAAACATGATTTATAATATAGCATGCAGTACTAACAGCTTTAGCCCATAAAGTTTTTGGTAGATTCATGCTATTTGACATTACACTAGCCATTTCTTGTAGAATTCTATTTTTTCTTTCAACAATTTTATTTAGTTGAGGTGTTTTAGGAGCAAAGAATTCATGTGATATACCATGATCATTACAGTACTTCTCAAAATTGTTATTATCAAATTCAGTGCCATGATCGCTTCTAATTTTGACCATAGATATCTCTTTTTTAGTTTGTATACGTTTTAAAATTTTTTTGACTTCATCAAGAGTATCTGATTTTTCTCTTAAGAAGGCTACTTGATTTTTCTCTTAAGAAGGCTACCCATGTATATCTGGTGTAGTCATTAACTATGACTAGAAAATACTTCTTTCTACATCTACTCTTCATTCTATTTGGTCCAATTAAATCCATGTGGAGAAGTTCTAGAGGTTTAGCCGTGGTTAAGAAGTTCACTTTCTTGTGACTACTCTGATTTGTTTGCCAATTTGACTTGCGCCACAGACTTTTTCTATCTTGTTCAGCTTGGGCAAGCCACGTAAGTGATCTCTTTTGCTTAATTTATATAAATCTCTATAGCTCACATGTCCAAGAAGTTTATCCCATATTTCAGTCTCGTTTATTTGGACCATATAACATGAATGGTTTGATTTGCAAGAATTATCAATTATATAACAATTTTTAGATGTCTTGCGACCATTTAATATTACACTACCTTTCTCATTCATAATCTTACATCCATGATCAAAAAATTTCACAGTGCTTATTATCATAGATCTAAGATATGCTCAAAAGATTATGTTTTAATCCTTCAACATAAAGCATATTTTCAAAGAGAGGTAAGTTAGGAAGTTGTATATTACCTTAGCCAATTATTTTACAATTGTTTCCATCTTTGAAAGTGACTGAGCTGCCATTTACTTTTTTGATATTCATGAATATCGCCTTGTCACCTGTCATGTGCCTAGAGCATCCACAATCCACATACCATCTTGAGTGGCTAATGGATTTGAAAGCTGTGTGGGCAACAAGACACTTAAACTTTGGAACCCATTTCATTACAGTTCTAGGTTTAGGAGTATCTCTTGATTTTTATTGTATTTAGAAGTTAGGATTTCTCATTTTTCTATTAACTCAAATATCTTATGAGTTGGATTTCAAAAGCTCTTTAAGCAAGTCCACAATTTTTTTTCTGCTAAGGGTGATTTATTATTCTTTTGATGGTTATAGATGATTGCATTATTATTTATTGTAGGGACTTGAAAGGGTTTTGAGTTTTTGAAATCATTATGATTTGATCTCTTAAAGTCCTTCCTTTAGAGTTTGAAGATTCTCCTCTTACAAAGATAGGAGCAGAATCGTTGGTTTTCAAATAATTATTTTTAATATAACCTAGACCCGACTTGTCACCACATCACCTCGCTGAGGTTAACAATTTTTTAAACTTTTAGTCCTCAAGGGCATATTTCCAAGTGTCCTTTGAACTCTGAAGGGAAGAAACTTCAAGTTTTAGGTTCTCATTTTCTGTTTTGAGTTTTTACAATTCAGGAGATTTAAAACTTAAATCTAATTTTATTTTTTCAAAACAATCGAAAAAATGAGATTTTTCTAAAACTTCCTTTTCAAGTTCTTCTTTTAATTTAGCATATTTTTCTTTTCAAATTTTTAACTTGACAGCAATTTTACAACTCTCTCTATATAGGGCATTGTAGGCATTTTAAAGATCGTCTTCATTTTCATTTTCATGGTTAATTCTGAGATTTTCATAGTAAGACATATTACAACTATCTGAATAAGTGACTCTGGCAATTGTTATAAAAGCTTTTATCTCATTTGCATTTTGTTGGTCTAATTCATCAGACTCAAAAGTACTTTTAGAATCAGATGATTCATCTCAAGTAGTTATCATGCCCTTTCTTTTGGACCTATCCTTTTTGGGACATTTATTAGCCAAGTGCTCATATTCATGATAGTTGAAGCATTAACTGTCATTTGTTTTAGATTTTTAAGAATTAGATTTTCCTTTTCTTTTATCAGATGGTTTTTGAAAATTTATTCTTTTCTTATTTTTAAAAATTTTATAAAATTTATTAGCTAACATTGCCATATCATCTTCATTTTCTTCAAAATCAGAATTAGTATTATTTTCTTTTAAAACATATTTGGAAGTTAAAATAGATTTAAAAGATTTAAGAGCAATGGACTTAGCTTTAGGAGCCTTAAAATTCAACTCATAAGTTTGAAGAGAACCAACTAACTCATCAACCTTCATAATATCAGTATCCCTTAATTCATGTATAGGAGTAACCTTAGAATTGAACCTATCAGGAAGTGATTGTAGTATTTTTGCGCAAATCTTGCTTTTAGGGATTCCATCTCCTAGACCCCATATGGAATTTACTGTGTCATTTAGTTTCATATAGAAGTCCATGAAAGATTCATTTTCTTCCATACAAATTTTCTCAAATTTGGTTGTAAGGATTTGAATTTTTGATTTCTTGACAATAGTAGTTTCTTCATGTGTTAGTTCGAGAATGTCCCATGCTTACTTAGCTGTATCGCATGAAATAATTCTTTTAAATTTATTAGGTGATAGAGTGCAAGTTATTGCATTTAAGGCTTTAGCATTAGTACTGCTTTCACTTTTCTGACCAGCAGTCCATAAATAAAATGTAGTTTCTCTCATAAATTTGGTTCCATCCTCGGCTACTACTTTTATCATTGAAAGTTTCCATTTAGTCACAATGCCTTGCCACACACTTTCATCTAAGGATTTTAGAAAAATCCTTATTCTAGCTTTCCAGTATGAATAATTAGAGCCATCAAAAGGAGGTGGCATAGTAATAGATATCTATCAAAATTTGACATAATAAAGCTCTAGATCTTAACTCAAGGAGGTTAATCTAAAAAAATAAAGCAAACCTCTCTGATACCACTTGAAAAGGAGAGCTTATGAAGTCAAAGATAGAGAGGGGGGGGGGGGGGGGGGAGGGGTTCAATAGGACTATGCTAAATAATTAAATAAAGTACTCAATAATAAATAAATCAGAGATCTCAATTGCCTAAGTAATGAAACATTGATTTCAAATGATTTGTAGGACAACCTTTACCTAAAAGTTTAGGTAGGACAACCTTATTTCATGAATTGCTTTAAAATCAAAATTCCAAACTTTGCAAGAGTAAATAAATATAAATATTACAATCATTCACCACTTGAATTGAAATGTAAATATAACCATTCACCACATAAAAGATAAAAACATTCACCACATAACACAGAGAATTATAGTGGTTTGATGTGTCAACAACTGTTCTAAAATAGTCACACCTACTCCACTCCCAAAATTAGTCTCCATGTAATCTTGGCTTTCACTATGAAAAAAGTTTTCTCAGGGTCACCTTAAAACCTTATACAGTTGTAATTTTAACGGGCTATTACAATCAAATCCCTCACTGAGATTTTTAGGCTATCTCATACAAAACCTACACTGAGATTTTCTGGTTATCTCAGAAAAACCAAATAAAGAATTGAAGGTATACCTATCTTCACCACAGAAGCTGTAGCCGAAGAACCGCTATCTTGAATGTTGATTGTTTAATGATTAGTCAGATAGAAAAGGTCTAGAGTTCTATTGATTTTAATTAAGTTCAAACCAATGTCTACTTGAATTAATTCTCTTAAATCTCAAAAGAAGGGTAGTATTCACTCTCTTTATAATCAGAATGAAAGAATATGAGATTAAGGAAATTAAACAAAAGCTATAAAAATAATTTATAAATACCGTTCGATAGCTTGTTAATAACTGGAGCTTCTCTCTCTATTGTAGAAGAATTTTGATAGAAATAATTGATATTTCAGATTAAGAGAGAACTTCAATTTATAGACAAAGAAGTTGAATTCACGACTAGCTTGAGGTAGTCTTTGACTAGCCCAAGCAGATCGGATTCTGTTAAATGGATTTCATATTTACTTAGGATAAGATTTATCCAAGCTTCAACTAGTCTAAGGATCAGTTTGACTAGTCGAAGAGCTTTGTTCGACTAGTCGAATTTGGTCTTCGAGCCAAATTTTCTCGGGCTGGTCGAAGATCAGTCTTCGACTAGTTGAACCAAAAATTCAACTGGTCAAATTTGCAACCATGAAATAATTTTGCTTCAACTTGATCTTGGACTGGCTAACAAAACTTAGACTAGTCGAACCAAACCTTAGGCTAGTTGAATTCCAAGCAAACATAAGTGTAAAAACTCAATTTAAATAAGTTTTGAAAGCACCTAAACCTAACTTCTTTCTAGGGTTTTATACTACCTGAGATATGTGAAATATCTAAATTTCTTTGTCTTGAACTTGATCAGTGACTTTGTCTTGACTTTTGAGCTTGATCTTGTACTTGAATATCAGTTGATCTTTAGCTTGATCTTCTCTTGAGATTGTACCAGACTTGAGCTTGATCTTCTCTTGATTTTGAGCTTGATCTTGAAGATTTCTTAACAAGTTATTTTGATCATACGAAATTTGACAACTAAAGAGTGTTTTAATCATTTTAACACTTACAAAGTGTTTTGTCCACAATCCCTCGAGTCAACTTGTGGTCAATCAAAAATTGAGTTTACCATTCATATCACGCATGTGGGGTTTGTTTAAGACCGTAAAGTGTTTTCCCTAAGCTGTACACTTGATGAGGATATTTAGGATCAATAAATCACTTTAGTTGTTCAATATATACTTCTTCAAGTACACCATTTAAGGAGGCACTTTTTATATCCATTTAAAATAGTTTAAATTTTAAAGCACAAGATATGGACATAAGGATTCGAATAGACTTAAGTCGTGCTACAGGGGCAAATGTTTCATGAAAATCATTTGCTTCAATCCAAGAGTAGCCAGCCCTACACAACTATTTTAGCTTTGTTTCTTACTACATTGCCAGATTCATCGAAATTGTTCTTGTATATTCATTTGGTCTTGATGATATTTGTGTTTTGTGGCCTAGGAACTAGTAGTCACACCTCATTTCTCTCAAAATGTTGTAGCTCTTCTTACATATCTAATATTCATTATTCATCTTGTAGAGCTTCTATAATATTTTTCAATTCAATCTTAGAGGCGAAGCAGATATGACTGTTTATGGTCTCAAGTTGCCTTCTAGTTTTTACACCGGTACAAGGATCTCTAATGATTTGATTGAGAGGATGGTCCTTAATAACTAAAAGGTTACCCAAGGATTGAGACACTCATGGAGAAGTGGGTCTTTCATCAGATTTACCTATTTCGCTTGGACCCATATCTTCATCCATATCCATTCCAATACTAGATTTGTCATGGGGTTGGTCATCAACAACCACATTGACTAATTCTTGTATTGCCAGGGTACTAAGATTGTACACCCTATAAGCATGACTATTTAAGGAGTATCCTAAGAAGATCCTGTTGTCTCTTTTGGGGTCAAACTTGCCTAAGTTTTCGCTGCCTCTTAGAATGTAACATTTACTATCGAAGACCTTGAAAAAATTGACACTAGGCAGCTTTCCATGCCACAACTCATGTGTTGTCTTTTCTAGCCCTATTCCTAAATGAGTATAGCCGGTTGTATCAACAACTTCGGCCCAGAAGGTTTTTGAAAAATCTTTACTATTTAACATTACTGAGGCCATTTCTTGTAGCACCCTGTAAGTCCCGCGTTTATTTCTAAAAAATGCCACGTGTTACAAATCCTGAGAAGAGAATCTCTATAATCTATCAAATCAATCCCATCAATCAATCAAGTACAACACCCATCCCTCTCTTACCAACAAGGCATGGCAACCCATACCCCGCTCATCCAAAGTCAACTCTCTCTCTCTCTCTCTCTCTCTCTCTCCACCCATCCCTTCCTTACACCTATCACCATCCCTCTCTCCCATCCATCACACACACACACACACACACACACAAACACACACACACACACACACACACTCTCTCTCTCTCTCTCTCTCTCTCTCATTTCTCTCTTCACTCGCAAGCAACCACATGTTACAAATCCTGAGAAGAGAATCTCTATAATCTATCAAATCAATCCCATCAATCAATCAAGTACAACACCCATCCCTCTCTTACCAACAAGGCATGGCAACCCATACCCCGCTCATCCAAAGTCAACTCTCTCTCTCTCTCTCTCTCTCTCTCTCCACCCATCCCTTCCTTACACCTATCACCATCCCTCTCTCCCATCCATCACACACACACACACACACAAACACACACACACACACACTCTCTCTCTCTCTCTCTCTCTCTCTCTCATTTCTCTCTTCACTCGCAAGCAACCTAAGCTAAGGAGAGAAAAGAGAGGAGCCTAGTGTGCCCACTTCCTACCACCCAATCTCCCATCCTAGCCATCCAACCTCCATTAACTTCCATCAAAAGGATAGCCAAGGAGTTTAGGACTACAAGGAGCCAAGAAGGAGTGAAATTGGTGGGTGTTTTTGTAGGGTTGGATTACAATTTTTGTGATGAACCAAGTGGGGCCTATTGATTGATGGTATGGATCCCATTTGGGACCCATCTTGATGTATGCATGTCCATGGAGGAGCTCATAGTGGCGGAGCTCCTCCCATCTTCACCGTTTCTTTCTCTCTCTCTCTCTCTCTCTTTTATTTTTTTTTTATGATGACAATGAGGATGTGTGGCCCACCCGGATGGACCCCACCATGAAGTATGTATTTTATCCATGCCTTCCTCCAAGTGGGACGCACTCGCCATCCAACTGGGGCCTACCTTGCTGTCCACCATTTGGGCAGACCCTATTTTGAAGGGAAAACAAATATCAGCGAATACAAAACCTTGGTGGGCCACCACGTGGATCCACCTTGACGTATGCATTGTATATTCATGTGGTCCAGCAAGTGGGCCCATGGCCTGGGCGGCCAGCATCGTCCAACGTAGCTGAACACTGGAGAATTTCAAACAAATATATATATATATATATATATATATATATATATATATATATATATATATATATATATATATATATATATAAAATAAAATATTATATCTGGTGGTCCCACACGTGGGACCCACCAGTGGATTGGCTGATGTACTTCACATCAGCTATATAGTTGATGTATTGATGTCAGCAGGTTCTGTGGGTCCCACATGATGCATGTGAGATATCCACACCGTCCAATCTCTGGACGTGTGGACCACCCCATGATGTATGTGTCATGCCCACACTGTCCACAGTTGTGGATCCCACCTTGATGTATATATCCACATCGTCCAGTGTTCCTGGACGGTGAGACCCATCTCACGCATGTGCTATATGCACTCCACCCGTCCGTTTCCTAGGTGTGGGACCCACCCCACACGTGTGGGCAAGTGGGACCCACCTTGATATTTATTTTGTATCCATATCGTCCATCTGGACGATGCTTGTGAAGACCATCGTGATGTATTTATTCTATATTCAAGCCGTCCATTTATGTGGACCCCATGTGATGATCATGCTTCATCTACACTGTCCAAATCATGGACTGTGGGGCCATGTGACATGTGTTTTATACTTACCATCTAGAGCATGGGGTTACCTTGATGATGTGGCCGTCCAGGCCATCTGTCAGTAACACGTCCAACATTCTTGGACAGAAGAGAAAACACAAGTATCAGCATTATTCACTGCTGGTGGGCCACACGTGTGGTCCCACCTGATGTATGTTTTTCATCCATGCCATCCACCGTCTATGGACAGTGGAGCCTTCCCCGATATATGCATTATATATCCTCATCGTCCAACATCTGGACAGTGAGGTCCTTGATCTATTTATTGTATCAGCACCGTCCTGATGGTGGGGCCCCACTTGATATGTATCTGCTTCATCCAGATCGTCCATTATCTAGATGCCAGCAGGTTGTGCGCTGCTGGATTGATTGTCTAGTAGCAGGCCCACCCTGTTGTAGGTATTTTATATCCACCCTATCCATTTGGTGGGGCCCATCTGTAATGTGTGAGGCCCACACCCTTGTGGGGCCCACTGTAATGTTATATTTTACCCACGCTGCCCAACAGATGCGGATCTCACTATGATGTATTTTGTCTACATGGTCTATCTGCTTGACGTCTACGGCCCACCTGCCGCTCATTTGAGGCCCATCCGCTGTACGTGTGAAGCCCACTTGCTGCATGTGCAGGGCCTACCTCGTTGTATATACTCGCTGTCCATCCTTTTCTAGCTATTGTTAAGGCTGAGGGCTCCATTATCTTGTGAGACCCACCATGATGTATGTATTATATACATACTGTTCATCCATCTTCTTCTAGGCCTTAGGCTGTCCATGAGGTCCATTATAATGTATGTGTTACACACATTACCCACCTCATGTGATGTGGCCCATTATGATTGTATGAGGCCCATTGAGATTATATGGGGCCCATTGTGATGTATATTAGGCTCGTGTGAGCAGCCCATTGTGATGTATATTAGGCCTATGTGAGTGGCCAATTTGATGTATATTAGGCCCATGTGAGCGGCCCATTGTGATGTATATTAGGCCCATGTGATGCAGCCCATTAAGATTTATATGAGGGCCATGCAATGTGGCCCATTGATGTATATGGGGCCCATGAGGTGCAGCCCACTTGATGTATATGAGGCCCATGTGGTGCAACCCACTCGATGTATGAGATCCTTGTGTAAGGCCCACTGCGATTGTATGTGGCCGATTGTGATTGTCCCATTAGGCCCATGTGATGCGGCCCCTTGTAATGTGTATTAGGTACATGTGATGCGGCCTATTGTGATGTATTTAAGGCCCAAGTATGAGGTCCAATGTGATCTATATGAGGCTCATGAGTGATGAGTGAGGCCCAATGCGACGTATATAAAGCCCTTGTGTAAGGCCTAAGGTGATGTATATGAGGCCCATTGTGATGTGTGATTCCACTAAGATGTATGTAATGATGTTTATGATGCCCATCCATGTTCCTAGTTAATATTAAATGGGCCATGCTTTGGGAGCAATGATGGTTAGATGTCCACATTGTAAATCTCCCTAGGGCCTATTGCTAGGCCCTTTCTCATCTCCCCTTAATGGGCTAACCCAAACCGTTGGGCCCCCCCATTGATGATTATATTACCCATCTTTCCCTTGATTAGGCTATACCAATCCGTTGGGCCCCCATTTGATAATGATGCTTTCCACCATACCCAGTAGGACCACTCAAGCCTTGGAGCCCATTTTGTGTTCATGCCGAGCCTTCCATAGGGAATGTGGCCCACCTTGTGCTTATCGAGCCCATAGGAAGCCCAGATTGCTACGTGATGAAACGGGGCAAAGAAGCCCACTCCTTGTTCTTAGGCCCATTCTTGATATGAGTAGGCCATCTAGGCCCATCCTTGATATAAGGAGAGTACATCGTCACCGTAGGTGAAAAGATTGGTGGTATCAGGTTTGGTATATCCACTGTTGAGGATCGATCCTCATGTTATAGATTAGATCTGCTGTCCTTCTATGAACCCAGCTATATATATAGGCTGATTGTTGATTACGAATATGATTGATATATGCACTGAGTATGTGTCAATATAATATTGTGATTGTATGAGGCCTATTGTGACTATGTGAGGCCCATTATGATTGTACGGGGCCTATTGTGTGATTATATGAGGCCCATTGCGATTATATGAGACTCATTGTGATTATATGAGGCCCATTGTGATTATACAAGGCCCATTGTGATTATATGAGGCCCATTGTGATTGTATAAAGCCCCTTGTCTATGCGAGGCCTAATTGTGATGTGTGAGACCCACCATGTGTATGTGATTGTGTGCACGCTACTTGTTCATTATTACGGGCCATGGACCGCCTTATACAGGCTCACTATGATGTATGTGATTATAATCATGCTTAGTATACCTCATAATACATGCCCATACGCATCATTCACATGCTTGTTATGATGAGTGATTGAGCATAGCATGTGCCATTGGGCTGATTGTTTATAGGTGTAACACCCCGGATTTTGGCCAATCTGGAATTTGACGTCCTTAGGCAGTGGGTCAACTAAAACACCAGGAAAATCACTCACAACCTACTTCCATAGCCAAAGAAACCACTTAGGACTAATTCCTTTAGAAACTAAGCATAAGTTAGCTAGCGCAACGCTGGAGTAGCTGGGAAGTAGTCCCTGATCACTTTAAATATGTTCTACAAGACCCAAATCGAGTAGAACCAATGACTCTATAATACTCTATAACCTCGGACCAAACTCTAAGCAGGTTTGTTCTCTGGACCACTTTGAATCTTTGTATTGGATCTAGACCGTGCGTCGAAAGTCCGATACCTCCTATCTTAGACCGTTAGAACCGCCTAGCTGGACTTGACACTCATTCCGAAAATCAAGTCAAACCGATAATCACAGGCTATTTCATTGAGCCCGGACCGAAGAGAGTGCGAATAGGGACATAGTTGGAATTTCAAATTCAAATCTGGCACACGACTTGACGCGTCAGTATTGAGCGTTCTGACCGTCAGAATTCATCCAGATTACACCCTCGGATCAGGAAAAATTTCTATTTTATATCATGAGACTTTCAGCCCTGATCTACGTGCGGTGACCGCTGAACTGAAACTGGCCCGCCACGTGCGATCTGTGAACCCTGCCGGACAGAAAACTTAATACGTGCTAGATCTAGTACGCATGAGCTTAAGTCCGATCGCATTCGTCCAGGGGACCACTAGAAAGCATCTTTTGGACCGAAACAGCCCCGAATTGGATATGCACTAAGTAAACTTCGTTCCCGAGCCTGTTTTCGGCATTTTTAAGCTTATAAAAAGGGTTGAAACCCTCACTCCTCTCTCCCATCCGAATTTGCAAAAATCCCTAGATTGGGAGAGAGAAAAGGTGAGAGTTTGTGAGAGAAGGTGGGAGAGTTCTTCCTGCCACTTGTGCTACGTGTTGCACGTGCTTAAGCAACGCACCTCTATCTCTTTCCCGGTGACTCCTCCACTTTTTCAGGTATGAAATAACCCTAGAAAGTTGCTGATTTGAGGTTTACTAGGATTCATAGCTTGTTAGCTGACATAACTCGTGAATTAGGTTCTCTTATCGCTGTAGACGAAGCGTATACGCTCCGTTCGAATTTGCACATCCATAAGTACAAGGTGCGGATTTTAGACGCTTTGATTGACTGTTTTCAAAGCTTTCAATGTCGTTTAATAGTAGATTCTTGACGGCAACGCCGTTTGACATGTACAACATGCTATCCGTTTCCTGTTTCATAAACCAACGAAGAATATGAGATTTAGGGCATTTTAGTCATTTGTAGGAAGTACTATTTTTACTCATATTTTGCTGATGTGATTGACATGGTTTATTGTCACATTAGAATGTTAGGAATACGTGCATAATTAGTTTGGCGAAGATATTCGCCTAAATGCGCATTTCGGGTCGACATACTATATGTAGACTTAAGTGTGTAGTGTAAGTGTTTGTATAAATGCTTGTATTAGTATGTATTGGATTAAATGGTGTTATGAATTAATTTGAGATTGATTTCTCAATTAATATGCTGATGTAAATGATTTCCTACATGTTAGCCATATGTACGATTTCACTATATGTATGAAATGCATATGCTTGATGTTGCACTTAAGTGGTATGCTATAACATGTACTTGATGATTTCCTTATGATTTAGTTTGAGATTGAATTCTCAATTAATAGGCGAATGGAGAGGATTTCCTATATGTTGGCGATATGAAAAATTTCATTATATGTGTGAAAGACATGTGTAGGATGATTTACTTAAGTTGTACGTTATAACATGTGTTAACATGCTCACATGGTTGTATTTCATTTTCATTACTCTTACGTGAATGCTGATATGATTCCATGATTGTTCGGGACTATACTTAGTCCAGGCAGTCGGTAACCGAGCGAATTCGTGGTTAGCTTATCTTCGCCACGGACGACGCGTCGATGAACGCGAGCCGTGTTCTGGAGTTGGCAGTAGTGGTTAGGCCACACGAAGTGTTTTACGCACTTCATGTCGTCAACTTGAGATGCGATCGTGCTAGTCGAGCCCGTCAAGTAACCCGACTGGCCATTGTATGTTCACCCTGCATGAGTTATAACTGCTTGAACCTAGGGTACTGAACTTACCATTGTAAACCCTGTTAACCATGGTACCTTGATCCACGAAGACTCATGAGCCGGGCATGGTGGTATGGGACACCGTGGTCGAGCTGTCGGCCTACGCTGGGGCCACAAACCTCCCCGTAGTGACCAGTGAGCACCTAGACTCGTGAGCAGATTATGGTGGTTTGGGACACTATATTCTTACTGTCGGCCTACATTGATAAGGTGATGGGGGAGCGATGCAACGAGTGCGAGCAACAGCCCTGACAGCCCTTTGTAGTGACCGCGAGCGTATTCTGAGTCTACGGGAGGCGACGACCCTTCCGTAACAGTAGAGTACAGTAGGCCTGTATTGATAAGGTGATGGGGGAGCGGTGCAATGAGTGCGAGCAACAGCCCTGGCAGCCCTTGCAGCGACCTACAAAATATACATCGTATGAGATTACTAGGAGTGACGACCCTAGACAGGATCTGTGTTGGGATTGATAAAAGGGAAGTACCTTAGTTTCCCAATATTGCTGTATGAACAGGACTAATAATAACTCAGAAATCATATCACCATGCCATTGCATGTGCCTGGAAGATGTGGAGCACTTGAGGGTCGATTGCATGCCGCGGACGAAGATGGTGCCGTATGAGGGAGATTGTCGGTGAGGGCATACATCACGTCATGTCATATTGCATTAACAATAGTATTAGGATTGTTTGATTTACTGCTTTACTATTATCGCATGATTGATTTGATAACATGCTAATCTCTGCTCTCTTATCCCACTGAGTTGATCACTCACTCCCACGTTACGGGATGGTATTTCCGGACACCCACCAGTCCCTATTGTGATTGCAGATGATGGCGCGGCCTGCGAGGCGGTGCTGGACTTGATGAGGATGAGGAGGATCTCTCCTTTATGCATGATCTGATTGAAGGGATTACAGGGAGGTTGATTAGATACCTTGATACTTGTCATTTTATATTTTTAGAGCACTCATGTATATTCCTTTTTGCTCACTTTTGGAGCATACATGTATGTATATAACTTGGTAGTATGTTCACACTCTGGAGACATACAACAATTTACGTATGTTATACGTACTATCACAGTCTTCCGCTTGTTAATTTAACTGTCTCTGGAGTATGATATGCTGTTCTAGCTTAATCTCACTCATGTTTAATACGTTATCACAGACAACATTCAATCATACATATCTATGTTGCATAAATAACATTTTCGAACTCGGGAGTTGGGTTTTTGCTCGACCCCCCGATTTTCGGGATGTTACAATAGGACTCCCTGAGAGACGGAGTTGCCCCACATGAGCTCGCTGCATCCTCCATAGGCATATCGTGGATGGCTAGATAGGACATCGAAAATGTTTGGTTTGAGCATATGGGCATTTTGGATGTCCGTGGGTGAAAGTCCCAAAACTCTCGTGGCCACACTATGAATTTAGCCTATTGCACACGATGTATAGTGGTTCGGCTACGCGCCTACTCCACTCCCGGCTGACGCACTCTCTCTTGGAGTGTACTGGATTTTACTATTCAAATGACTTTAAATCAAATTCAGCATAAACCTTTACTACCTACATTAGGTCTATACGATTTTCATCCGTTGATGGCCTACACAAGGTCTTAAGGAGTTTAGATCTCAAACTCCAACACAAAGTCTTACATAAGGACAATGAATGTACTCTCTCGTTAGAGGCCTAAACAAGGACTTTCAAATTTAGTATTTCAAACTCTAAAACCCAATCCTATACAAGGAATGTTTTCCAGACACAATGGACTCAAATATACTTTCTTACATAAAGTGGATGAACCCTATTAAAGCACCATGTTGAAGATCTTCTGGAATTGTGAAACATCTTCAGCTCCCTCGAACTGCAACCGTAATGATGATGTGCCTTTAGAGAGATCGAGGTTCGGATTAAGGGTTTTGTGAATCCTAACTTAGGAATGATTAGTCTTTATGGTTAAGTCTAGGATTCCCAAGGCTGAGCATTCAATGCTATCTAGTATAAAGGATTTGCCAATAAGTTTTGTTATTAGACCATTAATGAATGTTGGAGTTCATTCTTCAATTCAAGCTTTAAATGCTTAATGAATGCCTTTAAGACATGGATTGAATGATGAACTCTATGAAGAAAGAGAGATTAAGAAATAAGGTATTAACTAGGGTTACACACAAGCATAAGAGTCTCTCTATTTCTCACCATCTCATAAAGAAACCTCTCTTTCGTATATGTAGAGAAGTTTTGCAACAGTTAAAAGCGAGCAGAAAACTATCAGAATTGAAGCCATCGGTTGTTCTTCGATGTCATCTAAGTGTCCCTTTAATGGCATGGAAGGACCTTTGATGTCATCAAGAAAATCAATATTTTCTTCTATATGTTATTGGACAGTTCTATCGATGTCATTGAGTAACCTTCAATGCCATCAAAGTGTTCCTTCGATGCCATTGAATGATCTTTGATGTCATCGAGAAAATTAGGTTTTTTGAACTGAAGTTGCTAGACAATTTAGAGCCACTTTCTTCATGCCATAGAATGGGCTTCAATGTCATTGAAGGGATCCTTCGATGCCATCATAATAATCTAAAATTTTGACTTAAAGTTCTTGAAAATTTTGGGCTCCAAGTTCGATGCTATCGAGCTGTCTTCGATGGCATCGAAGATAGTTCGATGGGATCGAAATTGAACCATTTTTTAAAATTTTCTTTTTAAAAAAATTTCTTCCCACAACCACTTACTAACACTTCTTGAATAAGTTTTTCTTGTGGGGTTTGGCTAGATAGAAGGTCATGTTTTGTAAGGTGTGTATATGTTTTTGAAGAGGTCCTGATACTCTACCATTTCAGTGCTTTGGATGCCTTTAATTCTTTGAGTCTTCTATCTTGAATCTTCTTTTAGGGCTCTCCAGACTTTATGACTTACAACTCATGTTAATTGTCAAACTAGGGCCCTTACACAATATCCATTGTTTTCTTTCGTATGGCCCGCTTAAGCTTTGAATTGACCTCATTTTTTGGGTCATGTCATAAAATGAGCCAAAAAAATATATGGATGGGATGGATTTCTCACAAACACCATGGTGGGCCCCACCTAGCTTTGGACCACTGGACACATTAGCCCCCTCTCTCCATCGTTGTTTAGTTTTAAATGAAGGTTATTTTGGCCCTTTATAAAATATGGTTTTAAAACCATATGTAATTAGATGGTATACAATGGCGGGTGGTTATATGTAAAATGATGAAAAACTTAGGTAGTTATTTTAAATATTTTAAAAGAAGACATTTTTTGGTAAATAACTCTAAAGGTAGGTAGTTTTAGGAAAATAATTCTAATTATAATCACATCAGGCTCAACTAACCCGACTCATTATCATAATCATAGTTGGGTTTAAGAATAGAATATGGGGTTGAAGGTATGCGCAGCCAACTTAGTGAATATATACAAACTCACACCATATGGATGCACCTATACTTCTCATTAACTAATTTGTTTCAAGTTCGTTCTGAAACAAATTGGTCTTCATGCCTAACTCATTGATAAGCTATATAGGTGGGTGTAGACAAACCACCTAGGATTAGAGGGATTATTTCATAGGAATTGAATTGAACTTCGAAATCAGGGCTCCGATCAACCCGAAGAAACATCTTAAAACTAAATGGGTCAGACCTAAAGCATCCTCACAACCTCTCGAAGCCAGCCAGGTGATGAAAACAATAAAAAAGCACCGACAAGAATCAGATTCTGATCAGTCCACTATGGCCCACTTAGAGCTAACACATGGCACCAAATGACTAAGGTTGTCAAAATGCCTCAAAATACACGTAAAGTACACTGGATTCCCACCAGTGTCTAAAAAAGTATGTTTATCAACGCGGTAACTCTTATCACTTAAAAATGTCTCAAGAGATGTGAAAAAACCACTTACGCAATGGGAAAAAAAATCAATTTTTTTGCTAGTCCAATCTACAAAATTGGTTAATTTCTCTCATTTTGAGAGGGAGAGAGAGGTTTCAAAATGATGGAAGAGGATTCTAGCGATAAAAAGTAATTTAAGAAGAGAAAAAGCTCCTTAAGAGTTATCTAGAGGCCAAAAGGCTAGAAAAATCCTAAGGGAGTAACAAGAGAGAAAAGAAGGAAAGAAATTCACTCAAAGGTCCACAAGTAGAGTTGGAATTAGGGACACTCGATCATCTCTTTACTAAAAGAGTGTATGGTTTCCACTTTTCCTTCTCACTTCTCATCCAAGTCTGCATTTAAGTTCCTTGCCTTCTCTTATTTACATTTCTTTATTGTTTTTTTTTTCTTTCTCCTACTCTGATTGGTTAGACTAATGTTGATTCCATGGTCTTCATAGTCCAACTCCAGATGTAGGCTTTTTAGAACTTAGTTAAATAAAAAAAATACAATATTGTGCGGGCAAAAAATGGTGCATAAGATTTTCTTTTTTATCACCCAGACTCATACTTGGAATCTTTCGCCATAGATCAAATGCTAGAGTTACTCGAGTTGGAAATTTTGTGATTCCCTAGCTCATAAGTAAATATGATATTGTGGGGTACTTCGTCAAACTTTTGAGAAAATATTGCACTGAATTTAGTGGTGGTCATGGAAAGTGTGGGTGGTCATGCTCCGCCTTTAACCTAAACATAGAGGAAGTGGTCCACGAACTCGCAAGAGATTAATTCTTTTAAAATCCGCCTAGGGAAAATGTCCTAGTCCTAGCTGACCATAGAGTTTAAGCTTTATTTGTCTAGTGGCAACTTTAAGTTAAACGTATCATCACACTTGAGTCAATTCTACACCCTCTTAGCACACCATAAAATTGAAAGAGAAGCAAGGGGCCTGTTTGGATTTACATATAGTATTGTTATGCATTGTATTTTTGTACTATTAAAGTATACGACATAAAAGAGTTCGTATTCTTCCATTTTCGAGAAGGATAGCTGTTGAGTTCAAATATTGCATATTTCCTCCAATTTATGTTTTATGAACATTATAACGCTTAATGGGTATATTTTATACATGTTTGTATCGCAAGGTGAATCTAAGAGCTTGGATTGAAAAGTATGCTAAAAGTATGGATTTGATGCTCAAGAATCACCAAGGAAAGTGATGGATCTTAAGAGACCAAGATTGAAGATTTCAAGACCCTAAGATTCAAGGAAACCAAGTGGAGAAGGAAGGAAGTTGAAAGTGCAAAATGCAAAAATTCACAGAATCTAAACCTCACTGTTTATGTCATCGACTGCCATTTGATGACATTGAACACGGGTCGATGACATCGAAGAATTACATAAAAATCGAGTTAGTTGTTGGAAAAATTGGATGTAATTCTCAATGACATCGAAGCCCTATTCGATTACTTGAAGACCTGCTCGATGACATCAAAGGTAGTTCGTTGACATCGAGATTTTTATGAATTTTGGGAGCAACTCATTGGAACACTCTGGACACATTCTCGATCACTCGAAACCCCTCGATGACATTAAAGAACTATTCGATGACATCGAAGGTATGTTCGATGACATCAAAGGTATGTTTGATGAAATAAAAAGTTACGCAGTGCGAAAAGGCATCACTTTTGGATTCAAGTTATGTTCGATGACAACGAAGGCTGTTCGATGACATTGAACGCATTACATAGAGTGAATAAATTTGAGGTGATTTTCAAAGAAGGTCGAACAAAGGTTATAAATATGGGTTCTTTAAGGAGTTCTAAACATGAATTAGGTTTTAAGAAGTAGAGCGTAAGGGTGGAGAACTTCCCAAGAGTTTTTCTTCTTTCCTTATTTATTTTTAATGCTTTCTTTTAGGATTTTAGATCCAATCATGTTTATGGTTGGCTAAACCTCTTAGCCAGGGCTAAGAGGTGAAGCTTGTAGCGATTGAGATGATTTTCTTACTTTGATTCTTATTTTTCTTGAACCTCATTGATTTTTACTTTGATTTTAAAGAATATTTTCAGTTTTATATGATTTATTGTGACTTAAATTACAATAGATGCTATGATGGCTTTAGATATCTTCTTTTCCTATTTTGAGACTGTGAGATTAATAAATCCTATTGTTCACCATCGTCTCCTTGGCATGGTAGGATGATGAAATCCCTTCCAATCATCATAATGCTTCTTCATGTGTGGCTAGGTTAATGAAAAGTTCATATTTGGTTTAATTGCTTTATCTTCCAATTGGATAGGATAAGACTCCAATTCTAATTATGTCTCTTGAATCAAGTAAGGTAGTATCCTGATAGCTATAAGTGGATCCTTGGTGCTCTAGTTTCCTTTTGATTATTGCTACTTCATTTATAATTACTCTCTTGTATTCCATATTTAGATTTAGATCTTATTCTAGTTCTACTTCTAGTTATTTTCATAATACATATAAGTTTAGTCCCTGTAGATTCGACCTCGGCCTCACCGAAATTATTATTATATTATGACCCTACACTTGGGGTGTGAACAAATTTTTGGCACTATTGCCGAGGACTACGGCTGCATTTTTTCTGAGATTTATTAGTATTAAAATTAGGTTAACATTAGGGTTTATTTTTCAGCTATGCTTTTAGGTTAGGATTTTTTAAATTTATTTTTAAAATATGACATTGTTTTTTTGTTTTGTAGAATCCTAACATAGCAACCCCAATCGGGTAACTACTCTCCAACTCTCTCTTATCATTTTAGATTTCTTATTTGCTATAGGTTTTAGCTTTCTTTCTCTTAGATGTTAGTTGTTTAGTTACTTGAGGGCTGTGAGTGTTTCATGCCTAAGTGGGTTCGTGATAATGCTCTTCATATGTTGAGTGAAAGAGGATTAGTTGCAGGGTTTGTCAGGCCTGTGTATTAGTGACCATTCCGTTCCATATGATCCCGTGGTCCTCCTGATCGAATTCCGACAACCCGTGACTCGTAGATTGCATTTGCACGTGACCTTAAGTCACATCCTGTAAACCCAAGTCGACTCAACCCGAGACCTATGCCATTGTAACCATACTGTCGCCACGGTTCTAATGCCGCGTCTCATGCACTAATATGATGCTTAGATTGTGAGATCCGGGGTGCACATTATCCTGACCGTTGATCACATGTTACGGGACCTGAGGTGTCCAAGTAGATTTTCTAGCAAGCAATCACGATGCCTAGGCTAGGATGACATCATCCTAGCTTTAGCCACCTTAGCCCCTAGCCCCTAGCCCATGATTACCTTTGTCTTCCCCATGAGTCACATCTCTTACAAAACTAATTATTATCTTACAACCACTCATTGCCTAGGAAGTTACACCCCTCTCTCTCCTTCATCTCTCTCTTTCCCTCTTTCATTCTCATTTTTCCTTCATTGTTTGCAAGAGAGAGACCCATCTTCAAAAAAATTCCAACCCTCTTCCTAGCTTATCCTACTCAATCTAACCATCCAAAATCAATCCCAACCATTGAATCTCATCCCTTAGAGCTCTAGAACATAGTGGTGGAAGAAGGAGATTAAGATCCAAGGTGGGTGCTCTCTAGAGCTAGATTTCATCCTCTCCCTTAGATTTCTTTCTTTCATTTACATGGGGACTTGAAGGGCCCACCAATCCATGGTAGAGATCCTCCATGATTCTCTAGATGTGGCCTTTGGCCCACTTCTTGCATGCATGAGCCATGGTCGGTCCATTCTCCATGGACCCCACCATGATGATTTCATTTCAATCCATGCCTTCAGGGGTCATCTAGACCCTTGATTTGCATGGTGGGGATATCCCCACCTTAGATTTTTATTTTACAATGTTGGGCCCATGCATGCATGGGATCCATTTATTGATGCATATATTAGGGGGGCCCATAGTGGCGGGGCGCCCTCATCTTACCGTTCTCTCTCTTTCTCTCTCTCCCTTTCTTTCTTTTTGATGATGATGATGATATATGTGCATGGCCCACCTGATGTGATCAAAAATTCAAACTGTCCAGATTTTTCGGGACACCCAGTTACTGGAGCCCACCTTGTTGTCCATTACAAGACAGGTTCGGATGAAGAAAAACACAAATATAAGTTTGATCCAAACCAAGTGGGTCACGTGTGCGTGGACCTGCCATGATGTGTGTGTGGTGTACCCACACTGTCCAGCAGGGACGGTGGGTCCCACGTAGCTATGTAGCCGTTGGATTGACGTCAGCAGTTCTAGGGTCCGATCATGAGATATATGTTATATCCCAACCGTCTGTCCATGTGGGACATGTGGACCCCACGTGATGTATGGGTTTTATCCCCACCATCCATCCTTGGATGTGGGATGGTGGGAACCCACCTTAATGTATGTGTTTCTCCATGCCGTCCTCCATTGTAGCACATGGGGCCCACCTCACACATGCTACATGTGTGGGGGTGGGGCCCACCTTGATGTATGTATTTTGTATCTACACTGTCCATCTCTAGACAGTGCTGTGGGGCTAGCTGTGATGTATGGGTCTTATATCCACACTATCCAGCACTCTGGACGGACCCACCCCAATGATGTATGTGCCTCAGGTCCTGACCATCCGTCCAAGGCTTGGACGTGAGGCCTGCCATGATACATGTGTTGTAGATCCACACCGTGCATTCGTGGGGCCACCATGATATATGTGTTGTATCATCACGCCATCCGTTTGCTGGACGGGTGGGGAATTCACACTGTTCATCCACGTGGTCCCCACGTGATGTACGTGTTTGATCCAAGCTGTCCATCTGGTGGGGCCCATTTGAAATGTGTAGGGCCTACCTTAATGTGATGTATTTATGGCCCAAGTGATGAGGCCTATTATGATGTATATGTAGCCCGTGAGTGAGGCCCATTGTGATGTACACAAGGCCCATATGATGAAGCCCGATGTGATGTATATGAGTCCCATATTATGAGGCCCGATGTGATGAATAAGAGGCCCATATGATGAGGCCCATTGAGAAATATATTATGCCCATATGATGAGGTCGTTGTTATGTATAAGAGGCCCATATGATGAGGCCCATTGAGAAGTATATTAGGCCCTTGTGTGAGCCCCATTGTGATGTATATGAAGCCCTTATGTGAGGCCATGGGCCCCACTATATGTTAGGCTCTATATGGGCCACTCTTTGGGAGCAATGTTGGCTAAATGTCCACATTGATGGGCAATAATGGTTAAATGTCCACATTGATGCCTTTAATTAAGCCCATTCTCATCATTCTCTAAGTGGGTTGACCCAAATCATTGGGCCCTATTGATATTTGCATGATCCATCTATTCATATTGGGATAACTCAAGATATTGAGCTTCTATTAGTTACTAATAGAATTGTTTTAATCTTGGAGTCCATCTAAGACTTATTTGGGCCCCCTAGGGCATCTAGCGGGCTATTTAATAATATGGTGAAGGAAGCCCGTTCCGAATCCTTAGGATAATAGGTAGGCCACCTAGGCCCAACTTGATATGAGGAGAGTTCACTATCGTCGTAGACGTAAGGATCCGTGCTATCGGATTTGGTATATTCATAGTTGAGGACCGATCTTTATGTTATGATTTAGATCAGCTGTCCAGCTATGGACCCCGCCTTATATATAGGCTGATTATTGATACTGATTATGAGTATGTGATAGCATAATATCGTGATACATGCCCATGCGCATCATTTGCATGATTGTTATGAGATGTGGTTGACCATTGCATATGCCATTGGATAGGTTATTTGTGGGGCTCCCTGATAGGCAGAGTTGTCCCACATGAGTGCACAGTATGCGCAGGATTAATGCATGATTGGACTCCGTGACTCATGCATCTTGCATTGTGTGATTATGATTACTGTACACCATAGTCACATCGGGTCTGTAGCCTCCGTAGATCTAGCATGGATGGTAGGATTGGATCTGAAAATTTTTGTTAAGCATGGGGGTGTGAAGGATGTCCTAGGGTGAAAGTTCCCAACCCTTATGGTACCATGAAGGATGCTCCAATGCCTAGACCAAGTGGATGTATGAGTGCACGAGGGACGAATATCAGGAGGTCGCGTCTCCCATTGTGTCGTGTTCGGTTGGAAGTGGGTGTGACCTTACCCGCCTGAGGGTAGGGGCAATTGCTAGACTGAGTATGACCAGCTTGTAAATGGGTTCGCTATCGACATGCCGGATAGATATTGGTAGACTATTGGCCAGGAAGATAGTGAGGTCTCTTCCTCTTGCATGGTAGTGCGTCTAGTGTGGGCCAGTAATCTGGTGTATAGTGTATTAGACCCTAGTGATATTTTAGAGTTGAGCTGTATTGATATGTGGATTCAGATGAGAATTGGTATGCTTGAGTTGCATCTCGCATTGCATGGCCTCGGTGTGGCCGACAACATTCATGCCTTGCATCACCTGGCCTTGGTGAGGCTAATAGCATTCATTCCTTGCATCGCATGACCTTATTATGGCCGATAGTATTCATGCCTTACGTCACATAGCCATGGTACGATTGATAGTATTTGACAGTGCCCTAGTTTGTCAATTAGCGTGAGTGTTGAATCAATGAGTCCAGTAGGCCCCATATGAAGATTGTTCAAGACATTGCCTCAACCGGATGTATGTTTAGAGCTCATCAGAGGTAAACTTAGCCTCACATCCCAAATCCCAAAACACTCAGGTAAATAAAAGCCTTAAGAAAAACTTAGAACAACATAGGTGTTGAAAGTCTGAAAAACTGGTTTTAAAATGGAAAATTCTCTAAGTTTTCTGCTAAGTTCGATATCATTGATTCTTGGTCGATACAATTGAACACTTAGTCTTGATGATATCGAACTGGTATCGATAACATTGAATTGAGTCCTCTTTATGTCCAGCAACCATAAAGTATTTTAGACAAAATATTCAATAAATCGAAAGTACCTTCGATAAAATCGAATTTCAAATATCGATGATATCGAAGGATAGTCGATGATATTGAAAAGTCTCAGAGCTTTATCCAACAAAGGCTTGGTAAATATTCTTGATATTGCTTGAGGAATCGAAGGACAATCGATATTATCACAATTCAAATCTCGATAATATTGACACAGTATCGATGACGTCGAAATGGGATAAGTTGTGTCCAACAAATTTTTAAAAGAAAAACATCTAAATGTTCGAGAAATTGAAACACATATCGATATCATCGAAATTCAAATCACGATGATATCGATATAGACTCGATACGATCGAATCAGGACAAAACTGTTCCAACAAACTTGAAAAGGAAAATCTTATGTGAATGATCGAGGAATTGATATTGTCTCGATATGATCGTAATTCAAAAAATGATGAAATCGATATGTGATCGATATTATCGAATTAGGTCAAAAAATGTCGAGCAAACTTTCTTAAGATATTCATTGAAAAGATTGATGAATTGAAAACACTGTCGATGATATCAAAATTTAAAATTTGATAACATTAACGTATGTTCGACGTCATTGTCAGTCAAAAAGTTCCGGGTATGTGCTTCAGCTGAGTTCGCATCATCGAACCCTAACTCGATGGAATCAAAAGTATACGTTTGATGACATTGAGTCAGGACCGATGAGATCGAACTCAGTCATACTTGACATATTTATTACCGTTGGGACTTTTTGCCTATATATAGGAAGCTTGATCTTGGTTGCGATAGTGAGAAAAATAGAGAGAGCTTTGAGAGATTTTTGCATACTACCTATCCTAAGCTTATTTTCTCATGGAAGTTCATCCTTCAATCCACTCTCATCATTGATATTCAATAGTGTGGATTGAGGAATGAACTTTCTCATTCAAGGATCCTCCAACTACTATCTTAATGGCAAATCATTGAGCTGGGATACCTTTAATGCTTGAATGCTTGAAATCACTTCTCTAAAATAGGAAAATATTTAATAGAGTAGGATTCCAACATAACCTTGACCCAACCCGTCACCTTTATTGGAACATCATCAAGTGTCGCAAGTCAAGGGAGCTGAAGAATCTTCATCATCAAGGAGGAGATCTTCATCAACGTGCATAATGGGGCTCACCTACTTATCCGTAAGTCATTAGAGTCTAGAGACCCTGTTGATCATTTCGTTTGTAGGATCGGATCACAGGTGATTCTCATCCCTTTTAAGCCCTCATAGGAGGTCTCTAATGAGAGAGTATGTGTGGGTGCTTTGTGTTGACCCTTTCTCTTGTGTAGGGCATAAACTTAGGTCCCTGTGTAGGTCCTTGACCTGAGTGGTCTAAAAGTTAGGTTTCTTGTGTGGATCCTTGACCTGTGTGGTCTAAAAGGTAGGTTCCTTGAGTGGATCCTTTGCTCTTGTGTAGGGCATAAACTTGTGCCTCTATGTAGGCATGTTAGTTACCTTATGTAGGTCCTAGAGTCAGCCTTGTGTAGGTTGTACTGGTTTGAGGTAAACTTGATTTGAAGCCTCCGTTAGTGAAATTCGGTACACTCAAGGGTTGAGTGCGTCGGCTGGGAGTAGAGTAGGCATATAATCGAACCACTATAAAACAATTGTGTTTGAGATGGTTATTTGCATATTCTCTTATTATGTTTACTTTAAATGATCACATGATGCATGATTATTTAGAATTGATAAGTATCATATCCCACACACAGTCACTAAGTGCATCTATCATAGACTAAATTTATGTACTGTTTGGATATTGAATAGTCTTGTGATTGGATCTTCTATTTGGCTTGGAAGCCATTAGGGTTAAATTAAAGATATCTTGATAATTGTTATATTAGATCAGGATAATGGTAATAGGATTTTAAATTGTCATAAAATTTTATAAAGTTCTATTCACCCCCCTCTAGGACACTTTGACTTATTCCTACTTCTACTAGAGTGGTCATTACCGTAATTTCAGTATTCATGGACTTATTAGCATGTTTCTGCTTTACTCTGACATTGCTACCTTATGCACACACTTTCACCACCCTCTAAGCTTTCTATAAGCTTATGTATGATAGATGCATGTAGGTGACGCCAGGACGCAGTCGTAGCTTAGTAGGAGCTAGGAGTGTGCCGTAGAGCTTCTAGAGTTTTGTTACTATCATTGTATTCCTTTATGCACATTGTATCTAAATTTTTTTATTATAGTGGATTTTTTTATGGTATTTTGGTTATTGTTCATGGGTTATGCTTGTGGTTATGCTTATTATGGAATCAATTCATGCTATAAATCCTCTTTGTAGGATCCTAGGATTGAAACCTGGTATATGGGTGCCAGGAGCCGAGAATGGGGTACTATGGAGGCTATCAGCGCCGGATTTGGCGATCAGAAATTCTGTAAGCCCGGTTTCTGAGTTTGGGGCATGACAACCTATTAATTATCAAATTAGACACTACTTGAGATCCTTTAAGTCAGTAGAAGTAATGGCTGTACATCAACCTCGACGCTTAGTTGAGGAGGCCCATGATGAGAATGAGGTGCATCATGCACCACTGCCTCATACTTTACTTAATTATTTACAATCGGCTGGGGTGAGTATACCTTCCTGCATGATATTCTCATTGAATGCAGGAATTATGGATGTTAAACGGGGGGTGATTTAACTCCTCCCTAAGTTTCATGAACTAGAATATGAAAGTCCATACTTGCATATGAAAGAGTTTGATGAGATAATATCTACGTTACACTTCTCAAACGTGTTTGAGGACACAGTAAGACTGAAATTGTTTCCTTTCTCTTTGAAAGAAAAAGCTAAGTCGTGGTTACATTCCTTAAGACCAAATTTTAAATTAAAAAAAGGCCTCAAGAGGATATGTTTCAAAAATTCATGAAAAATCAAGACCTATTCAACCAGAATATGGTACAGGCATTTCAAGATCTCAAAACAACAATGAGAATGTTTACATCATTCATTCAAAAGATTGAGTCACACTTAGCGAGTGGACCCCTCCCAAATCCAAAACCACAATGTGAAATTAGTGGCCCAAGCTCTTCAAATCAGATGGAGCAGTCTGAGTCTATCACCACTCTTAGGAGTGGGAAGATTATTAACAAAACTATTCCGGTGAGGGCTGAAAAGCTTCAGGACCCGAAAGAAATTAAGAATGATAGACCTAACAATGTCCCACATGAGGAAGGACCGGGAAAAGTGAGTAAGCCGATTTTGCCATTCCCCCAGCGGTTGATTACACCAAAACCTCTAGTTAACTCACATGATATTCTAAAGTTACTAAAACAAGTGAAAGTCAACCTACCTCTGCTAGATGTTGTGAAACAAATCCTCTCTTACATCAAATTTCTAAAAGACTTATGTACAACTAAGAGATGACAGAGTATTCAAAACAAAAATCTTTTTGACAGAAAAAGTGAGTGCCATCCTCAAGCAAGATGTGCCACAAAAATATAAAGACTTTGTAGCCCAACTATCACCTATATAATTAGGAATCACCAAATTGAGCATGCAGTTCTTGACTTGGGAGCGAGTGTTAATTTGATTCCCTTCTCGGTATATGAACAATTGGGTCTAAGTGAATTAAAACCCACCTAGACTACATTATAACTTGCTAATCGCTTAGTTCGTGTACCAAGAGGGATGATTGAGGATGTGTTGGTCTAGGTTGATGAATTCTACCATCCAGTAGACTTTATTATCTTGGATACTCAACCCATCGTAGATATGAGCACTCAAATTCCCGTCATTCTTAGTCATCCATTCCTTGCTACATCAAATGCAATCATTAATTATATGAATGAAATTATGAAATTATCTTTTAAAAATATGACATTGGAGCTCAATATCTTTTTCAACATGAGCAAACTGTAAGACCCGTATCCTAGCTCGTACTCTTCCGTAGGCTTTCGCGCTCCTTCCAGTCGAATCCCCGTGACTCGCGATCTATAATCGGTAGTTGTGCGTAACCTTGAGTCGTGTCCTATATTTTAGACTCGACTTGACTTGAGATTTGTACCCGAGTGACCGCGCCGTCGCCGCGGTTCGGACGTCGCATCTCACGCGCTGAGGCGATACCCAGGACAGGAAATGTGAGCTCGCATTCAGTTTGAGAAAGTGCTGTACATTTGTAATCCCAAGAGAACATGTTAAATCAATCAATCAATCAATCACATCAATTAAATACACATCAAATGTCAAGTAGAACACCATCCCCAAAGTCAACTCGATCTCTTACAACCCTTACCTATCAAGTACACCCATCACTCACCCATCACTTACACCCATCACTCACCTATCTCAACTCTCTCTCTCTCTCTCTCTCTCTCATTCTCCCAAGCAACCCAACGTCCAAGCATTCCATGGGAGGAGAGGAGAAGCTTGGTGTGACCCATCTTCCTACCCCCTCATCTCCCATCTCCACTGTCCAATCTTCATCATCCTCCATCAGAGTCGAAGTCGAGGAGCTAGGGATTTCATCGGACCAAGAAGGAATGACAACGATGGGTGTTCATAGTATTGGATCTCATTTTTTTTATTTAAGGCCCACATATGGTGGGAACTATCTCGATGTATGCATTGTATAGGGAGGGCCCTTAGTGGCGGGGTCCCTCCTCTTTTCATGTCTCTCTCTTTCTCTCTCTCTCTTTTTTTTTTTGGTGATGATGTGGCTCACCTGATTAGTCAATCCATGCCATCCAACCATCCATTTGGATGTGCTGGGTAGTGTCGACCCAGATGTATGGGTTTTATCAACTCCATCCATCCATTGGACGTGGACCCCACCATAGTAGCGTGTGGGGCCCACCTTGTGTTAACGTGTTTCTCCCACACTGTCTAGTAGAGGACGGTGCTGGGGCACCTTGATGTAAGTGTTTTATCAACATTGTCCATCAGGGGCCATGTGTATGTGGGACCCACTGATGTATGGGTTTTATTCACACCGTCCATTACACAAATGTGGGCCACCTTGATGCATATACTGTATATCCCTGCCATCCATCTGTCCACCACATGGGACCCACCAAATGTATACATTCTATCCACACCATCCCAGTATTTTGGACGGTGGGTCATCTAGACCGTCCAGAGCATATGGGGCCCACCAGGTGTATACATTGTATATTACACTGTCCATCCCTGGATGGGATAGGTGGGAGCCCAACATGATATATGTGTTATATATACACTCCGTCTATCCATTTCTGGACGCGTGAGGCCATCCCACACATGTGACAAGTGTGGGGGTGGGGCCCACCTTAATGTATATCTTCTGTATCCACACTGTTTGCCCCTGGACGGTGTGCTGTGGAATGTACCATGATGTACGTGTTCTCCTCGCTGTCCATCTGTTTTGGTAGCTGTGGGCCCACCCCACACGTGCTGCACGTGTGAGGGGTGGGGCCCACCTTGTCCGTATATGTTTTATATCTAAAACATCCATCCATTTGCTGGTGATCCAGCAGCTTCTGCTGCTGCATTGACTTTAGCAATGGGTCTGATCATGAGGTATGGATTATATCCCTAGCCATCCATCTGACGGGCTGTGTGGGACCGACCGTGATATATTTATTTCATCCACACCGTCCAAATTGTTTTGGATGGTGCTGGACAATGTTTGGACAATGCTGATTTACATGTCCAATGTTTGATAGTGCTGATTTACATAGATAATGTTTGGACAGTGCCAATTTACATAGACAATGTTTGGACAGTGTTGATCATCATTAGTGAGCCATGTGCCCCATAAAATGATAGTGTGTAGTGATACACATGTTGCACTAGCAACTATTGAAATAATTTTTGGTGTAATCCAAACTCCGGCTTGAGGCCCACTTGATGTATTTGAGGCCCATGTGTAGGGCCCACCTATTGTGTACTTGAAGCCCTTCAGTGAGGCCCCACTGTGATGTGTATTTGGCCCAATGTGATGTACATGAGCGGCTCATTGTGATATATATTGGGCCCAAGGGATGAGGCCCATTGTAATGTATACTAGGCCCATGTGAGTGGCCCATCATAATGTATCAGGCCTGTGTGAGCAGCCCATTGTGATATATATATATATATATATATATATATATATATATATATATATATATATATATATATATATATATATAAGCCCATATGATGAGGCCCAATGTGATGTTTTTGTAGCCCATTTAATGAGGCCCATTATGATGTGCATTAGGCCCATGGGTTGTGGCTCATGTGATGTATTTGAGGCCCATGTGTAGGGCCCACCCGTTGTGTATTTATGGCTCATTTAGTGAGGCCTATTATGATGTAATTTTGGCCCATATGATAAGACCCATTGTGATGTGTATGTGGCCCATTTGATAAGGCCCATTGTGATGTATTTATGGCCTGTATGGCAAGGCCCGATGTGGTGTATGTGTGGCCCTTGAGTGAGGCCCAATGCGATGAATGTGTGGATCGATGTAATGTGTGATTTCACTATAATGTATGTAATGATGTTTATGTGAGCCACTACTTGGGAGCGATGTTGGTTAAATGTCCACATTGATGGACAATGATGGTTAGATGTCCACATTGTGACCTTCCCTTGAGCCCACTGTGAGGCCCATTCTTATTATGAATGGGCTGTCTAGGCTCATCCTTGATAAGAGGAGAGTACACCGACATCTTATAACATGCTTAGTATAGCTTCACAATCCATGCCCATGCACATCATATGTATACTTGATATGAGGAGTGATTGATCATAATACATGCCATTGGGTAGATTATTATGGGACTCCCTGATAGGGGGAGTTATCCACATGAGCGTGCGGTACACGCAGTTTTGATGCATGACCGGATGGTATGACTTATGCATCTCACATTTTGTGATATGACCACCGTACGCCCTAGAAATATTAGGGCCGTAGCCTCCACATGTATATCATGGATGGTCAGATGGAACACCAAAAATTTATTCTACATGAGGTGCTATAAATATCCTTGAGTGAAATTTTTTAAACTCTCTTAGTTCCAGAAGTTGCTTCAACGTTTAGACTGAGTGGATGCATGATCGCATGAGGGCCGTATGCTGTTGGCCTCGTCTCCCACTATGTCATGGTCGGTTAGAAGGGGGTGCAGCCTTACCTTCCCAAGAGGAGGGGCTAAAGCTAGGTTGAGTTTGACTAGCTTGAGGAATGGGTCCACTGTCGACGAGCCGGGCCTGATATTGGCATGTGAATAGTGAGGTCTCTTCCACTCACTTTGTTGGGCGCAATGTGACGATAATCTGGTTTGGAGTATACTAGACCCTAGTGATGATCGCAGAGATGTACAGTACTGATATATAGACTTATTGAGTAGGAGTTATATACTTAGCATTTTACTCATTCATTCATTCACTCATTCTTTCACTATCTACTTGGGCTGGTGGTGTGCAACTAATTTGTTGTGTACCTTCATAGTGGTGAGGATTTCAGTTGTGGTGTGTGACCAACCTGAGATCAGGAGTCTACCACATTATGTTTGACTATCCAAATTTAAGTATGAGATTGGTTTGGATAGAATTCCCTTATGATGGACCCCATAGCCTGCAATACTACGTACTATCATCTCGACTTCACTCCAGCTTAGTCATTTTATTCGCACCACATATTGCATTGCATCTGTTACATTTAAATTTTGGGTTGCTATTTTTTTACATTTATATGGCTTAGATGAGGTTGATGGTATTCATGGCTCGTTAAGATTTACATATTGTATTACATCCTCGGCATCTGATATTTGACTCATTATGATCTGCATTCCATACTCTAATATCGTATGACTCATAAACTTACCAGTATGTTTCCTCTTACTCTGATAATTGTATGATATGGACTTGCCAGTATTCCGCTTACTTTGATATCTGTGTGTTTGGCACTTATCTTGTGCACATACTTTCACCACCCTCTAAGCTTTCCATAAGCTCATGCACGATACGTGTGTGTAGGTGGCGTTAGGTCACAACAGTGTTGAGCTTGAAGTGTGCGGTCGTCTTTTGGAGCTTTAATTTTTGATATATGTATTTTTCTTTCAGCATTATATTTAAATATTTATATTAGTGGATATGTGATGATGATGTTGCCTTTGTGATTTGAATAAACTTGTGGTTATGCTTCTTACGAGATAAATGTATGTTGGAAAATCCTCCTTGTAGGATCTAAGGATCGAAAACTGGCGTATGGGCGCTGGGAGCTGAGAATGGTGTACTACGAAGGCTGTTGGCACTAGATTCAGTGATTAAGACTCCTGTGAGTCTAATTCCCAGGTTTGGGGCTTGACACAAACAGTCAGAGGATGTTGATGATATCCACAACATTAACTTGATAGATTCTTTCATGGAAGATAGAGCACTTTTGACTCTATACTCTGACCCTCTAGAGACATGCTTGGCCCACTCCCCTGATTTAGATGATGACATGATTAGGGAGATGGATGCCTTGCTTGATGCTACGTCGGTTGTAACGCCCGTGTTTTTAAGACCCGAGTATACGACCCATTTCCCAAAAACCCGAGTGTTAACCTATAAAGAGACCAAGTGCACATATATATATATATTTCTTTCATCAGAGTAAGTAGATTAGCGTAGTATGAACAAATTAAACATAAAGGAAAGTTTGCATTGTTATTTAAATATACAAGAGCTGCCCATAATGACTTATACAAACTAATGTCCTCATTCTTGTAGTTACAAAATAAAATAATATTACATATAAAACAAAGTAAATTTACAACAATCTTAAGCTGTGAAATCCTGTAGCAACCCTTAATAAATACAGTCATGCTTCCTTATCAACCATATCCTGTTCCTTATCAATATGAATATGAATGTTGTCTGGGTCACTTGTGCCACTTGTACGGTTATATATATTTGATGGATGAGTGGCCAACTCAGTGTGAATTTTCCTCAAGATTACATATCGTTGCATTATGTAAGCATAATCATATAGCAAAGCATATAAAACAATACATGATGCAGGTCTTATTAGATGCATGGATGTGTGAATGCAGTCACGCCCAGGGGATACTCATCCATGTAGAATTTGGGTTCATCACCCCATGCAATCACGCCTCGGGGATGCTCATCCATGAGGAATTTTAGCTCGTCACCCATGTAATCATGTAATCAATGCCTCAGGTCAACCGTGCGGAATGCAATCATTCACCTGGGAAAAACATCTAGTCGGAAAAATACGTACATTATGTACGATAACAATAGATGCTAGTCTATGCCATGTATGTATGATTAGCCAACCCGTTATTAGTCTAGTTATAATAAGCCAATTTAAATAAGCTCAAAGTCGCTACGGGGGCTTGTCACTAGCGTAGGCCGATAGCTCGGGCATAGGTCCCATACCACCATCCCTGCCTCATGAGACTACCATCTTAGGATGTTTAATGAAAATCCATTGATTGTTGGCCAATCATATTACAGTACATGGGTCTTACCATCACATGGTTGCAGGGTATAAAACATCGAACCCATATAAGGAAAATATCTTAAAAAAAGCCACATAGGGCGATATCAAAACAAGCCACATAAGGCAATGATCAAAATAAGTCACATAGGGCGAGTATTAAAACCATGCGATAAAAGACCATCCTTAAAAACCACTTAAGTATAACAACCCTTGATGGTAGGTCCACATCAATGATCCATCTCGACCACCACTCAATAACCACTAGATCGAAGGTTTTACATCCCAAGTATGGGTGTACATTTATAAGTGGGGGTTTCCTATTAATGTACTAGTTTAAATCTTAGAAGCAATCCACAAGTAATCTAATAACATGAATTAAATATACAGGATAAACATTAAGCATGTGATGTGACAACTCAATTCCAACAATCAACACATGGTTACAGAATGGAGATATCATTTATAAATTAAAATAAAACTATAACTTAAGTTAATAGGAAAATGGAAAGCTCAAGGGGAAGAATCATCACCTTATAGATCGGATTGCCATTAACGTTGCTAGGAAGTACATGTGCCCTTAGAATGAAATCCTACCAGGAATTGCGAAATTTACACATAAGACCAATGTTCTACCAAGTGTCTATGGTCAAGATTTATACAACCTAGGGTTTGAATTATTTTTAGGGTTTTAATATAGAATTAGGGCTTCATCATAGGGTTTAGTTAGATGCTTAGATTTTAGGATTTGAATTCTAATTTATTATTAATATTATTATTATCATTATTATCACACCATGGATCGAATAATATTCATATTAATGATGGTTCATAAGTGCATATTCGAATGCATCGACAAGTAACATTATCTAACATTTTTATAATGACTAATAATCTCTTAGATAATACAAGTAATGATAATAGGACATTTTCTAATGATAATGCAATAAGGACTAACACTAATAATTATTGTGATAAGTATTTGACTAATCCCATAAGGGAAATGATAGTATTTTCTAATGATTTTTAAATCATAACTATCAACCCCAATCATGATAATAAATACCATGATCTACCATGAATTATGAAATTCTACATTTAGATCCAATCCTGACACACTATTTAGGTTTACGGTCTTAACCTAGGATTTAGATTACCTAGATTTTAGGGATTCATTCTTAAGTTTAAATCTAGGATAAATTTTAAGATTTAATTTCTAATGAATGTAATGACACTATTAATAATGTTACTAATTGAAATTCGTAATTCAACAATGGGTAATGATGTATAGTTGATTGTAATGTTAATAATAATAATAAAATCAAGGCGATCATTACTATTAACAATATACTTAATATTAGCTACCGAGGAACTAATAGATATCTTAATGAAATAAATAGTATGCTATAATGATAATATTTAAGGTAGGCAAAGTAAAAATCGAATACTTAATAATGATAATTTGTATGTACTAGCTGATAGTAACGTAGATAATTTCCAACATAAGTGATTGATGATAATTTGATTTTGACAGTTCAAATGTATGGAAGAATTGGAAATTAGCATACCTAAGTTCGCCAGATCGGAATCTCATTAAAATTGGCCCAGCTGGACTCGATCTCAACCAAGTCAACTCAGTTCCAGTCGAGTCAACTCGATTTCCACCCTCTCTCGGCTTCTCTTCTTCTCTCCTTCTTCCTTCTTTCTACTTTTCTTCAAACATTTGAACTCCAGCTAGACCCAGGCTAGCCCCATGGTCAACTCGACACACCTGACTCAGCGAGTCAGCCCATAACCTAAGCCAAAACTCTCTCTTCCTCTTTCTCCCTCTCTTTTTCACATTTCCTTCTTCTTCTCTTTGTCCCCTTTTCTCCTATCTCTCTCCCTCTCTTTTCTTCTCACAATCCTAGTCCAGCAACATCTGAACTCGAACACAACTCACCTGAGTTGGACTACACCTCAACTCGACTCGGTGCGGCAACCGTAGCCATACCCCATTGCCTCTCTCTCTATTCTCTCCTCATTCTCTCTTCTCTTTTCCTTCTCCCCGTTTCTTCTTTCTTCCTTCCTCTCCTACTCTCCTTCTTCTCTTCATGCTAGAATGTCCAGTAATGGATGTCGAATCTGGATAGACTCAGTTTGAGTCATAGCCGTGACTAGGTCCGAATCGGCCCAAACTCGAGCTCGGTTGAGCTCAGTGCAGCCACCCTCTCTCTCTCTTTCTCTCTCTCTCTCTCTCTTTTCTTCCTTTTCTTTTCTCTCCTTCTGTGTGTGTGTGCATGTGCGTGTGCGTGTGCTGGAACTCCAGCAGCACTCAAACCAGTAGGGCCTGCAACCTAACATAGACCCAGCTCGGTTCGGTTCAGTTCGGGCTGCACAATAGCCGCACTCTCTCTCTATTCTTCCTCTTCTTCTTCACCATCTCATTCTCTCCTTTCTTCCTTTCTTTCAACCATGGGTAGCAGGGGGTCCGACCTGACCAGAACTCTACCTAGCTCACTGCATCTCAGCGTGGTGCGACTCCACTCCGATCGAGGAAGATGACACCCATCAATGGTGCATTTAAAAACAAAGCTTCTTCCTCAAACATGTTTCTCACAAACGGTCCATACAGACACTAGGAAGCTTGTAGATAAGCTTTCTCGAAGCTTGGGGGAAGATCGGCTGGTGGGTTCGAGTTTGAGGAGAAATAACTCCTTTCTCTCTCTCATTCTCTTTTGTCTCTTTTATTCCCACAACTGAATCAGCTGGCATTGGACGACCAGGATGTTCTTCCCATGGACGGCTCAGATCTAACGATGAGGACGCATGCGGATTGCTCAGTTGACAATGGACAATTTCCTTTTTTGGAAACTATGTGCTTCCAAGCCTTTTTTGTGACGAAATCTGTGTGCTTGCATGGATGTCTCAACATGGGAATTATTGGGTTTTGGTCGAGCCCACCGCCTGAGTTAGATGGGCAGTTTGGTTCATTGAGATGGTCCCACATGGTGGGCCATGGACGTTTCAAATGTTCATCTGTCCGTCTGTTGTTGGAAGATAGAAATAAAGAGGTGTTTCTCTATTTTGGGGAGTTTTGGGTCAGCGCCAGCTGACCGAGCCTCCACGGTCCCATGCACAGTGAGTGCATGCACCTCACATGCACACCCATCAAAGGTGGGGCCCATGAGGATGGTGTTGACAAATCCAAACTGTCCATTGGGTTCAGTCGGCCCTATTAAGGCATTTAGCCAATGGTGAGATAGATCCAAGGCTTTAGTGATCGTACTAAGTGATTTTAGGTTTAACTTATGTATTCCCATTAAATTGTTGGCCGGATCATTTCGAATTTGATTATGAATAGTTAAAATGGTCCTAGGGTCATGCGTGAGACTCTTATAATGTATTGCTAACTGTATACTAATATTAATGTTAATTTTTTTTTTATTATTAGTATTTCGTAAGTTGTTTTATTGTGGTTGGCATCTTGATCCACGCCATTTATCTACTCAATCAGTTGCCTGTGGGGCTTGATGAGGAGGATTAGATTATTTAAATTGGTAAGTGAGCCATGTCAAGTGGACGTCCACTTATTTTCTCTCGATTTCCAAATGCTTTAAATAATTCAATGGTTGAATTGACTAATCTTTAGTCATTAATGGTCCTAGGCACCCTAAGAAGAAATTAAGCATGATTTGGTAGTCAATTATGGGAACAGATGATCCGATTTGTGTTTTCCAAGGATGGGAAATCCAATGAGATGTTGTAACTTGATGAATGGTGGATCATGTGACCTTGGTCCCTAATTCACTTTTTGTGATTTAGTTGTACTAATTAGGTATGTCCCGACACATCATCAAGATCCAATTCTAATGGTAGGATTATTTATCTATTTATTCATTTAAGCCCAAGGTCAATTTAATCATGTTGAGGTGGTTAAATGGAAAAATCGATCTCAATCTTATGATTGTGTAGATCATAGTTCAAAATCAGATGGTGAAGATGGATGGATTTAGGGCGACTATTCAAGTAAACTAGGTTTGTGTTCATACTACGTTAGGTTTACGGTAACACTAGAGTATGGGGTGTTGCATCAATACTTGAAGCTAATTGGTGGAGGCCACAATTTGAGAAATTGCCCCAAACTGATGTAGTGCCTTTATCATCTAGCCTCAAAGCATCAAAGCTTAACCTAAAATCTCTGCCCACTGATCTTAAATATGTCTATTTAGGTCAAGACGAGACATACCCGATGGTGATTTCTTCCTACGCTGAGAAAGAACAGGAGGCTGTGCTTATTTCCACTCTCAAGGGAATTGACCCTTTGATTTGTACTCACCAATTCATCTTGAGGATAATGTAAAAACCTCTTGACAACTACAACATCGGATAAATTTAAATAAGGAAGTGGTTAAAGGAGAAGTGCTTAAGTTATTGGACGTGGGTATCATATACCCTATATTTGACAGTTAATGGGTGAGTCCAACTTAGGTAGTTCCTAAGAAGTCCGGAATCACCATCGTAGCCAATGCCGACAATGAACTCGTGCCAAATAGAGTTATTATTGGTTGGAGAATGTGCACTGACTACAAGAAGTTGAATACCGTCATAAGGACCACTTTTCTTTGCCCTTCATTGATAATATTTTAGAAAGGCTAGCTTGTTACTTACTATTGTTTCTTTGACGAGTATTCTAGGTATAATTAAATAGAGATAGTGTAAGACCCGTATCCTAGTCCGTACTATTCTGTCAACTCCCGCGATCCTTCCCGACAAATTTCAGCAGCCCACGACCTATAATCGATGTTTGCGCGTGACCCTAAGTCGTATCCCGTATATCTGAGTTAGCTTAATCCAAGACTTGTACCATTGCAACCACGCCGTCGCCCCGGTTTTGATGCCACGTCTCATGCACCGAGGCGATACCTAGGCTAGAAGATGTGGGCCAGTGTTCAGTTCGAGGAAAACACCGTGCATTGTAAAACCCAAGAGAATCTCTACCCAATGTCACATCCATCAATCAATCAATCCTATCATGTCAAGTACATGTGAAGTACACTATCACCTCACACCCTTCCCCAAGCAACCCCAAAAGTCAAAAGTTCTTACACAAGCCCATACCCTTTCTTACATAACCTACCCCTAAAGTCAACAAACTCTTACACACCCATCCCTCTCTCCCATCCATCACTCTATCCCATCTCCTCTCTCTCTTATTTCTCCCTTCTTTCCCAAGTAACCTAAAACACCAAAATACCACACGTCCGAGCTCTCCCAAATCTCCATGAGAGAATTTTGTGTGTGGCCCACTTCCTAACCCTCTCATCTCCCATCTCAACCCTTCATTCTTCATCATCTTCCATTGAAATCGAAGCTAAGGAGCAAATGAAGCCAAGGGAGCAAGAAGATTGAACGACGGGTGCTTCTATAGGCTAGTTTTCAATTTTTTTTTTTATGATGGGCCAAGTGAGGCCTATCGATCGATGGTATCTCACTTTGGACCCTAGGTGTGGCCAATGACCCACCTTGATTCTCATGATCATTCCATGATGGGCCATTCTCCATGGACCCCATCATGATGTTTATTTTCTTTGCATGGATAAAGGTCATATAGACCTTCCATTTTAGTGGGGAAGGCATCTCCACCGTTGATCTTTGATTTGGTGGGCCCACATGTATTAGGATCCACTTGATGTATGTTGTAAATCATGCAAGGGAGGGCCCATAGTGGCAGGGTTCCTCCATCACTCGATCTCTCTCTCTCTCTCTCTCTCTCTCTCTCTCTCTTTCTCCCCTTCCTTATTTTGTAGCCCACTTGATGAGTTACGAGATGTCCAACCGTTCATCTAAAGGACCCCACCTTGATGTGTGTCTTATACACCATTCAATCATTTGGTGGCCCACCCTGGTAGCACATCTGTGGGTGGGGCCCACCTTAAAAAATATGCTACCCAAACCATCTAGCGTCCAGGGACATTGGACATGGCTGCCTTGAAGTGTGAACCGGCAGTGTAGTGTACTACATACACTGATACTTTTTTAAAAACTTGGGTGGACCGCTTACATAGGCCGCCCCACCTTGATGTATGTATTTAATCCAAGCCATCCATTCCATTCCTCAAGTCATTTTAGGCGTTGAGATGAAAAATGAAGTCAAGCCAGTTTTCTGGTGGGCCATAACATAGGAAATAGTGGTTTTGACCATTAAAATGCACTCTGATGTTGCTGAACCCCAAAATATATCGAATATTAGGCTTGTTTGGCTTGTCTTGAGCCATAGGAATCATTGGCTGGGTTGGATCCACTTGATGTGGGCCCTGATCACAAGGTATGTGCTATACCTAAACCGTCCATATTTATGGGACCCACCCCATGTATGTATTGTACATCTAGTCCATTCATCCTTGAACGGTACTGTTTGGGGCCCACTTTAATCACATCTGTACCATCCATGGGACGTATAGTGGTGTACATGTTTCATCCCTGCCATTTAGCCCACATGCATGGGTCCCACCATAATGTAAGTGTTGTATATCTCCCTCGCCCACCTTGCATGTGAGCTACATCTAACATGTGGGGCTATGATGTGTGTTAGCCATGCATCTGTAACGGTGCAGATCAACACCAACCATGAAGTATGTGTTACATACTGTTCATCTGTTTAGGGTCTTGGGTTGTTCATGAGGCCCACCAAGCTATGTATGTTTTATCCTTGCCATCCATCAGTTTTTGGGCCCATGCGATGTGGCCTAATGCGATGTATATGAGGCCCGTTGTTGAGGCCCATCTTTGATATGTTTATGGCCCATTTGTGAGGCCCACCTTTGATATGTATGAGGCCCACCTTGATATGTATGAGGCCCATTTATGAGGCCCACCTTTGATATGTTTATGGCCCATCTGTGAGGCCCACCTTTTATATGTATGATGCCCATCTATGAGGCCCACCTTTGATATGTATGAGGCCCATCTGTGAGGCCCACCTTTGATATGTTTATGGCCCATCTATGAGGCCTACCTTTGATATGTATGAGGCCCATCTGTGAGGGCCACCTTTGATATGTATGAGGCCCATCTGTGAGGCCCACCTTTGATATGGCCCATCTGTGAGGCCCACCTTTGATATGTTTATGGCCCATCTGTGAGACTCACCTTTGATATGTTTATGGCCCATCTGTGAGGCCCACCTTTGATATGTTTATGGCTCATCCGTGAGGCCCACATTTGATATGTTTATAGCCCATCTGTGAGGCCCATCTTTGATATGTTTATGGCCCGTTGTTAAGGCCCACCTTGATATATATGAGGCCCATGTTATGAGGCCCATGTGATTAGGCTCATTATAAGTTTGGCCTTACGAGGGCCACTCCTTGGAAGCAATGTTGGTTGAATGTCCACATTGATGGGCAATGATGGTTAAATGTCCTCATTGTGACCTTCCCTTCGGTCCTTTGTTAGGCTGATTACCGATTCTACTTGTCGAGGTCGATTGTCGAGGTCAATTATCAGTGTCGGTTATTGATACCGATTATTGATACCGATTATGAGTATGTGACAGTATAACATCATGATACATGCTCATACGCATCATCTGCATATTTGTTATGATGTGTGGTTGACCATTGCATATGTCATTGGGCAAATTGTTATGAGACTCCATATAGGCGGAGGTTATCTCATATGAGCGCACGGTATGCACAAGATTGATACATGACTGGATTGTATGACTCATGCATCTTGCATTGTGAGTTATGATCACTGTACGCCCTAGCGATATTAGGGTCATAGCCTCCATAAGCACATCATGGATGGCCAGATGGACATAAAAAATCTCTTCTAGCATCGGGTTGTCATAGATGGCCCTGGGTAAAAATTTCTAAACCCTCTTGGTTCTAGAGGTTGCTCCAATGTCTAGATTGAGTGGATGCATGAGTGCATGAGGGCCGTATACCGTTAGGCCGCGTCTCTCACTGTGTCGTGGTCAGTTGAAAAGGAGTACGGCCTTACCTGCCCAAGAGGAGAGGGTAATGCTAGGCTGAGTCTGACTAGCTTGAGGAATGGGTCTGTAATCGATGAGCCGGGCCCGATATTGGCAGGCGGATAGTGAGGTCTCTTCCACTCACCTTGTTGCGCACGATGGGGTGACAATCTAGGTTCGAGTGTAATAGACCCTGGTGATTTTCTCAGAGAGCAACCGTACTGATATGTGGACTTATTGAGCAGAAATTACATATTCATTCATTCACTATCCACTTGGGTTGGTGGTGCGTAATTATTTATTACGTGTACCTTCACATGGCCAGGATTTTGGTAGGGCGCGTGACTAACCTGATACCAGGAGTTTATCACATTAAGTCTGACTATTCAAATTTAGGTATAAGACTGGTTTGGATAGAAATTCCTTGTGATAGACCCCGTAGCTTGTAATACTACATACTATCATCCCGACCTCACATTCCATCTTGGTCATTTCATTTGTATCGCATATTGCATTCACATTCATATGACATTTTGGGTCATTATGTTTTCTATACTTATATGGCCTAGACGGACTTAGGAGGATTTATATATTGCATTGTATGCTCGAACATCTGATATTTGGCTCTCTATGACTCCTCATTTATATAGTTGATCTGTATTGTATATTCTGATATTATATGACTCATGGACTTACCAGTGTATTTCCACTTACTCTGATATCGTATGATTCATGATCTTGTCAGTATTTTTTCTTACTCTGATTATTCTGATATTACATACTTTTCACTTATCTTGTGCACACACTTTCACCATCCTCTAAGCTCTATAAGCTTATGCACGATAGATGCATGTAGGTGGCGTTAGGTTGTAGCAACATTGAGCTTGGACGTGCAGTTGTCTTCTAGAGCTTTGATTTCGATATATATATTTTCCTTTCAACATTGTATTCAAATGATTATATTAGTGGATATGTAATGATGATGTTGCCTTTATGATTTGGGTATACTTGTGGTTATGCTTCTTATGAGACAAATTGATGTAAAAAAAATCCTCCTTGTAGAATCACAGGATCGAAACCTGACATACGGACGCTACGAGTCGAGAATGGGGTAGTACGGAGGTTTTTAGCACTGGGTTCGGTGTTCGAGATTCTTGTGAATTTGATTTCTAGATTTGGGGCATGACAGATAGCCCTTGAAGATCAAGAAAAGATAACATTCACATGTCCCTTTGAACCTTTGCTTAGCGAAGGATGTCATTTGGGTTGTGTAATGCCCCTGCCATGTTTCAGCGATGCATGTTGAGTATATTTTCTGACATGGTGGGACAATGTTTAGAGGTTTTCATGGACGACTTCTCTATTTTTGGTCCATCCTTCATCGAGTATTTGAAAAATCTTAAAAATGTGCTGAAGTGATGTAAAGAAAATAATTTGGTTTTGAATTGGGAGAAATGCCATTCATGGTTCCCAAGGGAATAGTGCTTGGATATATAATTTCGTTCAAGGGAATTGAGGTAGACAAGGCTAAAATTGACCTTATCTCTAACCTACCTCCACCCAAGAGCATACTTGACATGTGACCTTCCTATGACACTCCGGATTTTATAGATGATTCATAAAGGACTCTAGTCAACTCTCTCATCCTTTATGTAATCTATTTCAAAAGGATACACTATTTGAGTGGAGTGAAGAATGTCAAAGAGCTTTTTTAAGCTCAAGGGTATATTGACTACCGCACCTATCATGCAACCACCCGATTGGAGCATCCCTTTTAAGATTATGTGTGATGCGTCTGATTATGTTATTGAGGTGGTGTTAGGACAGAGAAAAGCGAAGAAGCCCTATGTGATTCAGTATGCGAGTAGAACTCTAAATTTTTCCTAAGTGAACTACTCTACTACGGAGAATAAACTCTTAGCCGTAGTGTTTACTTTGGACAAATTTAGGTTGTATTTGATCAGATCTAAGATCATCATTTACACTAATCATGTGGTGTTAAAGTACCTTCTTTCTAAAAATGATGCTAAGCCCTACTTGATAGATGGATCCTTCTACTCCAAGAGTTTGACATAAAAATACGAGACAAAAAAGGGAGTAAGCTTGATCTTCTCGATCCCCATGAGCTGACAGTGATAAACGACATGTTCCCTGATGAACAATTGTTTAAATTCTCCTAATTACTTTAATTTGCTAACATTGCAAATTATCTTGCCACAAGTTTCATGTCGACATATTGGACTGCGCAAGATAAAAAGAAATTCTTCGTCGAGGTATGTAAGTTTTTCTGAGATGATCCTTATCTATTTAAATATTGCCTAGACCAAATTCTAAGGAGATGTGTGCTAGACAATGAACATCATAGTGTAATCACCTTTTGTTATTCTTAGGCCTTTGGTGGTCACTTTTCTACTAAAAAGACCACGACCAAAATTCTGCTATGTGGCTTTTATTGGGCCACTATGTTCAGAGATACTTATGAGTTTTACAAAGCTTACGAGCGTTGTCAGAAATTGGAAGGATTGTCCTATCGAAATATTATGCCATTAAACCCAATTCTTTTCATTGAAGCATTTGATTGCTGGGGCATCGATTTCATAGGACCATTCCCCCAATCCTTTGGTAATAATTATATTTTATTGGCAGTAGACTATGTCACTAAGTGGGTTGAAGCGATCCCATGATGGAACAATGATCATCGAAGGATCATTAGATTCTTAAAAGAAAACATCATTTCCTGGTTTGGAACGCCTCAAGCTATCATTAGTGATGGAGGGTTGTACTTTTGTAATAGGCCATTATAAAACTTAATGAAGAAATATGACATCTCTCATAAAGTGAGCACTCTGTACCACTCGTAGAGAAGCGGGCAAGTTGAAATTTCTTATTGGGAAATCAAATAAATTCTGAAAAAATGGTTAACCCTGACTATAAGGATTGGTCAATCTGCTTGACTGATGCCTTATGGGCTTACCGTAAAGCTTTTAAGACCCCTATTGAAATGTATCCCTTTAGACTTGTCTATTAGAAAGCTTGCCGCTTGCTTGTGGAGTTGGAATATAGAGCCTACTGGGCTATTAAAATTTTAAATTTTAACTTGGAAAACGCTGGCTCGGTATGCAAACTTCAATTGAATGAACTTGAGAAAATCTGGAATAATGCATACAAGAACTCGAGAATTTACAAGGACAGGATGAAGGTATTCAATGACTGGAACATCCTTCAAAAATCATTCGTAACCAGTCAAAAAGTCCTTCTATACAATTCTCGGTTACATCTTTTTCTGGGTAAACTTAGATCTCGTTGGAACAACCCTTTCATTGTTACGAATGTTTATCCTTATGGGGCTGTCGAGATAAAGAATTCTGTGAATGACAATGTTTTCAAAGTAAATGGACATCGTCTAAAGCCATTTGTTGAGAAGTTTGATTCAGAGGAGATGTCCATGCCTTTGATTGATCCTCTGTGTCAGGATTGACTTCTTAGTCTGATGGAGGTGTATTTAGGTTTATTGCTTTCATAAAATTTAGGATTAGGAATTTTATTTTTTAATAAGTTTAGTTTTCATGCTAACTCTTCTACATGTTGAGAACTTTGGAAAAGCCTCAATTCTCCTTCTTCAGTTACTACCTTTCCATCCCTTCTCCTTTCTTTTCATTGTCTTATGTGCATTGCATGCTTATATCTTTAACGTTGAGGATAATGTAGACTTCATGTTGGGGTGTGGATTAGGTAAACTAATTAGTGTTTTCTTAGTGTTTGAGAAAAATTCTTAAAAATCTTCAATTTTTCAAATTAAAAACTGTTTGGAAAGCGATAGTTTGTGCACTTAAGAATGTCTTGAGTATGATGATAAGATAGAGATTGAATTTTGAATTATTGGAGTTTGATCAACAGAGTAGACTATCACTTAAGTTCTCTTATCTAATTGATTAAAAAGAAGTTTGAATATCATGTTGACCTAAATCACAAGACACATTCAATTTATTTTCTGTGAATTGTGATAGAATTTCTGATTGTTAGTATGTGAATTATTGATAGATGTTAAGAATTAAGTCTGAAGAATTTTATCCACCTTAAAAAGATGAAAAGAACTAGTTAATAAACAGAGAGATCGACAAAAAGGTCATGGATTTGATACTTAAGAATCACCAAGGCAAAGGATGGATCTTAGGAGATCAAGATTGAAGATTTCAAGACCCCAAGATTCAAAAAAACCAAGTGGAGAAGGAATGAAGTCGAAAGTGTAAAGTGTAGAAATTCACTGAATCTAAACCTCATTGTCTATGTCATCGACCGCTGTTCGATGACATTGAAGACAATGTTCAACGACATCAAAGAATTACATGAAAATTGAGTTGGTTGTTAGACAAATTGGACACAGTTCTCGATGACATAGAAGCCCTATTCAATTGCTCGAAGACCTGCTCGATGACATCGAGATTTTTATGAATTTTTGTAGCAACTCGCTAGAACACTTTGGACACATTCTCGATTACTCAAACCCCCTCAATGACATCAAAGAACCATTTGATGACATCAAAGGTATGTTTGATGGCATGAAGAGTTAAGTAGTGCGAAAAGGCGCAACTTCCGGATTCCAGTTACGTTAGATGACATTGAAGGATGTTCGATGACACCGGACGCGTTATGCGGAGTGCATAAATTTAAGGTGGTTGTCAAAGACGGTAGGACAAAGGCTATAAATATGGGTTCTTTGAGGAGTTCTAAACATGAATTAAGTTTTAAGAAGCAGAGCCAAAGGGTGGAGTAGCCTCCCAAGAGTTTTTCTTTTTTCATTATTTATTTTTAATACTTTCTTTTAGGGTTTTAGATCCAATCATGTCTATGGTTGGCTAAACCTCTTAGCTAGGGCTAAAAGGTGAAGCTTGTAGCGTGTTGGGATGATTTTCTTCCTTTGATTCTTATTTTTCTTGAACCTCATTGATTTTTAGTTTGATTTTAAATAATATCTTTAGTTTTCTATGATTTATTGTGACTCAAATTATAATAGATGCTGTGATGACTTTGAATATCTTCTTTTCCTGTTTTGAGATTGTGAGATCGATAAATCTTTTTATTCACCATCGTCTCCTGGGCATGGTAGGATGATGAAATCCCTTCCAATCATCATAATACTCCTTCATGTGTGGATAGGTTAATGAAAAGTTCAGATTCGGTTTAATTGATTTATCTTCTAATTGGATAGGAAATGTAACAGCCCGAAGTTTTCACGGCCAGAGTTTGTACTCATGCCCGAGAAAATCGGGTGTTAATAATGTACAATTGGATGCTCTGAAATCACACCCTATTTTTTTTCCGTTTGTTTATATCCAGATACATTCATGAAGGTAACATTCACAAGAATAAAATCAACTGTATTGATTATATTTCATCTGAATAAAAGAATAATTAAATGACCTCATAAAGGGAGGTTTATTACAACATAAGAGTTTACAGCGGAAACATAAAACTAAATCTGAACTTGTCTCTTTATCCTTTCAATATGATCTTCCTTAGGGAGAATGTTTGCTAGGTCTTCAATATGTACATCACCTGCATAATTTGTATGGTTGGGAGAGGGTCAATGCCCTACTCATAGTGAAGGTTATCCTTCAAGATTAACAATAATTCAAGAGATTCATAGAAGTAAAGGGTCTGATATGTCGAGTGCTCCACTAACATGTGGTATTAGCATGCACAAACAACCTACATGAGATGCATGCCTAGCAAAGTATGTGGAGCTCATTATACGTAGTGATCATCACATTGTGGAGTACGATTTATAGACAACCGGCTCGACCTGCATCCCATAACTACGGATATTCGCCGGCATGACCAACGCTACCGTGGATTTACGAGGAGACCTCAGAGCGCACAACAACATGAGCTGGGTGAATTACGTGCAATGATTTATTCATGGAGCGACTATTTGCGACATCCAATCTCGAGGTAATGATGTGTGTGAAAATTTCTCCTCCTTTCTTTTCCTCTTTTTCTCTTTCTCTTTATTTTCTTCCTTTCTTGTTGTGACTTCACTAGGATCGGACGTGTGGAGTTTTATAGGCCCAGGGGTTTTCTAGATCTTTCCTTGCGCCGACCCATTTACGCAGCAAGAAACCAGGAGCGTTTCCCTTACGCACTCCACTGTTTGCGGAACAGAAAACCAGTGCATGCGGTTTTAGATTTCCTTCTTCTTTCTTCCTTTTCTTTTCTTTTCTTTTCTTTTTTTCCCTGCTGGACGACAGCAAGCCCGACTGACAGAAACGGTTGCTCAGCTGCACCGGTTCTCTCTCTCTTTCTCCCTCTCTCCCACGCTTCTCTCTCTTTCTTATTTTTCTTTCCTTGTGGAAACGCAAGTCCTATTTATAGTCTGCCTTACGCCCAGAAGCTTCCTTGCGTAGCTTCGTTTACGCAGCAAGAAGACTTCCGAAGTCCTTACGCAGCTTCTTTCGCAGCGCGGAGAGTCGGCAGCATGAAAACTCTCCGACCAGCGTTCCTTGGGCAGGATGTTCTCCAAACAGACTCCATGGATGGGGTCGAAAATCCCTAGGGGTGACCTTCAACGGTCTAGATTGTACGCGGGATCGACGGATAGGTCATAGAGCCGCAGATTCATATGGCCCGTTGATTTTCCTGCGGACAGGTTGCGTACGCAACCATTTGTACAAATGTTCGCTGATCACCTGTCATTGGTCGGATTCAAGATTTAGGACTGATGAACGGTTCAGATCCTTCGGATTAGTGAGCTGGTGGGCCACACAGGTTTCCGAACAGACGCAGTCCGTCCGTCTGTTTAGGCGGAAAGAAGGAAGGAGTTTCCTTCTAATTTTCGGGCGCAAGTAGTCTTGAGAGATCTGTTGGCATTAATTGGCGGGGTCCACTAGTGATGTCCTTCTGAGATCCACTCTGTTCATTTGTTTTGTAGGGTTATGTTAGGCCATGGGCCAAAATATGAGGTGGAACCGAGCTTTGGATGGACCACACCACCAGCCAACGCTCACCGTTGAAGAGGCTTTTGTGGAAACTCAGTTACGTGATTGCACGTGAGATTCTTGGTTTCGTGAATGACTTGGGCGAAGGTGGGGCCGACTTGCGATATTTTTTAGGAAAATCCACTCCGTCCATTAGTTTTGTAGGGATAGGTTAGGCCTTGGGTCTAAATATGGGATAGGTCAGAGATTTGGGTGAGCCCCACTATTAGCCTGCATGAGGACTGTGTTCACTGTTTAACTTAGAAATCAGTTACGTGAGTTTGCTGTTTTTCATTTGAAATAAATAGGTGGGGCCCACTATGGTGATCTTTTGGAAAATTCGCTCCCTTCATTGACTTCAGCTTGCTATATGGGCCTACGGACCCAAATTTGAAGTAGATCCGAGTTGTAGGTGGGCCACAGGGTCCAATGGAGTAACGAGAATAGTCACTGTTGGAACTTGAACTGGAATATGCGTCAAACAGTGCCATGCACTTGGAACCCATTATTTATCATTCTACCATTTTCTTTTCCTACACTTCTGCCATTCATAACTCAAGATCTCACTGTCTAAATGTGATGAAATTTGATGGGTGATCTTTATTTTTCATGTTCTTTTCATTGCTTAAATTTGAGCCCCGATATCTTTAAGATGATTAAGATACTCTTTTAATGGTTACTACACTTCAAATTTTCAAAATAGCATTTGTACTCACCTAATTGATGAATTATCAGGTGGTTTAGGCCTAGACCCTAAGATCTTCACAGTGATCGGTTTACCATAATGTTTGTGTGGCCCATTTGACAGATCCAAATATAACGGATGATCATATGACTTACTAAAAATAAGGGAACTTGATAGTTAGCACTCTTATTATATGTGTAGGTAGATGTACGGTCAATTTCATAAATGGATGGGTATACAACGGGTTTCTGGAGTAATTCGGGGTAGAGCATGTATATAGTCATATTAGAGTATCTTATTCACATGTGTAGGTTTTTCAGATCATAGTCCTGATGGTAGGTTAAGCATATTTATGGGTAATGAACAGGATGAATGATTAAGAATCTCGGTCTGATAAGTGCATGGACGGATGTAGAGGTCAAGTAGCTGATTTACTACGATCTAAGGGCTGAAATTCGACATGTACGGTTAATTTATGATAATTAGGCATGGTATAAATTTTTACATGGAATGGATAGTGGGAACCTTGTGATCTAGAATTTAGGGGTATAGGTCAATGGCATTTTCGTAATTATTGTTGATCTATAAGTTTTGGAAAATCTAATGGCTCTGCATGGTTATAGACACGTTTCTAAGCAATTCTTATGAATGAACATATATCTAAATCGTTATGTATAGGGAGTTATTCGTTAATTCATTTAAGAGAAAACATACATATTAAATCACATGATGGAGAGTCTTACCTTGAAATTGACGGTCAAATGGCTTGATCTATGAATGGAGGTCATTCCTAATGGCTAGGTTCATGTTAGGGCAAGGGTAAGGATGTAAGGTTTGGATAGTCGGATTGGTATTATACCCTTGTACATAATAGGTTAAATTTTAAGGTAACGTTCGAGAACTTTCAATACTCAGGTATTGAAAAGTTCGGGGCGTTACAGGATAGGACTTTAATTCCAGTTGTGTTTCTTGCATCAAACAAGGTAGCATCCTAAAAGCTACATGTGTATCCTCGACACTCTAGTTTTCTTTTGATTATTCTTACATCATTCATAATTACTCTCTTTTATTCCAGATTTAGATTTAGATTTTATTCTAGTCCTACTTATAGTTATTTTCAGAATACGTACAATTTTAGTCAATGTGGATTCGACCTCGGTCTCACCAAGATTATTACTACATTGTAACCCTACACTTGGGGTTGTAACAATAACTGACTGTTTGGATTATAATAAAATCGGATGAGTAATCAAAGGCGATGGATGAGTTGATGTTTGGAAAAGAAGTATACCGGCGCGATGCATGTCACACTACAAACTCAAAAACCGTGCTCACAGAATTCCTGATCACCGAATCAGGTGCTGAAAGCCTTCGTAGTGCCCCGTTCTTGGCTCCCGGCACCCATATACCAGATTCCGATCTGAATTACGGTGAAGACCGCTTTAGTTGAAGTAGGAATAGGTCAGTATATCCTAGAGGGGGGTGAATAGGATTGTTTAAAGTTTTTATAAATTATTTAAAATCCTTATTACACTAATCTTATCGCAGAGTATTGATTAGGATTACTCAACCTTAACTCTACTGGCTTCCAAGCCTAATAGAGGATCCAATCACAAACTATTTAAAAGACAAACAATGTATAGATGAGATTGTGATGGATATGACTGTGTGCATAGGATGTGATCATATATAAAGACATGCTAGGCAATCACATAAATGAAAGATAATATCAAACTTAAACACAGTCATTTTATAGTGGTTCGACGACTTGTCTACTCCACTCTCGGCTTCCACACTCAACCCTTGAGTGACCGGATTTCACTAAGGAGGTTTCCCATGGTTCACCTCAAACCTAAGGTTTTAAATCAGGTTCACCTTCAACCTTTACAGAGGTTTCTACTCGGTTCACCTCAAACCCTGGAGTTTTACTGGCGTACTCCTAACCAGATGTTTATGCTCTCCACAGAGCAAGGGTCCACACAACGCACCCTGCACGTACACTCCCGTCGGAGGCCTCATTCGAGGACTTCAAATGGTGAGCAACACTTAAAACCCAATCCTAAAAAGGAATGATTGCAAGTGTCCTCTAGACTCTTAGTACTTACAGATAATTTGATGAGTCCCTTTCACTGCAATGATGAAGATCTCCTTCTTGTTGATGAAGAATCTTCAGCTCCCTTGATCCACAACACAAAGATGTATATATGCTAGGCTTAGGTTGGGTCAAGGCTATGATGAAATACCACTCTCTGAAGATTTTCCTATAAGGAAGATAGAGAGGTTCCCATCATCTATGCATTCAAGGCATCCCAGCTTAATGATATGTCATTAAGGTAGTAGCTGAAGGATCCTTGAATGCGGAAGTTCATTCCCCCATCCACTCTATGAGATATCAATGATGAGGGTGGATTGGAGGATGAACTTCCTAAGAGAAAGGGCTTAAGGTAAATGATAAGAAGGTTAAAACTCTCAAAAGCACTGTCTACTTTCTCAACCAGCAATGAAGACAACTCTCTCTATTTATAGGCAAAAGGTTCCAACGGATATAAACGGTCATATTTATGACAGAGTTCGATATCATCCATCAGTCGTCGATATGATTGAGCGTATACTCTCGATTGTATCGGTCGACCTTTCGATGATAAGAACTCAATTGTTATTTCGCTTTTGGAAACCTTCTGCCAACTGGTCGATGGGATCGAGACACATATCGATGATATCAGATTTCGAACTCCGATTCCATCGAGTGATGGTTCGATCTATCGACAGGTGAAAAATAAGAGAGAAGCCTTGAAGAATTTCAGGATCACAGATATGATCGGAAAAACAGTCGATGTCATCAGAATTTGTACATCGATTATATCGGAGACCTTGTCGATGGGATCGATAAATCGTATAGATTTACATGTAAGCTTGCTGGACGAATTATGTCCTGACTCGATCCAATCGACTTGGTCTCGATATGATCGATATATGAATATCGATTTATCGACAGGCACCACGATCAACATTAAAAGCAACCTGAAATTTATGCTGGTGAGAACATACGCCCCACAGTCGATATGATCGACTGACTCCCGATATGATCGATATTTGAGTTCAGATTGAATCGGACAGTCATCGATATATCGAACCATATGTTAGTTTTCTTTAGAAAAATAGGGGCGCCGGAAATCAGTCTGTCGATATGATCGATCCACTTCAGATATGATCGATTTTCGAATATCGATGATATCGACTCGAAGGTCGATATATCGATAAATCGTCCAGAAGATTGTTTGATTGCTGGACACTTTTTGTCCTCACTCGATTGTATCGATTGATATGCCGAGGACATCGACAGAGCTGGTCGATCATATCGAAAGGGGAATCGATATAATCGACAGTGTAAGAAAAACTTAGGAGATTTTTTTTTTTTGATAAAAAGTTTTCTTACACATAAACCCTAAGATGTTTTAGTTCTTTTTAAGGGTTTAATCACCTGGTGTTTTGGGACAAGGGATGTGAGGCTATGATTTACCTTTTGGCGAGCTTCCATACATCTAGATGAGGCAGACACTTGACTTGATCTTCTTGTTAAATGCTATCGTCCGACTGACTCAACTTACAACGTAATTGACAAGCCAGGGCACATAATAGGTGCACTTTCAATCTCTCCCTTTGTCAATTACGTGACAAAATTCCCAAAACACCCTAGAAGCATATCTAGACAGATATATCCTAAATTGTGTGTATATGTATTAACACAATTTTATCAATTCTAAACACCCATGTATATAACAAATAAATTCTCCCCCTTAATTTAAAAACTCTCCCTTTCTTGTTGCGGCTGCTCCCCCTAACACCTGCAACAAAGATATATAATTTTCGCTCGGGGTGTTTGAATTGTTCTCCCCCTTTTTTTCAGTCATTGGCAAAGGTATAAGACGTGATATTGACTGAAGATTGAAGCATATGGGAGAACCCCAGAGATAGATGCATATGAATGAGAACAGTGTAAAGCAAGCATCAATGAAGCAGTCAGTATGAAGTTAATAGATAAGTATTCAGACCATAACCTTAAGACTGCAATAAACCAGGGAGAAATTCAAATGGCAGAAGTAAACGAACTAGATTAAGCCATATTTAAGCTGCCCAAGATTGGCAGAAATATTCAATGCTGCCCCAGACAGCAGCAATATAAACCAATAATAAAAAGTATTTTAGCCCAACCGTGGGCAAACTCATCCAAACAGAAACCAGAAAGGAAGAAAAAGAAACTAGTCATACACCATTGAAAGCGTAGAAAATCCAAAAAGATACTAATGTTCATACGCAGAAATAAGAGTAAGGGTGCATGAAAGCTTGTATGAAACCAGCATCAGGGATCAGAGTGAGATGACATCGTGTCGTCCCGTCGGCACGTTAGTAAATCCACCAACTGTTGGACCGTGCTCTGAACTCCTTGAACCATTCGTTCTAAAACAGTGAGACACTCCTTCATTGAGTGCACGTCCTTCTATATGGCCCCAATCCTATCCAGTTTAAGCCTTTTGCCATACCCAGTGGTTAATGTGGACGGTGCAACATCTGGTCCAAGAGGTGCATCATCAGCCATTGCATCTCCTTCCATGGGATCTCCACCTTCTCATCCTTCCGCTTCAGCATGAATTTCTTTCCCAGTTTCCTCCTTGTATTCATAAAACCTCATATCCATTTTTTGAAGATTTTTCTTGTTGAAAACTTTGAGGGGGAAAATTGGATCAATTGTAGAAGGAAAGTCAATGCTCTGACAGATTCTACTAATGATCTAGGGATATGACAAATGCAAATCTCTGGACGTGTGTATCGCATTGACAAACTGATTTACAGTTAAGGTTGGAAGACAGATATTCGTCCCGGTCGCGACGGAGTAGATTATCATCACCATAAGGCTTATTAGATCCGATCTGTTAGTGCCTCTCGGGTACAGATTGGTGGTGAAGAGTCCATGCATGACTCTGAATCGGGGCTCCATATACCTAGCTTTCAGGGCATTCCCTTGATGCCGTGGGATATCTCGATTATTGCATAGGTATTTGGTTATCTTGGAGCGCACATCTGGAAAGTCAAGATCCCAGTTTGGAAGGCCTCCTGGAACCATTTGTAGATTGAGAATCTGTGCTATGGTGGCAGGAGTGATGAATACATCATCACCATCTATGGAAACCATGAAGGAAGGAGGATCAGCCATCGGGGAATGACATGCAGCAAAGAAGTTGCATGTTCTTTCCAGTTGGCATGGTCCACCAAAATCCAAGATGGGTAGCCAACCAATTGTAGCAAACAGAGGTTCTAAGTTGTAAGACGTTAAACAATTTTTTTCTACTTTTCTCTCAAAAATCAACTTCCGATTGACATATTTTGGTGGCCGTTGGACAGTAGGAGGAGGAGGCACTGGTTGAGTTGGTTCACGAATTTCAATTTGGGACCCACCGCATCATGATCTTTGCTGTGTGGGGGTCCCTCTGTCCGGGATCCTTGCTCTCTCCCTTGAGGCAAGGACCTTTTGTCGAGTACCTCTTGATGATTCACCTGGACCGGATGCCACGTTTTTATCCTTTTCCATGTGGAAGAAAAAGCTATTTGAAATATTGGAAAAACGACAAAAAGAGATCCCGACAAATCAAGAGAAAGAGATTCTGATGATGGAAGAATATTACCTGGTTTGGAGTGAGATTTGGCTGGTCCTATCTGGCTTAGGATGATTGGTCGAGAGGATCGGACAGGGAAGACAGTCGAATCACCCTTTGAGAAACCCTTTTTTTTTTTGTTTCACTCGCTTTTATCGGGCGCCATTTGTCGATCATATCGACTAACCCATCGATTGTATTGAGAAGTTGTCGATTGATTCTATCGAGACTACCCTCGATGTTATCCAAGGACACACAACTTTTCATATTCTGAACAGCTGTCGATTGTATCGATCCTCAGTCGATAAAATAGAAGAAGACCGTTACTTGCTTTAAAAGTATGTGCTATTCAGAATTTTCCTGGTTTTGACATGCTATTGTATATTTTTTGACTTAATCAGTTTATGTATAAAAGAAAAAGAAACACTAGTTCTATACAAATATAAACATGATAATGTTTATATACAAAAATTAGAGGTCTCCAACCTTAGATGTAACATTGAGGATTTAGCAAAAGTTGCATCATTTCACCAATTATCCAGATTTCGATGCAAAATCTGAATGTATTCTTATATACTCAGGAATTCAGGGTACAGAGTTCAGTTTTTCCTTCACTCTCCACCTTAAGACAGAAGTTTTTGTTGTGGTGACTTTTGTTATCTTACCAACTCGATCTAGTGGTTTCTTTGTTCTGTCTTCCATTTTGGGTGATAAAAGGATATTTTGCATTACTCTGGTCCGATTAAGTTTATCAGTGTCATTTTGACCAGAGTTACAAGAATTTATTTTTAAGCATTCAAACTTGTAATGTCCCATATCACCACACGAATGAGAAACTGGAGCCGTTCTTGTATTGCTACCTGAAGTAACAGATTTTTCAGTTTTTATTTTGATTTTCTCATACCCTAGGCCACTCTTATCCCTTCCAGGCCTTCCTATCCCTAACATTCTTTCAAGTTTTTTACCACTTTGAGAAAACTTATAGTTTATCTCGAAAATTTTTTTGGATTTTTCTAAATCAATGCAAAGTGAGTGGTTCTCATTTTTGAGTTTCGCATTATCATCTCTTAGCAGTTTAGCTTTGTTCATAAGTTCTGATAATTCTTCTTTTAGGGATAGGTTTTCTTTTTTCAATTGATCGTTATCTGTAAGATATTGTTGCAAATCATTGGACAAATGTATGATTATTTCTAAGGTTCTGTCCAAGTCTTTCTGCAACAATTTCTTTTTATTTTCAGTCATGCCAATTTTCTTAAGGATGTGGATGCTATGATTGTATAGTTGATTATAAGCATCCTGCAATTCATTCTGCTCTTTATCTTCTTCTTCTTCAATTTCCTCATTGTCAGATAAAAATGATTCAGTGGCTAGTTGTTCTTCTTTTCCTTTAGATTCCATGAGAATAATTGAAGTGGTGGAGACCATAAGAATTTTTAAAGATTTCTGATCTCCATCACTTCCAGAGTCACTGTTTTCTGAATTTGACTCTTCTGTATCATCCCATGTGGTAGCCATTGCCTTGCCCTTGGTTTTTCTATTTGGGCATTCGGTAGATAGGTGACCATATTCATATAGGCATAACATTGTAGTTCTTTGGTCTGTTTACCAAATTTTCCTGTAGAAGGTTTGTAGTTCACCTTTCTTCCTCTAGAAGGATGATCGCGATTCTTCTAAAAGAATCTTCTGAATCTTTGTGCTAGCAAGGCCACTTCCTCATCATCATCTTCTTTTTCGCTCTCACTGTCCTCATGTTTTGATTTCTTAGAAGTTTTTAGGACAGTGTTTTTGAATTTTTGGGGTTGTGTGAAGTGTAGTTCAAAAGTTTGTAGGGAACGTACCAGTTCTTCTACTTTCATCTCATCAATATTCCTACACTCCTCAATTGTTGTTACCTTGGGATTGAAGCGTTCCGGTAAGGATCTTAAGATTTTTCTACATATTTTAGGTGCCGGAACCTTCTCTCCCAATCCACCCATGGAGTTACAAATAATGTTTAATTTGGTGTAGAACTCCATAAATGTCTCATGCTCTTCCATCCTGAGATTTTCAAACTGTGAAGTTAAGAGTTGTAGTTTAGATCTCTTCACAGTGCTTGTGCCTTCATGGGTTGTTTTCAATAAGTCCCATGCTTCTTTAGAGGTCCCACACATACTTATCTGATTGAAAATGTCTTGGGACACGGCACAGTAGATGGCGTTCATTGCTTTTGCTTCAGCATTTCGCTGTTCTTTGTCAAACGCTGTCCACTTCTCATTCGGTTTGGGTTTAGTGATTGTGGTTTCATTTTCAATTACAATTTGTTCCAATGGTACCACATATCCTTTTTCAACTACATCCCAAACTTCATGATCTAAAGATCTCAGGAAGTAATGCATTCTGGCCTTCCAGTAAGCATAGTTTAATCCATCAAATACTGGAGGTCTAGTGATAGATGAGCCCTCTCCTTTGGCCATATTTCTACTTCAGTTAAGATCACTCTCTAGGCGTTGAAGCCCTTAAAGAGAGACCCTCTCTGATACCAATTGAAATTGCGGTGAAGACCGCTTTAGTTGAAGTAGGAATAGGTCAGTATATCCTAGAGGAGGGTGAATAGGATTTTTTAAAGTTTTTATAAATTATTAAAAATCCTTATTACACTAATCCTATCGCAAAGTATTGATTAGGATTACTCAACCTTAACTTTACTCGCTTCCAAGCCTAATAGAGGATCCAATCACAAACTATTTAAAAGACAAACAATGTATAGATGAGATTGTGATGGATATGACTGTGTGTGTATAGGATGTGATCATATATAAAGACATGCTAGGCAATTACATAAATGAAAGATAATATCAAACTCAAACACAGTCATTTTATAGTGGTTCGATGACTTGTCTACTCCACTCCCGGCTTCCACACTCAACCCTTGAGTGACCGGCTTTCACTAAGGAGGTTTCCCATGGTTCACCTCAAACCTAAGGTTTTAAATCAGGTTCACTTTCAACCTTTACAGAGGTTTCTACTCGATTCACCTTCAACCCTGGAGTTTTGCTGACGTACTCCTAACCAGATGTTTATACCTATACAGGACAAGGGTCCACACAACGCACCCTTAGGTTTCTACTCGGTTCACCTCAAACCCTAGAGTTTTGCTGGCATACTCCTAACCAGATGTTTATGCTCTCCACAGAGCAAGGGTCCACACAACGCACCCCGCACGTATACTCCCGTCGGAGGCCTCATTCGAGGACTTCAAATGGTGAGCAACACTTAAAACCCAATCCTAAAAAGGAATGATTGCAAGTGTCCTCTGGACTCTTAGTACTTACAGATAAGTTAATGAGTCCCTTTCACTGCAATGATGAAGATCTCCTTCTTGTTGATGAAGAATCTTCAGCTCCCTTGATCCACAACACAAAGATGTATATATGCTAGGCTTAGGTTGGGTCAAGGCTATGATGAAATACCACTCTCTGAAGATTTTCCTATAAGGAAGATAGAGAGGTTCCCATCATCTATGCATTCAAGGCAACCCAGCTTAATGATATGTCATTAAGGTAGTAGCTGAAGGATCCTTGAATGTGGAAGTTCATTCCCCCATCCACTCTATGAGATATCAATGATGAGGATGGATTGGAGGATGAACTTCCTGAGAGAAAGGGCTTAAGGTAAATGATAGAAAGGTTAAAACTCTCAAAAGCACTCTCTACTTTCTCTACCAGCAATGAAGACAACTCTCTCTATTTATAGGCAAAAGGTTCCAACGGATATAAACGGTCATATTTATGACAGAGTTCGATATCATCGAGCAGTCGTCGATATGATCGAGCGTATCCTCTCAATTGTATCGGCCGAACTTTAGATGATAAGAACTCAATTGTCATTTCTCTTTTGGAAACCTTCTGCCAACTGGTCGATGGGATCGAGACACACATCGATGATATCGGATTTCGAACTCCGATTCCATCGAGTGATGGTTCGATCTATCGACAGGTGAAAAATAAGAGAGAAGCCTTGAAGAATTTCAGGTCACAGATATGATCGGGAAAACAGTCGATGTCATTGAAATTTGTACATCGATCATATCGGAGACCTTGTCGATGGGATCGATAAATCGTATAGATTTACATGTAAGCTTGCTGGACGAATTATGTCCTGACTCGATCCAATCGACTTGGTCTCGATATGATCGATATATGAATATCGATTTATCGACAGGCACCACGATCAACATTAAAAGCAACCTGAAATTTATGCTGGTGAGAACATACGCCCCACAGTCGATATGATCGACTGACTCCCGATATGATCGATATTTGAGTTCAGATTGAATCGGACAGTCATCGATATATCGAAGCATATGTTAGTTTTCTTTAGAAAAATAGGAGCGCCGAAAATTAGTCTGTCGATATGATCGATCCACTTCAGATATGATCGATTTTCGAATATCGATGATATCGACTCGAAGGTCGATATATCGATAAATCGTCCAGAAGATTGTTTGATTGCTGGACACTTTTTGTCCTCACTCGATTGTATCGATTGATATGCCGAGGACATCGACAGAGCTGGTCGATCATATCGAAAGGGGAATCGATATAATCGACAGTGTAAGAAAAACTTAGGAGATTTTTTTTTTTGATAAAAAGTTTTCTTACACATAAACCCTAAGATGTTTTAGTTCTTTTTAAGGGTTTAATCATCTAGTGTTTTGGGACAAGGGATGTGAGGCTATGATTTACCTTTTGGCGAGCTTCCACACATACAGATGAGGCAGACGCTTGCCTTGATCTTCTTGTTAAGTGATGTCGTCCGACTGACTAACTTACAACGTAATTGACAAACCAGGGCACATAATAGGTGCACTTTCACGATCCTCGAATCCTATAAGGAGGATTTTAAATATGATTTTTTTTTTGTAATGGAGCATACCCACACGCATAATCAAGTCACAAAATAACATCACTACATATCCACTATATCAAAAACTTTGAGTACAATGCGGAAAGGAAAGTACAAGATGATCAAAAGATCTCTAAAAATAATCTGCCTCCTGCCTTAACGCTGTTGCGATCTAACGTCACCTGCACGCAACGATTGTGCATAAGCTTACAAAAAGCTTAGAGGGTGATGTAAGTGTGTGCGCAAGGCATGTGTTAAGTATGAAATATTAGAGTAATTCATAAATATGCTGGTAAGTCCATGAATACTATCAGCTGTACCAAGGCTATGCGATGTAAGGTATTGTAACGCCCATGAAAAATTCGTACTTGGAATCGAGTACCGATTTGACCCGAAATCGCGTATAAATAATTTCCATGGAAATTAAACGTAAGTTAGCTAGCGCAACGCTAGAGTAGCTGGGAAATAGTCCCTGATCACTTTAAATACGTTCTACAAGACCCAAATCGAGTAGAACAGACAACTCTACAATACTCTATAACCTTGGATCCAACTCTAAGCAGGTTTGTCCTCTGGACCATATTGAACTTTTGTATTGGATTTAGACCGCGCGTCGAAGGTCTGATACCTCCTATCTTAGACCGTTAGAACCGCCCAGCTGGACTTGACAATCATCTCAAAAATCAAGTCAAACCGATAATCACAGAGTATTTCGTTGAACCCGGACTGAAGCGACCGCGAATAGGGACGAATTGGGAATTTTAAATTTAGATCTGGCACACGACTTGACGCGTCAGTATTAAGCGTTCTGACCGTCAGAATTCATCCAGATTACACTCTCGGATCAGGAAAAATATCTATTTATTATCACGGAACTTTCAGCCCTGATCTATGTGCGGTGACCGCTGAACTGAAACTGGTTCGCCACGTGCGATCTGCGAACCCTGCCAGACTGAAAACTTCATACGAGGTACATCTGGTACCCATGAGCTTAAGTCTGATCGCAATCGACCAGGGGACCATCAGAAATCAGTTTTTGGACCGAAACAGCCCCGAAATGGATAGGCAATAAGTAAACTTCGTCCCGGAGCCTATTTTCGGCGTTTCCAAGCTTATAAAAGGGGTTGAAACCCTCATTCCTTCCTTGCATACGAATTTCACAAACCCTAGCATAAGAGAGAGAGAGTTTGAGAGAAAGGGAAGAGGAGATTTTTCCCGCTTCCGAGCCACCAACGGTTGCTGCTTCAACACTTCATTCCAATCACCTGGCTGGTGATTTTTCCACTTTTTCAGGTATAGAAAAATCCCAAAAACTTGCTGATTTAGGGTTTACATAGATTCTGAATATGTTAGCTAACTAAATCCACAAATCAGGTTCTCCTACTGCCGTAGACGAAGCGTACACGCTCCGTTCAAATTCTCGCGACCGTAAGAGATTAGGTGAGGATTTTAGACGCTTTGATTGACGGTTTACAACGCTTTCAATGTCGTTTAATAGTAGATTATTGACGGCATCGCCGTTTGACATGTATAACATGCTCTCCGTTTCCTGTTTCGCAAATTAACGAAGAATATGAGATTTAGGGCATTTTAGTCATTTGTAGGAAGTACGGTCTCCATGCATATTTTGCTGACGTGATTGACATGATTTGTCGCCGCATTAGAGAGTTAGGAATGCTTGCATAATCAGTTTGGCGAAGAGATTCGCCAAGTTGCGCACTTTGGGTCGACATACTATATGTGGACTTAAGTGTGTAGTGTATGTGTTTGTATAAATGCTTGTATTAGTATGTATTGTATTGAATGATGTTATGTAGTAGTTTGAGATTGATTTCATGATTAATATGCTGACCTAAATGTTTTCCTACATGCTTACCTTATGCATGATTACACTACATGCATAGAAAGTACGCCTTGAAGATTTGCTTAAGTTGAATATACATGGGAAGTATGCCTTGAAGATTTGCCTTAGTTGAATGTTATAACATGTGCTAACATGCTCACATGATGTGTTTCAATTCCAATACCCTGATGTATAGTGTTAATGTAATTCCATAGATGTGTGGGACTTGACTTAGTCCAGGCAGTCGGTAACCGAGCGAATTCGTGGCTGACTGGTCATAGCCACGAACGACGCGTCGATGAATGTGATTCGTGTTGAGAGTTGGCGGCAGTGGTTAGGCCACGCGAAGTGTTTTACGCACTTCATGTCGTTCAATTCGAGATGCGATCGCGCTAGTCGAGCCCGTCAAGTAACCCGACTGGCCGATGTTTGTTCACCTTGTATGTATCATAACTGCTTGAACCTAGGGTACTGAACTTACCATTGTAAACCCTATTAACCGTGGTACCTTGATCCACGAAGACTCATGAGCCGGGCATGGTGGTATGGGACACCGTGGTCGAGCTGTCGGCCTACGCTGGGGCCACAAACCTCCCCGTAGTGACCAGTGAGCACCTTGACTCGTGAGCAGATTATGGTGGTATGGGACACTATATTCTAGCTGTCGGCCTACACTGATCAGGCGACGAGCCCTTTGTAGTGACCGCGAGCGTATTCTGAGTTCACGGGAGGCGACGACCCTTCCGTGCAGTAGAGTACAGTAGGCCTGTATTGATAAGGTGATGGGGGAGCGGTGCAACGAGTGCGAGAAACAGCCCTGGCAGCCCTTGCAGTGACCTACGAAATGTACATCGTATGAGATTACTAGGAGTGACGACCCTAGACAGGATCCGTGTTGGGATTGATACAAGGGAGGTACCTTAGTTTCCCAATCCTGCTGTTTGAATGGACTAATAACAACTTGGTAATCATATCACCATAGCATTGCATGTGCCTGGAAGATGTGGAGCACTCTAGGGAGTGTGGCATGCCGCGGTCGTAAGATGTTGCCGCATGAGGGTGATCGTCGGTGAGGGCATACATCACGTCATATCATCTTGCATTAAACAACAGTATTAGGATTGTCTGATTTACTGCTTTACTATTATCGCGTGATTGAATTGTGAACATGCTAATCTCTGCTCTATGATTCCACTGAGTTGATCACTCATTCCCACGTTACGGGATGGTGTTTGCAACACTCACCAGACCCTGTTGTAGTTGCAGGTGACGACGAGATCCAGGAGGTGGAGCCGGAGATTGACGAGGACCAGGATGAGTTCTCGTATATGCAGTATCACGACGGCTTCCCGTAGGTGACCTGGATCGAGGGAGACTTCAGTGGGACTATTTTGGAACTTATTCTTTTGTCTATTTACATGTATATGAGACTCAGAGATGTAGTCATACTTTGGAGACAGTTGAGATTACTTTGTTTTTCCATACAGTGATATATATATTGTTTAGTCTTCCGCTTGCTTTTTATCACTGGATCTGAAGTATGAATTGCAGTTTTGGTATACTTTTACTCATGTAAATGCTTTAAATCAGACAACATTGAATCATAACCATATTTGTTGCATAAGTGACGGTCTGGAACTCGGGAGTTGAGTTTATACACGACCCCCGATTTTCAGGGTGTTACAAGTTGGTATCAGAGCATGAATGAGAGTATACTGGGCCTGGGTTATGGTCTTGCAACGTACGCTATTGCTTCCTTTGACTTAGGTGGGTGCGAGAAGGGTCTAGAAACATTTCTAGGATCACAGATTCGCCGATAGGCGAAGTCTATAAGGATCGATCGCAAGATCGAGTCTGTAACGTATCTCGGGTCGCGTAAAGCGACCCGAATCACTTCTAAGCTGAAGGAAGTCGGGTGGAGACGTCCTATGAGCGGTTTTAAACCGAAAAAGTAAATCTTTGGGCCGTGGGATGACCACGACTCCAATAATCAATCGCCAGGGCTTAAAAACCCCGTTTCACCAAAAATCTTCAAAATTTCTTCTCTAAACACTTCAACCTTCAGTTCTTTCTTATCCATTTCATATTAGGCATCAAACCTAATGTGAAAATAACACAAATTAGCACATTCACCAAATTTTACAGTGAATAGTAAAATTTCATGAAAAATGGCCATAAGGCCATTCTAACTTCACTTTCTTTAGCAACTAAGGAGCTAGAAAGATGTACTGGCTCCTTCTACCCCAAATTCATATGCTGCATCATATGGTTTGATATTCGAGATTGCGATGTGGACCCAGAAAGCCCCGAACACATGTTTGGGCTCATAGAGACCAAAATGCTATGAACCAAGGGGTGGGACCAACTTTTTTGGGACCCTGGGACCATGGGGGACCAGACCCATGGGGTCCCACCGGTCAACTTTCGAGTTGACCGGCGATGCCATCGCCGGCCGGGCGATGCATCGCCGGCCGGCGACCTCCGTTGGTGCTGCCCTTCGGGCGCACCCACTTAAATGCCCTCCACATCACCCCTAGCTACCTCCCATCCCACGAAAACCCCTAAAACCCACCTCTCCTTCACAAACAGCCCCCTTGCATACCCTAGCTTCGATTTTCAACACTCCATTCCAAACCCCGGCGACCCAAACCCTTCCTAAACCCTTCCTTGGCCAAAACCGACCACCACCCATCAATTATTGGGTGTTGGCAGCCCCTTTCCTTGAAGATTTCCCCATTTGGAGCTCCAAAATCCCCCAAATAGTGCTGAAATCGTGAGCAGCTCCATTCCATCTTTTTGTTTGAATTTTTCCCTGAAAGTACAGCCTTGGGAAGCTTGAAGCGTCCCTCTACGACGCCTAGATTTCCTTTTGTCAGATTGGGCAGCCATTTCTCCGCATTTTTGGCGTTTTCCATGGCTTTTGTGGAAGCCATTTTGGGCCTTTTGTCGCTTTCATCCATCATATCTTTGATGGGAAAGAGGAAAACTACGACAGACGAGGCTGGGCCGAGCCGCCCTGCTCGATCGAGAAGACCGCGGGGTGGTGCCGCAAGTTCAAGCGCCGCCGCAGGTCCAGCTGCAGTCCTGGAGTGCCGTACAAAGCGGGATTTGGATTCCCATGCACATCTTAGACGAACCATCCTATCAGAGATGCCTCATGGTGAATACACTGATCGTAGAGTGTTATTTGAGGCGGACGTAGATGGGCGATTGTTCGGTGAATATCTGTTGTTCGAACGCATTGAAGCTGCGCACTGGGGGCCGATCTTTGAAGCTCGCGCTCGTGCTAATGTGAGCACTGTTCGTGCCTTCTATGCTAACATCCAGAGTCCTACCTTGGAGCCCTTACAGTTCAAAATCCCTTTTGGTAGAGATCGGATGGCTACGATCGACGTCCGGTTGGTTGCGCGACTTCTCAACGTGCCTCTAGGTGATGTACATCTAAGTGAGAAGAATTTGAGGACTAGACGTGAACGAGATCGCCGCACCAGGTTTCTGGGCGGTAAGTTGGTTCCATGGCAGCCTAATAATAGCCTCAAAGCGACGTACATGTCTGAGGATCTGCGCCTGCTGCACCATATCTGCACGTTCAATGTTTATCCTAGGTCGACGAACCGCATTGAATGTACACGTCTTATGGTCGATTTCTTATTTCTGGTGGCCCAGGGAGAGAACGTATGTATGGCCACTTTCATCTTACGGCAGATAGTTCTCATAGCCAGGTCGAGGAGAACATCCGAATCCCTTCCCTTTGGCCGACTCATTTGCAAGATTGCGCTTGAGTTTGCCTATAGACTTGGACCCGAATTGCCAGTGTCGATTCACACCATCGATGAGTCGACAATGCTCAAGATGAAGATTGGGTCGCAATACCGTGAAAATCAACTCGAAAGGGATAGTGGGGACGACTTTGATGAAGAGGAAGATCAAAGCGAAGAAGAACCTAGAGCAGAGGTTCAGGAAGAGGTTCAGGAAGAAGCAGAAGAGGAGGCTCAGGATACTGATGAGAGCCCTCCTCCTTCTGCGCAGACTACTATTGACGATCGCATTGCTCGGATGGAGGAGAGTCAGACCGCTTTGCGAAGGGAGGTCCAAGAACTTCGAGCAGAGGTCGCTGATGCCAAGGCCGTTACGAAGAAGAAATTTGGCAAGGTGACTCGCACCTTGAAGGCAATCCTGTGCTGTTTACAGGATAAGGGTGCTCCTCCTCCGTCACCAGATTCCGACTAGCGATGCGATCTTAGATGTTGATTATTAGTAGTTAGCTATTTCCTGTTTTATGTGTGTAAAGCCTATTAGGGCTAGTGCTTTGCTTATGTTGCTGTTGCTTAACTGTCTTAATTTTCATGTCATTCTAGTCATGATGCTTGTAAGGATATATCCCTTGTATTGTGACAATTTTGATTAATTGAAATGCATGGAATGCCTTTGACTCTTTAGTGAATGATTGTGGTGTATTTGAGCAATTGAGACTGACAAGGTTGCGCCCTATTTTGAATATAGGGAATGCCACCTAAGACTACGAGGAGCGCGGTTCGGCTTTCATTGTCTGAGCAGATGGATCAGACTCCTTCTCAGTCTGGCACTCGTCCGGACCCTGCTGTGGGCCCGATTCCTGAGACTGTTCGATCGTCTCAGCCTGCTGTTGGTCCTACAGATGGACCACCGCCATTTACACCATCAGTTCGAGAGCCACAGCGCGCATCTACTTCCGCACCTCATCCGCCACAGCCTGCTCCACCCCCTGATAGATTCAAGCAGATGATGGCTATGATGCTACAGCAGCAGCAGCTATTGACCACTATAGTTGGGACTTTAGCCCAGGGTGGGGGTGCGACTACCTCTACTCCACCTGTACCACCTGCGCATCCAGCTGAGGATGCCTATACTTACGCCCAGGATGAGGGCATAGCACATCCTGCGCAGCCTGCTTTCCCTGCGGGGAATCCTGCCGACACACGGGGCCTTCTGGAGCGATTTCAGCGCTTGCGGCCTCCTACTTTTTCGGGTTCTCACAGACCTGAGGAGGCAGAGTTCTGGCTCGACCGAGTGTCGAAGATTCTATGCATGTTACACTGTACCGAGGCAGAGCAGGTAGAGCTGGCTACCTTCCTATTTGAGAGAGAGGCCAGTATGTGGTGGGATAGTATATTGCGGACTATTGCCGCAGATTTCGTATGGACGTGGGCAGCATTCGAGTTCCGCTTCCATGAGAAGTATTATCCCCATACCTACAGGCACGAGAGGGAGAATGAGTTTCTCCGTCTCAGACAGGCAGCGATGACGGTTACCGAGTATGAGCATCGGTTCACAGAGTTGGGCAGGTACGTCCCGACGATTCTGGCTGATGAGCAGATGCGCATATGGCGCTTTTTGGAGGGCTTGCGACCGGATATTCGGTCGAAGATGTGCTGCGTCAGTTTCCCTTCCTATGCGGAGTTGGTTCATATGTCCATGCGGGCAGAGCAGGACGTGGATCGACTGGCGCGATCTCGAGGCCCGACTACTTCCAGGCCGCGACCGGAGTTGCCAGATAGGCCCTTCGCGGGCAAGAGGCCTCGCTTTGATCCTCCTACCAGGACCACGGCGCCCGTACGACCGTTTCGGTGCCCTGATTTATCATGCACGTACTGTGGGAGGACGGGCCATTTATCGCAGAGTTGCTTCTCTAGGATGCGGGACAGTGGGTTCTCGCCGCCGCAGAAGATTGATCGTGTACGTCCACAGGCGATATCAGCACCGCCTATACGGTCAGCTCCTGCGCATCCCTCTTTCAGACCGACAGTATCGCAGATTCGACAGCCCCCACGGCCCTTGACACAGCGGCCGAACCGGCCACAGCAGGCTCGAGTTCATGCACTGACCGCTGAGGCAGCTACGACGTCGACTTTCCAGCATTCAGCCTTCGAGGTCACGGGCCATATCGGAGGTACTCCCGTTCTTATCATGGTGGACACTGGTTTCACGATTTCTTTGATATCGCGTGCCGTAGTCAGACGTCTTGGGTTGCAGACTATCACTATGGATAGCGTGCGAGTCCTTACAGCTCATGGAGATTATTCGGATGTCACCCAGATGTGTGAGGGTTGTTTAGTTGATCTGGGAGGCAGGACGATGACTCTTGATCTGGTCGTCGATCCCTCGCTCGTATATCTCGACGTCATTCTTGGCATGGACTGGTTGACTGCAGCGAGAGCCGAGATTGACTGCGAGGCTCGTGTGGTGACGGTGTATGAGCCTGAGGGCACGCCTTTCACATTTTCAGTGCGGGTAAATCTTCCTTTCCGCATTCTTAGCTACGCCACTCTATTGCGCGACGCTGGTGCCCAGGTACTTGAGCAGACGCCAGTTGTGTCTGAGTTCGGGGATCTGTTCAGGAAGATCCCTGGTTTGCCGCCCCGACGTGAGATCGATTTCACTATCGATCTGATTCCTGGTTCTACACCCGTCTCACTGCCGACGTATTGCATGACACCATGTGAGATGGAGGAGTTGCGGACGCAGATTGATGGTCTGCTAGAGCTTAGCTTTATACGGCCTAGCGTATCTCCTTGGGGAGCACCGGTCTTGTTCGTGAAGAAGAAGGACGGTTCGCTGCGATTGTGTATTGATTATCGTAGGCTGAACCAGCTCACAGTGAAGAACAAGTACCCTTTACCCAGGATCGATGACTTGTTTGATCAGTTGAGAGGAGCGCAGTACTTCTCGAAGATTGATCTTCAGTCAGGATATCATCAGCTGCGCGTCAGAGATGAGGACGTGCAGAAGACAGCATTCAGGACCAGTTTTGGTCACTACGAGTTCCTTGTGATGTCGTTCGGTCTCACGAACGCACCGGCCGTGTTCATGGATCTCACGAACGCTTCATTCAGGATTTCTCGAAGATCGCGAGACCCTTATCTCAGTTGACACGGAAGGACGTGAGGTTCGCCTGGAATGATAGGGCGGAGTCAGCTTTTCAGGAGCTGAAGGACAGACTTACGTCCGCCCCTGTGCTAGTATTGCCAGAGCAGGGGGTTAGATACACTATATACACTGACGCGTCTAGCGTTGGTTTGGGTTGTGTCCTTATGCAGAGGGACAGGGTAATTTCGTATGCCTCGAGACAATTAAGGAAGCGCGAGGAGAATTACCCTACACACGACCTGGAGTTGGCAGCCGTTATATTCGCACTGAGACTCTGGAGACATTACCTCTACGGAGAGGAGTTCGAGCTCTTTTGCGACCACAAGAGCCTCAAGTACATATTCACGCAGCGAGACTTGAATATGAGGCAGCGGCGATGGATGGAGACGCTGAAGGACTTCAAGTTTGAAGTCTCTTACCATCCTGGGAAGGCGAACCTTGTGGCTGATGCGTTGAGCCGCAAGAAGGCGATAGAGTTTGCGGCTCCGCTGATGGTTGCCGAGTGGGATATGGTGGAGTTTTTGCGAGACTTTGAGCAGAAACTCACCGTAGAGGAGCCATTTGAGTTCATCGCACATGTACAGGTGCGATCTCAGATCGATGACTGTGTCATCGAGGCGCAGAGGGACGACGCGCATCTTACTGAGCTTCGAGAGCAGGCCAGTGATGATGCTGACGCCGACTGGCGAGTTGGTATCGATGGAGGCTTACGTTATCGTGGCCGCCTATGCGTCCCAGATGTCCCTGACTTGAGACGAGAGATTCTCAAGGCTGCGCATTCTACTAGACTCGCGATGCATCCTGGCAGCACGAAGATGTATCGTGACGTGAAGAGGACGTACTGGTGGGAAGGTATGAAGACCCACATTGCTGAGTTCGTGTCCCGTTGTCTCACTTGTCAGCAGGTGAAGGCAGAGCATCGCCGACCACCTGGACTTTTGCAGCCTATGCCGATTGCAGAGTGGAAGTGGGATTTCATTTCCATGGACTTCATTTCTGGGTTGCCGAAGACGAGGAAGGGGCATGATTCCATTTGGGTGATCGTCGACCGATTGACGAAGTCGGCGTACTTCCTACCGATCAGAGTTACGAACTCTGCAGACGAGCTGGCTAGATTGTATATTAGGGAGATCGTGCGTCTGCATGGAGTTCCGTTGGAGATCATGTCGGACAGAGACACGCGGTTCACTTCTATTTTCTGGACTCGCATTCAGGAGGCTATGGGTGTGAAGTTGAAGTTCAGTACTGCCTTCCACCCACAGACGGACGGACAGACAGAGCGAGTGAACCAGATCCTGGAGGACATGTTGCGAGCTTGCGCATTGGACTTCAAGGACAGTTGGGATGACTGTCTTGCATATGCGGAGTTTGCGTACAACAATAGCTTCCAGGCGAGTATCGGCATGGCACCTTATGAGGCGCTGTATGGGCGACCTTGTCGCGCACCGCATTGCTGGTTAGAGGTCGGTGAGCGCAGCTTGATTGGCCCAGAGTTGGTGCAGGCGACGTCAGAGAAGATTGATATTATTCGACGTCGGCTTCTTACAGCGCAGAGCAGACAGAAGAGCTACGCCGATACGAGACGGAGACCACTAGAGTTCACAGTCGGGGATCATGTGTTTTTGCGAGTTTTCCCTATGAAGGGAGTCCTTCGGTTCGGGAAGTAGGGGAAGCTGGCACCGCGATTCATTGGTCCATTTCAGATCCTCGATCGTGTGGGAGCAGTGGCTTACCGATTGGCTTTACCCACGCCCCTCGCGAGCGTCCACAACGTATTTCATGTTTCTATGCTGAAGAAGTACGTTGCTGATCCTTCTCATATCATCAGATGGGAGCAGGTGCAGTTAGGAGAGGATGTTACTTATATCCTGCGACCGACACGCATCTTAGACCGGAAGGAGCAGGTACTGCTTAGCAAGGTGATTCCCCTTGTGAAGGTACTATGGACGCATCATACTGAGGAGGAGGCTACTTGGGAGACAGAAGCCGAGATCAGAAAGAACTACCCACAGCTTCTCGAGGAGTACGAAAAGGTACAAAATTTCGAGGACGAAATTATTTGTTAAGGGGGGTAGATTGTAATGCCCGTGAAAAATCCATACTTGGGCTCGAGTACCAACTCGACCCGAAATTGCTTAGAATTCATTCCTTTAGAAAATATGACTAGGTTAGCTAGTGCAACGTTAGAATAGCTGGGAAATGGTCCCTGATCACTTTAAATACGTTCTACAAGGCCCGAAGCGAGTGGAACTAAGGGTGCTATAATGCTCTAAAGCCTCGGATCAAACTCTAAGCCGGTTTGTTCTCGGGACCTCCTTGAAACTTTGTATTGGATCTAGACCGCGCGTCGTAAGTCAGATGCCTACCATCTTAGACCGTTATGACCACTTAGCTGGGCTTGGCAATCGTTTCGAATATCAAGTCCAACTGACGATCACAGGCTATTTCATTGAGCCCGGACCGAAGAGAGTGTGAATAGGGACATAGTTGGAATTTCAAATTCAAATCTGGCACACAAATTTGACGCATCAGTATTAAGCATTCTGACCGTCAGAATACAGCCAAATTACACCCTTGGATCAGGAAAAATATCTATTATATATCACGAGACTTATAGGCCTGATCTTGGTGCGGTGACCGTTAAACTGAAACTGGGCCGCCACGTGCGATCTGGGAACCCAACCGGTCTGAAAACTGGATGCGTGCTAGATCCAGTATGCATGAGCTTAAGTCCGACCGCACTTGGCCAGGGGACCTCCAGAAATGCTCTTTTGGACCGAAACGGCCCCGATTTGGTTAGGCACCAAGTAAACATTGTTCCCAAGCCTATTTTGGGAATGTTTTAGGCTATAAAAGGGGTTGAAACCCTCACTCCTCTCTACCATCCGAATTTGAGAGAAGCCCTAGCTTGGGAGAGAGAAAAAGAGTGAGAGATTGTGAGAGAATGGGAGAGTTCTTCCCGCCACTTGTGTTACGTGTTGCACATGCTTAAGCAACACTCCCCTACCGCTTTCCCGGCGATTCCACCGCAATCCTAGGTAAGTAAAAACCCTAAATAGTTGGTGATTTGAGTTTTCCTTGTTTCCATAGCGATGTAGCTTATGGATCTTATGTATTAGGCTCCTTACTCGCCGTAGACGAAGCATATACACTCCGCTTCAATTCCCGAGTTTACAAGACACTAGGTGAGGATTTTAGACGCTTTGATTGACGGTTCCCAACGCTTTCAATGTCGTTTAATAGTAGATTCTTGACGGCATCGCCGTTTGACATGTACAAAATGCTCTCCGTTTCCCGTTTCGTAAGCTAACGAAGAATATGAGATTTAGGGCATTTTAGTCATTTGTAGGAAGTACTGTTTGCATTCATATTTTGCTGATGTGATTGACATGGTTTGTTGTCGCATTAGGAAGTTAGGAATGCGTGCATAATTAGTTTGGCGAAGAGATTCGCCTAGTTGCACACTTTGGGTCGACATGCTATATGTAGACCTAAGTGTGTAGTGCATGTGTTTGTATAAATGCTTGTATTAGTATGTATTGAATTAAATGATGTTATTTGATACTTTGTGATTGATTTTTCAATTATTATGCCGACCTAAATGATTTTCTACATGTTGACAAAATGCATGATTTCATTACATGCATGGAATGTATGTGCTTGAGGATTTGCTTAAGTTGAATATGCATGGGAAGTATGCCTTGAAGATTTGCTTAAGTTGAATGTCATAACATGTGCTAACATGCTCACATGATGTATTTCAATTCCAATACCTTTTTATAGTGTTAATGTAATTCCATAGATGTGTGGGACTTGACTTAGTCCAGGCAGTCGGTAACCGAGCGAATTCGTGGCTGACTGGTCATAGCCACGAACGACGCGTCGATGAATGTGATTCGTGTTGAGAGTTGGCGGCAGTGGTTAGGCCACGCGAAGTGTTTTACGCACTTCATGTCGTTCAATTCGAGATGCGATCGCGCTAGTCGAGCCCGTCAAGTAACCCGACTGGCCGATGTTTGTTCACCTTGTATGTATCATAACTGCTTGAACCTAGGGTACTGAACTTACCATTGTAAACCCTATTAACCGTGGTACCTTGATCCACGAAGACTCATGAGCCGGGCATGGTGGTATGGGACACCGTGGTCGAGCTGTCGGCCTACGCTGGGGCCACAAACCTCCCCGTAGTGACCAGTGAGCACCTTGACTCGTGAGCAGATTATGGTGGTATGAGACACTATATTCTAGCTGTCGGCCTACACTGATCAGGCGACGAGCCCTTTGTAGTGACCGCGAGCGTATTCTGAGTTCACGGGAGGCGACGACCCTTCCGTGCAGTAGAGTACAGTAGGCCTGTATTGATAAGGTGATGGGGGAGCGGTGCAACGAGTGCGAGCAACAGCCCTGGCAGCCCTTGCAGTGACCTACGAAATGTACATCGTATGAGATTACTAGGAGTGACGACCCTAGACAGGATCCGTGTTGGGATTGATACAAGGGAGGTACCTTAGTTTCCCAATCCTGCTGTTTGAATGGACTAATAACAACTTGGTAATCATATCACCATAGCATTGCATGTGCCTGGAAGATGTGGAGCACTCTAGGGAGTGTGGCATGCCGCGGTCGTAAGATGTTGCCGTATGAGGGTGATCGTCGGTGAGGGCATACATCACGTCATATCATCTTGCATTAACAACAGTATTAGGACTTGTCTGATTTACTGCTTTACTATTATCGCGTGATTGAATTGTGAACATGCTAATCTTTACTCTATGATTCCACTGAGTTGATCACTCATTCCCACGTTACGGGATGGTGTTTGCAACACCCACCAGACCCTTTTGTAGTTGCAGGTGACGACGAGATCCAGGAGGTAGAGCCGGAGATTGACGAGGACCAGGATGAGTTCTCGTATATGCAGTATCATGACGGCTTCCCGTAGGCGACCTGGATCGAGGGGACATCAGTGGGACTTTTCTTTTTGAACATTATTCTTTTGTTATGTACATGTATATGAGACTCAGAGATGTAGTCATACTTTGGAGACAGTTGAGATTACTTTGTTTTTCCATACAGTGATATATATCTTGTTTAGTCTTCCGCTTGCTTTTATCACTGGATCTGAAGTATGAATTGCAGTTTTGGTATACTTTTACTCATGTGAATGCTTTAAATCAGACAACATCGAATCATAACCATTTTTGTTGCATAAGTGACGGTCTGGAACTCGGGAGTTGAGTTTATACACGACCCCCGATTTTCAGGGTGTTACACTTAGTTCCCTATTGTAGAATGTCAGGGTAGTTGCTTAAACTTGTAACTAAACCTAAATGTTGGTGGAGGACAAATACCATTGCAATGTACATAAGTCCAAATGAAAACATTCCCTAGATTTTGACTCCTAAAATACAATTCTTAGAGACCCAGATTCTGAACTCTTTTAAAATTTTCATTAGTTAAAAATAATGGTGTCACAAGATTTAGCATATGAAGCGAACTTAGACTTCATAAGCAATTCCTTAATACATCTCCTTACTTAGAATTGATATTTCCTACAAATTCTAGCACATGAAATTAATTAGAGGTGAAGTTATAGGATTTTGGGTAAGTTTATGTAACGTCTCAGAAAAATCCGTACAGGGACTCGAGTACCAACTCGACCAGAAATCACGTAGGATTAATTCCTTTAGAAATTAAGCATTAGTTAGCTGGCGTTATGCTAGAGTAGCTGTGAAATTGTCCCTGAACACTTTAAATTCGTTCTGCAAGACCCAAAACTTGCTGAACCAATGACACTACAATACCCTGAAATTTAGGATCAAACTCTAAACCCGTTTTCTCTCGGGAACCTGTTGAAACTTCGTATTGGATTTAGACTGCGCGTCAAAAGTCCGATACCTACAATCTTAAACCGTTATGACCACTTAGCTGGACTTGACAATCGGTTCAAAAATCAAACCCAACCGACGTTCAGAGACTATTTCATTGAGCCTGGAGTGAAGAGAGTGAGAAATGGGTTAAGATTTGAAATTTTAATTCAAATCTGGCACGGGTCTTTGCGCGTTATTATTAAGCATTCTGACCGTCAGAATTCAGTCAAATTTTGCCCTCGGGTCAGAAAAAATTTCTCTTTCATATCATGAGACTTGTAGACCTGATTTAGGTACGATGACTGCTAAACTGAAACTGGACCGCCACATGCGATCTGGGAACTCTACTGGTCTAAAAACTTCAGGTGAGCAGTATCCGATATGCATGAGCTTAAGTCCGACCGCGTTCGGCCGGGGGACCTCTCGAAACGTTCTTTTGGATCGAAACAGCCCCGATTTGGTTATAACCCAAGTATACTTTGTTCCTAAGTCTAAAAAGGTGAGGTTTTAGCCTATATAAGGGCCTTAAACCCTCACTTATCTCTCCCATCCGAATTTTCTAGAAACCCTAGATTGAAAGAGCGAGAAAGTGAGAGATTGTGAGAGAGTGTGGGAGAGTTTTTCCTGCCACTTGCTACGGCTGTTACGCATGCTAAATCCCGGCATTCAAATCACTTTTTCGGTGATTCTAACGCACTTCTAGTTAAGAAAAACCCTAACTACTTGTTATTTTGGGTTTCTTGCGATTCGAATAGCGATGTAGCTTATGTAACTTGTGTATTAGGTCGCCTTTACGCCACTGACGAAGCGTATACATTTCGTTCGAAACGATACACGACTAGGGAAAAAGGTACAGATTTTAGACGCTTTGATTGACTGATTTCAAAGCTTTCAATGTCGTTTAATAGTAAATTATCGACGGCAACGCCGTTTGACATGTACAACACGCTGTCCGTTTTCCGTTTCGTAAACGTATGGAAAATATGAGATTTAGGCCATTTTAGTCATTTGTAGGAAATACTGTTTACATCCATATTTTACTGAAATGTTTTCCATGGTTATTTGTCGTGTTAGGATATTAGGAGTACATGCATGATCGGTTTGGCAAAGAGATTCGCCCTTATGCGCACTTTGAGTCAACATACGCTATGTAGACTAAAGTGTGTAGACTAAGTGCTTGTATAAATGTTTGTATTAGTATGTATTGAGTAAATGGTGTTGTGTATTAGTATTGAGATTTAATTCTCAATCAACATGTTGATGTATATGATTTTCACCGTGTTGGCTATATGTATGGATTTCATTATATGTATGAAATGCATGTATTGGATGAATTGCTTAAGTTGTATGTTATAACATGTAACAACATGCTTGTATTGTTGTATTGTATTTCTATTACTCTCATATGATTATTGATGCTGATTTACAAATGCTTGGGGCTATGACCTAGTCCAGGCAGTTGGTAATGGATTAAATTCGTGGTTGGCTTCTATTTGCCACGAAGGACGCGTCGATGAATGCGAGTCGTGTTTTGGGTTGGCGGCAGTGGTTAGGCCATGTGAAGTATTTTATGCACTTCATGTCGTTTAACCTGAGGTGCGTCGTACTAGTCGAGCCCTTCAAGTAACCCGACTGGCCGTTGATTGTTCACCTCGTATGAGTCATAACTGCTTGAACCTAGGGTACTGAACTTACCATTGGAAACCCTGTTAACCATGGTACCTTGATCCATAAAGACTCATGAGCCGGGCATGGTGGTATGGGACACCATGGTCGAGTTGTCGGCCTACGCTGGGGCCACAAAACTCCCCGTAGTGACCAGTGAGCACCTATGACTCGTGAGCAGATTATGGTGGTATGGGACACTATATTCTTGCTGTCGGCCTACACTGATCAGGTGACGAGCCCTTTATAGTGACCGCGAGCGTATTCTGAGTCTATTGGAGGCGACGACCCTTCCGTAGCGACGAGAGTACATTAGGCCTGTATTAATAAGGTGATGGGGTAACGGTGCAACGAGTGCGAGTAACAGCCCTGACAGCCCTTGCAGCGACCTACAAATATAACATCGTATGTGATCTCTAGGAGTGACGACCCTAGACAGGATCCGTGTTGGGATTGATATAAGGGAAGTACCTTAGTTTTCCAATACTGCTGAATGAAAGGACTAATAACAACTCGGTGATCATTATCCATATCGCATTGCATGTGCCTGGAAGATGTGGAGCACTAAGGAATGAAAGCATGCTGCGGGCGTAAGATGGTGCCGTATGAGGGAGAATGTCGGTGAGGGCATCCATCATGTCATTTCATGCATACATTAACAACAGTATCTAGGAATGTTTGATTGATTGCTTTACTATTATTGCGTGATTGATTTGATAACATGCTAATCTTTGCTCTATTATTCTACTGAGTTGATCACTCACTCCCATGTTACGGGACAGTGTTTGCAACACCACCAGACCCTTTTTTAGATGCAGGTGATGAGGCAATTCAGGAAGCAGAGCCGTTTTACTACGAGGATCAGGATGAGTTCTCGTATATGCAATTCTCCGACGGTTTTGCGTAGGTGGCCTGGATCGGCGGGACCGACTAGTTGGACTATTTTATGACATTTCCTTTTTGTTTATGACATGTATATGAGACTCAGAGATATATTCATACTTTGGAGACAGTTTGAGATTATTTTGTTTTCATACAGTGATATATATATTCTTCAGTCTTCCGCTTGCGTTTTATCACTGGATCTGGAGTATGAATTGCAGTTTTGGTATAATCTTACTCATGTGAATGCTATAACTCAGTCAACATTGAATCATAATCATATTTGTTGCATAAGTGATGACCTGGAACTCGGGAGTCGGGTTTATACATGACCCCCGATTTTCAGGGTGTTACAGTTTACAACCCTAGGCTGCATATATTAGGATTAGATTTGAAATCCTAAGTGAGTTTAGAAATTTCCCACTCAAACTTCATGTAAAATCTTGATCCTGAAATTTTCGGTTAGTGCATTAAGGAATCAGAGTGCGTAACAAAAGCATACTGGACCACATAGACTTGTCCTTTATGAGGATATAAGATTACATGATATTTTCCAAGAGTCTAAGATAGTCGAGATCACGAGTTGATGGAACCACACTTAAGAGAAGCTACGTTGCTTGATCCAAATTCCAAATCCTAGAAAATTCTAATGATCTCAATGCCTTGATCAGGGAGAAGATCAAGTTTACCAGGATTAGGAATTGATACGTTAAATCCTCTGTTCTATGTAGGCAAATGATCAATGTATTGGGCTCAAACCTACCACAACCATCTATTCGTGATAGCTTGAAAGATGAAAACGAAAAATTATACCATACCATAGACATTGGGGAACTATCATTAAAGGAAAAAAGAAAAGCAAGAGAAAGGCATGAAACGTTATAGAAAATTTTAACGTTGATAAGCGCTAAGACGATTCGTCAAGTTTAGAATGATTTCTAACCTATAGTGGGACTTAGACACCTTAGTTGAAATACTAGATGAGGGACGTAAGGGTTGTGTGGGATCTAGATATAATCTATCAAATACTAGGTGATGCCAACACACTTAGACATACTAAGGATACGACATACCACCAAGATAATTTTCCTATATTGATAATCTAGATGGGCATTATCAAACTCCGATGGTCGAACTTTCTTTAAGGGCAGTAGTTTGTAATGACCCTTGTCCTAATAGTAAGTCATGAGCGCTTGTATATATAAATAAACTTAGTGTGGAGAACTAACGGATACATATAGATCTAGTATGATAGATTGTTGTCCACATTCATAGTTGAAGTGCTGAATTTTGGGGATGAAATTCTCTTTAACGGGGGTAGTTTGTAACACCCCGTACTTTTCAGTACTCGGGTGTTACCTTGAAAATTTGAATTTATCACACGTGAGTGGGATCATGGGTGACTCACCTTACACATCAGCGTCCAATGGTCCCCGATCTATCCATCTGGACCGATTTGGATCATTCATATATGGAGTCATCTGACCATTGGTTCTTAAGGATGGACAATCATCCCATCCCAAAAGTGGCATTGGTCTTTAGGAAACCACTGTGTTTCTAGGATCCAAATGGCGATGGAAGCCTAACCTTACTTATTAGATAGATGGAGCCATACATTATAAATCGCAGGCCTTAGATCGTTTGATCCACCATTCGTTGGATCCATAACGTCCAACTTATAGAACTTCCACTTGGCCATCACAATCAAGCCATCAGACCACCAATCCAACCATGGATCTTCATCTAGACAACAATCGGACCCTTAGGACTATGGGAAGAAATCACTACCCTTAGATCAAGTGATCCATCCATTAAATTAACCATCACACCATCAGCATAACCCGTTGTTAGGACTTCGATCACCTCGATAAATGAATCAAACAATCCAGAAGTCATATGGTATTTAATAAGTATATTATTTTACACAAACAAAAGGAAAAAATATATTATTATAAATGTATTTTAATAACTTATCTGAAAATGTATTGTAATAGGGTGATATGTATATATTTAATGTTTATGAAACATTATGAAAATAATATTATATTAGATAAACATAATGAGTGATAATCTTACAATGTGCAGTTGAACTACAATAGCAATGTAGTATTAAATGTCTTTTAGAAATATGTATACAAAAGATTATTAGATATTTTAATAAAATTGTATATTATTTAACAATATTACTGAATAAAAATATGATTTTAATTAAATATGATATTTTCAATTCATTTATAAGTATGTTTATTTATAATGTAATATTATGAATTATGAACTAATAAATATGTGATTGATAGTGTGTATATAGTAGTACATTAATATTAATTTTTTTTAGATATGTGCATGAAATTTTAATCATCATAGTTATAAGTAATATTCAATAGTAGTAGTAATAATAATAATAATAATAATGATATTTCAAATTATAAGTGAGTATTAGGCCTTGTAACCCATAACCCAACCACTAGGTTCTAGCTAAGCGGTCCCTAGGACCATTTTAACCGCTAATACTCAAATTCAAGATGATCTAGCCATTAGTTCAACAAAAATCCATCATTAGAAGTAGAAACTTAAGAGTATGTCCCACCCGAGTTCAAGACTTGCTCCATCCTTTGGGCTGGGTCCTAATGTGGGTTGATAAAGTCAATGAACAAAGTAGATCATGTCGGGACATCTCTGTGGGTCCCACTCTAGAGTGCATATACACGGGGAGTGGGATCACCAACTATGCACTGGACCACCATTCATGGTCAAATGAGCTTGACCCAAAAATTCTAGGATTAAAAAGGAATTTTCTTCCTTTTTCTCGTCTGCAGGTGTTTTTAAATGGATGAAGTCCATCTGATACGCTCAGTGGCCCACCATTAAGTCCCACATGTGTGATCAGAACCGTCCATCATCCATTGCATGAAATTTAGATGGAACCCCAAAAATTATGCATGATGTTACCCTTGTATGAGTTCACAGTGATGAGCGCAAGAAAGCTGGCGTGCAGCAGATGTGTGCTTTCAGGCCTCCCAAAACCAATCTGTTGCGATCAAGGTGGGCCACCTATGACCGATCCAAACCATCCACCTCGTAAATCCCTCAAACATGATCAACACCATGCCACTCATGTGGATTCATACGTACGTGCATGGGCACAAACAAGGCCCAAATAGAGTTGCGTGCAACATTTCCAAAAATGGAAACCACAGCTGGAAAGGATTCTTTCCTCCCCAAGATCTGCGTGAACCATCCTCTCTTAATCCCAGCCGTTCATATCACACAATCCTAGCCCTTCAAGGCTAGGGTTTTATAAAGGAAAGGAATAGAGAGAGTACGACATCGAGAGGATTGGTTGGTGCGCTGACACGATACCACCCACCCATCTGCCTCTGAAAAACCTCTCTAGATCAATCTAGGGCATCCACATCGGGATATAATGTCCTAGAAAACCCTAGAACACTAGCTACATGAGGGAAATCCACAACCACATCGACTTCTTTCAGATTTTCTAAAAAAATGAGCCGTGAACTTCTAAGCTCAAACCCACCAGCCAAATCCTCTCCATGCTCCTAGTGAGCTTATCCACAAGCTCCCTGGCAAGCATACAGACCTTCCCCAGCTATCGGATTAGAGAAAGAGGCAATGCATGACAATCCACCATTATCAGCAAAGTCTTCTTCCCCACTGCTGGTGTGATCATGCCGCGTCATTGTAACTGATCCATCAACATTTTAGGGCAAGTTTAGGTGAGTCCAGACTCGACCAATCATGTGAGAGGGATCGAGGGAGAGAAAGTAAGAGAAGAATGTGGGAAGGAGAGCAGGTGCAGCTGTTACACCGCACCGAGTTGTTGACTGTCGCACTGCACTGACCCGACCAAGTTCAGTTTGGGTTAGTGTTCTTACTGACTAGAGTTGTAAGGAAAGAGGAAGAAATAATAGAAAAAGAGAAGATAGAAGAAGAAGGAGGAGGATCATAGAGAGAATGAAAGAAAGAAAAAGAAAACGAGAGGGAAGAAAGAGAGAGAGAGAGAGGTGAGTTGCGGGCCGAGTCGAGCCGTGTGAGTCAGGGATGTTGTCCGACGAGTTAGGATGGTTCAGTCTAGCAACTTTGCTGGACGTGTGGGCCTGGGTGGGTAAAAAATAAAAAGGAAGAAGAAGAGAAGGTGAGTCGCTGAGTTGACTCTGGTTGAGACCGAGTTAACTCGCTGTTGACTCATTTTACTTGAATCAGGGCAAGTTGTTGGCTGAGCTATCGGCTTGGTAACCTTGCTGGTCATGCCATAAGAAGATGAGGAAAAAGAGAGAAAAGAGGGAGAACTAAGAGAGAAGGAGAGGTGTTGGCGGTTGTGTTGAGCTGAGTCAACTCGGCTCGAATCGAGTTAAGAGGCGAGGCTTGTCTCCAAGCCACATTAAAGCATGCCAACTCGAGTTGTTGGATTGGTTTGGTATGCCAAATTCCCATCTTTATATATTGAAGTGTTGAATTAAATTATCGTTATTTTAGTATTGCTAGGAATTGTTAATAGATGTCATTAATTCTACTACTCGATTTGTTGGTATTAAATATTAACATTTATTATCATTAATGTTGTTCTTAAGACTAGTGTTGATAGTACTATTTAACAATTATTACTTATCATTACTTCATTTCTAATATTATCATAAATTTATTTATATGAATTAGATTTCTGACCCTAAACCAAAGCCTAAAAGTAGAATAACGGATGAAACTCTAAGTCTAAGTAATCTAAACCATTAGTAAATGATCTGTACTTATTGTAGACAAGAAAATAAAATAATATCGTTACTAATGACTTGTGTATTATTTTTATAATGGTAGACCATAATATTAATTATCATCATAATAATTACTATTAACACGTTATGCTAACGTTAGTTACTATAAACGAAACTCCCATTAACGATATTAGCATGGTATCTATCACTTGAAAATACTATCTTTAATAATAGATTATATTATTTTATTACAATCATAATACTAATTATTACCATGGTCACAAATGTTAGCTATATCATTAACGTTAAATTGTAACTAACCATATTATTATTATATTACATTTAAGCTATACATACATTATGGTTCTACTCCTATGACCAAACCTTAGGATGAAAACCCTAAGTTGTACATTAAACCCTAAAGACAAGTAATTCAAACCCTAGGTGATATTAGTCTTGACCATAAATACCTTATAGAAACCTGATCTCACGTATGACTTCACAATCCATGATAGGGCTCAATTCTAAGGGTGCACATGCTACCTAGCAACATTAGTTGGTGATTCAAAGTATAAGGTAATGATTTCTTCCTCTTGAGCTTTTCATTTTTCCATTAGCTTAAGTATAGTTTTATTTTAATTTTAATTGATAATTGATATCTCCATCTTATAATCATGTGTAATTGTTGGAATCAAATTGCTAAGTTTCATGCTTAATACTTATCCTGCATATTATCTCATGCTTATGGTTTATTTTTGGATTGCTTATGGAATTTAAATTGCGACATTAGTGGGAAACCCCCGCCTATAAATGTACCCCTACTTAGGATGTAACCCGACTGGTTATGATTGTAATGGACCTTTTGGCTTAGCATTGATTGAGTGGTGGTTTAAATTGATCAATGATGTGGGTCTACCATCCATGATTGTTGTGTCCAATAGTTTTAAGGATGGTTTCTTATCGCATGGTTTCGATATTGGCCCCATGTGGCTTAGTTTTACTAATCGCCCTATGTGGCTTAGTTTTGATATTCGTCTTACGTAGTTTTATTTTGGTACTTGCCCTAGATGGGTTCGATATTTTATTTTATACAACCCTGTGGTGGTAAGCCCCATATACTGTAATATGATTGACCACTAGTCGGCGAGTTTCATTAAACATCCTAAAATGGTAGTCTCATGAGTCGGGGATAGTGGTATGAGACCTATGCTCAAGCTGTTAGCCTAAGCTGGTGACAAGTCCTTGTAGTGACTTTTGAGCTTATTTAAATTGGTTAGTTATAATTGGACTAATAATGGGTTGGCTAATCATGCAAACATGGTACAGACCAGCATCTATTGTTATCGTACGTGATATACAAATTTGTCCGACTGGATATTTTTTCCAGGTCGATGATTGCATGGGTGACGAGCCCACTGTCCGCATGGATGAGAATCCCCGGGCAATGATTTCATTCACGCATCCATGTATCCAATAAGACCTGCATCATGTATTATTTTGTATACTTTACTTTATAACTATGCTTACTTAATGTGGCGGTGTGTAATCTTGAGGAGAATTCACACTGAGTTGGCAACTCATCCGTCAAATATATAACTGTGCAGGTAGCACAGGTGGCTTAATTGATCTTCAGATTAATTAGGAGTAGAGTGTCACCAGTTGAAGATGCATGATTGTATTATCAAGAGTTGTTACGTGGTTTAACAGTTCCAGATTTGTTATAAATTTACTTTGTTTACATGTAACACCATTTCACTTGGTAATTGTAAGTTTGGACATTTGTCTGTATAAGTCATTATAGGCAACCTTTTTCACATTCTAAACATAAATGTAAATTTCTCATTATGTTTGATTTGTCCATACTACTCTCATCTGCTTACTTTGATGAAAGAAAAAAAATATGTGGACTTTGGCTCTTTATAAGTTAACACTTGAGTTTTTAGGAAACGGGTCGTATACTCGGGTCCTAAAAAGTCAGGGCGTTACAGATACGAATTGGCTAATCAATATAAGAAGCATTCTCACGAACCTCCAACGACTGCCGACCAATAACAGGAACGATGTTTGACCCACACTTCCGCAACATAGATACATGAAAAACGTTGTAGACACCAGACAACTGATATGACAAGGAAAGCCGATAGGCCATGGCGCCAATGCATCCAATGATATCGAAAGATCTAATGAATCTCGGGGTAAGCTTGCCCTTCGCTCCAAAATAAATCACACCCTTCATGGGTGAGACCTTGAGATACAAATGGTCCCCAGTGGCAAACTCTATGGGACGACGCCGAAGATCAGCAAAACTCTTCTACCGGCTCTGAGTTGTGCGCATCCTCTACCTGATGATATCAATGACCTCTGATGTCTGCTGCACAAGCTTAAGACCTAAGAGACATCGCTCTCCAACTTCAGTCTAATAACTCGAAGATATGCACGTTCTACCATATAACGCCTCAAAAGGAGCCACACTAATGGTCGCCTGATAGCTGTTGTTGTACGTTAACTCACCCAATCATAAGTGCTCATCCTAGCTACTCGCGAAGTCAATCACGCAAGATCTGAGCATATCCTCAAGGATTTGGTTGATCATCTTGGTTTGCCTATCAGTCTGCAGATAATATGCGGTGCTGAACTATAAATCAGACCCCACTGTCATCTAGAAGCTTATCCAAAAATAAGACGTGAACCTCGGGTCTTGGTTAGAAACGATCGAAACTGGAACGCTGTGCAGTCTCACAATCTCCTTGATGGATAACCTCTTAAGCTGGTTCAAAGTTCAGGTTACACGAATCGTAAGAAAATGTACTGACTTCATCAGATGATTGACGACAACCCAGATGGCCTCGTGACCACACTGAGTCCTCGGTAAATCCATGATAAAATTAGTGGATATGTGCTCCCACTTCCACAACGGGACGCTCAATGGTTGCAAGGGACCAGGGGGTCTCTGATGATCGGCCTTGACATGCTGACACGTTCACACTAGGCCACAAAATTGATAATTTGGTGCTTCATCCCCGCCTAAAAATACTGACACCTCATATCGAGATACATCTCCATCGAGCCAGGGTTAATAGAAAACTGCGATCGATGTTCTTCAGTCCTAAGATGTCTGCGCAACTTAGGAATATCCGGGACACATAATCTGCCTCTTAAGCGAAGTCCACCATCAAAACTAATCTACCAATCTGACTGACTCTTAGATGCTGCCTCTACCCGATAGCTCTGCAACGACTCATCTTCCTGCTAAGCCTCGATCACCCTTGCGACAAGAGAGGGTTGAATCAACATGTTTGATAAATGTACAATAGAAGACTGCAAGCCAATCTCAAAGTTGAATGCTGACACATCCTCAAACATCTTCTACTCTTGAATCATCATGTACGCCACCAGGCCTCATGACTGACTGCTGAGGGCATCCACTACCACATTCACCTTACTCGGGTGGTACTGAAGATCAAAATCATAGTCCTTCAGGAGTTTCATCCAATGCCTCTGTCTCATGTTCAGCTCGAACTGAGAGAATAAATACTTCAAGCTCTTGTGGTCGGAGAAGAGCTCAAACCTAACCCAAAAGAGATAGTGCCTCTACACCTTCAGTGCGAAGATAACTGCTGCTAACCCTAAATTATGCGTGGGGTAGTTCATCTCATGGACCTTGAGCTGGCGAGACGCATAAGCCATTAAGATAGCACCAAGCCAACTCGTGAGGCATCGGTAAATACAACAAATCCATCACTCCTAGAGGAAAGAGTGAGGACAGGAGTGGACATGAGGTGGTCCTTTAACTCCATAAATGCTTTCTCATAAGCATCACTCCAAACCAACTCGGCGCCCTTTTGGGTTAACCTGGTCAACTGGGCTACAATACGGGAGAATCCCTTAATGAAACATCGGTAGTAGCTTGCCAATCCAAGGAAACTGCGGATCTTAGATGCGTTCGTGGGGTCACTAACACACGACATCAATCTTCGAGGGATCCAATGCGATGCCCTACCTCATCACCACATGACTGCAGAACTTCACCTTCTCCTGCCAGAACTCGCACTTCTCCAACTTCGCTTAAAGCTGGTGTGTGTGGAGGGTTTGCAAAGAAATCTCCAGATGCCACTCATGCTCCTCACAGGTACTTGAATATATCAAAATGTCGTCAATGAACACCACAATAAACTGATCATGATACGGATGGAAGACCTTTTTCATCAACTGCACGAATACTGTGGGTACACTGGTCAGTCCGAAGGACATGACCTGGAACTCAAAATGACCATAGTGTGTCTGGAATGCTGTCTTCGGGATATCCTCATGTTGGACACGAATCTGATAATAACCGGAATGTAGGTCAATCTTCGAAAAAAACTGTGCACCCTGCAGCTGATCAAATAAATCATCGATCCTTAGGAGTAGATACTTGTTCTTAACCGTAACCTTATTGAGCTCGCGGTAATCCACGCAAAGCCTCAATAAGCCATCCTTCTTCTTTATGAAGAGTACCAATGCTCCCCACGGTAAACTGCTCGGACGGATAAAGCCTAACTCGCGCAACTCGTCCAATTACTTCTGCAGTTCTCGCAACTCCAATGGTGTCGTACGATACGAGGCCTTCGAAATAGGCGTGGTACCGGGCACGAGATCAATTTGAAACTCCATGTGCCGACGAGGTGGTAAACCCATAATCTCTTGGAACAAATCGGGAAAACCACAAATGACCGATAACATTCGATACTCAAAGTAACTGATTCCTCAATGGCACACAACAAGTAGGAAAGTTGCTCTCCTCTAGGCTCGACAACAAACAGGAACTGTGGTACATCGTGTATACAAAATGTGACTGTCCTTGAGGAGTAGTCCAATATGGCATGATACTCGGCAAGCCAATCCATTTTCAGGATGACATCAAACTCAGACATCGATAATGTAAAAAGATAGCCAGCAAAAAGACATCCCCAACCAGAACTGGGTAAGATGAGTAAAATCGGCCCAACACTACAATCTTCTCCAAGGGAGTCGATACCGATAAGCTCTCATGAGCAGACTCCAATGGCAAACCGATCGATTGGTAGAAATCCTCGGCCACAAAGGAATACGATACACTAGAATCAAACAATATACGTGCTATGCATACAAAAACTGGGAGGGTACCCTCGACGACCCCTCCTGATGACTGGGTCCTGCCGGGCGATATAAAATCTGCCCTGGGCCGGCTGGGGAGGTGCCTGTCCCCTCTAAGGTTGTAGCTATTGCCGCTGTCGTTACGGCGGCCTGATCTGTTGCCTCTATTGCTATGAGGGAGGTCTCAGAGGCTGGTGCTACAGTCGCTGCTACTGTTGTTAGGGCTGCTGTGGAGGCTGATGCAGTGCCCTCAGCTGCTGCTACTGTAGATGGGGACACTCGTGCCTACGATGTCCTATCCTACCGTATCTAAAGCAAGCACTTAGGAATGGTCCCGGAGTGGTGCTGGGGGTGCCATTGGTGCTCGGAATGCCGGGCGGGTCGTGCATCGCTGTTGTGGACGATGCTGATGTTGGTGGGAGCTACCGGAGGGCACCTTCCTCTTCTGGTCTCCTCTTTAGTCATGTGCCCTCTGAAAATTGGCCCAATCTACCTCATAGACTTAAGCCCTCTACACAATCTACTCAAACATCGGAAGCATGTGTCCGACCACATGGCTCCTAAGGGCAGGACTCAAGCCATTCTTAAAATGGTGGGCCTTCCACCCCTCATCATCTACAAGATACGTTGCGAACCTTGATAGCTTGATGAAACGTGCCTCATACTGTGACGCGGACATGTTCCCCTAGACCAGAGTCTTAAACTCCAATGTGCGTTAATGTCAAACATGCTCAGGAAAGAACTTTCGGTCGAATCGGTCAACAAAATCCTCCCAGGTTCACTCGAAATCGGCTACTACTGCTCAGGCGACTGATGTCCACCAGTGTTGAGCCTCGCGCTAGAGAAGAAATACACCTAATGGGACCCGCTGATGCGTCGTACAACTCATGGTGTCAAAAATCTTCTCCACCTCGGAGAGCCATATCTCTGCTGCAATAGGGTCGGCTCGCCCCAGAAGCACAGGGGATCGTGCTGTAGAAAGTCTCTGAGAAGGGCACTCACGTGCTTTTGCTCTGCCTGGGCTAGTGTAGTAGTAGGATGTCTACCCTGCCCCTGAAGGATGTAGTCATTGCTTGCAACATCTGCTGAAGGTAATCTATAGTCACGGGTGTTATTGGAGTTGCGCTGGTCTCAGACGGGGAGCAGGAGTAGCTCGGGTTGCTCTCCTAGGTGGCATGTCTTACATGAAGGAACAAGGCCTATCAGCCTTGAGAATCCTTGAAGGCACATACGTTAAGGGTTTATGTTCGAAAATCGTTAGGTAATTCAGACTCAGAACCTATCATTCTAAATTCATAGTAGATATGTGATGTGATCCTCAGGTATTTCTAAGTTATGCTCTGATACCAACTTCTGTCACACTCCAAACTCAAAAACCGGGCTCATAAAATTTTTGATCACCGAATTTAGCGTCGACAGCCTCCGTAGTGCCCCATTCTTTGCTCTCGGCACCCATATATCAGATTCTAATCCTAGGATCCTACAAGGAGTATTTTTAAAATAAATTTTTTATAATGGAGCATAACCAAGTCACAAAATAACATCAACACATATCCACTATATCAAAAACTTTGAGTACAATGCGGAAAGGGAAATATAAGATGATCAAAAGAACTCAAAAAATAATCTGCCACGTACTCCTGCTTTAGCGCTGTTGCGATCTAACGTCACCTTCATGCAACGGTCGTGCATAAGCTTATGAAAAACTTAAAGGGTGGTGTATGTGTGTGTGCAAGGTAAGTGCCAAGTATGCAATATCAGAGTAATGTGAAAATATACTGGTAAGTCCATGAATACTATCAGTCGTACCAAGGCTATGCGATGTAAGGCGCGAATGTTATCGGCCATACCAAGGCTATGTGATGTAAGGCATGAATGTTATCGGCCATCCCAAGGCCATGCGATGCAAGACCTACATAGCCAAATGTCATATGCAAGATGCAATGTAAGCATGCTAGTCCTCATTAAGTACATATATCAGTACAGTTTCTCTTTGGGATATCACCAGGGTCTAGTACACACCACACTGACTGCTGCCTCCTTAGCCGCACAACCCAGCGAGTGGAGGAGACCACATTATTCGCCTAACCAGTAGTCTGCCAATACCTATTCGGCTCATTGATAGCGGACCCATTTGTGAGCTCGTCAAATTCAGCCTAGCTTACAGCTTCCTCACTCTGGCGGATAAGGCCACACCTCCTTCCAACTGACTACGATACAGTAGGAGATGCGACCTACTAGTATTCGGCACTCGTGCGCTTATGTATCTACTCGGTCTTGATGTTGGAGCATCTCTAGGTACCAAAAATGTTTTGAGACTTTTACCCAATGACATCCTATGTGCCCACAGTACTAAAACTAAGTATTTTCGATATCTAATCCGGCCATCCACGATGTGCCTACGGAGGCCACAGCCTTAATGTCGCTCGGGTGTACAGTGATCATGTCACATAATGTAAGATGCATGAATCACACTGTTCAGTTATGCAGCAATCCTCCGCATACCAGGTGCTCATATGGACAACTCCTATCAATGAGTCACATAAACAATTTGCCCAATGACATATGCTATGATCAGTCACTCCTCATATCAAGCATACATATGATGTGCATAGGCATGGATTATGGAGTTATACTAAGATGTTATATAGTGATGAACTATTTTCATAACGAGAATGGGCCTAGATGGCCTACACAAAGAGTATAGACCTAACAATGGGCCCTAGGGAGAGTTACAATGTGGACATTCAACCATCATTGCTCTTATAATGTGGACGTCAAACAATCATTGTGTAACACCCCGGATTTTGGCCAATCTGAGATTTGACGTCCTTAGGCAGTGGGTCAATTAGAACACCTGGAAAATCGTTCAGAACCCAATTCCATAGCCAAAGAAACCACTTAGGATTAATTCCTTTAAAAATTAAGCATAAGTTATCTAGCGCAACGCTGGAGTAGCTGGGAAATAGTCCCTGATCACTTTAAATACGTTCTACAAGACCCAAATCGAGTAGAACCAATGACTCTATAATACTCTATAACCTCAGACCAAACTCTAAGCAGGTTTGTTCTCTGGACCACTTTGAATCTTTATATTGGATCTAGACCGCGCGTCGAAAGTCCGATACCTCCTATCTTAGACCATTAGAACTGCCTAGTTGGACTTGACACTCATTCCGAAAATCAAGTCAAACCGATAATCACAGGCTATTTCATTGAGCCCGGACCGAAGAGAGTGCGAATAGGGACAGTTGAAATTTCAAATTCAAATCTGGCACACGACTTAACGCGTTAGTATTGAGCGTTCTGACCGTCATAATTCATCCAGATTACACCCTCGGATTAGGAGAAATTTCTATTTTATATCATGAGACTTTCAGCCCTGATCTACGTGCGGTGACCGCTGAACTGAAACTGGCCTGCCACGTGCGATCCGCGAACCCTGTCGGACTGAAAACTTGATGTATGCTAGATCCAGTATGCATGAGCTTAAGTCCGATCGCATTCGGTCAGGGGACCACCAGAAAGCATCTTTTGGACCGAAACAGCCCCGATTTGGATATGCACCAAGTAAACATTGTTCCGGAGCCTATTTCGGGCAAGTTTGGGCTTATAAAAGGGGGTTGAAAACCTCACTCCTCTCTTCCATCCGAATTTACAAAAACCCCTAGATTGGGAGAGAGAAAAGGTGAGAGTTTGTGAGAGAAGGTGGGAGAGTTCTTCTTGCCACTTGTGCTACGTGTTGCACGTGCTTAAGCAACGCATCTCTATCGCTTTCCCGGCGATTCCTCCACTTTTTCAGGTATGAAATAATCCTAAAAAGTTACTGATTTGAGGTTTACTAGGATTCATAGCTTGTTAGCTGACGTAACTCATGAATTAGGTTCTCTTATCGCTGTAGACGAAGCGTACACGCTCCGTTCGAATTTACACATCCATAAGAGAAAAGGTGCGGATTTTAGACGCTTTGATTGACTATTTTCAAAGCTTTCAATGTCGTTTAATAGTAGATTCTCGACGGAAACGTCGTTTGACATGTACAACATACTGTCTGTTTCCTGTTTCGTAAACCAACGAAGAATATGAGATTTAGGGCATTTTAGTCATTTGTAGAAAGTACTGTTTTCATGCATATTTTGCTGATGTGATTGACATGGCTTCTCATCGCATTAGGATATTAGGAATGCATGCATAATTAGTTTGGCGAAGAGATTCGCCTAAATGCGCACTTCGGGTCGACATACTATATGTAGACTTAAGTGTGTAGTGTAAGTGTTTGTATAAATGCTTGTATTAGTATGTATTGAATTAAATGATGTTATAGATTAGTTTGAGATTGGTTTCTCAATTAATATGCTGATGTGAATGATTTCCTACATGTTAGTTATATGCATGGTTTCATTATATGTATGAAATGCATGTACTTGATGATTTACTTAAGTTCTATGTTATAACATGTGTTAACATGCTCACATGGTTGTATTTCAATTCCAATACTCTCATATGATTTTCTGATGTGATTCCTTAATTGTTTGGGACTATGCTTAGTCCAGGCAGTCGGTAACCGAGCGAATTCGTGGTTAGCTTATCTTCGCTACGAACGACGCGTCGATGAACGCGGGCCGTGTTCTGGAGTTGGTGGCAGTGGTTAGGCCACACGAAGTGTTTTACGCACTTCATGTTGTCAACTTGAGATGTGATCGCGCTAGTCGAGCCCGTCAAGTAACCCGACTAGCCATTGTATGTTCACCCTGCATGAGTCATAACTGCTTGAACCTAGGGTACTGAACTTACCATTGTAAACCCTGTTAACCATGGTACCTTGATCCACGAAGACTCATGAGCCGGGCATGGTGGTATGGGACACCGTGGTCGAGCTGTCGGCCTACGCTGGGGCCACAAACCTCCCTGTAGTGACCAGTGAGCACCTAGTCTCGTGAGCAGATTATGGTGGTATGAGACACTATATTCTTGCTGTCGGCCTACACTGATCAGGCGACGAGTCCTTTGTAGTGACCGCGAGTGTATTCTGAGTCTACGGGAGGCGACGACCCTTCAGTAGAAGTAGAGTACAGTAGGCCTGTATTGATAAGGTGATGGGGGAGCGGTGCAACGAGTGCGAGCAACAGCCCTGACAGCCCTTGTAGCGACCTACAAAATATACATCGTATGAGATTACTAGGAGTGACGACCCTAGACAGGATCTGTGTTGGGATTGATACAAGGGAAGTACCTTAGTTTCCCAATCCTGCTGTTTGAATGGACTAATAACAACTCGAAAATCATTCACCATAGCATTGCATGTGCCTGGAAGATGTAGAGCACTCTAGGGAGTGTGGCATGCCGCGGTCGTAAGATGTTTCCGTATGAGGGAGATCGTCGATGAGGGCATACGTCACGTCATGTCATATTGCATTAACAACAGTATTAGGATTGTTTGATTTACTGCTTTACTATAATCGTATGATTGATTTGATAACATGCTAATCTCTGCTCTCTTATCCCACTGAGTTGATCACTCACTCTCACGTTACGGGATAGTGTTTCCGGACACCCACCAGTCCCTATTGTGATTGCAGATGATGGCGCGGCCTGCGAGGCGGAGCTGGATTTGATGATGATGAGGAGGATCTCTCCTTTATGCGTGATCTGATTGACGGGATTACAGGGAGGTTGATTAGATACCTTGACACTTGTCATTTTATATTTTGAGAACACTCATGTATATCCTTTTAGTTTACTTTTAGAGCATACATATATGTATATAACCTGGTAACATGTTCACACTCTGGAGACATACAACAGTTTATATATGTTATACATACTATCACAGTCTTCCGCTTGTTAGTTTAACTGTCTCTGGAGTATGATATGCTGTTCTGGCTTAATCTCACTCATGTTTAATACATTATCACAGACAACATTCAATCATACATATCTATGTTGCATAAATAATATTTTGAAACTCGGGAGTGGAGTTTTTACTCGACCCCTCGATTTTTGGGATGTTACACATTGCTCCCAAGGCATGACCCGCTATAAGCATCATTACATACATCATGGTGGAATCACACATCACAATAGACCTCATATACATTACATTTGGCCCCACACAAAGGCCTCACATACAAGTCATTGGGCCTTACTCATGGTCCTTACACTACGCCAAAATAACGAAAAAAGGATAGTTGAAAAGCATCTCAAAAGACCATAAAGGACGGTCTTGGACCGTCGCAAGGGCTATCATATTTTGGGGTGTCGTATTACTTAAGGGATGGCCATAAATCATCTCTAAAGAAGGACGGTCATGGACCGTTTATAAAAGTTGACATTAGACGTCTATTATGAAGCTTAAAAGGACGGTCGTGGACCGTCCTTAAAACGAATGGTCCTAGACTGTCACGCCCCAAACCTAGAAATCAGATTCACAAGAATCCTGATCGCTGAATCTGGTGCCGACAGCCTCCGTAGTACCCCATTCTCGGCTCCTAGTATTCATATGCCAGATTCTGATCCTGGGATCCTATAAGGAGGATTTTTATTTTAATGTACATTTAACTCGTAATAAGCATAACCACAAGATTACCCAATTCACAAAGGCAACATCGTCATCACATATCCACTAATATAATCATTTGAGTACAACACTGAAAGGGAAGTGCATAAATAGAAAATCAAGCTCCAGAAGACCACTATAAGCTCCAAGCTTCAACACTGCTGTAACCTAACATAACTTGCACGCATCTATCGTACATAAGCTTATAGAAAGCTTAAAGGGTGGTGTAAGTGTGTGCATAAGGTAAGTGCCAAGTATTCAATACAATGCCATAATCATACAATACCGAAAAACTGGTAATCCATAAATTATACAATGTCTGAATTAGCAGAAATACTGATAAGATCATGAATTATCAGGGTAAACAGAAATACTAACAAAGTCATAAATCGCACGATAACAGAGTAAGCGAAAATACTGACAAGTGCATGAGTCATACAATATCAAGGTACACAATGTAGGTCAGTTATGTAAATGAGGAGTCAAAGAGAGCCAAATATTATATGCCGAGGATACAATGCCATAAATCATACAATATCGAAATAAGTAGAGATGTACTGACAAGTCTATGAGTGCCATCAGCTGTATCAAGGCTGTGCGATGCAAGACCTGAGTACTAACAGCCATATCAATGCAGAAACATGGTAACCCAAAATACTAAGTACTGCAGATGCAATGTAATATGTGGTACGAATGAAATGACAAGCAGGAGTGAAGTCGGGATGATAGTACGTAGTATCGCAGGCTATGGGTGAAATAGTGGTGAAAACCGCTGAGTTGAAGTAGAGATATGTCAATATGTCTTAGAGGGGGGTGAATAGGACTTTTTAAAGATTTATAAATTATTTTTGAATCCTATCACAGAGTATAGATAAGGATTACTCAAAATTAACTCTACTGGCTTCCAAGCCTGGTAGAGGATCCAATCACAGAACTATTTAGATGATAAGCATGAAGTGGTTATAGTCTATGATAGATGTGACTGTGTGTGAAGTGTGAGCAGATATGAATGTAATTAACATAATCACACAAATAATCAAGTACAAGAATCAAACACAAACACAGTCATTTTTATAGTGGTTTGACTACTTGTCTACTCCACTCCCGGCTTCCATACTCAACCCTTGAGTGACCGAATTTCACTAAGGAGGTTTTCCATGGTTCACCTCAAACCTAAGGTTTTAAATCAGGTTCACCTTCAACCTTTATAGAGGTTTCTACTCAGTTCACTTCAAACCCTGGAGTTTTGTTGGCGTACTCCTAACCAGATGTTTATGCCCACACAGAGCAAGGGTCCACACAACGCGTCCGGAGATTTCTACTCGATTCACCTCAAACCCTGGAGTTTTGTTGGCGTACTCCTAACTAGATGTTTATGCTCTCCACAGAGTAAGGGTCCACACAACGCACCCCGCATGTACACTCCCGTCGAAGGCCTCCTTCGAGGACTTCAAATGGTGAGCAATAATTAAAACCCAATCCTAGAAAGGAATGATCACAAGTGTCCTCTGGACTCTTAGTACCTACAGATAAGTTGATGAGTCCCTTTTAGCGCAGTGATGAAGATTTCCTTCTTGTTAATGAAGAGTCTTCGCTCCCTTGATCTGCAACACAAAGATATATCTATACTAGGCTTTAGGTTGGGTCAAGGTTATGAAGGAATACCATTCTCTAAAGATTTTCCTATAAGAAAGATAGAGTGGTTTCCATCATCTATGCATTCAAGACATCCCAGCTTAATGATTTGTCATTAAGGTAGTAGCTGAAGGATCCTTGAATGCGGAAGTTCATTCCCCAATCTACTCTATGAAATATCAATGATGAGGGTGGATTAGAGGATGAACTTTCTAAGAGAAAGGGCTTAAGGTAAATGATAGGAAGGTTAAAACTCTCAAAAACACTCTCTTCTTTCTCTACCAGAAATAAAGACTAATCTCTCTATATATAGGCAAAAGGTTCCAACGGATATAAATGGTCATATTTATGACAGAGTTCGATATCATCGAGCAGTCGTCGATATGATCGAGCGTATACTCTCGATTGTATCGGCAGACCTCTCGATGATACAAACTCAATTGTCATTTCGCTTTTGAAAACCTTTCGCCAACTGGTCGATGAGATCGAGACACACATTGATGTTATCGAATTTTGAACTCTGATTCCATCAAGCGATGGATCGATCTATCGACAGGTGAAAATAAGAGAAGCCTTGAAGAATTTCAGGTTCTACAGATATGATCGGGGAACAGTCGATGTCATCAAAATTTGTACATCAATCATATTAGAGACCTTGTCGATGGGATTGATAAATCGTATAGATTTACCTATAAGCTTGCTGGACGATTTTTATCCGGAATCCATCCAATCGACGAGGTCTCGATATGATCGATATATGAATATCGATTTATCGACTGGCACCCCGATCATCATTAAAAATAACCTGAAATTCATGCTGGTGAAAACATGCGCCCACAATCGATATGATCGACTGACTTCCGATATGATTGATATTTAAGTTCAGATTGAATCAGATAGTCATCGATATATTGAAGCTTATGTTAGTTTTCTTTAGAAAAACAGGGGCGCCGAAAAGCAGTCTGTCGATATTATTGATCCACTTCAGATATGATTGATATTCGAATATCGATGATATCGACTTGCAAGTCGATATATCGATAAATCATCTAGATGATTGTTTGATTGCTGGACGCTTTTTATCCTCACTCGATTGTATTGATTAAGATTTCGAGGACATCGACAGAGTTGGTCGATCATATCGTAGGGGTAATCGTTATAATCGACAGTGTAAGAAAAACTTTAAAAATTTTCCTTTTTGATAAAAAGTTTTCTTACACTGAAACCCTAAGATGTTCTAGTTCTTTTTAAGGCTTTTAATCACCTGATGTTTTAAGACATAGGTTGTGAGGCTAAGATTTACCTATGGCGAGCTTCCACACATCCAGTTGAGGCAGATGCTTGACTTGATCTTCATGTTAGGCGCTGTTGTCCGACTGACTCAACTTACGACATAATTGACAAACCAGGGCACGTAGTAGGTGCACTTTCAATGGGGTCCTTCACAAGGGACTTCTATCCAAACCAGTCCCATACCTAAATTTGGATAGTCAGACTCAATGTAGTAAACTCCTTATCTCTGGTTAGTCACGCGCCTAACTGAAATCCTGGCCATGCGAAGGTATATAATAATTAGTTACGTACCACCAGCCCAAGTGGATAGTGAATGAAACAAATGCATGAGTATGCAACTCCTACTCAATAAGTCCACATATCAGTACAATTTCTCTCTGAGAAATCACTGGGGTCTATTACACTCCAAACCAGATTGCTGCCCCATCGCGCGTAACAAGGTGAGTGGAAGAGACCTCACTATCTGCCTGCCAATATCGGGCCCGGTTCTTCGATAGCGGACCCATTCCTCGAGCTGGTCAGACTCAACCTAGCATTGCCCCCTCCTCTCGGGCAGGTAAGGCCGCACCCCCTTCTAATCGACCATGACAGAATGGGAGATGCGGCCCAACGGTATACAGCCCTCATGCGCTCATGCATCCACTCGGTCTAGACGTTGGAGCAATCTCTGGAACCAAGAAGGTTCTGGGACTTTCACCTAAGGATATCTATAGCACCCCATGTAGAATAGATTTTTGGTGTCCCATCTGGCCATCCACGAAATACCTGTGGAGGCTGCGGCCCTGATGTCGTTAGGGCGTATGGTGGTCATGTCACACAAATATGAGATGCATGAGTTACGTAATCCAATCATGCATACATCCTGCGCATGCCAGGCTCTCATGTTGGGCAACTCCGCCTATTAGAGAGCCCCATGAACAACTTGCCTTATGGCATATGCAATGGTCAATCATATAATAAACATACAGATGATGTGTATGGGCATGTATTATGATGCTGCGCTGTCACATACTCATAATCGGTATCAATAATTGGCATCAACAATCGGCCTCGACAATGTGGACATTTAACCAACATTGCCCCCAAGGAATGACCACATATAGCCAAACATATAATCGGCCCACGGCCTCACATAAGGGCCTAATATACAACACAATGGGCCTTACTCGAAGGCCACATATACACAACAGGTGGATCCTGCTCATGGGCCTATTACATATCACAATGGGCCTTGCCCATAGGCCATGCATACATCACAATGGGCCTTACCCCTAGGCTATGAATACACCATAATAGGCTTTACCCATGGACCATGCATCATGGGCCTCATACGTGTCACAATGGGCCTCAACTACGGGTCGCATATACATCATATAAGTCTTGACAATCGGTCACGTCAATTGAACTCAATAATTAGCATCGATAATAAGCACCGATACTCAGGGATGATAATCGGCGTCGGCCTCAACAATCGGCATCGATAATCAACAGATAAACAAAGCGGGGTCCATAGATGATCAGCCGATCAACCATAATATAAAGATCGGCACTCGACCGTGGTTATATCAAATCCGATAGCATGGAGCCATCCGTTTATGGCGAATGGGGCCCACGTATTTGGGTTAACCCACTAAAGGGATGATGAGAATAGGCCTAACAAGACCTAAGGGAAGGTCATAATGTGGACATCCAACCATCATTGCCCATCAATGTGGACATCTAACCAACATTACTCCCAAGGAGTGGCCTTCATAGGGCCAAACATATAGTGGGCCCATGACGTTACACAGGGGCCTAATATATAACACCATGGCCACAAATATACATCACAGGTGGGCCTTGTTGAATGGGCCACAAATACATGGCAATAGGTCGCATCATTTGGGCTGGAATACTTGACAGATGGGCCCTGCACATGCGCTAAAGTACATCCTGATGGGTCACACCAGTGGGCTTCATGTATATCAAATCGGGCCACACCAATGGGCCTCATCTATATCAAATCGGGCCACGCCAATGAGCCTCATATGTATCAAATCGGGCCGCACCAATTGGCCATTATGTTCATCAAGTGGGCCGCACTAATGGGCCAAATATATTAAGTGGGCGGCATCAACGGGCCTTAACCCATGGGCCCAAAACACATCTCAATGGGCCTTAACCCATGGGCCACAAATACATCAAATGGGCCGTATCAAGTGGTCCTAATACACATCATGGTGGGCCTCATAATCCCCAAAAGAATCATATGAAAGGATCATTTGGACCATTCCCCAAGTAACTATGGAGATAATGATTTTTTCCACTGTCAAAACCTCAATGGGCCCACTATAGCGTTCATTTCCCATCCAGTCTATTCATAAGGTCATAAGGACCTGAACTGGGAGGAAGAGAAAAAAAACAAATATCATATTGGTACAAAACTTCTGCAACCAAAGGGATTTCAATGGCAGACGTTTAATCCCACTGTTTTTGCAGTGTGGTCCACTTGATAATTAGATCCGTCTTATTTTTAATCTCAAGCCTTAAAATTATCTCTCAAAATGGTTGGACGGTGCAACTGCATCATGGTGAGACCGCACATGGCACTGTCCAAATGGACGATGCAGATGAAACACTTATATCAAGATGGGGTCATCGATTTGGACGACATAGATGAGGCACATACCTCATGGGGACCACAGTACTTGGTGACGTCAATTCGCTAGCCATATAGCAGGTGTGAGGCACACAATCCAATCCTTCCGGCAAGTGGGTCCCACATGGGGCCCACCACAAACGTGTGTATGTATATATATAATAGTATAAAGTAATATTATAATATAATATTATATTATGAAGTGCCCAGAGTCCAGACCCTCTGGACACTGGACGGACGTTGTGTATCAAGGTGGGTCCCACAGCATCATGCAGATGTCACTGCGGCTACTATATATATATATGGTGGGATCCACAGATAAACGGTCTAGATGGCACCGTCCTAGCTGGACGGTGTAGATATAACACATACATCAAGGTGTGCTCCACACGGCTAGATGAAACACATTTCAGTGGGGTCCCACCACATGTGCAGCATGTGCATGGTGGGCCCTACATGAAATTTGCATCTATCTCATTCTCTTACACAGTCATAAAATGGTCTCTACAAAAGGTTGGACGGTATGGATACAACACATGCATCATGAGGGCCACACTGTCCACGTGTGGACAACATGGACAAAACATACATCAGTGGGCTCCAAGGGCTGGATGGACGGTGCTGATAAATCCATACATCATGGTGGGGTCCACATGTCCCACGTGTTGACGTTGGACTTACAACACATCATCAAGGTGGCCACCCACTTCCATTCCAGGGATGGGCGATTTGGATGTAATAAATACATTAAGGTGTGGCCCACTGTCCAAAAAATCTGGACGGTGCAAATACACCAGGTAGATCAAGGTGTGGTCCACTAGAACTTGCTGACGTCAATCTCACTAGCCCCCTGCTGGTGTGTGGTAAGCTAACGAATCGACTTCCAATCAACAGGTGGGTCCCACGTGGGGCCCACCATAACATTGATTTTCCATCCAATCTGTTGGTTAGGTCACCCAGACCCAGATGAATAGGAAAAACCAATTTCATGATGATCTAAAACTTCAATGACCCCAAACAGGGTCTCAATGGCAAACATTTAATTAACACTTTTTCTTGTAGTGTGGACCACCTGAGTCCCTTAAATGGTTGATTTTTTTTTTTGGGATCCCAGTTTCCAAAGGGGACCTATCAAATGCACGGTGTAGATGTGCAACATACATCTTGGTGGGCCCTCTTGTGGGGCCCACCGTTCCACCTTTAAACCAGTAGCGAGGACGCTGCTTACTACAGCGACAGGGGTGTCCATGGGTATGTGCTTTTATTTTTATTTTTTGTTAATCTATGGATTCTTATATGTGGGGCCCACATTAGACAAATCCACACCGATTACTGGTCTCCCCGGCTCAAAATAGAACTAACGAGTCGAATATGCAATATTTTTGGCATATAGAAACATCACAGCGGGCCTTAACCATTTAAATCACTTAAAACCACTGTTTCCTGCATTATGGCCTGCCAGAGGTTTAGATCAGCTTCACATTTTGGCTCAACGGCTAAAATGAGATGGGAAAAAGGGTGGACAGTGTGGATTCAATCCATACATCAAGGTGGGGCCTGCTTGAGCAACCCATTCAAAAGTTTAAAATCAAGCTTACATTTTTTTTTTGTCAGCACACGCCATTGTCAGTTCATACTCCCTATGTAGCCACGTCCAGCGTCCCTTGACGTTGGATGGTCCCCATACAACACATTTTAAGGTGGGCCCCACTACCAGATGGCTTGGGAAAAATTCATGCTTCATAGTGGGTCCATTCAGGTGGGAGATAGCCATATCATCACATAAAAATGAAAAAGAGAGAGGAGCACCCACCTTTAGATCTCTTCTTCATTCTTCCGCCAATGTAAGCTAGAGCTCAAATGGATGGACTTCAACGGTTGAGATCCGACTTGGATGGTGGAGATGGAAGGTAGGAAGGAGGGCCACACTAGTTTCTCTCCCATGGAAGCCATGGACGGTTGCTTGGAGAGAATGAGGGAGAGGGAGATGAGAGTGTGAGATTGAAAGAGAGAGGTGGGTGAGTGATGTGGTGCGTGTACTTTGTGTAAGAGAGAGTTTGACTTTGGGGTCGCTTGGGGATGGGGTTGTACTTTGACATGTGAGGTGATGTGTAATTGATTGATGGGATTTAATGTGATGTTCTCTTGGATTTTACAACACGCGGTGTTTTTCTCAAACTGAACATGAGCCCACATCTCCTGGCCTGGGTGTCGCCTCGGCACGCGAATTTCGACATCGAAACCGCGGTGACGGCACGGTTGGTAGGGTACAAGTCTTGGATTGAGCCGACTACGACTGGCAGGACTCGGCTAAGGATCGCGTGCAAGTGTCGGATAAAGGTTGAAGGTTATCAAAATTTGATCGAAAAGTTCGCGGAAGCCTACAGAACATTATAGTCTTAGATACAGGGCTTACATAGACCGTCTGTAAAAAGGACGGTCCATGATCATTAGTAAAAAAGATGTTATAGGCAGTCTCTGATGAACCATAAAACGATGGTCATGGACTGTCCTTATAAAGGATGGTCATGGACTGTCCTTATAAAGGACGGTTATGAGCAGTCTCTGATAAGCCTAAAAAGGACGGTCTTAGACCGTCCTTAAAAAGGATTGTTTTGGACCGTCCTTAAAAAGGACTGTTTTGGACCGTCCTTAAAAAGGACTGTTATAAGCCATCTCTGATGAACCTGAAAAGGACGGTTATGAACCATCTTAGATTTGAATATTTAGGAAAATATGAACGGCTTAAAAGCCGTCAGAAAATTTGTTGCATTAAAAATTAAAGAAAAAGTAAAAAATTAGCAACAATTTTCTTTTTGTGTCTTTCATCTAATAAAAAAATATTCAACCAATAAACAATCATAATTCATAATCATAAAGAATTGCAGAAAGTTCATTCAAGTTTAGGTTTGGGTTTTCAAGTTTAGGTTTACGTTAAGGAGTTGAGATTAGGATTAGGTGTAGGTTTAGGTTTAAGAATTTGAGAATACATTTAGGTTTTAGGTTTAAGTTTAGGTTTTAGGTTATAGTTTAAGTTTAGGTTAGGTTATAGGTTAAGGTTTAGAGAATTGAGTTTTAGGTTATAGGTTAAGATTATTGGTTAAGGTTTAGGTTATAGGTTAAGGTTTAGGTTTAGGTTACAGGTTTTGAGATTTGAGAATAGGTTTAGGTTAAGGCTATAAGTTTAGGTCTAGGAAATCGTGTTCGGGTTTAGTTTTAGGTTTTCAAGTTTAGGTTTAGGTTTAGGTTAGGGAGTTGAGATTAGGATTAGGTGTAGGTTTAGGTTTAGGAAATTAGGTTCGGGTTTGAGATCGGGTTTACGTTTGGGTTTTAAGTTTAGGTTTAGGTTATAGGTTATAAGTGTACGTTTAGGTTTAGGTATTAGGTTTAGGTTATAAGTTTAGGTTTAGGTTATAGGTTTTGGGATTTGAGAATAGGTTTAGGTTTAGGTTTAGGTTATAAGAATAGGTTTAGGTTATAAGTATAGGTTTAGGTTTAGGTTTAGGTTTTATGTTTAGGTTAAGGTTATAGGTTTAAGTTTAGGTTTAGGTTGGGTTATAAGTTAAGGTTTAGGGAATTGAGTTTAGGTTATAGGTTTAGGTTAGAGGTTGAGGTTTAGGTTAGGTTATAGGTTTTGGAATTTGAGAATAGGTTTAGGTTAAGGTTATAAGTTTAGGTTTAGGTTATGGTTTAGGGATTTGAGTTTAGGTTTAAGTTATAAGTTTAGGTTTAGCTTTAGGTTTTAGGTTTAGGTATAGGCTTAGGTTATATGTTTTAGGTTATATGTTTAGGTTAAGGTTTAGGAATTCAGGTTCGAGTTTGGATTTGGGTTTAGGATATAGGTTTTGGAATTTGAGAATAGTTTTAGGTTATAAGTATAGGTTTAGGTTGGGTTATAGGTTAAGGTTTACGGATTTGAGTTAAGGTTATAGGTATAGGTTTAGGTTTTAGGTTTAGGTTAAGGTTTAGGGATTTGAGTTTAGGTTATAGGTTTAGGATTAGGTTACAGGTTTAGGTTTAGGTTTAAGTTATAGGCTTAGGTTATAGGTTATAGGTTATATGTTTAGGTTAAGGTTTAGGAATTTGGGTTTGGGTTTAGGTTATAGGTTTTGGGATTTGAGAATAGTTTTAGGTTATAAGTATAGGTTTAGGTTGGGTTACAGGTTAAGGTTTAGGTATTTGAGTTAAGGTTATAGGTTTAGGTTTAGGGAATTGAGTTTAGGTTATAGGTTTAGGGAAAGGTTATAGGTTTTGGCATTTGAGAATAGTTTTAGGTTATAAGCATAGGTTTAGGTTAGGTTATAGGTTAAGGTTTAAGGATTTGAGAATAGTTTTAGGTTATAAGTAAGGTTTTAGGTTTAGGTATAGCTTAAGTTATAGGTTATAGGTTATATGTTTAGGTTAAGGTTTAGGAATTTGGGTTTGGGTTCGGGTTTAGGTTATAGGTTTTGGTTATAGGTTTTGGTTTAGGTTATAGGTTATTGGTTATAGGTTAAGGTTTAGGTTTAGGTTATAGGTTTTGGGATTTGAGAATAAGTTTAGGTTTAGGTTGGGTTTACGTTATAGATTTAGGTTTAGGATATAAGTGTAGGTTATAGGTTTATGGAAAGGTTAGGTTTAGGTTATATGCTTTGGGATTTGAGAATAGTTTTAGGTTATAAGTATAGGTTTGGGTTAGGTTATAGGTTAAGGTTTAGGGATTTGAGTTTAGGTTATAAGTATAGGCTTAGGTTTAGGTTTAGGTTATAAGTGTAGGTTGTAAGTGTAGGTTATAGGTGGTTTAAGTTATAGGTTATAAGTTTAGGTTTAGGTTTAGGTTATAGGTTATAGGTTATATGTTTAGGTTTAGGTTTAGGTTATAGGTTATAGGCTTAGGGTGTGGTTTAGGTTAAGGGTGTGGTCCCTGCAAATACAGATATAAACACGGCCTGTCCAAATGGCTAGGCCACTCCAATGCTGTCCATAGAAAATGGACAGCTTCATCATGGTCATAACAATGGTTCTCACCTTCTAGGGACCCTTGCTCATCCGGATAGCTTCGACGCACATCCAGGTCTGCTCCATTAAATTCGAGCAAATACATAAACACGGCCTGTCCAAATGGCCAGGCCCCTCCAATGTCGTCCATAGAAAATGGACAGCTTCATCATGGTCATAATAGCGGTTCTCACCTTCTAGGGACCCACACTCAACATCCGGATAGCTCCGACGCACATCCGGGTCTGCTCATTTAAATAAAATAGATTATCAAGATCATTTAAATAAAATCAGGTCCAATCAACAATCTGACCTGGAGGATTCTGTTAACATTGTTGATGGCACCTCGAACATTGTTTAAATCCAAGTTATAATCTGTGGCCACTAATGCTATTTTTCTTTCTGTGAAGTTAGCGACGATTTCTGCATCAAATCCAGCAAAAGCAGCCCTAATGCTAAAGAACATTTCTTTTCATGAATTCATTATCTCTCTCTCTTTTAATTTTTTAACTTTCCATCACAATAATGACTACCTGAAATCATGGAGTTTTCTCAAGATAGAAGTCCAATCCATCCCAACTTGTGCACCTGTTAGGACAAGTAATTCAAATAACATCCTGTAACACATTTAAATGCCTAATCAGTTGCACTTCAGTCTTATATATTGAATGCCTAATGTACAGTCTCTTGAATTGGTGCAAACCATACCTGAATTGAGTGTAATGAATCAAAGAACGAAGAAATTCGACATGTAACTACATACAAGAAAGAGAAAGGATATGCATATCTGGAGTGCTGTTATTCTCACATTGTTGTGAGAGAGTAGGGTTTCATCATATATATTGATTAACCTATGGAATTTTATGATCATATGAAGTTGAGGCATTCATGCTAACTAAAAAAGGCACTCCATAATCTAAAACAAGCATCTAAAGCTTGGTTATAAAGGTTAGAGAATACTTTCTTTAAGTGATTTTATTTTCCCTTTTACTAATCCATGCACTTTTATAAAGAAATATATAAATGAAACTTTGTGTTGTTGACCTCAATCTCTCCTCATACAAATCACTTTAACAGTTCTCTTTTGGAAAAAGTAGATTCCTGGATTCTAAATTTAGATGGAACAGAACAAATACCATATTCAGGTCCGAAACAAACACAAATAACTCTATTTGAACACCTAACAACATGCATGTGGGCCTCTTGGTGGGACCCTAAATGATGAAATTGTCAAACAAAAATCTATTGCAAACTCGCTACTGTTGCGTTCATTAGCTAATCTGCGTCCGTAGACACCTCTCATAGACATGCACACCACGCATGTGAAACGTCATTCTCAAACTAAACTACACTCACCATTTTCAAATCTCACGCGGCCACTTCATTGCCCCACTCTCTCCCTCGATTTTCCCACTCTCACCTCTCCGTCTCTCTCTTGAAGCAAAAAAGAAGAAGAAGGAAAAAAAAAAAATCTCTTTTATGTTTTGTCAATCCATCTTCCATTTTCTTCTTAACAAGAAAATCCATATTTACTAATATTCCCATTTTTCTATTTTTCAAAAGAATGAGTTCAGACTCCGAAAGCGTCCGCTCCAACACTCGTACTTTCAGCCCAAACCCTAACCAAGAAGGACTCTAAAATTACCAAATTGTTGGGGATCAGGGTTCTCTTCTTGTAGTGTGATTACTAAGGATGCATATAAAGGGATTCATGAAATTGGTTTACCATTAGAAATTGCTGAAAATATCACATTTGAAGAGAAGGTCACTATATACAACATGGATTATTTACAAAAACTAGTGGATGACAAATTATGTGTAACATACAAAGATGGTTCAACCACTTATGCAATCAGGGAAGGTTCAAAAGGACATACATATTTGAAAGTTGGTCAAATCATAAACAAGCATTATTTATGGACGGAGACATTGAGTTGTGCCAACATGGAGTCTGTGTCCAAACTCCACATGCTTGACAACAGTGGACACGACTCAAGACTAATATTTAAATAATCTATACTACCTACCATTAAATGCTTGGTGACAAAAGCTTTTTGACAAGATATGCTACAATTAGTCATGTGCAAGTCATTAGTAGTCTTCTATTTTGGGAGATCTGTGCCTTGAGGGATTTTTAATAGGATATATCACATAAGAAAGAGATAAGCATAAGAAAAACAAAGAAAGGTAGAGATTTAGATCCATATTTGTGACACTTTAGGATTTTCTTTTTTCATGACAACTTGGAATAATAATGCTATTTATACATATTATTGTTATTTTTATTATTTATCTAATTATTTTTTTTTAATTTTTTTTTTAGGATATATAAAAATAAGAGAACGTCTCAATTGCAAATGGTTGGACCATATCTTACCATCCATCTCAATTATAGGAAGAAATGTATTTGTAGACTTACTTTTTTGCAGTTGCTCTGGTGTTAAGCTCTGTAATTTAATGATAACCAATTAATGATAGATACTCAAACAAATAAAAGATAAAGCAAAAGAAAATATAATTCCCATACCTTAGATTTTGGGTTTGCAAGAATGCACCTAGCCATGAAGTTGGCAACCCCATCAACCACTAGCTCCTCGGTAATAATCACATAACTCTCATCATCAATTCCACTATGCTCTTCTGTATTACCAGGAACCATGTCATGTGTGACCTAAATCCACCAACTGGGTTCTTCAATATCAACATTGACCAAAGTTTCCACTGAATGCAAATATGTTCCTATTCCAACAACAAAAGACCAAGAGAAAGAAACATTAACACCAGCAAATTGAAAATTTGGCTTTATCATCTGTAATTTTTTAGAATAATTGAGAGAACCCAGGCTTCTTTGAAAGGAAAATCATGGCTTAGCATGACTGTGGATGCCTTTTGGAGTGATTCAAGTCGGGTCAAGAAGTTTGAAGAATCCACTATATATAGCAGGAAGTTCCAATGAAAAGCTCCCCTCCTATAAAAATCAAAATAAAAGGTACAACCATCACAATAATAGTCCCAGGACAAGTTAATCTGCATCCATACATGAATGTCACGATGGTGCGGATTGCGTTGTGTAACTCAGCCCCAAAAGGGGTTCGATGGGGCCCACCATGATATTCATGTAGGAAAGCCCAAATCAGGATTTTCCTACATGTACTAAAATTCTAAGAAACACCTAACTTATTCAATGAGATTATAATATCCAGTAGATCTCCACAATCACCTTAGAATCATAAAAAACATGTTTTTTATTTTTATTTTTATTTTTATTTTATACAAGTCAGTACAGATCCTAGGATAGCATTGGAAAATTACTTAGAGATAATATCAGACTGATTATTGCAATCATAATTGCATTCATGATTTACTTCTAGTCTTGATCATAGTTTAAAATATATGTTTTGGGGATTTCTTTACAAAGATAATATCACTATTGCAATCACTATTGAGAGATAATATCAGCAGCTACTAACCAACAAAATTGCAATCACTATTGCAATCATGATTTACTTCTCGTCTTGATCATAGTTTAAAATAGATGTTTTGGGGATTTCTTTACAAAGATATTTTCCTTTCATCATTAAATGAGAAAATGAGAAAATATCTGAACAATAATCATATGCATGATAGTGCTACACATGGTTCAAAATAAATAAGCAGTTACATGACTTGAAATTTCAATATTCATATCGGAGAACTTACTCAGTTGAAGAGGAAGGTTTGTCATTCTCCTCATATATTGCAACAAGAACTACATGAAATTTTGTACCAATGAGAGAAAATGTGCAACTTGCAAAAGAAAAAATGAGCCAATTCATTCAAAATTATACATGGCAAAAACAACAAGGATGATAAAAGGAGGGCATCATCATACAGGAAACATAACTTGTATATCATCAACATGACTTGATGATTTTGAAAAGAGAAGAAGCAAAAACCATTCCAAAAAAAAAATAATTACTATAAAGGAGGGCATCATCATACAGGAAACATAACTTGTATATCATCAACATGACTTGATGATTTTGAAAAGAGAAGAAGCAAAAACCATACTTGGGATAGCAATTACATAGGCAACTCCTTCGATTAGACTCCTGATATTAAGTCCAAAATGCTTCACAATTCCATCATAGTTCAGCTCAAATATTTGTATTTTTGAATTTCGAACTTGATCACTTAATGATTGGGTATGATCGACGATTGGCATGCATAGCTTCTCTAGAGGGTTACCATCTAAGAAGGCCAGCATGCATAACCTCTCAAGAGGGTTGACGAAGTCCTTCAAAGTTCCATACTTTGCTTCAATGTTAACAATGTGTGGTCTTGGATTATTATCTATTCATCCTAATTAGACTAGTTTGATGATCGGATTGGATAGAATATACACACCATTCAGGCCACACAAATAACCTATGGTTGGTGTCCCCTTTTGCATTATTTCTTGTGTTTAGGCCCAACTCAGTTGTGGATGGAGATGAATTTTTGTCTTATGCCCTAAAGTTTCAGGCATACCTAATTTAGGGACTGGATGTCAGGCACACAAAATAGTGGGCTTAGAGCTCAACTGTTGTGATTGAGCTATGAATCGGTATTGATTTTAGCAAGAAAGGAAAACTCAATCATTAACACAAAGTTTTGTCTTGATTTTAGCAATTTTTTATGCAGATTGGCTTGGGTGGAGTTGCAAGTTTTTTGTTTTGGTTAGAACATATGTGTGTGTGTGTGTGTGTGTGTGTGTGTGTGTGTGTGATCATTGATCCAAGGCAGTTTGTATGAGTCAGGTCCATGGTTAGTGATCCAATAGTTGGATATGATCAGCCCCTCTTAACTTAACATGTCCCAAAAATCACATAAGCTTTGATGGTCCTAACCATCACATATGTTGCCCTTCTTTTACTCTTGAATGTTGAAAGCCATGTATTTCTTTCCTTAACCAACCATCTACCAATCAGTGGGTCACGACTGTCCCACCAAGGAGATATTGTGGGCACAGTCCACCCACTTTATTGTCCGTCAGATCAGTTGTCTAGAGCACTGACCATGGACCCCACTTATACAAATGAAAATTCCGATATCAACAGAGTCATCCATAAGGGACCTCAAACACCATCTATACAGGTTGCTCATATTTCTTCTATACTCCAGAAAGGAATATATCTAGACTTGCAGGTACTCTGGCTGGCTCATATGACAACATGGCTCACCTGTGCAAGATCCAATCCATTCATCAAGCAAGACGCACCCCAAGAACCATCCACACCCATAAGTTGGAAGTGGGTTATTAATAATCATTCCTAACCATCCATTGCCATCACATGCGCATGGACACCCAATGATGGAAGAATGACCCATGTTATTTTTTGACCAAAGCATTTGCACATCGTGGCCCACCGATTAACAGTTCAAATTTCGTACACACGTGACACATTGGCAGGTGCCCCGTGAGTGCAGCTGCGAGTAGGATGTGCCAGTTAAAATTCTCAATCCATCCAGCACAAAATTACCAATTTCCAGTCTGAAACTGATAATCGTATTTCGTAAAATAGCACAACAAACATACAACTACAAATCACAATCCAACATACATGGAAAACGACATTCTGCATTTCTACCCATTAGAATCACGACATAGTAGAAGATGCTCGAAAAGATTATCCCGCATTAGTCAAACTCCCATCGAAACCTAACAGCATCAACTTGTATAATCTTAAAAATCCCAAAAATAAAGAACGAGCTAAGAAGAAGAAGAAAACCCAACAACAAAAATAGGAAGAAAGCAAACAGAACAAACCTAACAAGAAAAATAGTTCTTCTTCATCTTCAACATACGAAAGTAGGACTGAGAGGGAATGGGAAAAGAGATGCTTACGTTGCTCGATGGAAGGCTGAAGATGCTGCCAATGGAAGATGACCCGCTCAATGGAAGGTTGAAGATGTTGCTCGATGGAAGAGGCCACTGCCAATTGAAGGTTGAAGACGTGCTTGATGGAAGGTTGAACTCCCACTCGATGAAAATGGGAAAATAGGAAACGACGCTCAACATTTTGGCATTCGTTTTCTAAATCACATAAACGTTTCAAATCTGAACAAGTGTTAGTTTACCATTGTCTATAACAAACAACTTGATAACAACTGTACATGCAAGTGGGACCATTTTTTGAATAGTTAAGATGTATTAATAATAAAATTACAAATATTAAACATTTATAACTAGACGAATTATTTGAATGGTCTGGATAACTCTATATGATTTCCACTAATTTCATAAATGAGTCATCACCATTTTACATTCTGTACAAAACTTGTAGTTTTTTTAAAGGAGAAAAATGGTAAAAATAGCTTTGGAAATAGGAGGGCTCTATGGGCCCCACCATGATGGATATGTTTCATCCATGTCGTCCATCCATTTCTCCACATCGTTTTAGAATAGATCCCCGAAATTAAGCCCTAATTAAGTCTCAGGTGGACCACAAAAGGAGAATACGCTGGACGGTTGGACGTCCACCATTCAATGATATAAAACTTTTGTTGCCTTTAGAAGTTTTTAATGGTGGGCGTCACTATCCCACTATTTTTTGTGCTAGGGTCCACTGGAGCTTTGAATTTAACTCGTTCTTTGGATATTGCCCTAAAATGATCTCTCCAAATGGATGGAAGGTGTGGATATAAAACACACATCATGGTGGGGCCAAAAAATGAGAGGTATATAAATATCAGGTGGACCACACCACATGAAAACAATACTGATTGGATATCCATCATTTAAATCCTCGTAAGGCCCACTGTTCCATTTATTTGGCATCCAATCTGTTTATTAGGTCATATAGGCCTAGACGAAGGGGAAAAACAAAAATCATCTCTATCCAAAACTTTTATGGCCCCCAAAATGTTTTAAATGGTTGCGTTCATTTAACACCATTACTTGTAATGTGGTCCATTTCAGATTGGAAGATGCCTCATTTTTGGTCTCATGCCATAAGATGATCTTTAAAAATAGATGGACAACATGGATTAAACACAAACATCATAGTGTTAGATCGGCTGGAGTTTGGATTTGGTCCATACGCTTAGGGATTCCATTTAGTCTACCATTAAAAAAATTTGGGAGGCCACTGAAGTTTTGGATCAAGTTGATATTTTATTTTTCCCTTCATCCATGTATTTGTGATCTATTGAACAGGTTGATGACAAATAAAAATCACTGTAGGCCATAGGAAGATTTCAACGGTGGAAATCATTATTTCCACTGTTTCCTGTGGTATGGCCACTTCGTCCACATCGTCCGTCTAAGAGAGAGAGAGAGAGAGGACAAAGAGCGAGAGAGTGAGAGAGGGCATGAGAGTGAGAGTGAGAGAGGACAGAGAGTGAGAGAGACTTCTCACGAGCGGTCATGGATCACGTGGTCGGTGCTCTGTGGGCCCCACCATGATGTATGTGTTTCATCCTTGCCATCCATCTATTTTTCATTTCATTTTATGGTATGAGACAAAAAATGAGGTATATCCCAAAATCAACTAGACCACATTATAGGAAACAATGTTGAATGATCGTCGACCATTAAAAATCTTTTGGGGGCCATATAAAGTTATGGATCAATCTGATATTTTTTTTCCCTTCATTTGGGCCTGTATGACCTAATCAACAGATAGGATGTCAAATAAAAAGTATAGTGGACCTTAGGAGGGTTTTAATGGTGGATATCCAATCACTATTGTTTTCATGTGGTGTGGTCCACCTGAGATTTATATCCCTCTCATTTTTGGTATCAGGCCCTAATATGATTTGTAAAAACGGATGGACGACATGGATGAAACACATACATCATGGTGGGACCCATAGAGCACCAACCAACATCCAAAAATGGTTACTCGCCTCGATCATACTACATATGAGAAAGATATTGGGCAAACAAGATTGATCAACAATTTGAGTGAATTTTGATTTAAACATTTGAAGTTATTTACTCTTCAATTTGAACTGATTAGATTGTCCAAAAATAGTTAAAGGTTGTTCATAATATAAAAAATATATGAATGAATAGAAAACACAAACATCAGCTTGATCCAAAACTTCTATGGCCTCCAAGAAATTTTAAATGGTAGAGGTTCAATCACATTATTTCCTATGGTGTGGTCCACTTGAGCTTTGGATATCCTTCCTTTTTGTTCTTTAGACCTCAAATTATCTGTTAACATGGATGAATGGAGTGGATAAAATAAATAAATAACGGTGGACCCCATAAAATTTACTCTGGTAAGGGTAAGGAGTAACTCACTTAAATGTAGTGGAGAAGGATTTCCTTAAAACATTCATAATCATATATTGGGCCCCACTATGATGTATGTGTTGTATCCACACTGTCCATCCATTTTGAGATATTATTTTAGGTCATGACCTAAAGAATGAGGCAGATAAAGACATGTAGTGGACCTCACCACAGAAAACAGTGGAGAGAGTGATTCCCACCATTGAAACTATCCTAAGGCCCACCATAATTTTTATTTGAAATCCAACCTGTTCAAAAGTTAAAAAATACATGAAATAAGGTAAAACACAAATATCAGCTTGATATAAAATTTTTGTGGCCTTTAGAAGTTTTTAATGGTGGGTGTCACTGTCCTCACTATTTTCTGTGCTGGGGTCCACTGGAGCTTTGGATTTATCCTTTTTCACCATTTTGTTTAATTTTAAAAATTTTCTTTTTCAAAATATCATTTTTTTTTTCAAAATTATCAACATTATTCAAAGTTCTTAATTTTTTTTTTCAAAATCTAAATTTTTCTTAAACATTGTTAATTATTTTTTTCTTAAACATTTTTTTTATTTTTTTCTTAAACTTTGTTAATTTTTTTCTTAAACATTATTAATTTTATTGTTAAACATTGTTAATTATTATTTTCAGTTAAAATAAACATTGTTAATTATTATTAATTATTGTTGTTAATTATTTTTTTATTCTTAAACATTGTTAATTTTTATTGTTAAACATTGTTAATTATTATTTTTTTCTTAAACATTGTTAATTTTTTTTCTTAAACATTGTTAATTTTTATTGTTAAACATTGTTAATTATTTTTTTCTTAAACATTGTTAAATTTTTTTCTTAAATATTGTTAAATTTTTTTTAGTTAAACATTGTTAATTATTGTTAATTTATTCAAATTTTTATTTTAAATTTTTATTGTTAATTATCATTAATTATTGTTAATTATTTTTTTTCTTAAACATTGTTAAATTTTTTTCTTAAACATTGTTAATTTTTATTGTTAAACATTATTAATTATTTTTTTCTTAAATATTGTTAATTTTTTTCTTTAATCTTAAATATTATTAATTATTGTTAATTCATTTAATTTTTTCTTCTCATATCAGTGCTTTAAGACGGCTAAGGATTGTTTCTAATACAAATGGTCTTTGACTATCTCATATGACCGCTTTAAGACGGCTAAGGACCGTCTCTAATACATACGGTCTTTAACCGTCTCATACTACAACTTTAAGATGGCTAAGGATCATCTCTAATGGAGACGGTCTTTGACCGTCTCATACGACCGCTTTAAGACAAAGGGCCATCTCAAATGGAGACGGTCATTGACCGTCTCAGATTACCAGTACAAGACGACCAGTGACCGTCTCTAATGCAGACGGTCCTTGACGGTCTCAGATTACTAGTAAACGACGACCAATGACCGTCTTTAATGCGGACGGTCTTTGATCGTCTCAGATTATCGCATATAAGACGGTCAAAGACTGTCCTTTATTCTAGACGGTCGATAGTCATCTTTTCTCCGCAGTTAACGACAGATTTTGATTGTCTTAAATGATTTTTTGGACATTCAACATTTTAAGAAAATTTTAAGGACGGTCGAGAGCCGTCTAAAATTTTAGAGACGGTTTACGGCCATCTCTAAAGCATCTTTAAACTAAAGAATTTTAGAGACGGTCCATAACTGTCTCGAAATCCGTCCTTTTTTTTTTCCATTTTTCACGTAGTGTTATAGTCATCACATGGGCCGCACCAATGGGCCTCATATACATCAAGTGGGCCACATCACATGGGCTGTACTAATGGGCCTCATATACATCAAGTGGGCCGCACCAATGGGCCTCATATACATCAAGTCAGGCCCATTGTTTTAGGTGAACTATCTACACCATACATCTATTTTTTAGAGATCATTTTAGAACATTACCCAAAAATGAATTATATTGGAAGATCATCTACACCATACCACAAATAATTGTGGAGATAATGATTTTTACTATTTAAAATTTCTAGGGCCCACCATAACATTTATTTTCCATCCAATCTATTCTTATGGTCACAAAGACCTGAATCAAGAGGAAAAACAAATATCATATTGATCCAAAACTTCTGTGACCCTTCAAGGATTTTAATGGTAGGTGTTTAACTCTTCACTGTTTTCTGCAGTGTGGTCCACCTGATAGATCTGCCTCATTTTTAGTCTCAGGCCTTAAGATGAGCTGGCCAATTGGATGGACGGTTTAGATATAATACATACATCATGTATGGGCCCCATAGCTGGATACAAAATAGATGGACGACGTTGATGAAACACTTACATCAGATGGGACCCACGTCCATGTGCTGTACAGTGTGGGTACACCACATCAGGTGGGTCCCACGTGATATGCTTCATCAGAGGTTTGAATCTGTCTCATTCCCCAGGCCTAGGAGGCCTAGATGGACGGTGGTTATACACCTGCATCTCACCAGGCCTCACTATTTTGAACGGTTAAGATTAAAACAGATACCTCATGTGAGGTTCTGCACTAATGGACGACATAGATCTAAAGCACATACATGAGAGGGTGGGGTCCATATAGATGGATGGTTGGATGAAGTTCATACAGCATGTGGGACCCACAGAACTGACGTCACTACATCAGTTAAATAGCTGGTGCGATGTACTCCATCCAATTAGGTTCCCACCGTCTAGATAATGGACGGTGTGGATTTATTTATTTTTTTTAATTTTTTAAAATCTATATATATATATATATATATATATATATATATATATATATATATATATATATATATATATATATAAATTATGGTTGTCATGCCCCGAACTCGGAAACAGGGCTCACAAAATTTCTGATCGTCGAATCCGGCGCCAACAACCTCCGTAGTACCCCATTCTCGGCTCCCGGCACGCATACGCCAGGTTCTGATCCTGAGATGCTACAAGGAGGATTTCTAATAATCAATTTGATTTGTAATGAGCATAACCATAAGAATAACCCAAAACAATAACCACAAGAACACCATCATAAAATCCACTATGATAAAAAACTTTGAGTACAATGCATATAAAAGGAGATACAAGATAATGCTAATAACAAAACTCCAAAAGCTCGACCGCACACTCCAACTGCGGTGAAGCTACGACTGCGTCCTGGCGTCTCCTGCATGCATCAATCGTGCATAAGCTTATAGAAAGCTTAGAGGGTGGTGTAAGTGTGTGTGCAATATAAGCCTGCTCAGAATGCAAAGTCAGAGGAATGCGGAATCATGCTGATGAGTACATGAATGCAATCAACCGTACCAAGGCTATGTGATGCAAAATATGAATGGTATCGGCCATATCAAGACCATGTGATGCGAGATGCAACTCAAACATGCCAAATCCACATATAGCTCATCAATATCAGTACAGTTCTCATTCTGAATAATCACCGGGGTCTAGTACACTCTACGCCAGCTTGTCGCTCATATCCGAATGCACGACTGGGAGAGTGGAAGAAACCTCACTATCAGCATGCCAATATCGGGCCTGACTTGTCGATAGTGGACCTATTCCTCAAGTTAGTCAAACTCAACCTAGAAATTGCCCCCTTACTCAGGCGGGTAAGTTCACACCCCTTTCCAACCAACTATGATATAGTGGGAGATGGGACCTACTGGTATACAGCCCTCGTGCGCTCGTGTATCCACTCGGTCTCGACGTTAGAGACATCTTTTGGTACCATCGGGTTTAGGGATTTTCACCCAGGGACATCTATGGTGCTCGTATGCTATAACCAAACATTTTCCGTATCCAATCCAGCTACCCACGATGTGTCTGTGGAAGCTATGGCCCTGATGTCGCTAGGGAATACAATAATCATGATCACACAAATGCAAGTGCATGAATCACCCTACCAAACATGCAACAGTCCTACGCATGTCACGCGCTCACATAGGGAAACTCTGCCTATTAGGGAGCCCATAAATAATCTGCCCGAGGGCATATGCTATGATTAGTCACTCCTCATATCAAGCATATATATGATGCGTATGATCATGAATCATGGATCTATACTAAACATGTTATATATTGATGAGCTCTGTTCATAATGAAGATGGGCTTAAACGACCTACGCACTACAAGTATAGGCTTATCAATGGGCCTTAGGGAGAGTTATAAAGCGGACATTTAACAATATTATTCGCTACAATGTGGACGTCAGACCAACATTGCTCCTAAGGCATGACATGCCATGAATCACACATTTCAATGGGCCTTATGTACATCCTGTTGGGCTTTGACCCAAGGGCCTCCAATACATCAAATGGGCCTCATATTTATCAAAGTGGGCCTCAACATCGGGCCACAAATACATCAAGATGGGCCCAACCACATGGGCCTCACACACACACATACACACACACACACACACACACACACACACACACACACACACACACACATATATATATATATATATATGTATATTAAGGTAGGCCTCAACAATGGGCCATAACTATAGTAAGTGGACCACATCACATAAGCCACATGTATATCAAATGGGCCATACTCAAATATAGGTGGCGATAAGGATTTTCACCATTAGAATTTCCAAGGCCCGCCATAACATTTATTTTCATCCAATCTAATCGTAGGGTCCCAAAGGATTTTAATGGTAGCCGTTCAATCCTCACTGTGCATCATGGTCCACATGATAAATAGTTCTATCTCATTATTGTCTCAAACTTTAAAATTACTACTAAAAAATTGTTGGACGGTTCGGATGCAACACATGCATCATGGTGGATCCCATAGGGATGGGAAGAATGGATGGCATATATGAGGTACATATCTCATGATGGGGCACACACTAATGGAAGGTGGGGGTCACAAAACATACATCAGTGGGTCCATGTGGGGCCCACCATAACATTTATTTTCCACCCGGCCCACTTTAATGTTTATTTTCCACCCAACCAGTGGGTATAAGGTGGACTTGGGCCCACTATGATGTTTATTTGCATCCAATCTGTCAAGGGCCCACGTTGACGTTTACTTACCACCCAAACTATTCTTAAGGTCACGTGGACCAAGGGACCACGATAATGTTTGTTTTCCATCTAACCGGTTGATAAGGTCACGTGAGAAAGGGCCCACTATAACATTCATTTTCCATCCACCCCGTTGAAAGGTCACATGGACAGAGCCACTGCAATGTTTATTTGCCAACCAAACTTTTGGTACGGTTACGTGGTCCTGAGGTCCACCGTGATGTAGTTCACAAATCCAACCCATTCATTGTGTGTGTCCCACCAATTTAAGGGTCCAAACTGACTTTTGGGTGGATCCAAGCTGCATGTGGACCCCAGCATTTAATTCCATGTGGTTTGGCATACCATCGCATGAATGGTGATGATGTGGGCCATCCGAGAACTGTTTATGGCTGATTTTTGGAGCCAACGTATCATTAAAGGGGACCTATTAAATGAACGACATGGATGCAGAACATACATCATGGTAGGGTCCACAACTGGAGCCAATGGGGCCCACCCTTTTTAACATTGGACGTCCAGACTCCTCTGGACATCAAGGCAGCAAATGCATACTATATATATGTATATTTTTCTTTCCTAGGTGGGACCCACATTAACCAGATCTACCCATTCCATTGTATGTATCCCACAAAATTAGGGGTCCAAACCAAGTTTCAGGTGGGTCCAAGCTTCTTGTGGACCCTAGCAATCATTTTCCCAAGTTTTAACAGAAAATACTAGCATTCTTAATGCTACCGCCAGCCAGATAATTAGATCAGTCTCATTTTTTGGCTTAACGCCTAAAATGATGCAAGGGTTGGGATGGACGGCTTGGATCATGCATAAACATCAAGGTGGGGTCTACTTGAACGCCCATTTCCAAACCCATTATGGGTAGCTTGTTAGTACATCCATGTCAGTTCACATTTCACGTTAGCTACTTGCAACGCCCAGCGTCCAGAGACGCTGGACGACGTGGATGCTCACAGACATCATCGTGGGTCCCACGTGGAAGTGGCCCACCATGTTGGTACACACACACACACATATATATATATATATATATATATATATATATATATAATATAATATAATATATAATATATAATATATTATATATTATATATATGTATGGAATATGGGATCTCCTAAATGTGGTGGGCCACCCCATCTAATGGATGAAATAGGTAATTTGGTGGGGCCCACTACATTCTAGGATGAGAAAAAGAGAAAGAGAGAGAAATCCATGGTGCAATAGAGGGACCCCGCCACTATGGGCCCTCATTGATACATCACGTACATCACCACGGGTCCCACCAACATGTGGACCATAAAAAAAAAGATTTAATGGTGGATCGCCCACCTCTAAGCCTCCTCCTTGCTCCCTTAGCCTCCAATGCTCCTTGCCTTTGCCTTAGACAGTGGATGATGGGGTTTGAATGGTTGAGATGGTAGATGGAAAATGAGAAGGCGGACCACACTTGAGAGGGAGAGGGAAGCTTGGACATATGGAGTGTCTTGGGTTGCTTGGGAGAGAGCTTAAGAAAATGGAATAAAGGAATAAAATAAGAAAAAGAATGGATGGTATGGTGTGGTTTGAAAAATGGGTAAAAGAAGGATGGTTTAGTTTGAAATTTTTAAAGAAAGGGATGGTGAGGGAGAGAGAGGTTTGACTTGTGGGAAAAGGAGGAGTGGGGTGGTTGTGCTTGGGTAAGGGATGCATTTATGGTTGGCTGTTGAGACTCGTTATAGAGATTCCCTCGAGATTCGCAACACATGATGTTTCTTCGGAACAAACGCAGGCCGACATCTTCTACCCTGTGTATCGGATCGATGCGTGAGTCACGAGGTTAGAATCGCTGAGATAGCGCGGATGCTATGATACATGTTTCGGTTCGAGCCAACTTCGGTATGCGGGACCCATCTTAGGATCGCGTGTAAACATCTGATATGGGTCGAGGGTTGTCAAAATTTGACCGAAAGGACTGCGGAAGCCAACTGAACAGTACGGTCTAGGATACGGGTATTATAAACTCTCCCCTCTAAATAAAAAATGTCATCCTCAAAATTTAGACAATCATTGCAAGTAAATATAACTCATAATAGAAGAGGAAGCAAGGTATCGTTATATAAAATCGGAGACAGCATATAAGATACATCATACACTCAATCATAAAAAAGATGGGGATAGCGCTCTTGAATCTCTGCCTCGCACTCCCAAGATGCCTCATCAATAGAATGATGACCCCACTGAACTTTCACTAAGGGAATGACCATGATCTGAAGGACCTGCTCCTTCCGATCAAGGATACGAACTGGCTGCTCAATGTAAAAAGCGTCCTCACAAACCTCTAGCTGCTGCCAATCAATAACTGGAACGATGTCTGACCCACACTTCCTCAGCATAGAGACGTGGAAAATGTTGTGGACGCCAGACAACTCAGATGGTAAGGTAAGACGATAGGCCACAGCGCCAACACGCCCTATGATCTCAAAAGGTCCTATAAATCTCGGAGGCAAGCTTGCCCTTCTCTCCAAATCGAACTACACCATTCATTGGCGAGACCTTGAGATACACATGGTCCCCTACAGTAAATTCCAAGGGACGACGCCGGTGATCAGCAAAACTCTTCTGCCGACTCTAAGCTATGCACATCCTCTTCCTGATGATATCAATAGCCTCTGACATCTGCTGCACAAGCTCGGGACCTAGGAGACGCTGCTCTCCGACCTCGGTCCAACAACTCAGAGATCTTCATGGTCTGTCATACAATGCCTCAAAAGGAGCCATGACAATGGTCGCCTGATAACTATTGTTATATACGAACTCAGTCAATCGCAGATGCTCATCCCAGTTACCCCCGAAATCAATCGCGTAGGCCCGAAGCATATCCTCAAGTATCTGGTTGACCCTCTTGGTCTGGCCATCGATTAGTGGATGATACACGGAACTGAGCTGTAAATCAGTGCCCATCGCTCTCTGAAAGCTCATCTAAAACTAAGACATGAACCTCGGGTCTTGGTCAGAAATGATCGAGATTGGAACACTGTGCAGTCTCACTATCTCCTCAACAAATAGCCTAGCGAGCAGGTCCGAATGTCAAGTCTCACGGATCACAAGAAAATGTGTCGACTTCATTAGACAGTCCACAATAACCCATATAGTGTCATGACCGCATCGAGTCCTCGAAAAACCCATGATAAAGTCTGTCGATACGTGCTCCCATTTCCACATCGGGATGCTCAATGGCTCTAATAGACCAGGGGGTCTCTGATGATCGGCCTTGACATGCTAGCATATGTCACACTCGGCCACAAAACTGGCAATTCGGTGCTTCATCCCCACCTAAAAATATTGTCTCCTCATATCATGATACATCTTTGTTGAGCCAGGGTGGATTGAAAACATCAATTGATGTGCCTCGGTCATAAGATCTCTGCGCATCTTAGGAATATCCAGGACACACAATCGGCCTCTGAAGCGAAGTCCACCATCAGAACCAATCTGCCAATCTGTCTAACTCTCAGATGCTGCCTCTGCTCGATAATCTTATAACGACTCATTTATCTGTTGAGCCTCGATCACCCTTGCGACAAGAGAGGGTTGAATCGACAGGCTCAATAGCTGTACGATAGAAGACTGCAGACCAAACTCAAAGTCGTACTCTTCTATATCCTCGAGCATCCTCCACTCCTGAATTATCATGTGTGCCACCAGGCCTCGTGGCTGACTGTTGAGGGCATCCGCCATCACGTTCTCCTTGCCTGGGTGGTACTGGAGGTCAAAATCATAATCCTTCAAAAGCTCCATCCATCGTCTCTGCCTCATTTTCAGCTCAGACTGAGAAAATAGATACTTCAAGCTCTTGTGGTCGGAGAAGAGCTCGAACCTAATCCCATAGAGATAATGTTTCCACACCTTCAGTGCGAAGACGACTGCTGCTAGCTCCAAATCATGTGTCGGGTAATTCAGCTCATGGACCTTGAGCTGACGAGACGCGAATGCTACAGGCTTGTCGTGCTGCATCAGTACAGCACCTAAACTAATACATGAGGCATCGGTAAATATAACAAATCCATCACTCCCAGAGGGAAGAGTGAGGATAGGAGCGGACGTCAGACGATCCTTCAACTCCACGAATGCCTGCTCACATGCGTTAGTCTAAAAAAAGTCTGTGCCCTTCCGAGTCAACTTGGTCAACGGGGCTGTAATACGGGACAAGCCCTCAATGAAACACCGATAGTACCCCGCTAAGCCAAGGAAACTTTAGATTTGGGACGCAGTCGTGGGCTAGCCCCACTGACGCACTGCCTCAACCTTTAAGGGGTCTACTGCGACACCCTCCCTCGTCACCTCGTGACCGAGGAACTTCACCTCCTCCTGCCAAAATTCACACTTTTCTAACTTTGCATACCGCTGGTGGGCACGGAGGGTCTGCAAATCAATCTCCAGATGCTACATATGGTCCTCACGGGTCCTCGAATATATCAGAATGTTGTCAATGAAGACTATAACAAACTGATCAAGATATGGACAAAAGACCTCGTTCATCAACTGTATGAAGATCGCGGGTGCATTGGTCATTCCGAAGGACATGACCTGAAACTCAAAATGACCATAACACGTCCTAAAAGATGTCATCGGGATGTCCTCCTCTCTGACCCGAATCTGATGATAACCAGAGCGCAGGTCAATCTTCGAAAAGAACTGTGCACCTTGCAGCTGATCAAATAAATCATCTATCCTCAGGAGCGGGTTCTTGTTCTTAACCGGTTGAGTTCGTAATAATCGACGAAGAGCCTCAACGAGCCATCTTTCTTCCTAACAAAGAGGATTAGCGCTCCCCACGGAGAACTACTCGGATGGATGAATCCCAACTCACGAAACTCATTCAACTGCCGCTGCAGCTCACACAACTCCATCGGTGCCATATGGAACGGGGCCTTCGAGATAGGCGAGGTACCGGGCACGAGGTCAATCTGGAACTCAATATGTCAACGAGGGGAAAACCTTGAAATCTCCTGGAACACATCGAGGAAGTCTCAGACAACCGGCAACTGATCAATACAAGCAGTAAAAGGCTCTTCAATGGTGCAGGACAATAAGCATGCTAACAGCTCTCCTCTAGGCTTGGCAACAAACTGAAACTGCAGCAAGCCTGGTATACAGAATGTGACTGTCCTCACGGAGCAGTCCAAGATGGTGTAGTATTGCGCAAGCCAATCCATGCCTAAGATAACGTCAAAATTTGTCATCGACAGCACAAATAAGTTAATGGAAAAAAAGATGTCACCGACTAGAACAGGGTAAGATGAACAAAAATGGCCCAATACTGTGGTCTTCCCTAAGGGCGTCGATACGGTCAATCCCTCACTAGAAGACTCTGTCGGCAATCCAGTCGATCGATAAAAATTCTCAGACATGAATGAGTGCGAAGCACCGGAATCGAATAATACTCGGGCGATGCATGAAGAGACTGGAAGCATACCCTCAACAACTCCTCCGGATGACTGCGGGTCCTGCTGAGTCACATAGAATCTAGCCTGAGCTGGCTGGGGAGGTTCCTGTCCCCTCGGAGGGTGCTACTGCCGCTGATGTCGCTGAGGCACTGAAACTGCTGCCTCGGCTGCCGAGGTCTCAGAGGCTGGTGCTGATACTGCTGATGAGGGGGCCTCGGTGGTGGGATCTGCTGTCGCTACTACTGTGGAGTCTGCTGTTGCTGAGGTCGAGGACACTCCCACCTACGGTGTCCTATCCCACCGCATCCATAACAAGTATCAGAAAGCTGCCTCTGAGTGTTGTGAGCTACTAGAGGGGGCCTTCCTCTTGCTTCTTCTCCTCTGATCTCGATCGCTCTGAGAACCAGCCCACTTAGTCTCCTAAATTTAGGCCCTCAGTACTACTACCTGAAAGGTCGAGATCTCATGCCCAATAACACAGCCGCAAAGACTGTAACGTAAGTCGTTCTCCAAACGTTCGGCCTTCCGTCCCTCGTCATCAACCAAAATGGCGCGAACCTTGATAGCGCCACAAAATAAGTCACGTACTGCGTCACGGTCATGTCCCTTGCACCAGAGTCTCAAACTTTAATGTTCTCTGACGATGAATATGGTCAGGGAAGTACTGCTCCTCAAATTGGTTGATAAAGTCCTCCCATGTCCAGACATACTCAGGTCCTGCAACTGTAACACCTCGAATTTTTACTAACCTGGAATTAGACGTCCTTAGGTAATGGGTCAACCATTTCACTCTCAATGATCAATCCCAAGGTCTAAAAATTAAATAATCCCTATTTCCTTCAAAATCTCACCCTTCACCACCTCATTCTTCGAATTTCTCTAAGTACTTCCATCTTAGCCATAAATTCTCAAGTATAAATAGTAAAGACCACTAATCATAAGGTCTTCATGATGAAGAACAATACCAAAGCTAAAACTTACTGTGAATAGTAAATAACTGGGTAAAATGGACTTTTATCCTCAACTTTTTAGAATATAACAAAATAGATAGGTTAGTTGGATAGATTAGCGTCTCCTACCCCAAAATCATATGCTACATGATGCATAAACTCATTCCGGGTTGCAAAATGGCCTCAAAACACCTCATACGGAGTCGTGGGCCTATCTAGGCCAATGTACAATGAACCAAGGTGAGAACCATACTTTTTTAGGACCCTGGGGGCAGGGGGAACCAGCCCCATAGGGCGGCCATCACCAGATGTGAGTTTGGTCGGTGATGGCATCGCCGGTTCCGCGATGCATCGCCGGTCAAAATCATCGGTTGGGTCCGGGCTTTGGGCTGGAGGTGTTTGGGGGTTAGGGTAGCCCCCTGGTATGCAGGCCATTCATTAAAACCACCTCAATCAAGTACTTCCTTCACAAAGTAACCCTTCAAGCTCTCCTTTTGCTCCAAACGTCCAAGTTTTAGTAAAAACCACCCCTTCAAACTCTTCCTTCTTTCGTTTCCAAATACCCTCAATCCACCCTTCAAATTTCATCTCAAACGGAGATCATTATAGGCTACTTCCTTTAGAAATCTAAAGAGAATCACCCAACGTTACACTAGACGACCTGTGAAATTCTCACCAATCACTTTCAATACGATCCGCTAGAGCCAAAACGTATAGGATAGGTGACGCTACAATATCGTAAAGTCTGGGATCAAACTCTATTCTCGATTGCTCTCTGGAGCACCTTGAAACTTTGTATCGGCTCTGGACCGCACGTCGGAAGTCCGATTACCCCAAACTTAGACAATCCTAACTGCCTTGTTAGACTTGACGTTCACCTCGAAAATTAAGTCCAGATGATGTCCCATGATGATTTCCTTGAGTCCAGAGTGAAGAGTGTGAGAAATAAATATAATTTATGAAATCTGGCACATCCGCTTGCGCTCTCTTTCTAAGCATTCTGACCGTCAGAATCTGATCTAAATACACCCTCGGATTAGGAAATATTTCCCACTCAGGTCAGTATACTTGGAATCCCTGATCGAGTTCCCGTAACCGTTGAACTGAAACTAGTCTGCCACGGGTGATCTGGAAATCTGATCGGACTGAAAACTCTGCCTGACCTAGATCCAATGTCAGGGAGCTTAAGTCCGACTGCATTCAGTCACAGGACCTCTAGAAATGCTCTGTTGGATCAGAACAAGCCCTCTTTGGTTACAAAATAAGTATACCTTGGCCCCAAGTCTATTTTGGTCATGTTTGGGCTTATAAAAAGGGCTTAAACCCTTGCTCTTTCATTCCATACGAATTTGGAGAGAGAAGAGAGAAAGGAGAGAGAAAGGGAGGGAGATTTGGAGCTCTCTCCTGGGAGTCTTCCCTGCAGCTCCATTTTTCATAGCCGCAGCTTCTGCACCACCATTCTGGTGTTTTCAGCTTCGTTCTAGGTAAGAAAACCCTAACCTCAACCTGTTTTAGAGATTCCTTCGATACGTGTAGCGAAGTAGCTGATGTATCTTGTGCTATAGGTCGCATTTACGCCGTTGACAAAGCGTACATGTTCTATTTGAATCGTTACGCTTCTACGACAAAAGGTGCGGATCTTAGACGCTTTGATTGACTAATTTCAAAGCTTTCAATGTCGTTTAATAGTAGATTATCGACGGCAACGCCGTTTGACATGTACAACATGCTGTCCGTTTTCCGTTTTGTAAACGTACAGTAAATATGAGATTTAGGATATTTTAGGCATTTATAGAAAATACTGTATACGTCCGTATTTTGCAAAAATGATTATCATGTTTATTTGTCATATTATGATATTAGAAATGCGTGCATAATCTGTTTGGCGAAGAGATTCTCCCTTATGCGCATTTTGAGTCGACATACGCTATGTAGGCTAAAGTGTGTAAACTAAGTGTGTGTATAAATGTTTGTATTAGTATGTATTGAGTAAATGGTGTTATGAATTAGTTTTGAGATTGAATTCTCAATCAATATGCTGACGTATATGATACCACCATGTAGGCTATATGAATTGATTTCCTTATATGTATAGAATACATGTGTTGGTTGATTTGCTTACTTTGTATGCTATACCATGTGTTAACATGCTTGTATGGTTGTATTTCATTTCTGTTGCTCTCATGTGATTACTGATATGGATTACAAATGTCTGGGGCTATGACTTAATCCAGGCAGTCGGTAACGGATCAAATTTGTGGTTGGCTTCTATTTACCACGAAGGACGCGTCGATGAACGCGAGTCTTGTTTTGGGTTGGCGGCAGTGGTTAGGTCATGCGAAGTGTTTTATGCACTTCATGTCACTCAGCTTGAAATGCGATCGTAATAGTCGAGCTCGTCAAGTAACCCGACTGGCCATTGTATGTTCACCATGTATGAGTCATAACTGCTTGAACCTAGGGTACTGAACTTACCATTAGAAACCCTGTTAACCATGGTACCTTGATCCATAAAGACTCATGAGCCGGGCATAGTGGTATGGGACACCGTGGTCGAGCTGTCGGCCTACGCTGGGGCCACAAACCTCCCCGTAGTGACCAGTGAGCACCCTACTCTGAGTAAATTATGGTGGTATGGGACACTATATTCTTGCTGTCGGCCTACACTGATCAGGTGACGAACCCTTTGTAGTAACCTTGAGTTTATCCTGACAACGCATGGGGGCAACGAGTCCTGATGCAGTCTTAAGGATAATTAGGCCTGTATTGATAAGGTGATGGGGGAGAGGTGCAACGAGTGCAAGCAATAGCCCTGACAGCCCTTGCAGCGACCTACAAATTTAACATCGTATGAGATTATTAGGAGTGACGATCCTAGACAGGATCTGTGTTGGGATTGATATAAGCAAAGTACCTTAGTTTCCCAATACTGCTGTATGAAAAGGACTAATAATAACTCGGTAATCATATCTACATCACATTGCATGTGCCTGGAAGATGTGGAGCACTGAGCGGAACGCAAGCATGCCGCGGGCGTAAGATGGTGCCGTATGAGGGAGAATGTCGGTGAGGGCATCCATCATGTCATCTCATGCATACATTAACAACAGTATCTAGAAATGTTTGATTGATTACTTTACTATTATCGTATGATTGATTTGAGAACATGCTAATCTTTGCTCTATGATTCCACTGAGTTAATTACTCACTCCCACGTTACGAGACGGTGTTCCGGACACCCACCAGATCCTTTTGTAATTGTAGATGATGGCGCGGCCTGCGAGGCAGAGCCAGACTTGATGATGATGAGGAGGATCCCTCCTTTATGCGTGTTCTGATCGACGAGATTACAGGGAGGTTGATTAGACACCATGACTTTTGTCATTTTTATATATTTTTTTTGGACCACTCTTGTATATTCTTTTTGATCATTTTTGGAGTATACATGTATGTATTTAACCTGGTCACATGTTCACACTCTAGAGACATACAACAGTTTATATATGTTATACATACTATTACAGTCTTCCGCTTGCTAATTTACTTATTTCTGGAGTATGATATGTTGTTTTGGCTTAGTCTCAATCTTGTTTAATGCCATTCTACAGACAACATGCATTTATCATTATCTATGTTGCATAAGTGATGTTCTGAAACTCGGGAGTTGGGTTTCTACCCGACCCCCGATTTTTGGGGTGTTACAGCAACGCAGGTGACGGAGGTCCACTAATGCTCTGCCTCATCCTAGAGAAGGAATACAACCAATCGGACTCGCTGCTCAATCGTACATGACATAGTATCGAAGATCTTCTCCACGTCGGAGCGCTATCTCTCAGTTGCTGTCGGATCTGGCTCGCCCTAGAAACACGAAGGATCAAGCGGTCAGAACTCACGAAGAAGGGCACTCGCGTGTTCCTGCTCGGCCTGGGCTGATGAAATAACTGGGCGCCTGCCCTGTCCCTGAAGTGCGGCTGTCACAGCCTGTAACATCTGCGGTAACTGCGAGGCACTAACAGGTACGGTCGACCTCCTCACCGGCCTCAGGTGGAGGAACGTCATCCTCAGGCAGGGGAGCAGGGATCTCTGGCGGTGGAATGAGAGGCGCAGATGGTAAAACGGGAGCCTCAGGTGGTGGAGCGGGGTGCACTCGGGTTGCTCTCCTGGGCAGCATGTCCTATAGGAAAGAACAATGAAGCCAATTAACCTTGAGAATCGCACGTTAGGGAACTCAATCGGAAGGTTGCGCACTCGAAACCTAATTGTCCTAAACTAATAGAAAATATGTGATGCTGTTCTCGGTTATTCCCAAGTTATGATCTGATACCAACTTCTGTCATGCCCCGAACTCAGAAACCAGGCTCACAAAATTTTTGATCTCTGAATCCGGCGCCAATAGCCTCCGTAGTACCCCATTCTCGGCTCTCGGCACCCATATGCCAGGTTCCGATCCTGGGATGCTACAAGGAGGATTTCTAATAATCAATTTGATTCGTAATGAGCATAACCATAAGCATAACCCACGAACAATAACCACAAGAACGCCATCACAAAATTCACTATGATCAAAGACTTTGAGTACAATGTGTATAAAGGGAAATATAAGATAATGCTAATAACAAAACTCTAAAAGCTCGACTGCACACTCCAACTGTGGTGAAGCTACGGCTGCGTCCTGGCGTCACCTGCACGCATCAATCGTGCATAAGCTTATAGAAAGTTTAGAGGGTGGTGTAAGTATGTGTGCAATATAAGCGTGCTCAGAATGTAAGGTCAGAGTAATGCGGAATCATGTTGATGCGTACATGAATGCAATCAGCCGTACCAAGGCTATGTGGTACAAAATATGAATGCTATCGGCCATATCAAGATCATACGATGCGAGATGCAGCTCAAGCATGCCAAATCCACATATAGCTCATCAATATCAGTATAGTTCTCATTCTGGATAATCATCAGGGTCTAGTACACTCTACGCCAGCTTACTACCCTTATCCGAACCCACAACTGGGAGAGTGGAAGAGACCTTACTATCTGCCTGCCAATATCGGGCTCGGCTCATCGATAGCAGACCTATTCCTTAAGCTGGTCAAACTCAACTTAGAAATTGCCCCCTCACTCAAGCAGATAAGGTCACATCCCTTTTCAATCGACCACGATACAGTGGGAGACGCGGCCTACTGGTATACGGCCCTCGCGCACTCATGTATCCACTTGGTCTCGACGTTAGAGTCATCCTCTGGTACCATCAGGTTTAGGAATTTTTACCCAGGGACATCTATGACGCCCGTATGCTAGAACCAAACATTTTCGGTATCCAATCCAGCCACCCACGATGTGTCTGTGAAGGTTATGTCCCTGATGTTGGTAGGGCATACAATAATCACGATCACACAAATGCAAGTGCATGAATCACCCTACCAAACATGCAACAGTCCTGCGCGTGTCACGCACTCATGTAGGGTAACTCCGCCTATCAGGGAGCTCATAAATAATCTGCCTGAAGGCATATGCTATGAATAGTCTCTCCTCATATTAAGCATACATATGATGCGTATGATCATGAATCATGGATCTATACTAAACATGTTATATATTGATGAGCTCTGTTCATAATGAAGATGGGCCTAAACGACTTATGCACTACAAGTATGGGCTTATCAATGGGCCTTAGGGAGAGTTATAATGTGAACATTTAACCAACATTATTCGCTACAATGTGGACGTCAAACCAACATTGCTCCCAAGGCACGGCCTGCCATGAATCACACATTTCAATGGGCCTTATTACATCCTGTTGGGCCTCGACCCAAGGGCCTCCAATACATTAAATAAGCCTCATATTTATCAAAGTTGGCCTCAACATCGGGCCATAAATACATCAAGATGGGCCTAACCACATGTGCCTCATATATATATATATATATATATATATATATATATATATATATTAAGGTGGGCTTAATGGGCCATAACTATGGTAAGTGGACCACATCATGTAGGCCACATGTATATCAAATGGGTCATACTCAAATATAGGTGGTGATAAGGATTTCCACCATTGGAATTTCCAAGGCCCGCCATAACATTTATTTCCATCCAATCTAATCGTGGGGTCCCAAAGGATTTTAATGGTAGCTGTTCAATCCTCACCGTGCATCATGGTCCACATGATAAATAGTTCTATCTCATTATTATCTCAAACTATAAAATTACTTCTCAAAAATGGTTGGACGGTTCGGATGCAACACATGCATCATGGTGGATCCCATAGGGATGGGAAGAATGGATGGCATATATGAGGTACATACCTCATGGTGGGGCACACACTAATGGAAGGTGTGGGTCACAAAACATACATCATTGGATCCATGTGGGGCCCACCATAACGTTTATTTTCCACTCGGCCCACTGTAATATTTATTTTCCACCCAAACCAGTGGGTATACGGTCACACGGACCTGGGCCCACTAAGATGTTTATTTGCATCCAATCTGTCAGGGGCCCATGGTGACGTTTACTTACCACCCAAACTATTCATAAGGTCACGTGGACCAAAGGTCCACGGTGATGTTTGTTTGCCATCCAACTGGTTGATAAGGTCACGTGAGCAAGGGCCTACAATAACATTCATTTTCCATCCACCCTGTTGAAAGGTCACGTGGATAGAGCCATTACAATATTTATTTTGCCAACCAAACTTTTGGTATGGTTACATGGTCCTGGGGTCCACCGTGATGTAGTTCACAAATCCAACCCATTCATTGTGTGTGTCCCACTAATTTAAGGGTCCAAACTGAGTTTCAGGTGGATCCAAGCTGCATGTGGACCCCAACATTTGATTCCATGTGGTTTGGCATACCATTGCATGAATGGTGATAGTGTGGGCCATCCGAGAACTGTTTATGGCTGACTTTTGGAGCCAACGCATCATTAAAGGGGACCTATTAAATGAACGGCATGGATGTAGAACATACATCATGGTAGGGTCCACAACTGGAGCCAATGGGGCCCACCCTTTTTAACATTGGATGTCCAGACTCCTCTAGAAGTCAAGGCAGCAAATGCATGCTATATATATGTATATTTTTCTTTCCTAGGTGGGTCCCATATTAACCAGATCTACCCAGTCCATTGTATGTATCCCATAAAATTAGGGGTCCACACTAAGTTTCAGGTGGGTCCAAGCTTCTTGTGGACCCTAGCAATCATTTTCCCAAGTTTTAATGGAAAATACTAGCATTCTTAATGCCACCGCCCCCCAGATAATTGGATTGGTTTCATTTTTCTTCTTAACGCCTAAAATGATGCAAGGGTTGGGATGGACGGCTTGGATCATGCATAAACATCAAGGTGGGGTCTACTTGAATGCCCATTTCCAAACCCATTATGGGTAGCTTGTTAGTACATCCATGTCAGTTCACACTTCACGTTAGCTACTTGTAGTGCCTAGCGTCTAGAGACGCTGGACGGCGTGGATGCTCACAGACATCATGGTGGGTCCCACGTGGACATGGCCCACCATGTTGGTACACACACATATATATAATATAATATAATATAATATATATTATATATTATATTATATATATATGTATGGAATATGGGATCTCCTAAATGTGGTGGGCCACCCCATCTCATGGATGAAATAGGTAATTTGGTGGGGCCCACTACATTCTAGGATGAGAAAAAGAGAGAGAGAGAAATCCACGGTGCAATAGAGGGACCCCGCCTCTATGGGCCCTCATTGATACATCATGTACATCACAACAGGTCCCACCAACATGTGGACCATAAAAAAAATATATTTAATGGTGGATCACCCACCTCTAAGCCTCCTCCTTGCTCCCTTGGCCTCCAATGCTCCTTGCCTTCGCCTTGGACGGTGGATGATGGGGTTTGAATGGTTGAGATGGTAGATGAGAAGGTGTAGATGGAAGATGAGAAGGTGGACCACACTTGGGAGGGAGAGGGAAGCTTGGACATATGGAGTGTCTTGGGTTGCTTGGGAGAGAGCTTAAGAAAATGGAATAAAGGAATAAAATAATAAAAAGAATGGATGGTATGGCGTGGTTTGAAAAATGGGTAAAAGAGGGATGATTTAGTTTAAAATTTTTAAAGAAAGGGATGGTGAGGGAGAGAGAGGTTTGACTTGTGGGAAAATGAGGTAAGGGATGCATTTATGGTTGACTGTTGAGACTTGTTATAGAGATTCCCTTGAGATTCACAATGCACGGTGTTTTTTCGGAACAAACGCAGGCCAACATCTTCTACCCTGGGTATCGGATCGGTGTGCGAGTCACGGTGTTAGAATCGCGGCGACGGTGCGGTTGCTATGATACAAGTTTCGGTTTGAGTCGACTTCGATATGCGGGACCCGTCTTAGGATCACGGGAAAATGTTAGATATGGGTTGAGGGTTGCCGAAATTTGATCGGAAGGACCGCAAAAGCCAACAGAACAGTACGGTCTAGGATACGGGTATTATAATGGTGGTCCCACCTGGTGGGCCACCAGTATTAGATCGAGCTAAAATTTGTGTTTTTCCTCCATCCAGACCCAGTGTCTGGACGGTCTGGATGCAACATGCACATTAGGTGGGTCCACGTGGTGGCCCACTTGACTGGGATAAGGGTGATATTTGTGCTTTTCCTGCATCCAGGCCCATCCATTGGACGGTGTGGATGATACATTACGGTGGGATTTCTACTGTCCACATGGCCGAACGGTGTGGATCTAATTCATTCATCATAGTGGGCCGCAACAGGGAAAAAGGGAGAGAGAGAGAGAGAGAGAGAGAGAGAGAGAGAGAGAGAGAGAGTTGTGTGATGGAGGGACCCCGACACTATGGGCCTTCCCTTTCATACATTACAACATATATCAAGTGGGTCCTGTTACATGTGGGCCCACCAATCAAAATCAACAGTGGAGATCCCTTCTCCACCAAGATGTAAGGTCTAGATGACCATTTTTATACAAGAAAATTGAACATCATGATGGGATATATGGAGAATGGCCCCATCATGGGATGGATATATGAATTATGGTGGGTCATGGCCACACCTAGGGTCCAAAGTGAGATTTGTATCATCAATTGGTAGGCCCCACTTGGTCCATCATCAAAATATGAAAATTAAGCCTATAAAACACCCACCTTTGGATCTTCTTGGTCCGATGGAATGCCAAACTCCTTGGCTCTCACTTTTATGGAGGTTGATGAAGGTCGGAGGGTTGAGATGGGAGATGAGAGGGGTAGGATGTGGGCTACACTAGGCTCTCTTGGAGCTTAAAATTGCTTGGACAACCAACCTCTTTGGTTGCTTGGAAAAGTGAGTAGAGAGAGAGAGAGAGAGGGTGGTTGTAAGAGGGAAGTGATGCGTGTGAGTGATGGATGGAGTAATGGATGGAGTGATGTAGGGGTTGACTTTGGGGTGGCTTGTGTAAGAGAGGTATGGGTTGTGTAAGAGAGGTGACATGTGAGGTATGGGTGTGATGGATTGAGTGATGGGTTGTGTACATGATTGATTGATGTGATGGGTTATAGAGATTCTCTCAAAATTCACAACGTGGGGCATTTCTTTGAAATATTCGCGGGCCCACATCTCCTGGCCTGGGTATCGCATCGGTGCGCAAGACACGACGTTGGAACCGTGGCGATGGTGCAGTGGCAATGGTACAAGTTTCTAGTCGAGCCAACTCATAATCACACAATGCGACCTAAGGTCACGCGTAAATACCGATTACAGGTCGTGGGTTGCTGAAATTCGACAGGGAGGATCGCAGGAATCTACAGAATAGTACAGACTAGGATATGGGGCTTACAATGCATATAGTCTAAAACGATTTCATCAAAAATTTCACAGGTATATAATAATCACGATTGCCCAGTTGAAGTATTTATACCAGCCAAAAATGGGCAGCTAACCATAAATGTTGTGATAGAATTAGAAAATAAATTGCTTATTTCATGCAAATGAAGATGAGGTGGGGAGATTGGATTCGATATACCACCCCAAACTGTGACAACCATTTTCTATTGCCTGATGGACGGTTGAGTTCAAGGTCATACAAAGTCGGGCCAAAGAAGAAGAAAAAGAAGTTGAATAGTGACGTACGAAGGGAGAGCATATCATCTCCCATAAATTAGTGCAAAAGAGAAGACTCTGGTCCAAGTCTAATATAAGAAAACAAAACCCACTAACATATGGTTTCAATTCATAAAGCTAGACATCCCTTCCTTAATAAAAGATGAAATGAACCATGTAATAGCTGCATATATGACCAACAACCCAAGAAGAACACCGACCATGGCATTCATTGTCCCACGACCCACATTTTCATTAACTACGTCCATGCTACGGGAATCACCTTCGTGCACCCCAAAGTACTTATCAACCCACAGAATGGTGTGGAAGATGACTAGACTCACAGTGTATTTATAACCATTCCCCTAGCATAGGTATGACATGCAGTGGTCATGTCCCTGCTATCGTGACTGTGCATCTTCCAGATGTGGAGTAGATATGACGTATTTTCACAGGGATTCACTTGCAATGAATGTGGATACGGCGGTAGACCCTGCGATGTTAGTAGGGTATGGAAGAAAGCGGAGGTCTACTCACCTACTATATACCTCTTATGGAGACAAAGGTAATGAAGTACGAAGGGAAAAGAGAAGGAACACAACTACGATAATTTTTCACACCCGAAGGGATGGATACATCATAGATGGACTCAAAAATCACGAGGGCCCTAGGAAAATCGAACATAGCTAAACCCCAAACCTGTCATCATCGACTTCATCTGAAGAATTTCCCCATGAAATGAAGGGGAGTAACTGCATATATAACAAGAAATAGATGATATATGATCTCCTTCTTCGACAAAGATGAAGATTCAACCACTTTCGGAAGGGTCTAAGGTGGGGAGATATGATTCTCAGGTTGTTTATACCAGGCAGTGAAGATGAGAAGGAAAGATGTTCACAATCCCAAGTGTAGGGTCGTGATGTAGTAATAACTCGGTGAGAACGAGGTCGAATCCATAGGGAATGCGGAACATGGTCCAAAACTAATCTAAGTCTAACTTGGTTTGTCTAGGTTTTTAATCCAACGACTTAGAAAAAGGTTTTGAAATAATAAAGATAAAAGACTAAGGATCCAAGAATCTATCTATAACAATCTCAATATTAATCTACTTAATTCAAGAATAATTCGATTAGAATCAAAGTACTATCCTATCCAATCCGCGGATGATTGAGCGGTTAAAATAAAATTTGAACTTTTATTGGATTATTTCACACATGAAGATCCATTGCATTGATTGGAAGGGATTTCATTATCCTACCATGTCTAAGAGGCAATGATGAACAACAAGATTTACCAATCTCCACAACTCCAAATAAATTAAGATATTAAAAGCCTCCACAAAATCTACTGTAATTGAAGTAACAATAAATCATAGAAAACTGGAAATATTCTTCAAATCAAACTAGAAATCAATGAAGTTCAACATAAACTTGAATCAAAGTAAGATAAACATCAAAATAAACTATAGGTTTCATCCTTTAGCCTTAGATAAGAGATTAGCCTAACAAGACTAACATCCTAGAAGAAAAATGAAAAGATCAACTAGAACCATGAAGAAATCGAAGTGAAAAAATGTTGTCGGCACTCCACTAGACCTTCTCTCCCTTTACAAACCCTAAAAGATGCTTTGGAACATCCTAGGGACTTATATTTATAGTTGTGAAACTCTAACTTTCACATTGAGTTGGAAAATATACAAACCGCCTCAAATCTACGCGCTCCGTGTAGACTCTGCATAACGCCTTCAATGCATTGAATAATTTTCGATTGTACCTTTGATGCTACCGAAGTGTCTTCAATGCCATCAAAAGATTGTCAAGAACTGTCCAGTGAGCTCAGGTTGAAAAATCCTAAAATTCTTGATCGCATCGAAGTCTATTCTGAAATTATTTCAGATGTTTTTCTGGTCCCAAAATTTCAGAATATCTTTTTTCAGTACAATTTTTAAGATTCCTTTTCTTTACTTCAAATCTTCAATTCTCTTCATTCCTCACTTAGTTTTCTTGGATCTTTGGCATGTGAATTCTTCATTAATGACTTTCAAATCTTCAATTCTTCATAATCATTTTTTGAGCTCTAAATCTATCCTTTTAAACGCATATTTATCATTAGCTTCTGAATCACCTCGTATGACAAAAATGTATATAATTAAATCAAATTATCAATTAAATGCTATGAAAACTAAGGTAATTGAAGGGTTAAATATGAAATATTCTAGTCTCAACAAAAGAACAATGAAGGAGTAAATCTAAATATGAACCACCGAAGCATTTGAAATTGATAATATCTTTTCCAGTGCAATGTGATGAATGCGTTGCACTGCTCGATGGACTGCTCGTGGACAATACTGATGGAGCTAATAAGTACTTTAAGTTGGTGATGTATTCGATGGTGGCTTAGGCATCGGATTTCAATTAAAATTCAAACAGTTTGAATGCATTATTTTATTCATTAATACAATGCAAAATGATCCTCATCGTAAACCCTAACACACCCTAGGTAAGGCTAAACTCGAAGCATGAGAATTATTATTATTATTATTATTATTTTAATTTTTTTTGGGATTTTGTAGTTCTAATCAATTTATTTTTATTTATTTTTCATTTACCATTCTAGTCATTTACTTTCCACTCAGTGATTCACTGGTCTAGCAAATTACTTTCCATTTTAGTGATTCATTGGTACTGTAATTTACTTTCCACTCATTTACATTTTCATACTTTATTTTCTGTATCACACAAGCACTCTCGCGCCATGTAGGAACCCATCTGGGTTCGTACAGAATTCCTCTTCAATCTTATTGTTTAGAAGGCCCCATTTCATTTACCTAGTTCAGAAGGTATATTGCCTAAGGAGTCTGCTTAAAGTTAAGAAGCCCTAAATTGATGCAATTGGATTGCCGGTGCCACCTTCTAAGCAGTTTAGGTCCCCTAAAGGACACCTTGGTTCATCCCAAAGTAGCTTGTGTGAAGAAAGTTCAAGTATGTGAAATAGGATTGTTGCTCACAAAAAAAAAAAAAAAAAAAAAAAAAAAAACACTGAATTCTCCATAGGAATAGGCACAATCTCTAGGATCTTAGTTTGACTATATTGAATTTTAGCCCAATTATCGTTGGGTAGCAAAACAACCATTTACTCTTAGATCTCAGTGAAATTATAGGGTTTACCACTTATCAAGCTAACTGAGAGAAGCCTTGTGTCCAACAACTAATCTAAGCCTCATATAATTTTTTCTCGTATTACTCAAATGCCTTCAAGCCTTATATAAATACCTCTCACCTCCTCTATTCATACACTAGAGACCTACACAAAATTCTCTCTACCAAGGGAATATAAGAGTAGAGTGAGAGTGACAGTGACAGTGAGAGGGTGAAAAGAGAGTAGCCCATTCATCGATTTGATCTAAGCCATCCAATCTCTTATACACACATCCAAACTATCTCAATAGTTTAAGTCAATCGAAGTAAGTTCAAGATTTAAGATTCATGATCATTTCTCCTAGGAGTGTCGTATCTCTCATTTCTCATCTCAAATCTTCGCATGTGTGAGCGGTGATTTGATCATTTGTTTATTTGCTTTGATCATTTCTCATTTCATACACCCCCTTATTTTTTTCTTAAATGACACTTAGTTGTATGCTTTATGCTTGCCGAACTCTCAGATTCTAGTGTATTATAAACTAATAGTCACTTGATATTTATTTTATTCATTTTCTTTTATTTTACAACTGCTACCTCCTTAAATCAATATCAAGGTTGAGACATTGTGATCCCTTAAGTAGTGCTTTGAGTTAAGCAGTGGTTCTTTAATTGGTTTTAGTCTTTGTTCACAACTAATTAATTAATAAGGCCATCCGAGAACTTTGAAAATTCTAAAAGCTTTAAAATCCCATAAAGTAGAGACTGCACATGAGCACAGGCAAAAAAGGGTACATAACTCATTCCTTCTCCGTCACCGAGGTCCTTACTTAGAATCCAGAGCTGTAGACCATCAAATGAGTCATTCTCATTGGGAAGTTTTTGATTCCCTAGCCGAAAGGGAGTTTGCAAACTCCTCTAGGAGCTAATGGCAAAAGAGATGGAATCTCTTATGGTATAAGTGTGACCGTAAATCTTTCAGCTGGGATGAAGAAACATAAGGCAACTTTAGGTGCCAAGAGAGTCGTTAAGGAATGCTTTAGGAGAGTAAGTTATAAGATGAAGTAAGTAAGTTCTTGCAACTACAATTCATAATAAAACTTAGAAGCAACAAAGAGAAGGTGACCATGGTGCATCATAGAGATTATGTTTCGTTGAATTTTTCTTTAGAGATAGGAGGAGGAATATTTTCATTAAGAGTTGCTAGTTTGGTGTCACAAATCCCTTGACCTACTTGTTTTCTCATGTACTAACAAATATTATATAAATGTCTACGAAAGAAGGTTTTTTTGAAGCTCTAAGCCACTTAGGGCATGGTTTACACTCTCCTTGAGCATTTATTACATGTTCAGGGAAATGCCTTGAGTTTGTCAGCGAGCATCATCACCGTTTCCTTCATTTGAAAAAGTTGGGTGGGAGTGCAAATGCCTTTGTGTGTGTTTGTTTTTAGATGAAAGTGGCGGTACGGTGAAACATCCTTGTGGTAGTAGATTGGTTGGCCAACCACATGTATTCAACGCCTCAGACACGGGTGCAGATTGGTTACTGACAGGTTAGGTGCAAGACTCTTACTAATGTGACATCACCAAGTTCCGTGGGCCCCACCATGATGTATGTTGTGTATCCACGTTGCCCATCCATCTGAAGAGATCATTTTAGGGTAATATCCAAAGAATGAATCACATTCAAAGCTCCAGTGGACCCCACCACAAAAAAATAGTGGGGAGAGTGACACCACCGTTAAAAACTTTTGAAGGCCAGAAAAGTTTTCGATCAAGTTAATATTTGTATTTTCCCTTCTTCAATGTCTTTTTAAACTTTTGAACAGGTTGTATTTCTAAAAAACATAAGGGTGGGCCTTAAGAAGTTTTCAATGGTGGTCATCAATCTTTCTATTGTTTTCTGTGGTGTGGTCCACTAAAGCTTTGGATCTGCCTCATTATCTGACTTATACCTGTAAAATAATATCTCCAAATGGATGGACGTTCTGAATACAACACATACATTATAGTGGGGTCCATAAAACTTGGCGATGTCACTTCAGTAATGACTCTTGCTAGTCAACCTAATGCACCATGCTCTCGCGGACCATGGAACAGCTGTCGTCCTGTCACAAAGAAGTCTCTAGAGATCGCCCCCATACATCTTGAGATTTCTTAGCGTAATATCAGAGCACTGGATTTGCATTTCCTAGACACTTTGGATATGCCGCCTTCCCACCCCTCAAACGCAAGAAAGGGCCATGATGAGCCTTTTTGTAGCGAATTCACCTTATGTTGAAAAACAAACACGCCCTTAGAGTAAAACTAGAAGTTATGGGTTCGATACCTAGTGGAGTTGCCATTTTGTTTATCACGTTTTGGGTTGATGTATTGAATTTGTATAGTGTTTGTTTGGAATCTTTAACAGACATCATAAAGCATTCATAAATACACGAGATAAGAGATAAGTAGACTAGGGGTGTTTTATTTCTTTGGATTCATGTACATCTCGGGTGTGACATATCACGACCCTTAATTACATTGTAGAGGAATAAACCTTTGTTCTAAAGTAAAGCTCAATAAGTTGTAATGTAGTGCATGATGCATGTGTGCTCTGTAAGCTAGCCTCAACAATTAAAGGGATCGCTTTAGCTTCTTGAGGGCATGGTGTCCATATTATGAGTTGCAATATGCTGCTTGAGTGAATAGTATTGCATAGTACTCGAATGACAATTGATCACTCGGAAAACGATATGACTAGTTTCATTATCGGCTTGTGAGAGCTGGCTTGTCCTCAAGATCAACTAGGGTGATGTTGGCCTCCTAGGCGCGTCGCCTGGTGAGCAATATAGCTAGTCTCATTATCAACTTATGAGTGATATTGGCCTCATGGACGCATCACACAATAATGTATAGAAATGATTATGTCAGCATGGTGGTTAGGGAGCTCATGACTATGTCAAACCGGCTAAGCTCGAAAGCCATAAGACATGGAGTCAAGGCTCAAAGGCTGAAGCTTATAACTTTCTCCAGATTAAGCCATTTTCGGTATGTCATATCAGTTAGACATTACTGTGAGAGATAGAGTACATGATAGACATGAGTGTGTTGAGTGATCAAAGACTTCTTAAGAGTCCCTTGTTATTAAGCAAATCAATGGGCATAAGCCAACCGTGTGATATGAAAAGAAGGCCTTTATATATTAAGGGACAGGGATGAGTGATCTCATCTCTATTTAGCTCAATGCATAGATGATGGATGAGATGAGATGCACATGAGCATGAATGCATCATAATGAGTGTATGATGATGCATGGAGTTGATGTAAAAGAGTGATGAGGATCGTCTGGATAGCCTAGGATAATGTCTGAGTGAAGCCAATCAAAATGCTCTAATATGAGATCTTCTGCTGCGAGGCTATGTATTATATAATATAACTTCTCAGAAGATTCCAATGAGAGGTAATTATGCAGATTAAGAGTCATGATACTCAGAATATATCGATGAGCTTGATGAATGAAATTGTCTAAAGAAGCGAGTTAGGTATCTTAAGGACTCCTAAAGGGCTCCAAAGGACTGAAGTCTAATATATATATAGGGGCCTGAGATGTTGCCAGAATGAGTCGACACATGATATTAGATGATTAGCACACTGGTAGCTTGTACTAATATAGACGACAGACTAAGTTTGCATATAAATGAGACTGTATTTACACTGTCTCTATAAGTTGCCCAAAGATGAGTTGTCTAATATCATATTTGAGCGTAATTTAGCCTGTTGGAAAGGGGAATGTATAGGTTTTCTAACATGCTTTAGAATAGTTTTGTCATAGACTAATCATCATGGTGAGAGTTGGTGAGGAATCACTAGAGGGTTGCCTGTGCATATAATGCCATGTTTGTGTTGGCACATTTGTGATGAATGATATAATGCCATGTTTGTGTTGGCACATTTGTGATGAATGGCTTAGATCTCTCTATTCCTGAATAGGAATGAGGCGTAGTCAGGCTTACTAAGAAGCTTATTTGATGAATTGATGAATGAGCAAGGTGCAATAGGCTCACTCTTGTATGGTCATATATGCAAGCCACTTTTTACCTTAGTAGGCCACAGTTCTTTGATTATGTTGATTGCACCACATGATTTTGGTAGAACCGTCATAACTCCCGCATTTGGAGTTGGATTGAGATGGTTCAAAGTTTATTGGGAAGGGCCTTCCCTAAGCTTTCTAATATGCCATCATATGTCTGAATCGAATGTCATTCATCCTGTCAAAGAATGTCTTGAAGTGGATACAATACTACTGGAAACCATTGAAAGGAACAATTAAGCTTGGAAGATTCCATGTGTAGCCATGTGCCAACTTAGGATGGCCTGTGCTCATACCATGCATTGGTGTGGGAAAGCTGTGTGTAGGCCGGTGCCAAGGCGTAAGCAAGATGCCAAGGACTTAATCAACAAAAATTTTTAGTAAAGTTTTCCTTAGGAAACAAAGAGTGCACAAGTCTTATAAGGCAAGGGCAATGGGAAGAAACAATGCATCATTGTTGATGTAATTTTGAGATAACTGTATGTAACGCCCCGACTTTTCAGGATCCGAGTATATGACCCATTTCTCAAAAACCTGAGTGTTAACCTTAAACGATGGTCAAATTCGAGTATACGGTTTTTTTTTTTCATTCAGAGTAAGCAGATGAGCATAGTATAGACAAATCAACATAAAAGAAAATTTCATTTACATTTAGAATGCGCAAGAAATTGCCCATGACGACTTATACAGACCAATGCCCCATTCTTACAATTACAAAATGAAATAATATTACATGTGAAATAGTATGGACAAATCAACATAAAAGAAAATTTCATTTACATTTAGAATACACAAGAAACTGCCCATAACGACTTATACAGATCAATGCCCCATTCTTACAATTACAAAATGAAATAATATTACATGTGAAATAAAGTAAATTACAACAATCTTGGGTTGTGAAATCCTATAGTAACCCTTAGCAATTACAATCCTGCATCCTTGTCAATTATAACATGCTCCTCGTCAATATGAACATGAATGTCACCTGGGCCACCTATATTACCTGTACAATTATATATTTAATGGATGAGTGGCCAACTCAGTATAAATTCTCCTCAAGATTACACACCACACACAAAATAATACATGATGCAGGTCTTATCAGATGTATGGATGTGTGAATACAATCATCACCCTAGGGATGCTCATCCGTGCGAACAGTAGGCTCATCACCCATGCAAATCATCGACCTGAGAAAATCATCCAGTCGGAACAATAGATTGATAGTCGATGGTTTGGGAGCTAGCGAAACAATACCCCGATGATCCTAAGGGCACGTGCTACAATATCCAGAATTAGCCACCCGTTATCACCAATATGCTATGGATGCATGATTAGCCAAACCATTACTAGTCCAATTACAATTAGCCAATTTAAATAAGCTCAACGTCACTACGGGGGCTTGTCACCAGTGTTGACTAACAGCTCGGGCATAGGTCCCATACCACCATCCCCGGCTCATGTGACTACCATCTTAGGATATTTAATGGAACCCCGTCGACTAGTAGCCAATCATATTATAATATATGGAGCTTACCATTGCATGGTTGTACAGTATAGAATATTGAACCCCTATAGAAAAATACCAAAACAAAGCCATGTAGGACTAATATTAAAATAAGCAACATATGGTGAGTATCAAAATAAGCCACATAGGGTGAGTATCAAAACCATGCGATAAAAGACCATTCTTGAAAGTCACTTACACACAACAACCATGGATGGTAGGCCCACAACAATGATTCATCTAGACCACCACTCAATAACCACTAGATCGAAGGTCCATTGCAATCACCATCAATTGAGTTACATCCTAAGTATAGGTGTACATTTATAAGTGGGTGTTTCTCACTACTTTACCAGTTTAAATCCCAGAAGCAATCCACAAGTAATCAAATATCATGAATTAAATATACAGGATAAACATTAAGCATGTGATGTAACAACTCAATTCCAACAATTAATACATGTGGTTTTAGAATGGAGATATCATTTACAAATTAAAATAAAACTATAATTTAAGCTAATGAGAAAAATGAAAAGCTCAAGGAGAAGAAATCATCACCTTATAATTCGAATTCCCTTTTAGTGTCACTAAGTGCTTATGCCCTTAGAATCGGATCCTATCATGAATTATGAAATTGTATGGTTAGATTAAGTTCTACATACTTTTTATGGTTGAGATTATAACCTAGGATTTAGATCACTTAGGTTTCGGGTTTTCACCATAAGGTTTAGGCTTATGCTAAATTTTTAGGTTTTGGTTGTGGGATTTGAACCCTATTTTGTGTAGCCATTTATGATATTATCAATGGAAAGAATAAATGAATAAAATTAATCAAGTAAATTTGGTTATTAATTTTAGGGATATTAACAATGACTACTATTATATTAAATTATCTAATACAACCCACGACGAATTATAATATTAATAATTTCAAAATAATTATTAATATTAATAATATACTTAACATTTAGCCAATTGTGACACTAATAGTCATTTTGATGAAAATAAATAGTGTGTTATAGCATTAATAATAATATTTTAAGAACAACAAGGTAAAATAGTAATATTTTAATAATGATAATTTTTATATGCATCAACTAATACATAAATGAATAATTTACTAATGTTCAATCATATCTAATTTTAATAATCCAAAAAAAAAATGGTAATAATAGTAATAATGATAATTGGAATAAATTAAATCTGAGAAGTAAATGTGGACGCACCTTATCGACTCGGTTCGAGTCGAGTTGAATCGGCTACTTCCCACTCTCTCCTCTTCCTTCCTCTTCTCTCCTCACTCAAGACCCCTCCTACAGTTAGATCTAGGCTAGGCCCATGTCTAGCTCAACCCAATTCACTCGGCAGTGTGTTAGCCAACAACCTGGACCAAACTCTTTTTCACCCTCATTTTTTCCCCTCTTTCTTTCTCTTTTCTTCCTTCTTCTCCTACTGCTGGAAAATCCAGCAAGAAGGTTAACCGGTTCGAGTTGTGATTCAAACCGAGTCGAGTCCAGTTGACTTGCCAGCAAACCCGACTCAACCCTCTGTTTTCCTTCTTCTTCTCCTCTCCCTATCTCTTTCTTTTCTCTTACTCTCCCTCTTTCCCTACTCTTTATCTGCTGAAGAATGTCCAGCAACGGAATCAGGAGAACCCGACCTGACTTGAGCTCGTAGCTCGGCAAAGAGCTAGACTCGGCCCGGTTCGAGTTGCGCCAGTGCAGCAATGCACTCTCTCCCTCTCTGTACTTCTTCCTTTCCCCTGCACCGATCAACGGATACTGGACCAGACCGCACCCGACGGACTCGGTCCGATTCGAGTCGTTTGGTGTGGTAGAATAGTGGAGAAGAAGGCACTGTCGTTAATGACATCTTACCTCCTACTACTCCTTTATTCATTTTGACGACATGGGGTAGTTCCTACGGGTGCATTGGAGCTTGCAGATGCTTGGAATCGAAGCTCGAGCACCGATTAATTGGTGGGTTCGGATGGAGAAGAAATGGCTGGTTTTCTCTCAAGTGTGGCTGTTCTTTCGCACACCCTTTTCTTTTCTAGAAACCCAGATTGAAGGGCCAGGATCTCTCCAGGACGGACGGCTGGGATTGGAAAGGGGAGAGCACACGGATTGCTGAGCTGTTTGCACGGAGAACAGTCCCCATTTTTGGAAACTTTGCTTTCAGGCTCACTTTCCCCGACGATTGTGCCCACGTACACATATATCAACGTACAAGAAAAGGTGTATTTTCTTGGAACCCAAGCCCCAGACACGATGGACGGTCTGGATCGTCCATATGGGTGGTCATGGTGGGCCACGGACGTCCCAAATGGACACCCGTTCGTCGGTTGGCAAAACAGAGGGAGAGAGAACATTTCTCTTTTTGAGGTTGGCACGGGTCAGCTCGTGCTGACCGGCCAGGGGTGTCTGGTGCACAGCGGGTGTGCACTAGTTGTGTACATACGTCCCATCAACTGGGGCCACCATGATGTTGGTGATAAATCCACACTGTCCATCCTATTTGGTGGGTTCTGCCACGGCCTTTTACCAGAGGTGGGGTATATCCAAAGTCCAGGTGGGCCATACTCTTAGGTTTCACGCCCTAATAGTGGATTCTCATCAATCTAGTGGTCAGATCACTCCGAAATTGAACGTCGACGGTTTAAAGACCTAAATGGGCCGGTTGTGAGGCTTCCATCTTGTATTTTTAGCCAATTAATGTAAAATTTATTACTATTGTGTATTACTTATATTTACCTTAATTAAAACAATTTACACTTATATAAGTATAATTTTAATATTAACATACTACTATTTACATGCTATTAGCCATACATTTACTAGTGTATAATTCATAATATACAATATCATACTATACATTGTATGAATTGGAATTTGTACAATACTATATTTAAAATTGTATTGTTAAGTAATATACAACTTTATTAAATTATCTAATAATTTTTGTATACGTATTTATAAAAGATATTTAATACTACACTAATATTTATAATTCAATCATATGGTGTAAAATTATTATTCATTATGTTTATTTATTATTATATTATTTTCATAATATTTTACATACATTAAGTACATACACATCACTTTATTTCACTACATTTTCATACATTATTTAATTGGTAATTAAATCATCAAAATACATCCATAATCCTTTTGATCTGTGTTCGTGTAGAATTTATAATAAATAATAAAAATTACTATGTTTATTAAATATATTTCTGGATGCTTCGATTCATCTATCGAGGTGATCAAAGTCCTAATGACAGGCTGTGCTGATGATGTGATGGCTCGCTTCGAACATCAACGGTCGGATGGGTCAACATATGGATGGGGGATGTAATGTATGTGAATATTTAAGTAGGTTAGGCTTGCATTTATACTAAACTAGATTACATGGTAACACTCAAGCACTAGAAAGTTCAGGGTGTTACACTATAAATGTTGCTTCAGGATTGCATTTTATTGTCATTCATTCAAAGACATTCATGAGACATTCTCATTGTATTATCACATCACATAAGAGAAATAAGATCACACACACGTAAAATGTTTTTATTATAATTTAGGTTTAATTAGATGCCAGGTTGTGACATACTACAAGTCCTTAATTACATTTCAGGGGAATCATCCTTAATTTTAAGGTAAGATATAAATTATACATAAATAAGCAAATAAACGAAATAAGCTTTCCATTTGCAAGGAACTGAAGTAATTCACATGTTTTAGAGTTAGTGAGACTATATCAGGTGGAGTCCTTGAGATGAAGTGGGCCTTTAAGCAATGAAGTGGGCTTGGACTATATAAACAAACCACGAGCTAACTTAATGGACCATGAATTAACCAGATGGGTTGTGGCTCACTCAGATAGGTTTATACCAAGTGAGATGGCCTTCCTGGTCGAAGGCTCTCATGGAGAACGATGTACACATTATAACTAAGTGAGATGGCCTTCCTGGTCGAAGGCTCTCATGGAGAACAATGTACACATGACAACTAAGTGAGATGGCCTTCCTAGTCAAAGTCTCTCATGGAGAACAATGTACACATGACAACCATGTGCTAGGCATATGAAGCAAATGCCAGATACATCGAAATAGTCAATATATGTGGTCGAACAATTATTGCATCAAGCATGATCAATGCTAATAATGTGTCATGCCCCAGAATCCAACACCCTAGTTTGTTAGAACCTAATTTCATATCGCAAGTCATGACTAATAATTTAAGTACTCACAATCATGATTCTACAAAAATCACATGACAATAAGCCAAACTTCTATAAAATAAATCCAACAAAATATTTAGTCTTCATTATAAGAATATAAACTTTCATCTATGCCTCAACTAAACAATTATTATTTTTTTAATTACGATGGATACACGCTGAAAAGGTAAAATAAAATGGAATAGATGGATATGGCTTCGTTCCATAACTAGACTCTACATCCTAAAATCTAGTATCCCTAATAATGGGTGAGCTTATAAAGCCTAATGAGATAATCTCCTGCAGTTTATCACATATAAAATTTTAAAAAATTGCATAAAATATATATTTTACAAAATAAGAGTATTCAAGACTAGAATGAAATACTTTATAAATATTAAATTTAGAATTATAAATTCTTTCCAATAAAATTATGAATACAACAGAACAAGTGAATATGAATTAACCTCAGTACCATTTATTATTAAAACGACCAGAATTGCTTTACTACAACTGACCAACACTTCCCATTATAATACCTAGCCTAACAATGAGAACCTTTTATATGATGCTCACCCATCCAAAGGGCACTCTTGGCCTAGCAATAAAAACTTTTTAAACTTAGACTCACCCATCCAATAGCTCACTAGTGAGAAACCATTCAACACAGGCGAATAAAATACATAACTCTTACTGAACCTGACAACAAGAACTTTTGGCAATCCTCACCCAGCCAAAGGGTCTATAGTAGATATCCAATCACAATTTTTATATACTTTTTAGGTATTCAATAAGCTCTTAAACCTTTCTAAGGTGTCCGCCATTCAATCATACTCTCCATGATTTATAAGTTTTTCCAATATATAATGATTTTAGCAAATTCAACATAGTTTTCAAAATCATCATGAATTGCTTCCTGAAAAATAAAATCGAGTATCGCATTTAATAACTTTGAATTTTCAGCAATAAATTCAATAATAATAAAAATAAATAATAAATCTATTTTTTAAAAAAATTATACAAAAGCCCTCTAAATATATGAATTTTTAAATCATAGTATATGATTTCAAATGCAATGCATTATAGGGTAGGTTTTCGGGTGATCCAATAAACAAAACTTAGGATTTTCTTGCGAGGTAGTTCCTAATAGAATTAGGCTTATAAAATCATGCTTTAATCCTTATTTTTCCAAAAAAATTATGAAAAACCCATCTGTTTAAAAAGTTACACAATTTAGGCATCATGACCTTGATTTTTTACGTTTAGAATATAGAAATACAATCTATAGATTTGGAATTTTAATTTTGCATATGTCTAACATTATTTAAGTCATAAGCTTTTAAATTTCCAGAAAATCAAGCGGGAATACTCATCATATAACTGTTAAATTGAAAGGATATGTTGTATCTAATTTAACATCCACCTTATTCAACTGAAATTAAAGGGTGAAGAATGCTCAAAGATGAATGAAGATATGATAAATTTCACGCGATTAGTCACTGATGTAGGACGTTAGATTAACCTAAACAAATATCTGAATGTGAATGTTTGCCAGCCCCAAGTGTAGGGCTGCAATTTAGTAATAGCTTGGTGGGATCAAGATTATTATATTGGGACTTGTGGTTGAATAGAATAAAACAATGATGTAAGGTTATGGGTTCCAACAAATTAATAAGGTAAAAATAATAAGTAAAAAGCACAAATGATCCAAGAATCTCCATTAAATAAATTCTTAAACCAATTCATCTATTCAAGTAGATAACTCAACTAGAATCAAATTCTAATTCGTTCTAATCAGAACATAAATTTGTAAATTTATTAAACAAAATCCAATTAAGATATATGAATCAAGATGAAATAATTTATCATAAAGATCTAGACAATTGATCGAGGGAATTAAAAACATCTATTGTATCTAAAGTTAACAATAGAATAATCGATTTTATAGACCAGTTCCTTTTCCAAATTAGGAATTCAATCAACATAATCACAATTCAACATTTAAAAGCCATAAACTTGAATTAAAAATGAATTAAATAGAAGAATTCATCAAGATGTTCATCTCTTAGCATTAACTAAGAGATTAGCATAGCATGGCTAAGATCTCAAAATAAAAATAAAGAAAATAAACTAGATTGAAGAATTGAAGAGGAATAATGGCACCGAAGAAGCTTTGCCTTCACTTGAACTCTCTCCCAAGACCTAATTTGTCATTAAAATAACTTAGAAATGCTTGTTTATATAGAAAAATTTCGCATTGACTCAAGAAGTTATGCATTTATGCACTTACATGCATCGTCGATTAATGTCCTCGATCAATCGAGAGTGATCAAAGAAATCTTCAGTCGATTGAATTCAAATTCTCAATCAATTAAACATGCCAAAAACGTCCAGTGATCAAATTTAAAAAAATCATTGCATTGCCGATCGATCGAATTAAAGTGGTCAAAAAGTGTCTAACAAGTTTTTCTAAAAATTTAAAATTTTCTCTAACAATTCTTGGTCAATTGAGACAGCTCGAAGGCTTGTCAATCGATCGATGGCTCTGGTCTTCATCTTCACTTTTATACTTAGTTTCCTTAGATCTTTAACACTTGAGATCTTCAAATTTATCCTACATTCTTCAATCATCAACTCTAATATCTTTTGGGATTCTATTTGACACTTTTAACACATATTTGACTTAGATTCATGGGAAATTTTATTCAATTAGATCAATTTAACACTAATATTCATGGGAAAATAATGCATTATAAGAAATAAATATTATATATTTAGGTCTTATCACACCCCTAACCAACATTTTGTTAGTCTCGAACAAAACATGAGAATTCTTTTTAAAAAAAATCCAAGATCAAAATTCTTTTTCGAGCAGACTAACTCCATATATTCATATATCCTTGAACAACCCAATATTATAATTTCAAGGTATAATCTTATAAAAATATCAGTTTAAAGCTTAACACACCTAGATGAGAGTGCGTACGCTGGGAGTGGAGTGGGGAAACCGAACCACTATACATGTTTATGTTTGAAATTATGAATTGCATACATTCTTATTCATACTTATGTGTTTGATTAGTTAAATTAAATGAATGCTTGAAGTGAATTGTATGCCAAACACTTAAGTTGTCAAGCACACTATTGATTATAGACTAGTTGCTCTAATTGACATATCATTTGTAGTCTATGTGATTATACCTACTTTGGCTTGGATGGCTTAGTGTTAAATAGCCTTATTTAATTTAATTTGGTCCATTAGTTTAAGTAAATAATTTTATTTTTAATTGGCATAATTTTTAAGTAGTCATATTCATCTCCCTATAGGATATAGTCGTTCATTCCTTATCTCCGTTAGGCTTCCACATGCATAGCTTATGAGCCCACTATACACAATTTCACGACCAATATACCGATATCCAACGCTGCTGATGAAGGCTCTGACCACCAAATTTTTAGGCTGAAACATGTACATCGAGTATGTGATTGGATGAAAGTCCAAAATGTGGATGGGGCTTCGGTAGATCCTTGACTATGACGCCCACTGCAATGTGTGTGGCTTACATTCATGTCGTCCATCTGTTTTGACAACTTATTGTAGGGCATGATCCAAAAAATAAAGAAGATCAAAATATCAGGTGGACCACACCAAAGAAACAGTGGTGAGTAACCATTAAAAACTTATTGTGGCCACAAAAGTTTTGGATCAAGATGATATTTGTGTGTTCCCTTCATCCAGTTCTTTGTGACCTTATCAAAAAGTTGGATGGAAAATAAACATTCCGAAGGCCCCAAAGAAGTTTTTGATGGTGGGTATTCAATTCACATAGCTTCTTATGCTGTGGTCCACCATAGAGTTGGATCTACTTCATTTCTGGGATCATGCCCTAAAATGAACTGTCAAAACTGAAGGGTGGTGTGGATGTAAGGAACATACATCACTATGGGCCCCACAGTCAGGGATCTACCGAAGTCTTGTCCCAAAATGCCATACATATTTGCCGTGATTAGAGCTGGGCATCAGATTGAGTCAGATCGAATTGGGTCCAACTCGACTCGGCCTGGATTCTACATGACCCAACCCGAACTCGGACCGATCTGGGACAGAGTCCGGGTCATTTGACTCGGATTGACCCGAACTCCTGCTGGCTTGAACTGATCCGAGTTCGACTCGGTCAGGAAAACCGAGTCGGATCGGATTGGGCAAGGTTCGGACATAAAGGATGGATGGTGTGAATATGAAAAATAATTATTATTATGGGCCCCACACGGTAACAGTAACAATCACTAAGCTGTTGCCTGACTAACGGCTAATCCGTTCTCTTGTTTATTATTATTATTATTATTATTCCCATTTGTACCAGTTCCCTATGATTTAGGGATTTTCCTCTTTCTCCTCTTCTCGTTTTTCACGACTTCATGGACATGAACTGAGCTTCGATCTCCATAGCGTGATTGAATTAGGTTTTGGTAAGCATTCAATTTCTTCTTCTTCTTCCTTTACAAATCAATCTGATTGAGCAGATTTTCTCAGCACTGGATCCTCAAACCCTAACCCCAATCGGACTAAACTAGTTCAATCCACATCGATTAGGGCGAAAGTTAGAAGATCTAAATAGAAAATCATTTCCATTGATTGAGGAGTCATCGGTTTCAGAAGAAGAAATCCATTGAGAAAACTAATGACAAAATCAGCGAACTACCCGAGGAGAGGAAGAAGACTAGGTAGGCAGTGCTTGTTTGTTTGGGTGGGACAGGGATGGATGGCCAGACTAGCAGAGTATGGGCGTCGAGCAGGTAGAAGAACGGGTGTTGAAGAAGAAGAGGAGACTGGATAGGAAGAAGATCGGGAAGGGGAGGCGTTGCGATCGTTCGTTCGGTAGGGTAAGAAAAGAAGGGCGGGGTGTAAACAATTTAGGGTAAAATAAAAATAAAAACATTATTTATACTACCCGTTCTAGGTCAGGTCTAGTCGGTTTAGTGCGGATCCTATCGGTTTGAGTATTTGGATCGGATCTGTTCGGATAGACCTCTATCCAAACCCGACCCGAAAGATGATCGGATCTGGATTTTTACACTCAATTAGGCTCGATTTAGGCTGTCGGTTTTGTTCGGATCAGGCTAGATCCATCGGATTGGGTCAGAATTGCCCACCTCTAGTCGTGATCAAGAATCAGATGGAAGCGGATTGGCTAGTGTACCTCACACCAATTATATACCTGCTGTATTGACGTTAGCAAGTTCTGTGGGTCTGATAATAAGTTATGTGTTATATCTAAACCGTCCATCCATTTACGAGCTTGTTTTAAGGCTGGAGACGAAAAATACGACAGATCTAACTATAAACTAGACCACACTGCAAAAAGCAATGGGGGATTGTTTTGGATTAATATTAAATTTTTTTTTCCTCTTCATTCAGGTCTTTGCTACCTTATGAACAAATTAGATAGAAAATAAATCATTATGGTGGGCCCTACGAATTGTTTAATAGTGAAAATCATTATCTCCGCTGCTATTTGTGGTGTGGTCCAGATGATCTTTGGATATGATTTATTTTTTTGGATAATGCTCTAAAATGATCTCAAAAAATAGATGAACGGTGTAGATATAATAAATACATCACCGTGGGGCCATGTAACTTTGATCTCCTTTGAACCTGTAAGACCCGTATCCTAATCCGCACTGTTCCGTGGATTCCCGCGACCCTTCTCGCCAGATTTCGGCAATCCGCGACTTATGGTTGACGTTGCGCACGACCGTAAGTCGTATCCTATTCATTTGAGCCGGCTTAATCCAAGACTTGTATCGTTGCGACCGCACCGTCGCCGCGGTTCCAACGCCGCAACTCACGCACCGATCCGATACCCAGACGATGAGATACGGACCCACGTTCAGTTCGAGCAAAAACACCGCGCGTTGCAAATCCCAAGGAATCTCTACAATATGTCCCATTAATCCCATCAATCACCCATCAATCACCTCTCATGTCAAGTACACACACACCCATGCTTCCTTTCTCCACAAGTCAAGCAACCACCCAAGTCAACTAACACATCACCTCACCCATCACTCACCTCACCCATCACTCACCTCACATCACTCCATCTCTCATTAATCACACCTCTCTCCCTCTCATTTCTCAACACTTCAACCCAAGCAAGGGAGAGCATCCAACGTCCAAGCCCTCCCCATGGAGAGAAGTGCATATGTGAGGCCCACTTTCCACTCCCAAATCTTCCATCCTAGCCATCTAATTCCCATCTCCACCATCTAAGTAAAGCTCTAGGAGACCGGCTATCCAACGGACCAAGAAGATCTAGAGGTGGGTGCTTCTATAGGGTAGATTTATGTGTTTTTATGGTGGACCAAGTGAGGCCCACCGATCAATGGTGTGGATCTCACTTGGGACCTTTATTTGTGGCCGATGGACCACTTAGATCATCATGATCGTTCCATGATGGGGCCATTCTCCATGGACCCCATCATGATGTTTATTTCATTTCAAAAAGGTCATCTAGACCGTCCATAACGGTGGAGAATGGATCTCCACCGTTGATTTACATTTTTGATGGTCCTTCGTTCAAAGGGGTCCGTTGTTGTATGATTTCATGTAAGGGAGGGCCCATAATGACGGGGACCCTCCATCATAAGCCGTGTCCCACTCTCCATGTCTCTCTCTCTCTATTTTATTCTTTATTTTTAATTTATTTTATTTTATTTATTACAAAAGAATGGGGTGGCCCACTTGAATAGATCCCATCTGGATGCATTTATTTTATCCAAGTGGGGCCCACCTTTCACACCATTTTCATGCCGCCCATCAGGTGGTGGCCCACTTCATCAGAGCCTGTCATATAAAAAAAAAAATAATAAATAAATACATAAGTTTATTTGACCGTCCAGCGTCCCAGACGCTGGACGCTGTGAAGAAAAAAAAAAAGAAAAAGAGAAAGAAAAAGGGAAGAAGGAAAGAAGAAAAGAAAAAAAATTGGGTGGCCTCCTTGCATAGGCCCCACCCTGATACTTATATCCGATCTGAGCCGCCCATCCTCTTACCCACGGCATTGTAGCCGTTGGGTAGAAGTTTGGAGCTGATCCAATCACCTGGTGGGCCATAGCGTCAAAGGTCGCACCTTTACCATTCAAATATCACTTTCTTAGTTTATTTCACTTCCATGCATCAAAAAAATTCAAACTCTGGACTCATTTGGACGGCCTCGGGCCACTGATCGTAATGGCCGGAGTAGATTTCATTTTCACGGGCCCCACAGGCCAAAAACTGCAAAAAATCACCTTCCTTCCAAATTTTTTTTTTTTTAAAAAGAAGCAGCAGAGGCGCTGCTGCCTCTGACCCAACGCAGGACGCTTGGCGTCCTGCACCTTCCAGCGGCGGGCGGACGAGGCCGACCCACGGCTAGGGCCGTGGGCCCCACCTTGATGACCGTTTCACCATCCAACCCATTCATTAGGTAGGCCAGCCCCCTGACGTACCCCCCTCCAAATTTCAGAGAAATCCAACGCTCTGGTGGCCCACACCATAAGAAACAGTATTGATTGAGTGCTCACCATTGAAACTTTTGGTGGCCACGGGAGTTTTGGATCACGATGATATTTGTTTCCTTCCCTTCATCCAGGCCTTGTAACCTTACCAACAGGCTGGATGGAAAGTATACATTATGGTGGGCCCCACATGGGACCCACAGTGATGCTTGTGGCTAATCCACCGTCTGCACGGACGGTGGAGTCCACGGTGGCCAGGGTGTGTGCGTGGGTGAGTGCATTGTGTGTGTGCGTGTGTGAGGGCATTTGAATGCACATGTGCGTGTGCGTGTGTGCGGATATTTATATAAATATGTATATATATTATTACCCTAAATATATATACATACTGTATATATTAATAAATGATAGTGGGCCTTCCTGTGACCCCCGCCATGATGCATGTGTTGCACCTAAACCGTTCATTAAATTGTTTTATGGCTTGAGCCAAAATGAGCCAGATCCATGGTACAAATGGGCCACCATGACATGTGTATAGGGCCCTTTTACTGATTTAACTTTGGCCATTCATTGAGGCCTACCTTGGTATATATATGAGGACTAAATGGTCACCCATTTGGTACATATAAGGGCTACGGGATTAAGCTCATCTGGCATTATAATGCCCATGGGTTTGGGCCCATTTGACATATGCAATACCCATGGGATTCGGCCCACCTACTCTATATAAAGCCCCTGGGAACAAGCCCATTTGATGTGTATGGGGCACAAAGGGAGTAGCCTAGTTGATATATTTATGTGCATAGGCCCATCTAGCATGTTTAAAGCCCAAGTTGTGAGACCACTTTAATGTATTTCAAGGCCCATGGATCGTGGACCATTGCAATGTACATAAGGCTCATTAGTGAGGCCCATTAATGCAAACCGTTTAGTGAATGTGAGGCCCATGTAATACGACCCATTTGAATATATCTAAGGCCCATGAATCAACGCCTAACGGATGTCCTTAGGGTCCATTGCAATGTACGTTTCTCATGGTTCGTGAAATGATATTTATGGCGAACCGTGCCTGGGAAACAATGTTGGTTTGACGTCCACATTGTATGTACGATGTTGGTTAAATGTCCGCATTGTAATTCTCTTTAGGGCCCATTGATAGGTCCATACCTGTTACTATTCATTGCCTAATAACATGTTTAGAATAATCTCATAACTCATGCCCATACGCATCATATGTATGCTTGATATGAGAATGACTGATCATAGCATACGCCATTGGACAGACCATCTATGGGGCTCGTTAGGTGACTGAGCACCCCACATGATCGCGCAGTACGCGCTGGATTGCTGCATGTTTTGACAGCGTGATTCATGCATCTCGCATACGTATGACTTGATCACTGCACGCCCTAGCAACATCAGGGCCGTGGCTCCACAGGTACATCGTGGATGGCCGTATTGGATACCGGAAATACTTATTCTAGCACTGTGGGCACTTAGGATGTCCTTGGGTGAGAGTCCCAGAACCTTGTTGGTACCAGGAGATGCTCCAACGTCTAGACCGAGTGGATACACGAGCGCCCGAGTGCCAAATACCAGTAGGCCGCGTCTCCCACTGTGTCGTGGTCGGTTGGAAGGGGGTGTGGCCTTATCCGCCTGAGTGAGAGGGCTATAAGCTAGGCTGAGTTTGACTAGCTCGCAAATGAGTCCGCTATCGACGAGCCGGGTAGGTATTGGCATACTACTGGTCAGGCGGATAGTGAGGTCTTATCCGCTTGCTTGACTGTGCAGCTAGGGAGGTGGCAGTCTCTGCATGTGTATTGGACCCCGGTGATATCCAGAGAGGAACTGTACTGGTATACGCATGTGAGGAATACCGACTTGCTTGGATTGCATTTCGCATATGACATTTGGCTATGTAGGCCTTGCATCGCATCGGTGTGGCCGATGACATTCATATCTTGCATCATGCCTTGCATTACACAGCCTTGGTATATTCATGGACTTACCGCATGCTTCCGCATTGTTCTGACATTGTACACTTGGCGTTTGCCTTACGCACACACTTGCACCATCCTCTAAGCTTTTGAAAGCTTATGCACGATAGTTGCGTGCAGGTAGCGTTGGACGACAGCAGCGCTGAGACAGGAGTGCACATCAGGACCTTTTTGGAGCTTTTGATCACCTTGTATTTCCCTTTCTGCATTGTACTTAAAATTGTTGTTATAGTGGATACGTGGTGATGTTGTTTTGTGACTTGGTTATGTCTGTGGTTATGCTCCTTTACAAAAAAAAAATTCATTCTGAAAATCCTCCTTGTAGGATCCCAGGATCGGAATCTGGCATTAGATTATCAGAAGCCGAGAATGGGGCACTACGGAGGCTGTCGACACCGGATTCGGCAATCGAGATTCATGTGAATCCGATTTTCGGGTTTGGGGCGTGACAGAAGTTGGTATCAGAGCATAACTTGGGAATACCTGAGTAATACATCACATATCTACTATAAATAGGTTCCGAGTCTGAATGATTTAACGATTTTTCGACGTAACGCTTAATGTGTGTGCCTTCGAGGATTCTCAAGACTGATAGGCCATTGTTCCTTCCTGTAGGAGACATTATGGCTAGAAGAACAACCCGAGCGAATCCCGCTCCACCACCCGCAGCTCCTGCTTTACCAGCCGCTACTCCTACTCCACCACCAGATAGTCCTGCCTTTGAGCCTGAGGATGCCACTCATTTTCCTGAGACAGGTGCGGATCCTACCGTACCTGTGAGTGCTACTCAGCTGCAGCAGATGTTGCAGGCGATGACCGCCATTCTTCAGGGGCAGAGCAGGCGTCCCACAGTGTCACCGGCCGAGGCTGAGCAGGAGCGTGCGAGCGCTCTTCTCAAGGATTTTCGACGGCACGATCCCCCACGTTTTCGGGGTGAGCCGGACCCTACTGCTGCAGAGTTATGGTGCTCCGAGGTGGAGAAGATATTCGACACCATGAGATGTACTACTCAGCAGCGAGTTCCATTGGCTGTATTCCTTCTGCAGGGCGAGGCTCAGTATTGGTGGGCATCTGTGGCCCGATCAGTAGCCACCGATTTTGAGTGGACTTGGGAGGACTTTATAGACCGGTTTGACCGGAAGTTCTTCCCCGAGCATGTGCGACAGCAGCGCGCACTTGAGTTTGAGACGTTGGTCCAGGGGGACATGTCTGTGTCTCAGTATGAGGCTCGGTTCGTCGCACTATCCAGATTCGCGACGTATCTTGTTGATGATGAGGGGCGGAAGGCCCGCCGTTTTGAGAACGGCTTACGTCCTGCCCTCCGGAGCCGTGTGATCGGACACATGCTTCTGACATTTGAGGAGATAGTAGAGCGAGCCTTGATATATGAGACAGATTGGGCCAGTGTGCAGAGAGCCCGTGATCAGAGGGGAGATCAGAAGAGGAAGGCACCCTCTAGTAGCTCCCATCAGCAGCATCGTTCACAGCAGCGGCGCACGACCCGCCCAGCATCCGAGCACCAGCAGTACCCCCAGCACCATCTTCGGGATCGTTTTCAGGTACTTGCTTTGGGTGCGGTCGTACAGGGCATCGTAGGCACGAGTGTCCCCATCCGCAGCAGCAGCAGCAGCCGAGGGCACCACATCCACCTCCACGACAGCCACCACAGCAGCAGCGACCGCAGCACCAGCCTCCTGTACCTCCTCCACAGCAGCTGAGGCAGCAGACTAGGCCCCCACAGCGACCACAGCAGCAGCAGAGACCTCAGAGGGGACCTGCACCTCCTCAGCAGGCTCAGGGCAGATTTTATGCTGCCCAGCAGGACCCTCAGTCATCAGGAGGGGTCGTCGAGGGTACTCTTCCTGTCTCTGCATGCATTGCACGTGTACTATTTGATTCTGGTGCATCGCATTCATTTGTCGCCGATGGTTTCTGCCGATCGACCGGTTTGCCGTTAGAGTCTGCCCGGGAGGATTTGGTAGTATCGACGCCATTAGGGAAGACCGCAGTGTTGGGCCGATTTTGCGCGTCTTGCCCTATTTTGATTGGGGATATCTTCTTGCCTGCCGACCTATTTGTTTTGCCGATGTCCGGTTTTGATGTTATCCTGGGCATGGACTGGCTTGCCGAGTACTACGCCATATTAGACTGCTCTGCGAAGACAGTCACGTTCTGCATACCCGGCGTGCCAGAGTTTCAGTTTGTTGCCGAGCCCAAAGGAGGGCAGCTTTCTTGCCTGTTATCGTGTGCCGTTGAGGAGCCAGCTGCTTTGAGTATCGACCAGCTGCCGGTTGTTTGTGGTTTTCCTGATGTGTTTCAGGAGATTCCGGGATTACCACCTCGTCGGCATACCGAGTTTCAGATTGATCTTGTGCCTGGTACTGCGCCTATTTCGAAGGCCCCGTATCGTATGGCACCACTAGAGTTACGGGAACTGCAGAAGCAGTTGGACGAGTTGCGCGAGCTAGGCTTTATTCGTCCGAGCAGTTCGCCGTGGGGAGCGCCGGTACTCTTCGTAAAGAAGAAGGATGGCTCGTTGAGGCTTTGCGTAGACTATCGCGAGCTCAACAAGGTCACGATCAAGAACAAGTACCCGCTTCCGAGGATCGATGACTTGTTCGATCAGCTGCAAGAGGCGCAGTTCTTTTCAAAGATAGACTTGCGGTCCGGTTATCATCAGGTTCGGGTTCGAGATGAGGATATCCCGAAGACAGCCTTTAGGACGCGATACGGTCATTTTGAGTTCCAGGTCATGTCCTTCGGACTGACCAATGCGCCCGCAGTATTCATGCAGTTGATGAACGAGGTCTTCCGTCTGTATCTTGATCAGTTTGTCGTGGTGTTTATTGACGACATCCTGATATATTCGAGGACTCGTGAGGAGCATGAGCGACATCTTGAGATTACATTGCAGACTCTCCGTGCACACCAGCTTTACGCGAAGCTGGAAAAGTGTGAGTTCTGACAGGAGGAGGTGAAGTTCCTCGGCCATGTGGTGACGAGGCAGGGTGTCGCCGTAGACCCCTCGAAGATAGATGCCGTGCGTCAGTGGGATCAACCCACGAACGCATCCGAGATCCGCAGTTTTCTTGGTTTGGCGGGCTACTACCGACGTTTTATTGAGGGATTTTCTCGCATTGCAGCCCCGTTGACCAGATTGACCCGGAAGGGTGCCGAGTTCATTTGGAGCGACACTTGTGAGCAGGCGTTTAGGGAGTTGAAGGATCGCCTCACGTCCGCTCCTGTCCTCACTCTTCCCTCTGGGAGTGATGGATTTGTTGTATTTACTGATGCCTCACGAGTTGGCTTAGGTGCTGTCCTGATGCAGCACGGGAAGCCGGTGGCTTATGCTTCCCGACAGCTCAAGGTCCACGAGCTGAACTACCCTACGCACGATCTGGAGCTGGCAGCGGTTGTCTTTGCACTGAAAGTGTGGAGACACTATCTTTATGGGGTGAGATTCGAGCTCTTTTCCGATCACAAGAGCTTGAAGTATTTGTTCTCTCAGTCCGAGCTGAACATGAGGCAGAGGCGTTGGATGGAACTCCTGAAGGACTACGATTTTGATCTTCAGTACCACCCGGGCAAGGCGAACGTGGTGGCAGATGCCCTCAGTCGTCAGCCACGAGGCCTGGTGGCGCATATGATGATTCAGGAGTGGAGGATGCTCGAGGATATAGCAGAGTACGACTTTGAGTTTGGTCTGCAGTCATCTATCGTTCAGCTATCGAGCTTGTCGATCCAACCCTCTCTTGTCGCAAGGGTGATCGAGGCTCAACAGACAGACGAGTCGTTACAGGATTACCGAGCAGAGGCAGCATCTGAGAGTCAGACAGATTGGCAGATCGGTTCTGACGGTGGACTTCGCTTCAGAGGCCGATTGTGTGTCCCGGATATTCCTGATTTACGCCGAGATCTTATGACCGAGGCACATCGATCGCGCTTCTCTATTCACCCTGACTCGACGAAGATGTATCGCGATATGAGACGCCAGTATTTTTGGTCAGGGATGAAGCGCCAGATAGCCAGTTTTGTGGCCGAGTGTGACACCTGCCAGCGTGTCAAGGCCGACCACCAGAGACCCCCTGGCCTATTGCAGCCGCTGTGCGTCCCGATGTGGAAGTGGGAGCATATATCTACCGATTTTGTCTTGGGTTTGCCGAGGACTCAGCGCGGTCATGACGCCATCTGGGTTGTTGTGGACCGTCTGACGAAGTCGTCACATTTTCTTGCGATTCGTGAGACTTGGCATACAGATCGGCTCGCTAGGATGTTCATTGATGAGATCGTGAGATTGCATGGTGTTCCCGTCTCGATTGTTTCAGACCGAGATCCGAGGTTCACATCTCAGTTTTGGAGGAGCTTTCAGAGAGCGATGGGCACTGATTTGCAGCTCAGCACCGCGTATCATCCGCAGACCGATGGCCAGACCGAGAGGGTCAACCAGATCCTTGAGGATATGCTTCGGGCCTGCGCGATTGATTTCACGGGTAGTTGGGACGAGCACCTGCGATTGGCCGAGTTCGCGTACAACAACAGCTATCAGGCGACCATTGGCATGGCTCCTTTTGAGGCATTATATGGCAGACCGTGCAGATCTCCGAGTTGTTGGACTGAGGTTGGAGAGCGACGTCTCCTAGGTCCCGAGCTTGTGCTGCAGACATCAGAGGCTATCGACATCATCAGACAGAGGATGCGCACAGCTCAGAGCCGGCAGAAGAGTTTTGCTGATCGTCGGCGTCGTCCCTTGGAGTTTGCCGTTGGGGACTATGTGTATCTCAAAGTCTCACCCATGAAGGGTGTAGTTCGTTTTGGGACGAAGGGCAAGCTTGCCCCGAGATTCATAGGACCTTTTGAGATCACAGGTCGCATTGGCGCTGTGGCTTACCGGCTTGCCTTGCCATCTCAGTTGTCTGGCGTCCACAACGTCTTCCATGTCTCTATGTTGAGGAAGTGTGGGTCAGACGTCGTTCCTGTTATCGATTGGCAGCCGTTGGAGGTTCGTGAGGACGCTTCTTATATTGAGCAGCCAGTTCGTATCCTCGATCGAAAGGAGCAGGTCCTCAGAACCAAGGTCATTCCCTTGGTGAAAGTACAGTGGGGCCACCATAGTGTAGATGAGGCATCTTGGGAGCGCGAGGCAGAGATCCGCGAGCGTTATCCCCATCTCTTTGACGATTGATTGTATGATGTATCATGGTGCTTGATTACATATGATGTTATATTCCCTATTTCCTCTTCGAGTTATGGTCAGTTGCCATGGTAGTGTAAATTTCGAGGACGAAATTTTTATTAGGTGGGGAGAGCTGTAAGACCCGTATCCTAATCCGCACTGTTCCGTGGATTCCCGCGACCCTTCTCGCCAGATTCCGGCAATCCGCGACTTATGGTTGACGTTGCGCACGACCGTAAGTCGTATCCTATTCATTTGAGCCGGCTTAATCCAAGACTTGTATCGTTGCGACCGCACCGTCGCCGCGGTTCCAACGCCGCAACTCACGCACCGATCCGATACCCAGACGATGAGATACGGACCCACGTTCAGTTCGAGCAAAAACACCGCGCGTTGCAAATCCCAAGGAATCTCTACAATATGTCCCATCAATCCCATCAATCACCCATCAATCACCTCTCATGTCAAGTACACACACACCCATGCTTCCTTTCTCCACAAGTCAAGCAACCACCCAAGTCAACTAACACATCACCTCACCCATCACTCACCTCACCCATCACTCACCTCACATCACTCCATCTCTCATTAATCACACCTCTCTCCCTCTCATTTCTCAACACTTCAACCCAAGCAAGGGAGAGCATCCAACGTCCAAGCCCTCCCCATGGAGAGAAGTGCATATGTGAGGCCCACTTTCCACTCCCAAATCTTCCATCCTAGCCATCTAATTCCCATCTCCACCATCTAAGTAAAGCTCTAGGAGACCGGCTATCCAACGGACCAAGAAGATCTAGAGGTGGGTGCTTCTATAGGGTAGATTTATGTGTTTTTATGGTGGACCAAGTGAGGCCCACCGATCAATGGTGTGGATCTCACTTGGGACCTTTATTTGTGGCCGATGGACCACTTAGATCATCATGATCGTTCCATGATGGGGCCATTCTCCATGGACCCCATCATGATGTTTATTTCATTTCAAAAAGGTCATCTAGACCGTCCATAACGGTGGAGAATGGATCTCCACCGTTGATTTACATTTTTGATGGTCCTTCGTTCAAAGGGGTCCGTTGTTGTATGATTTCATGTAAGGGAGGGCCCATAATGACGGGGACCCTCCATCATAAGCCGTGTCCCACTCTCCATGTCTCTCTCTCTCTATTTTATTCTTTATTTTTAATTTATTTTATTTTATTTATTACAAAAGAATGGGGTGGCCCACTTGAATAGATCCCATCTGGATGCATTTATTTTATCCAAGTGGGGCCCACCTTTCACACCATTTTCATGCCGCCCATCAGGTGGTGGCCCACTTCATCAGAGCCTGTCATATAAAAAAAAAAAATAATAAATAAATACATAAGTTTATTTGACCGTCCAGCGTCCCAGACGCTGGACGCTGTGAAGAAAAAAAAAAAGAAAAAGAGAAAGAAAAAGGGAAGAAGGAAAGAAGAAAAGAAAAAAAATTGGGTGGCCTCCTTGCATAGGCCCCACCCTGATACTTATATCCGATCTGAGCCGCCCATCCTCTTACCCACGGCATTGTAGCCGTTGGGTAGAAGTTTGGAGCTGATCCAATCACCTGGTGGGCCATAGCGTCAAAGGTCGCACCTTTACCATTCAAATATCACTTTCTTAGTTTATTTCACTTCCATGCATCAAAAAAATTCAAACTCTGGACTCATTTGGACGGCCTCGGGCCACTGATCGTAATGGCCGGAGTAGATTTCATTTTCACGGGCCCCACAGGCCAAAAACTGCAAAAAATCACCTTCCTTCCAAATTTTTTTTTTTTTTAAAAAGAAGCAGCAGAGGCGCTGCTGCCTCTGACCCAACGCAGGACGCTTGGCGTCCTGCACCTTCCAGCGGCGGGCGGACGAGGCCGACCCACGGCTAGGGCCGTGGGCCCCACCTTGATGACCGTTTCACCATCCAACCCATTCATTAGGTAGGCCAGCCCCCTGACGTACCCCCCTCCAAATTTCAGAGAAATCCAACGCTCTGGTGGCCCACACCATAAGAAACAGTATTGATTGAGTGCTCACCATTGAAACTTTTGGTGGCCACGGGAGTTTTGGATCACGATGATATTTGTTTCCTTCCCTTCATCCAGGCCTTGTAACCTTACCAACAGGCTGGATGGAAAGTATACATTATGGTGGGCCCCACATGGGACCCACAGTGATGCTTGTGGCTAATCCACCGTCTGCACGGACGGTGGAGTCCACGGTGGCCAGGGTGTGTGCGTGGGTGAGTGCATTGTGTGTGTGCGTGTGTGAGGGCATTTGAATGCACATGTGCGTGTGCGTGTGTGCGGATATTTATATAAATATGTATATATATTATTACCCTAAATATATATACATACTGTATATATTAATAAATGATAGTGGGCCTTCCTGTGACCCCCGCCATGATGCATGTGTTGCACCTAAACCGTTCATTAAATTGTTTTATGGCTTGAGCCAAAATGAGCCAGATCCATGGTACAAATGGGCCACCATGACATGTGTATAGGGCCCTTTTACTGATTTAACTTTGGCCATTCATTGAGGCCTACCTTGGTATATATATGAGGACTAAATGGTCACCCATTTGGTACATATAAGGGCTACGGGATTAAGCTCATCTGGCATTATAATGCCCATGGGTTTGGGCCCATTTGACATATGCAATACCCATGGGATTCGGCCCACCTACTCTATATAAAGCCCCTGGGAACAAGCCCATTTGATGTGTATGGGGCACAAAGGGAGTAGCCTAGTTGATATATTTATGTGCATAGGCCCATCTAGCATGTTTAAAGCCCAAGTTGTGAGACCACTTTAATGTATTTCAAGGCCCATGGATCGTGGACCATTGCAATGTACATAAGGCTCATTAGTGAGGCCCATTAATGCAAACCGTTTAGTGAATG